>CAWUFW010000924.1:0-1200000 GCA_963921515.1 Calotriton arnoldi
CGAAGCGAAGCGACGAGGACGAAGCCAAGCGACGAGGACGACGCGAAGCAACGAGAAGGACGAACGACACGAACCAACCATGAATCCCTTCGTCCCGATCATACCAATATTCTACATCTACTACCGGAACAGGCACGGACGCGTACGGCGCAGAAGGTAAGTCAGACACCAACCACAAAACACATACAACACGTACACGACACATCACACACATACACTGGGAATCTGAATATACTTGCAACAGCAGCACCATAGGGGCGGGATGCCCATCACCAATGCCACATATGCACACAGGGGCCTGAATGCGCGCCACCACCCCAACCCAGGGGGGGCTGGATGCCCACCACCACTACCACCCTCACCCAGGGGGGGCAGGATGCCCACCACTACTACCACCCTTAGCCAGGGGGGCAGGATGCCTACCACTACTACCACCCTCACCCACGGGGGGCAGGATGCCTACCACTACTACCACCCTCACCCAGAGGGGGCAGGATGCCCACCACTACTACCACCCTTAGCCAGGGGGGCAGGATGCCTACCACTACTACCACCCTCACCCACGGGGGGCAGGATGCCTACCACTACTACCACCCTCACCCAGGGGGGGCAGGATGCCTACCACTACTACCACCCTCACCCAGGGGGCAGGATGCCTACCACTACTACCACCCTCACCCAGGGGGGCAGGAAGCCTACCACTACTACCACCCTCACCCAGAGGGGGCAGGATGCCCACCACTACTACCACCCTTAGCCAGGGGGCAGGATGCCTACCACTACTACCACCCTCACCCACGGGGGCAGGATGCCCACCACTACCACCTCACCCAGGCAGGATGCCCACTACACCCTCACCCGGGGGGCAGGATGCCCACCACTACTACCACCCTTAGCCAGGGGGGCTGGATGCCTACCACTACTACCACCCTTAGCCAGGGGGGCAGGATGCCCACCACTACTACCACCCTCACCCAGGGGGGCCAGGATGCCTACCACTACTACCACCCTTAGCCAGGGGGGGCTGGATGCCTACCACTACTACCACCCTCACCCAGGGGGGCTGGATGCCTACCACTACTACCACCCTCACCCAGGGCGGGCAGGATGCCTACCACTACTACCACCCTTAGCCAGGGGGGCTGGATGCCTACCACTACTACCACCCTCACCCAGGGGGGCAGGATGCCTACCACTACTACCACCCTCACCCAGGGGGCAGGATGCCTACCACTACTACCACCCTCACCCAGGGGGCAGGATGCCCACCACTACTACCACCCTCACCCACGGGGGGCAGGATGCCCACCACTACTACCACCCTCACCCAGGGGGGCAGGATGCCCACCACTACTACCACCCTTAGCCAGGGGGCAGGATGCCTACCACTACTACCACCCTCACCCAGGGGGGCTGGATGCCTACCACTACTACCACCCTCACCCAGGGGGCTGGATGCCTACCACTACTACCACCCTCAGCCAGGGGGGCAGGATGCCCACCACTACTACCACCCTCACCCAGGGGGCTGGATGCCTACCACTACTACCACCCTTAGCCAGGGGGCAGGATGCCCACCACTACTACCACCCTCACCCAGGGGGGCAGGATGCCCACCACTACTACCACCCTCACCCAGGGGGGCAGGATGCCCACCACTACTACCACCCTTAGCCAGGGGGCAGGATGCCTACCACTACTACCACCCTCACCCAGGGGGCAGGATGCCCACCACTACTACCACCCTCACCCAGGGGGGCAGGATGCCCACCACTACTACCACCCTCACCCAGGGGGGCAGGATGCCCACCACTACTACCACCCTTAGCCAGGGGGCTGGATGCCTACCACTACTACCACCCTTAGCCAGGGGGCAGGATGCCCACCACTACTACCACCCTCACCCAGGGGGGCAGGATGCCCACCACTACTACCACCCTTAGCCAGGGGGCAGGAAGCCTACCACTACTACCACCCTTAGCCAGGGGGCTGGATGCCTACCACTACTACCACCCCCACTCATAGGATGGACAATGCATGACACAACAAGCACACCACAACCTAGGGAATGCAAGATTAAGACATCCCCCCACCACCATGACAAGCGTGTGAGCAGGCTGTGTCAAATGCCTACAACACCGAACATGACATTGAACATACAATGTGACCCCCTAGCACATGTGCCACACATATATGTGTGTGGCACCCACAATGCAAGCAGCCCATGACCATTGTGGCAATGGGGCCTAAACCCCCATCATCACAGTGACCAAAAGGCAAGTGTGGGGTCCATAGCTGAAGCACATTTTGACCATTGTGGCAATGGGGTCTACACCCTCATCATCACAGTGACCAAAAGGTAATTGTTGACAAAGAAAGAGCTGCAACTGCCAAACTGCATGGATCATTCCTGGTCACAGAACCAAAAACTCATCTGTGGCAAAGTAGTGTATGTGTCCCATTGCAACATAAATTGGGGGAGCCAAATACTGCAGTGCAAATGAAACATTCCCTTGGCCATGTGCAGACAAACAACACCCATGGGGGCTGAGACCGTCAACAGTCATCAATGACACAATGACAGAAGTGACCATCAGAATGCAGACCCACATATTTGCACCAATGGGCACACAAATGCAGATACCCTGTGGAGACAGCAGATGTGAGGTGAACAGATACCATACCATGGCAGCAATGGGACACACAAACCATGATCACTGTGCTGACCGATGACCTAGGAGTCCCAGGGACAGCAGGGGAAACACACCAAACAACATACAGCCAATGGCACACCCAAGATATGCCAATGCAGTGGTGCAGATGCACAAACACAAACAGGCAGACCAACACTGTCATCATACACAGCAGGTGAGGGGTGGGGGTGCCAGTGTCCCCAGGCAACAACACAACACATGAGGAGAGCTGAATACCAATCATACAGATGTGCATACACTGCCACACTAAGGTAACTCATGGATCCAAATCCCCTATGTGGGCAAGCAGGCATTGACAGGTGAGAGGGAGCACAAAACACACATGTCACACAGGCACGTAGGAACAACAACTGACACAGCAAGTCACAGACACACCACAGCACCACCCCCAGGGCCCCCACAATGTGGTGACCCTGGGCTGAAGAAAATACCACTGTGATGACAAAGCTAAATGTCGTTCACACTGTGAACCACAGTCAGGTGTCCTGAGCAACTAACTACCATCACACCTACACAAGCACAAATCAATCAGCATGGCCAGTAAGCCAAGGCCAACATGGAGGCAGGGGACTAGCCGGGCAACAACTCTCATCTGCACACACTCAACACCACACCCTCGACCTCCAACAATGTGCAGCAGTGAAGTACACATGCACTGGTGACATTGCACATGCACCCATTACTATTCCAGGGTGGTGGGTGGGAACCAAGGTGTAGAAACACATCACACATGGACACTCAACAAGACTCCTGAATGTCTGACACACTGCACACTACGCTGTACATGGACATGACGGCAATACCACACCGACCAATGGGATCCCAGCCACAGTCACACACCAATGAAGAAGCCAAGGTCACCCACAAAGAACACACATAGACAACAACCAACATTGCAGCCCGGACCCTAAGGAGTGCCAGCAGTCACACACACAACGTGTCACAATCACTGAAAGATAACACAAACTGGAAATCACATGACAGGGGCAAACAACAAGTGCCAAAGGGAAACCTGACTGTGACCCATCTGCGTCAGCACACAAACTCTGCCCTGACAGCAAACACACCTATGGGTGACACCCTGATGACCAGTAATGTGCCATGCACCCACATCACAGAGAACACAGGGAGAAGACTTTGGGGGAACATAGCTCAAGTCAGCAAGCATCACAAACAGGTACAACACTAGGGATCACAGCATGCGCAGATGAATGGAAGTGAACACACAGACATGCACATACAACACACACCTTGGGCGCAGGCAATGTCACACGTGTACACACTGCCATGAGGGGACTCCACTCCTGTGTGAGGAAAGCTGTGCCATATGTTGCCTCAGTAGGGCCCCATCATGTCAGCTGAGCACTTGGTCACACAATCAACAATTAGCACCAAATGAGGGCTCCCATCACATCAGCCTGGTCATGGATGTGCCAACGGAATCATCAGCACAGATCCAACACACTTGTATAGCAATGTTGCACTGACTACACGGATGAGTCCCTCCCCATTGATGCCCAAACCTGCATGTCCACTGGAGATGGCAACACGGTCAGGGAAGTAGACAAATGCAACGATGGCAGGCACAACAGATGTGCAGGGGTGGAAGCCACAGATATGAAATTGCCAATGTAAGTAGGAAACCCATTGCCAAATACTGAACACATGACACCCTCAGATGCTGCTATTGATGACATGGATACACCACATGATAGGACACATTCCCCTGGACCACATGGGTTCCTGCACAGTAACACTTCATAATCATGAGACCAGATATCACCATCACTGCAGCAAGGGCATGGTTAGCTGCACCAACAACATGTACATCTGAAGCATGAGCACTAGAGAAAAGAAAGTTGCTTTATTCAGCATATGTGTTGAGGCCAAACGAAGTCCTGAAAAAGAGCAAAGGCCAATGGCCAGTCCATTGTCAAAGTTCAAACAGGGTGACACTGGCAGATGTCACCTTACGCATGCCTGCACAATACCAGGGACAATCCACTAGGAGGGGCAACCGGGGGCAGGCCAGGCACCGCAGGGACAGGATCAGGGCTCACCAGGGGGAGTCAGGGAAGGGGTGGTGGGTGCTGGAGAGCCACTGACAACTGCAGTGGAGGTGTCTGACATGGTGTGTGCCGGCACAACTGGGGGGCATGACACAGATGTCGTGGGTGCCGGCACAACTGCAGTGGACCCTGCAGATGGGGTGGACAGGTCCGCCACTGCAGTGCCCAAGTCAGACAGGGCGGTAGTGGACTCCACTGCAGTGCCTACCTCCAGGGGAGGAGAATGGGGAACAGGCAAGGTGGGTTGGACAGAGGGGGGGACACCCTCACCACATCAGTGGCACAGACAAGCGCAGCGGGGGGTGTGGTGCTGGGAGAGCAAGTGGCAGGGGGAGAAGGCCGGAGCATCTTGGGGATGGTATATCTGTGGGTGGGGGAACCTGGGGCAGGGTGTGGTGGGGGCACCTGTGCAGTGGGGGCCTGAGGGATGGAGGACGGAGACCTTGTGCCTGAGCTGCAGGGCGGTGGCGGGGTCTTGCTCTTAGCACTCCGGGGGACTTGCGGGTGGGGGCCTCAGTCCGTCTGCGCCTGGGGAGGGTGTCCGGGGGCGAGGGGCACTCTGCTCCGTGTGGGTGGGCTTCCTCTTCCCCCGGGATGCTGGAGCAGCTTCATCGGTGGGGAAGAGGCCGAGGTCACAGAGGAAGAGCTGCTGTGACTTTGGGGTTGCAGGTGAGGCAAGGGAGGGTGCTTTGGAGGGAGAGGGAACTGAGGACTGCGCAGTGCATGTGGATGCGTGTGTGTGTTCCAGGGCCCCATCCCCTGTGAGTCTGGCTTCAGTCCCCTGAATGTGCGTGCGTGTGCGTTTTGTCATTGGCGTGTGTGTCAGTGTGCTGGATGTGTGTGTGCTGGTGTGTGCCAGTGTGTGTGTGCCTGGGATGGGTAAGGTGCTGGGGAGTGTGGATGGAGCAGAGGCAGGAGGGGTGAGGGACCGTTTGAGGAGGGACACTGCTGCCGTCAGGGAGGAGTCCATGGACCTATTGCCCCTCTGTAGGTCAGACATGCCCGATGAGATGCCCTCCATGAACGACACCAGCTGAGTCAACAGCGCGGTGTGCGCATGGAGGACACTCAGCATGGCTGTCTGCCCTACATGGAGCTGGCGAAGGAGGTACACAGACTCCTCACTCAGGGCAGCAGGGGACACAGGGGCAGGGGGTGCGGTGCCTGGCCCAAAGGAGACACGCTCCCGGACATGGGAGCCTCCACGGACCTGGGGAATGGGAGCCGATGGGAGGGCGGTGGTGGTGCTGGTGGTGGCGGGGACAGCAACACTAGCTGGGGTGTGGTGGCTGCTGACACCCGCCTCCACAAGGGAGTCATCCTCCGAGTTGCTCTGGTCCTCAGCTGAGGTGGATGCTGCTGAGGACTCCTCGGTGTGGCTCCCCTCGCCCTCCGTGCCACTGGGTCCCTCCGACCACTCCTCGGCTGCTGACCCAGTCTGGCTCTCCGGCTCCTCCTGGTCCGTGGAGCTGTCCCCTTCCGTGGCCGTGGATGTATCTGCAAACAATGGGGAAACAGACAGACATCAGTCACCTGCACATAACGCACACACCACTGTGAGCACAGCACATCACAGAGCAAGCCCTGGCATCATTAGTTGTACAATGCTAAAAGTGCACTAATTGAACAGGAGAAGTCAATTGTCAGTCTGATGCCAAGCATGGCACTCACATCCCACATGGCCTTGCACCCATCTGTCTGGTGTCTGTTGGATTGCAACACCCCAGTGTTGACACATGCACCAAGTACACAGTAGTTGGACAGTGCAGAGGACACGGTGTGGACACATCACAGCTCTTGCCACTGAGTCAGTACAGGTTTACGGATGTAAGGGATGCCCAGAGTCAAATAGGAAATGCATGTGATGCATACCAGCGACAGACACCATGATGCACCCATGTCCTGATAGCCAGCGCCACTATGGTGTGCATGTAGCACATGTCACTCCCCTGCAGGATCACCAATCAGTAGACACATGCCATGGCGGAGGCATGACTGCAAAGTCATACATCACTGTCTCAGTGATGTATGACTTTGCAGCCAGACAACAACACTCTGCACTGTGTCACAATAGTAGGTCATGGGGAATGCAAGTCCTGGAGCTGCACAAGTGCACATGTACATCCCCCCCACAACACATCCTCTTAACCCTCATCTGTCCAGGTCATACCTATTGGACATATGGGAGACCTGTGACACTACCCTCTGAACCTGAGCCCCTCACACTCTGCTGTGCATGGGGAACAGCTACCTGAACTTCACATTTACATGCCCCAGTCTGCATGGGCAGCTGATCAGACACCTATGTGTCACACAAGTATCGTCTCCTATGGTCACATCTCCAGTGGCATGCTGAGCCCCTACCAAGAAACTCCACAGCAGTCCTGGCGACTAATCCACAGCACACTGACACAGAGGCAGACACCTGAGGGGCAAATCACTGTGCACAATGTGTCCACCGATACACGGGAGTGGGAGTACAGAGTGTATTGTATGGCCTGGAGTAGGCATGACTGTCCAGCCCCACATTAATGAGGGATGAGCCCTGGACTGTAGGCAGCTGGCTAAGTATGTGTGACACACGTCATATACATACTCCTGGGGCCCAAACATTGTTCCCACCCGCAGCATGGGTGTGTGCCAGGTACCCCAGCCACATGTTGTGGATCAGCTCAGCAATTGGACCACAGATCAAAGTAACACGCTGAATACATGTCAGAATACAGGCATTGTGTAAGCAATGGACCCACCCATGATGCCCACCACAGAGTCAGGGAAACAGATGCTGTCTCCCACCTTGAGTCAAGCAAACTGCAAGGACACAGTCCTAAGTGACAGGATTCCCTGCATGTAAGGGCCACACCTGGGTATCAGATGAGGAGTGGGCAGTGCACAATAGAGGGACATGGCTCCTGGACAACATGACTGCTGTACTGTGGCAGTTCAACCTGGCCCGAGGAGGGCACATAACATGTTAGACAGAGTACACAGTGCAGTCTTTGACTCACCCCCTCCTTGCTGCTCTCTGGCCTTCAGCTGCCCATCCAGGTCTGGAAAGACCACCGCCAGGATCCTGAGCATGTGGGGGTCAGGGTCCGTGTTCCGCCCCTCCTGCGAGGAGGCGACAGCTTCAGCTGGACCCGTGCAATCCTCCGGGTCCAGCCCCGAAGGTCCTGCCACCTCTTTTGGCAGTTGCGGATCCGGCGCTTGTAGACCCCCACGGACCGGACAGCCCGGACGATGTCCTTCCAGATCTCATGCTTCCGATGGGCAGAAGCCTGTCAGGATGACAAAGTGATAAGGACATTACTACACATGCAACATATCCGTGCATGACACAGTTGCATATACATGTCGCAATCACAGGGGCACATGGTGTACCCAGGCAGTGCACGGCTGCCCATGGACAGTTTTCCAGAAGTCACTACATGGTATCATAGCATGGGGAGTAAAACCCTGTTCAGAAGCACTGTCACTGCACCATACCTGTCCAGTGCAAGTCACTACACACTATGGGGGTGACAACTACTCAGTGAGCCTGCTAGCCAGTGGTGTGCTGACTCTCAGCCTTGCTAGTCAGACAAAATGCACATTCAGAAAGGCAGTGCACAGAACACTCACCTGCTCCCCTGGTGTCCCATACAGCTTGCTGTACTGTGGAAGTAGGCTGTCCAGCAGGGCCTGGTTCTCTTCAAGGCTGAAGGCTGGGGCTCTCTCCACAGTACGTGCCATTGCAGGGTCCAGAGGGGCAGAGACAGCAGCAGTGCAGTGGCAGATGTCGTCCTGGAGCATGTAGTGCAGGCAAGTGGGCTCTCAGGGGAACATGCAGCAATATATATGTGCTGGAGAGGCAGATACTGTCCCTTGTGTCCAAAGTGATAGGTCCAAGTCGTTTGCATCTTCTGAATCTGGCCAATCCATGGAATAGCAGCACCAAAACACGCCCACAGCATCCTTCAAAATTTCAACTTCATGACATACATGATTTTGCAACATTGTTGTGGGTGACCAACTGATTTTCCAGCAACCGACTCGCTCGATTATTCGAAAACGCGTCCGTTGCCAGGCAAGCCCATTGTCAATGGGTGCGCACCGATCGGTCCATTGAGGTACAACGCGCACAGGGGTACAACGCGTACCCGCACACATTGAATGCAATGGGCCGGCCGGAGGCACCGATCGGTCCATTGCAGTACAACGCGCACAGGGGTACAACGCTGCACCCGCACACATTGAATGCAATGGGCCGGCCGGAGGCACCGATCGGTCCATTGCAGTACAACGCGCACAGGGGTACCACGCGTACCCGCACACATTGAAAGCAATGGGCCGGCCGGAGGCACCGATCGGTCCATTGCAGTACAACGCGCACAGGGGTACCACGCGTACTCGCACACATTGAAAGCAATGGGCCGGCCGGAGGCACCGATCGGTCCATTGCAGTACAACGCGCACAGGGGTACAACGCGTACCCGCACACATTGAAAGCAATGGGCCGGCCGGAGGCACCGATCGGTCCATTGCTGTTCAACGCGCACAGGGGTACAACGCTGCACCCGCACACATTGAATGCAATGGGCCGGCCGGAGGCACCGATCGGTCCATTGCAGTACAACGCGCACAGGGGTACAACGCGTACCCGCACACATTGAATGCAATGGGCCGGCCGGAGGCACCGATCGGTCCATTGCAGTACAACGCGCACAGGGGTACCACGCTGTACCCGCACACATTGAAAGCAATGGGCCGGCCGGAGGCACCGATCGGTCCATTGCTGTTCAACGCGCACAGGGGTACAACGCGTACCCGCACACATTGAATGCAATGGGCCGGCCGGAGGCACCGATCGGTCCATTGCTGTTCAACGCATCACTGTACATGTGACTGGCATATGTCAGCATGCCTGTCTCAGATGGACATATGCCAGCCACAGATAGCTCCCAGGGAGTGAGGGGCACACCTACATCACGACAGCCTGTCCACACCTTATCATGAAGGCATGTAAGGCTGCATTTCCTATTGTGTGTATGTTGGTGTACATGTTGTCCTGTGGGTGTCACCTGTGGGCAGCCACCCCCAGGCTGTGCACGTGTTCATGGGGACAGGATCCTGGGTGTTACGTGTACGTGACCACTGTGATGTGCAACTGTTCATATCTGTGCATGTGCCATGGTCACATTTCACAGTGGTGTTTGTGTATGTCATGTCACATACCCCGTGAGTCCCATGTGGGACGGTATGTTTGAGCCAGGGTGTCCCAGTGGCACAATAGTGATGGCCCTCCACAGTCTTTGTGCATGTAGTGTTTACAATGTCTCTGATTTCATGTGCACAATGGGAGACAGTCTCCACATCCACGTTGTGTGTGCATGGACTCTGATGTTGTGCGTGTGTGTCACAGACGTCCATGGCTCTCCTGCCATGGCAAGTGTGGCCACTACCTGTGGGGGTCATGTTTGTTTTGTTGTGGTGTACACATGATACTCCAGGTGATGCCAGTGTCCATGTGGCATTACAGGGTCCCTGGGAATGTGCCTGTCGTTGAGCTGTGGTGCCTGGGGCACATCTGTCCTCACATGTCACTGGGGGGTGACTGTGACACAGCATCATGATATCCAATGGGCCAACCTGGGACAAATTGATGCCACCTGTAGGACCGTGTTGACAGATGTTGGCCATGTATGTACCATACATGTCGTTCCGGTACTGCACACTTCATGTAGTTGTGCCTCATGATGATGTATGTTGGGATCTTGAGTGTGTTCAATGCCGCATATGTGGGGTGACTGACGATCTTGCTTACTTCTCCTCTGCACTGCAGGGCTCCTGCTGTCCATCGGCCATTCCCAGACCTGGCAACGATGGTGGAACGGGACAGCATCCGACGGTACCGCTTCACCAGGCAGCTGATTGAGGATTTTGCAGTGCAGTTGTCCCCACATTTGCAGCCTGGCCGGCCGTATCCTACAGCGCTGACCCCCAAGGTGAAGGTGATGGCAGCCCTACACTTCTTTGCCACCGGTACCTTCCAACATACTGTGGCGTCTGCTGGTGGGATGTCACAGACCATGTTCAGCCGTGTGCTCCGCGATTTCTTGGCGGCAATGTTGCTCTTCCTGAACCGGTACATCTATTTCCCTAGATCATGCGACGACTCACTGACGTGAAGAGTGACTTTTATGCCCTGGGGAGGATGCCGCATGTCATTGGCTCCATTGATGGGACACATGTGGCTTTGGTACCACCACAGGCCCAGGAGCAGGCCTACAGGAACCGCAAGCACTACCACTCGGTCAATGCACTGGTGGTGTGTCTTGCAGACATGACCATCACACACGTGTGTGCCCGTTTCCCTGGTTCAGCACACGATGCCTTTGTGATGAGGAGTAGTCGCATCCCCAGGTTGATGGCACAGATGCAGAACCAGCGTGCCTGGCTTGTCGGTGTGTACTGACTTTGTGCCATTGTGTGTGATCTGATCTGTAGTATTCCGCCCACTTTTCCAAGTCAGCTGATGTGCACTTGTCTGTCCGTAGGTGACTCGGGATACCCCAACATGCCGTGGTTGCTGACACCCCTCAGGAACCCTGTGACACCTGCCCAGATGCGCTACAATGAGGCACATGGTCGGACCAGGAGAGTGATTGAGCGGACCTTTGGTCTCCTGAAGAGCCGCTTCCGCTGCCTGGACAAGACCGGAGGGTCCCTCCCATATGCCCCTGCGAAAGTGTGCAAGATTATCATCGTCTGCTGCATGCTCCACAACCTGGCAGTGCGGAAGGAGTTGCCTCTCATCCAGGATGACGATGACCAACATCCGCCACCTGTGGAGGATCCTGGCCTGGACCACGATGCCAGTGACGATGATGATGATGATGGTGATGGTGATGTCCGCACACAGCTCATCACCAACTTCTTTAGCTGAATGTGAGTATCCTGAGGTGTCATGTCAATGATGTGAGTTGGCATGATGTGTGGGTGGTGCTCTGGTGCTGTTGGAGTGTGTCCATGGGCTACTTGACCGGATGTGTGTTGCGATGTGTGGTGACAGGTGGGCTGTACTCCCCAACAGTGTTGACATGCTAACTTGGTTCTGGGTGGGTATCTTGTAACATGTATTGTGCATGAGTTTTGCTGTTCTGTCCTGTACTGCATTGCTTTTGACTGTGTGTCATTTCTGTCCTTCACAGGGTACTTTCAGATTCGTTTGGTCAACTGTGTCCACCGACGACGTGATTGCACATCCAGGCTGGTAGCTGTTGTGTCCCTACAGGTGATGTGCGCCACACCCATGGACTTCCTTCTGTCTACAGTTGTTGACTGTGTGCCCGCTACCAGGTGGGGTTACCTTGCATCTGTAGTGGTTACGGCATGTTGCTACTGTGTAATAAACCTGTGCTTCACTTAGTGATGTGCGTTGTCTGTGGTCACACATTTGACTGCCATTTGCTTACTGCACCTGTGGGCTACTTGACTACAACTGGGAATGGGTGTGGTGTCTGTGCATTGCACCGTCTTCCCTGGCAACATCAGTGTAGGCAATGAGTCAGATGGCCTAGGTGTGTATGTGTTGTGTAGCCCTGGTGGTGTGTCTCCCTCATATGTGTCACGTTGCCTGTACTCACATGCCTGTGTTGTCCTTGCTGTTGCAGTTCGCATACACTGTGTAATTTTGCAGTTCATCATCCCCATAACAGCACCCACGTTGGAATCACGACAGAGGCAAGTATGGTGTATTAGTGTGTTTATTGTGATAATAGTGCATAGGATGGATTGTGCTGTACATGAATCTTGCAATCCCAAGTTCCTAGATGAATAGAAAGTCCAGGTAGACAGGATCCCCAGTATCGGGGCCACAGTTGTCTGACACATTGTTCCAACTTGTACTCCCCATGCAATGTGTGGGAGTAGTGTTGCCATCAACAGGGTGAACAGTCTGTGCACAAAGGCGAAAATCCAGAACAGGTTCAGGCTTCCTGGGAGTTGCGCTTGGCCATCAGCCTCTCACTTTCCCCTCCTCGGACGACCCCTCTTCTTGGGGGGCCCTCTAGTGCAGGCTGCTGCGGTGCAGGGGACTCTCCGCCAGAGTCCTCCTCCCTCCCTGTGGCAGTTGCAGTTTGTTCGGTACCAGATGTTGTTGGCACACAGGGAGGTGTGGACTGGTTGCTGTTCATCTGGCGGAGGCATTGTAAAATGTCCCTGTGCACCGCCGTCATCTCATGTAGTACATCCCACTTGGACTCCACGCGGGTCATGTGGGAGTCCACACGTGACATGTGGGAGTCCACACGTGACATGTGTGACTCCACGTGGGACATGTGGGAGTCCAAGCGGGCATGATGGGCAGCCTGCTGCTGTTTGATGTCTCTGAGGAGCCCCACTACCTGGCTGAGCTCTCCGGTGCTGGACTGGTACGCATCAGCTATGCGTACCAGTTGTGGGTCTTCATGCACACCAGCAACGTCTGCAAGCAGCGACCTCTGTCTCCCACCCCTCCCACCACCCCTGCTGACATGTGCAGTGTGTGCAGTTGCACGCACAGATAACCCTGGTCCACCTTGGGGGTTGGTGGTGGTGGTGGTGTCCATGGCCCCAGGTTGGTCCAGGGTCACTGCGCTGGTGTTGTTCCTTATTCTGTCCATGTCGGCAGGGATGGTATTCGTGGTGACAGTCGTTGGAGGGGTGGGTGCAGGGGGTGCAGCTGGTGGACCTGCTGGTGCTGCAGCTGGTGGTCCTGCTGGTGCAGCATGTTGACTTGCACCGGATGTGCCAGGTTGTTCTTCATCGTCCGAGGAGGACAGAGGCTGTACGACGCCAGTGAGCTCGGCATCCTCTTGAGCCTGGGACTGGGACTCCTCAGCGTCTGCTGCTGTGTCCCTATCATCACCTGTTTTTGGGAGACACAAACAATGTATGTCATGTTTCTGCAGGCATCAGTGGTTGACACACCTGACAGTTGTGACTGTGCCTCGGGGTGCGGGCCTGTACATTGTATTGTCCTAAGTCGTCACAGTCAGGGGTTGATATTGGTGTGGCACATTGTCCTGCATTATTTGGGCATTTCTATGTATTCTCTGGGGTGTGAACATGGTCTGCATTGATTGTGTTTGGTTGACAGCCAGACCTCCTTCCCACCCACCCACCCACCCAGTCAGTTATCCCACCATGGAACGTGCTTGCATTGCAGGGAGTGTAAGTTGTCTCTCAGGATGTCAGTCAGTGGTGTCCTGCTGTTTGTTGGTGCACAGTTGGCAGCAGGGCCTTGTGCTCCCCACAGCAGTAGCCAGTGTCAGCCATCTTGTGAGTCCTTCTCCACTCCCTGTGATGTGAGCATGGTTCAGGGTGGTGTTGATGGGACAGTTGTGGGGGTGAGCTATGTCTGTGACTGTGACTCCCATCATGCTATTGCCTCCACCCCACTTCCCAGCATTCCCATACTTACTTGCTTTTGTGGGGAGTTCAGTGTGTGTGGGTGTGAGGGCAATGGCAAGATGGCTGACAGTGGTGTCCTGCTGTTGGTTGGTGTGCAGTTCCCAGCATGCCCTTGTGCTCCCCACAGCAGTAGCCAGTGTCAGCCATCTTGTGAGTCCTTCTCCACTCCCTGTGATGTGAGCATGGTTCAGGGTGGTGTTGATGGGCCATTTGTGAGGCTGAGCAATGTCTGTGACTACGACTCCCATCATGCTATTGCCTCCACCCCCCTTCCCAGCATGCCCATGCTTCCTTCCTTTTGACTCTGCTTCCCTGTGGGGTGGGCTGGCTGTGCTGACAGGATGGCTGGGAGTGTTGTCCTGGCAGTTGTTTGGCTAAGAGTCCCAAGAGTGTCCCTGTGCTTCACACAACATAACCCAGGGTGGTGGTGCTTTGTGGGATCTTGTGTTAGGATGGAGGGCATTGCATTCTACCAGGTGGGTACTGTGGAGTTTGTGTTGGGGGGGGGGGGGGTGTGAGGGGAGGTGCTGGTGACTATGGGCAGTGCTGCAAGTCCCCCTTGCCACCCAGCCAGCCAGATATCCCACCATGGAACGTGCTTGCATTGCAGGGAGTGTAAGTTGTCTCTCAGGATGTCAGTCAGTGGTGTCCTGCTGTTTGTTGGTGCACAGTTGGCAGCAGGGCCTTGTGCTCCCCACAGCAGTAGCCAGTGTCAGCCATCTTGTGAGTCCTTCTCCACTCCCTGTGATGTGAGCATGGTTCAGGGTGGTGTTGATGGGACAGTTGTGGGGGTGAGCTATGTCTGTGACTGTGACTCCCATCATGCTATTGCCTCCACCCCACTTCCCAGCATTCCCATACTTACTTGCTTTTGTGGGGAGTTCAGTGTGTGTGGGTGTGAGGGCAATGGCAAGATGGCTGACAGTGGTGTCCTGCTGTTGGTTGGTGTGCAGTTCCCAGCATGCCCTTGTGCTCCCCACAGCAGTAGCCAGTGTCAGCCATCTTGTGAGTCCTTCTCCACTCCCTGTGATGTGAGCATGGTTCAGGGTGGTGTTGATGGGACAGTTGTGGGGGTGAGCTATGTCTGTGACTGTGACTCCCATCATGCTATTGCCTCCACCCCACTTCCCAGCATTCCCATACTTACTTGCTTTTGTGGGGAGTTCAGTGTGTGTGGTGTGAGGGCAATGGCAAGATGGCTGACAGTGGTGTCCTGCTGTTGGTTGGTGTGCAGTTCCCAGCATGCCCTTGTGCTCCCCACAGCAGTAGCCAGTGTCAGCCATCTTGTGAGTCCTTCTCCACTCCCTGTGATGTGAGCATGGTTCAGGGTGGTGTTGATGGGCCAGTTGTGAGGCTGAGCAATGTCTGTGACTACGACTCCCATCATGCTATTGCCTCCACCCCCTTCCCAGCATGCCCATGCTTCCTTCCTTTTGACTCTGCTTCCCTGTGGGGTGGGCTGGCTGTGCTGACAGGATGGCTGGGAGTGTTGTCCTGGCAGTTGTTTGGCTAAGAGTCCCAAGAGTGTCCCTGTGCTTCACACAACATAACCCAGGGTGGTGGTGCTTTGTGGGATCTTGTGTTAGGATGGAGGGCATTGCATTCTACCAGGTGGGTACTGTGGAGTTTGTGTTGGGGGGTGTGAGGGGAGGTGCTGGTGACTATGGTCAGTGCTGCAAGTCCCCCTTCCCACCCAGCCAGCCAGATATCCCACCATGGAACGTGCTTGCATTGCAGGGAGTGTAAGTTGTCTCTCAGGATGTCAGTCAGTGGTGTCCTGCTGTTTGTTGGTGCACAGTTGGCAGCAGGGCCTTGTGCTCCCCACAGCAGTAGCCAGTGTCAGCCATCTTGTGAGTCCTTCTCCACTCCCTGTGATGTGAGCATGGTTCAGGGTGGTGTTGATGGGACAGTTGTGGGGGGCAATATGTGTGACTGCGACTCCCATGATGCTATTGGCTACACTGACTTGGCCAGCATACACAGAATTCCTTCCTTTGAGTGGTCTTCACTGTGTGTTGGTGTTGTTGTGGTGGCTACATGTGTGGATGTGTGTGTTAGTTCTATTTGTGCCACTGCCTAGCTGTAGTTGTGGTTGTGTTTGTACATGTGTTGGCACAGTTGGATGTGACTTTTTTGATGGCATGTGTTGTGTTTATCTGACTGACATACACATTTTGGGATGATTCTGTTCTAGTTGCTGTGTAATTGCTATGAGTGCATGGTTTGACTCTCCCCTTGACAGTGATGTGTGTGTGTTTTGTGGCAGTATATTGTGTACATTTGTTGTGTACTCACCAGGCTCTGGGATGTCCTCTAGTCCATATATGCTCACTGGCGGTAGGATGGCCCGCACCTTCTCCTCCCAGGGCCTGAGGTATATTGGCTTGGCAGGAGGGCCACTGCCGGTGTGTTGGCTGTTGATGTAATCTTGCTTCAGCAGTTTCCGTACCCTCCTGCGCACGTCATACCACCTGTTCTGGATGTCGGTCTTTGTGCGCCGACATGGTGATTGGGCGTTCACCCTGTTGATGATCCTCTCCCACATCTTGGTTTTCTGCGACATGGGGGTCTGTTGGACCAATGTGCCAAACAGCTGTGGCTCTACCCTGAGGATCTCGTCTACCAGGACTTCCAATTCACAATCTAGGAACTTGTGATTCTTCTTGGGGGCATGGTGATGGGTGGTGATGGTGGGTGATGTGTGTGTTGGTGTGCAGGTGAGGGTGTGTGGGTGTGTGTTGTGCTGGGTGTATGTGAGGTAGGTATTTGTTGGTGTGCTGCTGGTGTGTGGCTTGTGTGAGGGATGAGCTGTGGGTGTGTGGTTGCTTTCTCTTGGGTGCTGGTAGTGGAATGGCATTTGCAAAGGCTCATGGTAGTGATTTGTGTCCTTTATATAGGTGGAGTTGTGGGTGTGTCTTTGTTCTCTGTCCCCACCCCCCCAGTATTTATTGGCTTGGTAATTGCTTGTTTGGCCTTTTTTGGTTGATTTTTCCTTTGTGCTGTTTGTGTATGTTGGAAACGTTCTTGTGACCGAGTCGGACCGTGCATTGGTCTCGTACGGTGTTTTCCGCTTCGTTCACGCTGTGTTTGTGCAGTTTTGTATGCTGCGTACGCTGTCGGTCGCGGTGTATTGTGTTGCTTCGGCTCGGTTTTGTATGCGTGTCGGTCGTACGGCTTGTCCTCCGTCCGACTCGGTCGTGTTTTTCGCGCCTTGCATCGTACTTTGCGGGTTGGAGTTGGCGGGTACGATTCGGGTCGGATTTGTTCCGGGTGCGTGTCGGTCGGTTGGATTCGCGTGTTTTTCCGGCCGGATTGCTATTTTCCGAGCGGCTCGGTCGGTCGGCTTGGTTTCCTGACGTGTCGGTCGGATTTATCGCGGCTTGCATCGTACTTGGCGTGTCGGGCGCCACTGGTACGTGTCGGTCGGTATTTTTACCGGATCCGAGTCGGTCGGTGCTTTTTCCGGCCCGAATCGGAATCGGCCCCTCAATGCGCAAGAAAGTAAGTGAATGTGCATAAACTTTGCCCTTGTTGCCACACTTAGAAGTGAGGGTTTTGTGTGTCACTGAAGATGTGTGCCACTGACACGGTGAAATTGGGTGTGTCACCGAAGAAATTGTAACAATGCTCGTAGTGGTGACACGCTAATCCGAAAGTGAGCGTGTCACTGCGTTGTAAATATTCAATGGTTCTGACTTGCAACAATTAGTGTGCATACTATTTAAATTAACATTAGCATGCTGTGTACGAGGGTTAACACTCGCTGCGGTTTTGAAAGTAGCGTTGAGGTGTTGCTTTCGGTTGCCAAGCAACCGGATCTCGGATCAGATGCCCCCTTGACTCCACGTCGACGACGTCAAGACGTGCTTAATCACGGTCGCACTGTGACGCAGAACTGCATGGAGACGGGAAGGGAGAGGAACGGAAGAGCTCCAACACTCTACAATCTTACGGTGAGTGTCACGAGCTCACGCTTGAACAATGGCTGAAATGTTCAAAAGATGCGAAGCGCAATGGTTCCGTTGTAGTGGGTTCAGCAGGGTATTCAGCGTTTACGAGTCACCACACCAAACAAAAGTCAATCATCAATCGATGTGGGGCAAGGTTAGGAAAGTTTCCCTTAAGTTCAGTCGGGGAAAGCTCCAATTAATTCTCCCTCTGCTAGTTTGTCACTCCGACTCCGAAAGGACAACGGAGGAGCGATAACGATCAATTAGGTAGCAATTGGAGATAAGTAGCGATCATATGACTGCGAAGAAAGCTGTACATGCGCTGGGTATGCGCTGGGCTTGCAGACGCTAAAGTCGCTAGTCAATGAATGTCGCCGGTTTTAAAGACGGATCAGGGAAGTGCCAACTTGCATGTGGAGAGAGCTTGACAGTTAATGAGAGTAGAAAGGTTTTCTCTCACCAATCTCCTGAGTTGGGATCTTCTCTTGGTGATCCTGCCGACTACGCCAATGAAGCATTCCTGAATGAATGGAGGAAACAGGAATGCTGGTTTAAAGATGTTTATTCCAAGAGAAGGATCCCATCCATCAGCAAGCCTCCAGCGTAGAGTCCTGCCCGCTTCAACCGCCACCTAATACATTCCATCTCAGAATCCCATAACATCATAGGGTTCTGAACACATTACACGTCATGTCATACCATAAAGAATGCCACAGTGGCCTTTGAATCTGATTGAGTGCAGGGCCTTCTTGTCTATCATTCCACCGGCCCGTGGAAGGCCGTTCTGTTTGTAGTATTGTGCATGTGTTACACTGAAGGTGGAACGCCCCTTCTACCCACCTCCGGTTTCACTGTTGTTGGTTTTTTCCATGATCTGTTACCTTGGTAAATAAAAGGATTCTACTGCACTTGCTCGGCACTTGCCACACCGAGACCAAACTGACACCACATCTCTCGGTGCTCTCTGTTCATGCCGCAGCACAGCCCCACACGTGTGGATGGGACACTCTCCACCCTCAGTAACCCACTTGGAGTAGCAATAAATACTGGGTTTGTAGAATAGCACAGCTCTCTGCTCCCAAGATGGAAGGCATCTTTTGCCTGGAAGACTCTACATCTGGGACTAGCTAACTTTAAAAGCGTCAATGGATTGCTCTCACCAGCTATTCTAAGACTGCATGGGTATGTCTCTTTCTCTCCGCGCTCCGAGAGTACACTTGCTGTCCTGACAACAAATCCTTCACTGCAGCCGGCCCATCTGTTTCTTCTGTGTGCATTGGTCGTGCTTCATGCTGTGTGTTTTTCTACTCTTCAGTTCTCGTCAGTGGTTCAGCAGAGGTGACGTTCAGCCGCATCTTGATGCACTTAGAGAAATGGGGCCAGCCAGCGCTGAATCCAGTCCGAGCCCTGGCGCAGTTCAGCCCATGTCTTACTGGAGCCCGGCAGTCTAGCTTTAGCTGGATCACACCCACACACGCTCTATCCACCCCTTTCAGAAACAAGCAGTCTCTGCATGGTCATCTGCTAGCCTGCGAGTGGTGTGCGCGCGCGCTATAAGGGGGAAAAAAACCATTTGCAATGCAATAGGTCTCGCATTTGCGAGAGTTTAAGCTATTGGCATTGTAAATGGCAATGCCTTTTATTTATGTTTTAAAATCCGACACGTAAATAAAAGGCATTGTCATTCACAATGCCAATAGCTCAAACTCTCGCAAATGCAAGACCTATTGCATTGCAAATGCTTGTTTTCAAAGTGCTCCTAACAATGAGCACTGAGGGCAATTAAAATGCTTCGGTTTACTTTCATGGATTAACTGTTCATAAACAATGGACAAAGGTGAGGACCAGTGAATTTGTGTTCCTGTAGCATCAGCCAATTACCACATAATTACGGAGTTGCAGTTACTGCATAATTTGCCACATCATTTGCAGATTTCACAAAAAAAATGTTCCAAGGTGAAATGGATGAATATACTTCCAAATAATGTTTTGCGTAATTTGGCATTTTGTCACATCATTTAAATAACCATGCCACATAATTTGGATAACCTGGCCACATAACCCTAGTGGCCTTGACAATGATAAAGCACTGCAGAGTGATTTAGGGGCTGACATGATGATGATGATGAATCCTGTATTCCACATGGAACCATGAATTATTTCCCAAGTGTGAGTAGTAACTTGCTTCCCAGTACAATCTGGGCTTTCTTTGCCTGGCATGCACGGAGAATAAATCATTGGTGTGGCTAGTTGCAGATTACTTGATATATTAACTATTCACTGGATTTTATAAGGTTTCGAGCAGTGACACTCTCTTGGAGACAACATTTGATCACAACTCCATATGGGTTTATTTCCGGGAAAATGTTTGACTTATTATTACTCCTACATTTTGGTATTTTTAGAAGACATCCAACATTTGGTGGATAGCTCCCGTTTCAGTGGCGCCAGTGACTTTCCCAAGCCTCGTTGTGTTCCTCTCTCGTGTTCCTTTCCTAATGCCTTCTTTTGTTGAGGTGTCTGCAGACATGCAGCGTAGCTCACACTGCATGCCCGACCGATAGTAATAGTAGTAATCCGGGGTGCAGGGCGTCGAGACCCCCGTGCAGCCCCGCAGCAGACATTCCTCAGAAGCATACGCAGCCTCCGTGGTGATAAGTGTGAAAAGTCTGGGCCTAAAGTGCATTCATCATTCAATTATCACCAGCAGCATAGCGCCAGCCGCCAACATCCGAACACACACACCCGTGTGCAGCTGCAGTTAAAATGGCACCCCGAATGCCACAGACACTTTACGGTTCCCTCTCACCTGGGCCCCTCTTCAGTTTCTCTTCATCGCTCCCTTCGCTGTTCTTCGGTCTCCTCGCGGCTGGGTTTGTAAATGTAGTTTTATTTCACAGGAAGAACCGATGCTGCCAGCCATCTTTAGTGTTAGGGTCACAAGGGCAGAGCGTGCGTGAAGCTCACCTCCTGTCCCTTTACACCAGTTGTGTCCGCAGAACAATGGGACAATCTTACTTTAGTCTTTAATGTATAATGTGCACGGGGAACGCGGACAAATATCTTGATTTCACTAGCTTTAATATGCAAGATGGTCTGTCCTGCAAAGGTCCCTAAAGCGGAAGGTAGACACCTTGCGTAGCTCTTTAAAACAAGCACGGCCACGCGGCCGCGAAAGGAATGCGACGTATGCAGCTGGCACCCGGCCGCGCTGCTGCTTGCTCCCGAGCTCCCTAGGCCAGGGGAGAGAGAAGGCGGGACATGCACCCGCCTTTAGCCAATTGCGTGCTGTCTTTCCTAGAAAGACGCACGCAAAGGCCAATAGCGTGTGAGCAACAAAAAAAAAGCACACGCACGAGCGTGTGCTCCGAGTTGAAAGTGCTTACTAGAAGCCTCGCAGAGCATCGCATGCGCACTGGCTCAGGCGAGACCTAAAAAGGAGCCAAAAATGGAAATCCTGAAACAAGGGGACTCTAGGGTTAAACTCTACAATGATTTCAACACTTTGACATCATTAACCCAAGACGCGCGGCAAACGCAGTTAAGCATGGCACCCCACAACAAGCAAGGAACATCTTAGAAGACAAAAGGGGAGAGAGCAGAGCAACAATCACCAGCACCGAAGGCCAAGGATATGTAAAGGGCGCACAATTGGGGGAGTAGTACCCGAAATACACATTACTCAAAAAACAAACACAAGCTCCACTTCATCCTTGAGATCAACCAAGCATGGCCAAACACCCCCCTTAGTAAGGACCATCAGCAACATTGAAACAGGGATCAACTTTCGTCAAGTGCCCCAGGCCCGCTGGGAATCCATCAATTCAAACCCTCAGGAGAAACCCCCAGGAGAATCACACCGCTTACTTGAGTGGGTATAGTGGCCCAGCAATGACGATCGCCAACAGCATGCCAGGGACAGCACCCACTCAAACACCCGTGGATAGCGCCCCACCTCACAACCCATACACACCAGAGGAGCGCAACAGGAGTGGGAGGGGACCACCTGGGTCCGAAAGAAAGATCGCAGACCCTGTTTTAGTAATCGACCGTCAAGAGGGTCGGGCACCAAGTTACACAGAACAGTCAGAGTGGGAAGCTGAGGAAAACTGCCCCAATGGGCCCACCAGCACTACTCTGCTTCACCCAAAATACCGCTCTCGGGGCAAGGAATTCATCTTAAATCGCTGAAACATACGTAGACTTCTGAGGCAGATTCCGACCTTAACAGGGGTCCCATCAGCTGAAATCGAATCGGTCCAATTTATTGACCCTGGCCCAGGGCAATTCAGCGACTCAACCAAGGTTACTTGGAAATCGGCAGAAACTGCTTAAAAAAAAAAATACAGACAGAAAACGCACTGATTGCAAAACAGAGACCTATAAAAGTGCCATACTCAGTCTTCAAGAATGCGACAGGCGCCTCCCTCAACCCAGATAAAGGACCGGACCCACTCCCAGAATCAACAAGGGGTGAAGGAGACAAGCAAAGAATGGTGGTGGGTCGCAAGCACAATCAACTGGCGACCAACAACAGATTGAACTATTTCCCTGGCCACTGGACCGGAACAGACCACCTCCTACCTAAGACTTTGCTCTTGGAACATTCATGGACTGAACGCCAATATCAGTGGCCCGACACACTGAGATATCTTCAATCATTCTCAATAATTGCTCTCCAGGAAACCTGGGCACCTGAACCAATTTCAATCCCGACATTCACCCATGCCCTGATTCCAGCCATCAGAGAAGCAAAATTCGGACGATGGAAAGGTGGCCTCGGAGTATATATATCAACAGCACTCACAATGAGTTTCAATGCTCAAACAACCAAACATAACTGACTCCAGATAATGCACCTAACATTTACAATCAAAGGGAAGGAACAGCACCTCACGTTGATAAATATCTACATACCACCAACACGAAAAGATCATACAGAGCTGTCCAAACCGCTAATAAATTACATAGCTGACTTGGCAGGCGAACATCAAGATATCTCACTAATAGTCACTGGTGACTTCAACATGACACTACTAGGCCACACCATCAAAAGCGAAGTTACTGAGGTCCAGGAACGGGAGTGGGACATTGCCAAACAAATCCAACTATGCACAGCAAGGAAGGACCAAATGGGTATATACCTGGTAGGGAAACTGGAGCATCTGGGGCTACGAGTTCTAAATGGCCGCATCAACAGAGATATTCCCCACAGCCTTCTCGTTCCATTCTCAATCCGGCAGCTCACTAATAGACCACACTGCGGTGTCTTTTCCCCTACTACACTTTGGTCTTTTATATAAAATGGGCTAAAAACCGGAAATCAACCACTTACCTCAGGAGCTGGCACTGGCCATGTCGCCAACAGAGAATAAGCATTCAGCAGATGTAGCCGGAATCACATACTCCATCAACTTAAAAAGAATTAAGTGGTCCTCGAACTCAATCGAAAGACTGGAGCATGAAGCAACCCACCGCTTGGAAAAATCCAAACAATTCAATGGCACAATCGCAGACAAATGGGTTCAATTCACCACCACCTACACAGAACAGTTCTCAACCAAAGTAAATCCTGGGACAGTGCAGCCCAGACAAACCTCCTTAACCGGCCATAATTCATATAAGTCGGCTAAACTTAAACACCTAAAGTGGGAAGTCAATAAGGCTTTGAGAGCAGTTCAACGCAACCCCTCAAATGAACTAAACAGTGCCACCCTGAAAGGAGCAAAGCAGGACTTTAGGTGTGCAATATGGGCTATCAAAAGAGAAAACATTGACCCCTTTGGGCTAATCTCATTTGGGTTCTTAAGCACAACAACGCAAGTAATTTTTGACACACAGTGAATTCCTTGAAAAACCCCACTCATGGGAAGTTAGGTTCAAATGTCTCAGAACTCAATTGGGCTGCCTTCCTATTAGCCCACTTTAATCCTCAAGTAGATACAAACCCAATCCTGCACAAGAACGGATCAGACGACTCGGGATCGGATAGCAGACTGGCCCCGATGCTGGGGTCAGGCAAGCCAGGCACCATCAAAATCAAGCTCGAGGAGGTGCAACGACAGTTCACCAAGGGGCGGTACACCGGGTTCCAGGACCAAATGGGATCTCCCATGCAATATATAAAACCAACCTGGTAAAATGGGCCAACGCAATGGGGCCACTCCAACTACAACTTAACTGCTGGATCAATCCCACCTTCCTGGAGAGGATCCATGATCTCTCCAATCTTTAAAGGAGGACCCAGGAAGCTAAAGGCTGATAGCCTTGATTGATAATGAGGCCAGATACTATGCCGGATTCCTGCTTGAGCACCTGAAAGACTGGGCCGACTCAAACTCTATCATCCCCCATAACCAAACCGGGTTCACCAGGAATACAGGGACCACAACAGATATAATGGCCCTATCACTCATACTTGACTACTCTAGAGCCGCAAAGCTTCCCTTCTATCTCTGCTACATCGATTTTCAGGCCACCTTTGATCGAGTGGACCGGAACAGGTTATGGGAAAAATTGAAGGTCTGGCAAATTCCACCTTGCCTCCTGAGAGCGATAGAAACCCTATATTCTAACACTTGGGTCAGGATCAAACTGGGGAACGGAGACCTACCTCTCAAGGGTCATCCCAACAACCAGAGGGCTCAAACAAGGGTGCGTATTAGCATCGCTGCTATTCAACTTGTTTCTCGCTGACCTTCCGCCAACACTCTCTTCCATCAACTTGCATGCCCGAAACTAGGGTCTGCTCAGCTATCTAACGTACTCTACGCCTACGACCTGGTGATACTTAGTAGAACACGAGTCGGGATGCAGAGTCTCATGAAAACGACGGAGGAGTTTGCTGAGATCAACGGGATGAAAATAAATGGCAAAAAAAACTAAATAATGGGCCCTTAAAGGGAAGTCTATCTGGCACCTTGGGGGGAGCAGGATAGAAGGAACAGACAGCTACAAATAGCTCGGCTTCATACTTGAGAGCGATGGCTCCTTAAAGTCTCACAAGGAGGAGATCAAAAAGAAAGGGATGGCTCTCGCTGCAGGCCTGGCAGGAATGTTTAGATACCTAAACGGGCCCTCCTACACCCTGATTCTCGAAACAGCTAAAACAAAAATAGTACCTACCCTAGCCTATGGCTGCGAAGTGCTGAGAGGTCTAGATACTTCGGTCCTGGACAGAACATTGGTTTGCATATATAGGCGAATTTTTCATCTCCCCCACAGCACCTCACCAGCACAAATCAGGCTCCAGTTTGGGCTAATAACGCAGTCCTACACAAGAAAAACACCTTTTGTCACCTTCTGCTAGAAGTTAAAAACTCAGAGCATAATTCCAACAATTACTGTGCCTGGGAAGAGATTGCTAAAAAGCCACTTTTGCCCTTTCACAAACATCTTAATGACAACATCGAACTGCTAGGCCTAGTGGAATTGTGGCCGACCTCTGTAAGCCTAGACCAATTCAAAAAGGCGGCGTCAAAATCATCTAAAATTTCAGCATCACTAGAAGACATGGCAGTCCTAGCAAAACGCTCACATGCCTGGGTTGTATTGAACAGGTACACATCCTTGAGACCTCAGCAGTACCTTGGGGAAGCTCTAAACCCCAAGATAAAAAAGCAATTTCTGTCCTGCCGACTGGGCTGCTTCCCGTCGCTACCATTCAACAAGCCCTGGCTGAGGACAGCAAGAGACACGGACTGTAGGCTATGTGACTCGGCAGACGAAAACCTGGTCCACACAATCTGCTTCTGCGAAACCACCCTAGAAATTCGTCGGAAATGTTTTCGCCCCCAATGGATACAGCAAGGAGTGCCCACCTGTAGGGAAGCTATTCTGACCTGCTTCAATTCATCAGATCAATGTTCTATTGCCAGAACAATCTGAAAGAGACAATTAGTTATGGATTCCTCACCTTAGAATTACCCCCAGGCGTCAGACTGGATCCGGAGAATTTTTCTTCAGCTGTACCTTTGCGCGTCCGTAGGTGGCGTCGGTCGACTCCGCGTTCGTCGTTGGCGTCGTGGTCGCAGGAATGACGTTGCAGTATCTACTTAGACGCCGCCCTCGCGCGCTGTGAGATGTTGGCCTGGTATATGCTGTCCACTAATTAAAGTGGGCACCTTGTGCCAGTCCAAACAACCCTTATGGTGATTAGGTCAAAGATAACCTTTATTGAAAGCTATCCTAGTGGTAGCTATGGAGAGCAGCCTTCAGGCTAAGTCTTGAAGGAATGTTAAGCACCTTGTCTTACCAGAATGCCAGCTTATAGTATTGGTTAAATGAAAGGGAAACCACACAGTAGTTCTAAAAATATGTATTTATTATATATAACACTCTAGTATCCTCTACACGAGGATAGAACACAAATCAAATAACACAGTTGCAAAGAATCAAACGTAAGTAGCACAATACACAGTGGGCTCCCGGGGGAGACCAAACCATATACTAAATAAGTGGTATAAGAACCACGACTCGGGACTAGACCTAGTCTAGAAGGTGTAGAATCGCTGGGACCCCAAGGAACCACCAAAGGTGAGTGAGTAGGGACCCCACAGAGGACGGGGGCAGTGTGGGAACATGACAGCGTGCTCCGTACAATTCAATTGGAAAGTCGCGGTTGGAAAATCGGAGATTAAGGACCCTTCCCAGCAGATTACGAAGACAACCCTTGGAACTTAGTTTGGAGAGCCACCTCACCCGTGGATACCTTTGTACCAGAGTTACCTATCCCAGAGGAGCCGGGTGCATAGGTGCGAAGTGGCGTCGGAAACCCTCGTCGTTCTCTATGGATGTCGACAAAGAAATGCTGCTGCTGGAAGAAAGAAAAGTGTCCGGTGGAATCCAAACGTAGATTCTAGATGAGAGGAACCTGAAAGTAGAGGGGACAGAGTCTGGGTCACTTTGGAGTGACCAGGGGCTCGGTAGACGAATGCCCACTGATGTCGGGTGCTTCAGGTGTGTTGACGGTGATCTTGACTCTTCAGCTGCGAGGATCCGGAGACGTCTAGGACGGCCAGGAGCCGGAGGTGAGCAGTCCCACGAAGGATGTAGAGTGCTGAGGGGTCGGTGTCCGGCGGGAGCACCAACAAGCCTTGGCAGCAGCAAACAGCGGAGATGGTCAAATTCGGTGTCGATCTGGCCCAGCAAGGACCAGGGGACTCACCACGGCAAGGGGAGTCAGGGCAGGCCTGGAGCAACCAGGGGAGCCCAATTAAAGCAAGTGGACCCACAGGCCGAAGGCACAGGAGTCGCGAGGGGACCTCGGGCGGTTTCACAGGATACCAGCTAGCAGGGCACAGAGTGCGAGGATGCCGGAGTCCTTCTCAGAAAAGATGCGCTGGGGTCAGGGCTACAAATGGCCCAATGCACAGAATTGTTGCACGACAACAAGCATGTGCAGCTGCAAATACACGCGGTGCACAGGGTACGGGTATACGGTCCCCACGAGGGATATCAGCCTCAAACTCAGTGAGGGGGCAGCTCAACCTCGGAGACCTTCAGAAACCCACCTCCTGTGTTGCTGGAGCCTTCGGAGTCCGCAGGAGCTCAGGATCAGCAAACCGGTCAGATGCGTTACGGTGCCTGCGTTTGCAGGGGAGTGACTCCTTCACTCCAAGGGAGATTCTTCTGTAGTCTTGGAGGTCCACAGGGTCCAGCACGGAGCCTGTATAGATCACGGACAGTGGCGAGACTGGGGACGGCAAGGGAAGATGAAGTCGAGCCCAAGGGAGGTCCAGCGAAGTCCAGCATGTCCAGACGGTCGAAGTGTAGTGGTATCTTCTTGCAGAATCTTGTCCACGTAATATCTAATGTCCTGTAGCCAGGTAACCCATTTTATACCCACGGGAAAGGGTTGGACAGATTCTAGGGGAGGGACAGGACAGAGGGGTGGCTACACCCATGTCCTTTGTCCAGTTTCGCACCAGAGCAGGAGCAAATGGCTCCTAGAACTGGTTTGAACTGGACTATGCACAGGGACACCAAGTGTGCCCCTCGTGCAGACTTTCTGGCACTGTAACAGTGCACCCACCAAGCCCCAATACACTAAATCCTGTCTGGGAGGTGGTCACACCTCTCTGTGACAGGATGCCTATTGTGCTGCCTTCCCCTGCTCGAGCTTGGCTCAGCAGCAGGAGGGCAGACTCGTGTCTGTGGCTGGCAGCATCCATTTTGTGCTGTAAGACTCTAGAAAGTTGGTACCGGTAGACTTAGCCCCCAGAACCTCGGTTCTGAGGGGAGGAATCATACCTCCCACACCAGTTACTGGTACCAGTTACTGGTGTGGAGGTATGATTCCAAGGTGTTTGACACCAAACACGACATACTTCGTTGCAGTCGTTTTCGAGATAGCATTTACCGCGAGGTTATAATGCACCTCTACCTATATGTCTGGTAGTATCACGTACAGCCCGGGTGAATGGTCTCCGAAGACTGTAGAGGGGCCCTGCTCATGCAGGAGCACCCTCTCATTTAAAACACAGCACCCTGCCTTCAGGATTGTTAAGGCCTGCTATAGGGGTGACTTATAAGGTTTTAAGTGTAGTGATATATATAGACATAGTGAACCTATATCTAAAGTAAGTGGTGCAATCACCAGCTTACACAGGCTGCAGTAGCAGACCTGAGGTTCCATTTTACATGGCCTCTCAGGGGTGGCATAATACATGCTTCAGCCCATGAGAGGCCTCTGGGGTACCTGTGTACTATATACTAGGGACTGATAAGGGTACCCCAGTATCCAATCTGGAGTTGTACCAAAGTACATACATATCAATTTAAGGGAGAAAGCAGATAGGCTGGGGTCCTGGATAGCAGGATCCCAGCCAGACTAGTCAAAACAGTGGGTGCAAAAAGTGGGGGTAACCATAAGAAGCAGATCCTACTTTCCTACACGCGCTGACGTCAGTTCTTTCTTTTTCCGCGCCAGCCAGCGCAGATCCAGAGAGAGCGGTACCTCGAGTCACTTTTTGACTCCATTTTTGCGACTTTTTGTCGACGTTTTTTTGAGTCGCTACAACTCCTGGTGCTCAGGGATGTCATCTCGGCGGACCGGCTTCAAGCCTTGTGGCTCCTGCCACAAGCTGATGTCGGTGACGGACCCCCACCTTGTGTGCCTCTGGTGCCTGGAGCGCGACCACGAACCGAAGACGTGCTCCGACTGCCTGGCCATGGCCCCGAAGTCTTTGCGGGAGCAGTCTCGAAAGCTTCTGGAGGCCCGGCAGTCGGCTCCGCGCCGCTCGAGGTCCCGGTCGAGAGGGAGGTCGCGGGACCAGTCGCGGAGCCATCGCCACCATTCCTCGTCGAAGTCTTTGTGTTAGTCGAAGCACAAAAAGAAAGCGAAGAAGCACCGTCGCTCTTCGCGTTCTCCCCGTCCGTCAGGCGACGCGGGTTGCGGAAGGTAGTCGCCTGGCTCCACCCGCGGAGTCGACTCCGAGCCTCCTTCCCTTTCCGTGAGCCGGAGCGAGCCCTGCCCAACTTCGTAGCTTTTACGAAGCCCTCCATTCTATTTTTGGGCAGCCCGACTCCGCTGGCGTGCTTTCGGGCACTGCGGACTCTGCTGGTGGCTCTAGGCCTTCGATGCCGGCGGCTTCGGCGCCGCAGGGCCCCCAGGGATCCAGGCCTGGATCCGGATCGGCGCCGGTCGACCTCGTGACACCTCCTCCGGCGCTGAATCCATTGGCGAAACCCCCGCCCCCTCCGACGCTGGTTGTGTCCTCAACCGACATCGACCCCGGCCTCCCCCTCAACGTGGACACGGAGCCGGACCGACATCGGGACCGACGTCGACCGGTACTTTTGTACCCCTGTTCTCCCCTGGTGTTCCCCATCGCCCTGAGTGGCTATCAGAGGAGGGTGAGGAGGACTGGGAGGGGTCTGTGGACCCTCTGGCAGACCAGTTGGAAGAACCGGACTGGAGAGAGGAGTTGGGTAAGGCCAGTGGTCTGGACACTTCCCCAGACCTTGGCATGCTTTCTCCTCCTACCGTGGCTACTGAAGAGGGTGCATCATATGCAGTGGTGTTGCGTAGGGTGGCTGAGGCCCTAAACCTCGAGCTTCCTACGCTGGCGGTCAGGACTAACCTCCTGAATGAGGTGCTTCAACCGGCAGCAGCCTCTTCGGAGCCCCTGCTGCCGTTCAATGAGGCCCTCACGGACGTCCTTTTGGGCACTTGGTCCAAGCCCAACACAGGGGCTCCTGTGGATAGGATGATTGCCCAACGCCACTGCCCGGCCCCGGGCGACCCCATTTTCCTCTCCCAACACCCCACCCCTGAGAGCTTGGTGGTCCAAGCTTCCACTGGCGCATTCCCTACCGCACCACCTGATAGGGAATCCAAGAAGCTGGACCATCTTGGGAAGAAGATGTTTTCTTCCTCCATCTTAGGACTGCGGTCGGTGAACACCGCATGTCTCTTGGGCCGTTACTCCCATTCTGTGTGGGACACAGTCGCGTAGGTGCTGCCCGAGTGTCCGGAGGAGGCACGGGCCGTGCTCTCCCGTGCAGTGGCCAAAGGGAGAGACAGCGAAGTTCGCCATATGGTGTGGGCTGGACACCGCTGACTCGCTAGGCAGGACGATTTCAACGTCGGTAGCCCTACGACGCTACGCCTGGCTGAGGTCCACTGGCTTTTCTGGGGATGTCCAAGCTACGCTTATGGACATGCCCTTTGGCCGTCGCTTGTTTGGCGACAAAGCAGACAACGCGCTCGAGCGTTTTAAGGACTCCAGGGCTACTGCCAGGTCCTTGGGCCTCGCTTCCACCTCTCGCCCCGCGCAGTCTGCTTTTCGCCCCTTTCTTGGCTACGGAAGGGGTGCCCCACCACGTTCCGTCCAGAGCCACAGGCCTGCGCAAGCTGTCCGACCTCTGCGCGGCCGGGGACGTGGGACCCACCGTCGTGGGTCTGGGGGCCAGCAGGCCGGCCAGTCCACCAGCGCCCCATCTGCAGCAGCCTCCAAGCCCTCCTAGTCCGACCTTTCAGGGCCACCTTTCGCCAGTGGGCGGCAGGATTCGCCATCACCTCCCCCACTGGCTCACCATCACGTCGGACAGGTGGGTTTTGCAGATAGTCCGAAGGGGCTACTCCCTCCCCTTCGAGACTACCCCTCCATCCATGCCACCTCAATGTCATTGCATGTCGGAGGATCACTTGGCCCTTCTCCAACAGGAAGTTACGGCTCTCTTGGCCAATGGAGCCATTGAGCGAGTTCCTGCCCCAGAAGTAGGTTGTGGTAGTGTTATTCCCACTACTTTCTGGTGCCCTAGAAGGACAAGGGCCTGCGTCCTATCTTGGATCTCAGGAACGTCAACCGCTTCCTCCGGAAGAAGTTCAAAATGTTAACACTGGCTCAGGTCCTGTCTGCCCTCGACCCTGGTGACTGGATGGTAGCGTTGGATTTGCAGGACACTTATTTTCACATCCCCGTTCTGCCGGCCCATCGGCGTTACCTGCGGTTCATGGTAGGTCACAAGCAGTTTCAGTTTACCGTGCTCCCCTTTGGCCTTACCAGGTGTTCACGAAAGTGATGGCGGTGGTCGCAGCTCATCTGCGCAGATCAGGGGTTCCAGTCTTCCCCTATCTCGACGACTGGCTGTTGAAGGCGGGCTCGCCGCAGGCTGTCGTCTCCCACCTCCAGACTACGGCCGACCTCGTGCACTCTCTGGGGTTCACCATCAATGTGCCGAAGTCACACCTGATTCCCTCTCAGAAGCTCCTTTTCATTGGAGCGGTTCTGGACACAGCACAGTTTCGGGCTTATCCTCCCGAGCAGCGAGTCCGGGATATTCGGGCTATGATTCCGATCTTTCAGCCTCTATCCCGGGTTTCGGTCAGAATGACCCTGAGGCTACTGGGCCTCATGGCCTCTTGCATCCTGCTAGTGGACTATGCCAGGTGGCATATGCGGGCTCTGCAGTGGGACCTGAAGTTCCAGTGGGCACAGCATCAGGGGAATCTTTCCAATTGCGTCCAGATCTCGGAGGGCACTGCACACCAATTGCAGTGTGGCTGACGAACCATGATTGGGTCAACAGCAGATCCCTCTCCCTTCCCCAACCGGAGTTCACAGTGGTGACAGATGCATCACTTCTAGGGTGGGGCGGCCACATGGGAGACGCGGAAATCAGAGGCCTCTGGTCTCCGGCGGAGTCAGGGCTCCACATCAACCTTCTGGAGCTTCGGGCGATCCGTCTTGCACTGAAGGCATTACTTCCTTCTGTCAAAGGGAGAGTAGTGCAGGTGTTCATGGACAACACCACCGCCATGTGGTACTGCAACAAACAGGGCGGGGTGGGGTCGTGGACCCTATGTCAGGGAGCACTTCGTCCCTGGAAGTGGCTGGAACATCAGGGCATGTCCCTGGTGGTTCAACACCTGGCAGGTTCTCTGAATGCCAGGGCGGACGAACTCAGCCGCCGGTGCATGATGGATCACGAATGGAGTCTTCAGGTGGTGCAAGGTCTCTTTCAGCGTTGGGGAGAGCCTTGGTTAGATCTATTCGTCACCAAAGAGAACGCGCAATGTCAGCAGTTCTGCACGTTGGAATTTCCAAGGCGGCACTCGCTCGGCAACGCTTTTCGTCGCGAGTGGAGTTGCGGTCTTCTATACGCCTTTCCGCCTATACCACTTCTACCCAGAGTGCTGAAGAAGATCAAGCGCGACCGGGCCCAAGTCATTCTTGTGGCCCCAGACTGGGCACGAAGAGTCTGGTATCCCGAGCTCTTGCACATGGCCTTCGATCCTCCGATCAGACTGCCCCTTCGGGAGGATCTTCTGTCACAGCAGCAGGGGACGGTCCTCCACCCGAACCTGTCCAGCCTCCACCTCCTTGCGTGGAGATTGAGCGGCGACAGTTGACAGCTTTTGACCTTCCTCCCGAAGTCTGTGACGTTATCTTGGCAGCCAGGCGTCCCTCCACCAAAACGGTATACGCCTGTAAATGGAACAAATTTGTGGCATGGTGCGCAGCAAAGGCTGTGGATCCCCTTTCTGCCCCCCTTTCAGACGTTCTCCTCTTCATTCTTTCTTTGGCCCAGCAGGGCTCTGCTCTGGGCACTCTAAAAGGCTATCTTTCGGCCATTTCAGCCTTTCTTCGGCTTCCTGATCAGCCTTCTCTTTTCAAGTTCTGTATTGTAAATCGCTTCCTTAAGGGCATTACTCACTTGTATCCTCCAATTCCCTTCGTAATACCTCAGTGGGACTTGAACCTGGTTCTGACCTATCTTATGTGCGCTCCTTTCGAGCCGCTACATAACTGTCCTCTCAGACCTCTGACACTTAAAACTACCTTTCTGGTCGCCATCATCTCTGCTCGCAGGGTGAGTGAGCTTCAGGCCCTTTCTTCAAAACCTCCTTTCCTGGCTGTTCATCCGGACAAAGTTGTCCTTCGTACTAGGCCTTCTTCCCTTCCCAAAGTGGTTACCTCTTTCCACATAGGACAGACCATCACTTTGCTAACCTTCTTCCCGCCCCGCATCCTTCTAAAGAGGTAGAGAGGCTCCACCGTCTGGATCCAAAACCTGCTCTTTCCTTCTATTTGGATCGCACAAAACAATTCCGGGTGGATGACCTGCTCTTTGTTGGCTATGTGGGCGCCAAGAAAGGTCGGGCCTTGCAGAAGCGAACCATCTCCAGATGGGTCGTTCTTTGCATCAAAATCTGCTATTCCTTAGCGAAAAAGGAACCTCCAGTGGGGTTGCGCGCCCATTCCACCAGGGCGACGGCAGCCACTACTGCTTTGGGACGTGGGGTCCCCCTTCATGACATCTGCCAGGCAGCTACTTGGGCTTCTTTGCACACGTTTACTAAACACTACTGCCTGGACTGCCAAGTCCGGAGAGACGGCTTCTTTGGCCGTTCAGTTCTCCAGGGCTTTCTGGTGTGAACTTGGTTCGCAGACCCACCTCTGGGGTTGGTATTGCTGGGGTATCTATTCTAAGGTGAGGAATCCATAACTAATTGTCTCTTTCAGATGAACAAGTTACTTACCTTCGGTAACAATATATCTGTAAGAGACATAGATTAGTTCTGGATTCCTCACCGCCCCACCCATCTTCCCCATTCTGCGAACTGAGTTCTAGGGTAAGGAACTTCCCTTTAGGGCCCTAGTTTTGTGCACCAGTGGTCAGTGTCTTGCATGGCTCTGCGCTTCTGGCGTGGAATGTCATGTAAAGAACTGACATCGGCACGCGAGGGCGGCGTCTAAGTAGATACGGCGACGTCATACCGGCGACCACGACGCCAACAACGAACGCGGAGTCGACTGACGCCACCTACTGACGCGCAGGGGTACTGCTGAAGAAAAATTCTCCGGATCCAGTCTGCCGCCTAGGGGTAATTCTAAGGTGAGGAATCCATAACTAATCTATGTCTCTTACAGATATATTGTTACCGAAGGTGAGTAACTTGTTCGTTAAGTATATTCTACATGTGGAAAAGGCACTCCTAAAGGCAGCAAAACAATGCCAAGGGCTAATGCATCAACTTGCCCCAACAACAGATTGATTGTCGCCCTCTCACTGAGGAAATAGTCATCTCCTTGGTCAGTGCCAATAAAACATTCTACATTTTACTTGCCCCACCTCTTCCCAAGGACTTTTGACTAATCAATCTTATTCTTTACTTGCTTACTGATGTACAAAAACTTTTGAATTGCTGTCGACCATTTACAGTATACATTTCTATTGATATTTTAAATGATCACTACCAGTGCTGCACTTTTTATTGATTCTTATTGTAAAGATTTTAAATAATCGACAATAAATTACTTATTATTAACAGTTGTCCTGCGTCAGACAGTGATTCTCGAGGGTTTGATTGAGTCTCTTGGGGGTCACTTTAGACTATCGTCATGCCCACTTGTCGTGCCCACGCAGGGGCAGGAGCATGGTTCACTGGTGACTTATCGTGGGATATACTTATGGGAATGACCAGATGATCTGACCATGCCAGTGGGAGAGGAGGCAGAGTTTCAATATGTGTCCTATTGGTGAACACAGGGTCAAGAATATGCCCTAATGTGTGCGTAGGGGGTGAAACAAGTTGCAGAAGTTGAAAGCTCTCTATTTCCTCAACTAAAATTTTCACTACTGGGCAATTGGTGTTATTAAAAATCGCCTACCACCAACAGATTGGAATAGCGCATAACTAAAAGCGACATGTCAGCTAGCAGGGTGGAAAAGCTCAGCAGAGGTCCTGGGGGTATGTAGATAAGAGCTCCTGACACAGTAAAGTTTTTAGCAAGAGCCAGGGAGAAGAAGGAAGATTTGCATCCTTCAATAGAAAGTTCAGAGAAGGAGCATTGGAGGTCTTTATTAAAAATCTTGTTCAACCCCTTCTTTGTAGTTGTACAATTGTAGTGCCTAACAATGGAGAAACCTAGCGGGATGGCCTGTCCTATATCGTGGAATGAGTCCTTGTTTAGCCAAGTTTCAGTCAAAAAGATTGCATATGCTCCTCAAGAAAGAAAGCTGTTCAAATCTTTACAGTGCAAGTATTAATGTGACCAGCTCTCTGCAATTCAGCACTGGCACTAAGATACCCTAACACTGGAAATCGTGCTTCCCACAAAAACACTAATTTAACTTGCAGTTCAGCATTTTTAGCAAAGTCTACACTTAGACCTGATGGTTAAAGTGATTTATTTAAGATTTTTGCAGAAATATTCCATAAAATCAATACAGGCATGCAATCAGCCAAAAATGTATAGCTCAATATAATTTTTAATTAATAAAGGCCAACCTCCACAATAAAAACAATTCAGGAAAAGTCAAAATGAGTATATAAAGCAAAGTGCACTTGGTATGGAAAAAATACAAGTATTATTGATGACTTACACCAAGGTCAGTAATAAACACTTCAAAATCGAGTGATCACTCGCCAAAAAGCACACCCGATAGTTTGGTCTATGTAAGTTCAAGGTACATGTGTGGATTTCAAATTAAAGGTAAAACCTGTTAAACTGCACCTTATTCATCTGTTAAATTGCTAAATATTAAGGTTTCAGACCAAATTTTGATATACTTTGATAATACATTCATACACTTGTGATACTTATTTCCTCCATACACAACTCAAAAAATCTCCACTTTATCCACAGTTTGGTATATTTGAGTTTGTATCTCGGTCAATAAACTAATCTAAAACTAAATGCAATCAAAATACTCCTTGATAATTACAACCACAATATAATGGTCCTTGTTAAAATTGCATTTTTAATTATATTATTTTTCTGAGTATCACATCAGAATAATAATTGACTTATAGATGTTAAATCTGTCATGTCACTCATATATTTAAGTTATTCATGGTTAATCAAGGTAACTATAGATTTTGGGACATAGAGTAATCTATAGTTATACTAGGCTTATTAATTTCTGAAAGTTTATATTCCTAAAGCCCAAGAGACCTTTACCATCTTGTATTGTGCCTAGAGATTGGCTAGTAGAATAGCTATACTCTTCCTAAAGTTGTGCTGTCAACTGCTAAGTTGTAGCCCTTTTTTGTGCCCACAGATATTATTTTGGACCACTGTGGAAACAGGGTCCCTACTTCAGTCTCTGATTGCTCAAGAGATGATGCACTGGGCTCTCGAACAATATATTGCTCTTCTGGTCTAACACTTTCAAAGACTGACAACAATTTTGTACATCTACTCAGCAGACATAATCGAGACACACAGGTGAAGTGAGAGCTGAATTCCAAAATTCTCTTGATGAAGCTGACTTAGCCTACACCTCCATTCAATAAGGCTTGTCAGCAGTGGCTGCCTACCTACAACACAGACAATCTATTTCACTTTGTCATTAAATCTTTAATGCAAGAGTAGAGAAGAGTTATCCCGCTGAAAGCACCAAGTGCCCTTACTTGGGATCCCAACATTGACTTAACATGGGAAAGTAGAGTAATAGGTAGCTGTAAGAGCAAAAGCTCCGTACATTGATGCATTCTTTCTGCACATTTGGCACAGCAGACAGCAAATCTCATGTGAACATCTCAACATTTCCGAAAAGGATTACCATTGGCCAGACGGACTCATGTTTTCGTAAACTTAACATATAATCACAATTAAACGGTTTGGAGAGCCAAGTACGTAGAGAGGGAACGTGATTTATATTGGAGTGAAATAGTTGTAAAGGCCCTTACTTGCAATCCTAATGGCTTTTTATTCCGATTTAGAGGTGGCTAAATTGTGCAGTGCCATGCTTCCATAAGTGAAACATCTTCATAGACTGTCATGTATATTATTCACCATCGAGTGTATTTTTGCTGTTTGATGTATAGATTTTTTTTGTGCTTACATGATTCTTCTAATAAGGGAAATATAAAAAATGACCTATTCTGACAATAAATGTAAGTTCAATTAAAATGTATTTTTTCTTTTCCCAAAGGTACACCCAGCGATGAGAGTTTATCCGCTTCTGTAACTACTCAGCCCATGCACCAGACTGAAAATCCATCTTCACTTATAACTACAAATACAGATCAATTTTTAACGACGCCTGATGGAGAGGACAAAGACTTACCACAAGATGCTTCGGAATTGAAACACAGATCGGCAAAGAAAGATTTGCTGGAGATAGACAGGTTTACCATTTGTGGTAACCGAATAGACTAGCTTCTCCTTCCAGAGAGAGTGAATTGTACTTCGTATGGATGGACAACACGCCAAACCAGTATGGCACTTCCATATTTATTTAAAAACTTAAATTATTACTGGCAGTCAAATAGTACGTTCCTCCCTTGAGTGATTTCACTTGTGTGGCGTCCGAATCCGAAGCAAGGAACCTTTGAGAACCTGACAAGGTGAATTGATAACTTGAATGGAGGAGTCCTGGAACGACTGTTCTACTTTTCTGCAAACGGCTTAAAATGATTTCAGCTCGACTTGGCTCAGCAAAACGATGCTACCGAGAAGCGTAAAATAATTCCCTCATGGCCTTTAAGTGGGAGGATGTGCCTGGAAAAAGAACAGGTTTACACAGCATGCCTTGCTTTCAGTTTTAAGTTACTTACATAAACATGTTTGTACTACTTTTACAGTGGCCAAAGGATTTGATGGACTAAACAGTTAATCTTTTCAAGAGGTCCTCTTGGAAGATGAATGTCTAGACAATTCAAAACATGAAATCAGAAAGAATACATTTCACTGTGACTATCTATTAAAGACCATTTTGCTCCGAAAGGAAGAGGCATCCAGGACTGCTTTATCCCACTACTCTCTCAGGCTTTTGCTTGATTTATATCTCTGTGGTTGTTTCATCATATATTTATGGTTCTTTAAATTAAGACAAGGAGGCGCAAAACAGTTGCTGCAAGGATCCGCCTTTCCCAGCTTCATTTTGACCGCCACAGTTTATCTGCTCACAGTGCCCTTCTAAAAATATTATCATTTCATCATTTGGTCGCCTCTAGTTTCAGTGTGACGTGGCATATTGTTCCATGTTAATATGTTAATTAAATGCCACCAGCGAATGGAAGCAGAGGTGGCAAAATCGAATATAGCACTTACTGTAACATGTACCTTCCTTCCTGAACAGAGTGCGCCAGGAGACCGCGTTTTGCATGATCTGTATGCTTCTGCTGTTGTGTTAGAATTTATAAGATTGAAGAATGGTGTACATCTGTCCCAGGCTAAGGAATAATGCTTGTCTTTAGATGAAAGAAGCGGTACATATATGTTCTCCTAATTTGATAAAAAAGGAAATGTCTCCTAGTGCAGTGAAATGTAAGCTTTGCTGAAATAGTACCAGGATTGCTTGTTTTAGACCTCTCTACAAAAAGTGGAGCGAATTTGCAACAGGAAATATACATTTTATCCTAAATTACATGTGTGAGAGTAGAAAGCAGCTTTATTTTTTATCCAAATATGAACTTTTTTGTGACCATGGCATTGAATTCCAAAATAGGAATGATGGAGCAGTGAATAATTTATTTTAACTGCTGTGATTCACTTAGTGCAAATAGTATGAATGTTAACTGAATTCACTGCCCCCAGTTGAGTAGATATTGTGCACTTTATAAGTACACTTTTTACATTTTGAATTTTATTTAACAGTTTAAGTGATCTTCATGAGTGTTTTTCAAGGCGTGATTGAAAAAATGATTTTATAAAGTATATTCCAACGGAGGACTTTAGTTGGCATCATTTTCTATAGAACAGATACCCAAGTATGTGGTAAAGAATGAATTGCAGAAGATTTGATCTGAATAGTTCCTTTACCCTCATACTCACACTTTACTTCATATGTGTTTTGCTCAATACAGTATAAATTCTATTTTTGCAATGAATTATTTAAAGGAAATTAACATTTCTTTTGCATGCACCTTCCATAGTGGAAACAATCAGTTTCCTGATGTGATATAGTACCTTTACATTTGTTGGTTAATACAGCTTGCTTCGGGGGCAAAAGGCAATTAAAATATTTTTGTTTACAACTTTCAAATCATCAGCTTTTTCAGCCTTAAACATAATGACATCTTATCTGGGCTCTCTTCGGTTCATATGAGGAACGGACTTGTATGTTCTAACACCACACTTGTAGGAAGGAGTAGGTGTGACTGCAGTTATGAAAGACTGCTCCAGTGTTGAAAACACACACACCAACAGTCACTTGTAGGGCCTCTACCTTGTATGAAACATAGAATAGAAACTGTAATTAGTCACTTCATGCAGAGTTTCAGGGAACCAAATGCAAAAATAGTTCATACATTATCCCCTGACGTAAAAAAACGTTGGTATAGTCCATCTTTCACCACATTGTGCTTATGTTCAGTTTTTTAATGCACAACATCCTCAACTTTATCAATATATTGGTTTCAGGAATGTAGACTAACACACAAAGATACCATTCAGCGCTGTTTAGGGTTTTACATGATCATTTGTGTTGGTGGTACACACGCATGAACCAACTGGAAGAATGGATAGTGAAGCCTAATACCTTGATTCCTGAACTCGTGTTATTTTTAAAGCGCTTTTTAAATAATTTTTATGGTTTGCTCTAAACTTGGAGACATTGGCAGAGCCAGCAGCTCACAGGACTGTCGGTGTGGTGCAGCAAATACATCTTTTAGTAGTTCACAATCAAGAACTGAAAGGGGAAGTAAGGCATGATTTTCATTGTTCTTCTGTTCACAAATCATATTCAGTAACAGTTTTATAAATGCATCTCGTACGGCAAAATAAATTCAGTTTTGTAATCTTTCTTAAACAACGCGTCTTTTTTTTTTCCCCAATTTGCTTGCCATGAATACATCTATATTGTGAAGAACGTGACGCTTTCTTGTGCCTCATTAATTTGTATTTCGTCCATGCCACTGTGGCACTATTGATAGCAAAGTGTTAAATGTAGCGATGTTTGGTTGCTTGCAGTGCTTAGTATTAAAACAGTAAATGCCAGGGCCCAAAATCTTTCTTAGGAGTGAGCAGCCACCACCACTGATGGGGCCACCCACTCCCAGTGTGGACACTGCTCATTATGTAGTTGCTAACACTATATATGCCTACAATCAGCAAAAAAGGTGCCAAAACGATGGATTTGTCAACAAAGTTTCCATGAAATTTTTATGAAATCTTTCTTCACTTTGTTTTTCTATCTTGCTTTGAAAAAAAATCTAATCTTGCAGTTGCATGCTGTAGATAGCAATGCTAGACAAATACTACAGGTTCCTACTGCTCAATTACATAGACCTTACCAGATCAGAAAGCAGACAGATTATACCATTCCTACGTGCTCAGGCACCTGACAGCAGTAGTGATACACAAACTGTTTCCTATAAAAATTATTAAATGCCTTCATACAAGGCATGAAACAGCCATTGCAATAAGTGGTACCAAGCAACCAGAATCAGCAATAAGGCTGAATTTTCCATGAACTGTTTCTCAATTATTGACTTTAAATATAATTCTGGTGGCGGGGGGCTGGAGGCGCTGTAGAGAAAGCACTGGACAAAGTGGAGGCGATTCTTCAACGCGACCAAAACACACTGTGTCAACGATGTTTAGAGCCCAGCAGCAGAAAGTAAAGGGCTTAGGAGAGAGCAAATCTGGATCTGATCCTGCTGTGGTGATTTCTATGACAGTGATGGAACCCAGCGACATGATGATGACAAAGGTAGATATTGCTCCGATTTCTGCCGAAGGTGTTATAACTGGGAGCCCGGGTGTTATTAGAGGATCTACTGGTGAGGAATACGTACATAATAACCAATCACTGATGGTAGAATCAGAGTTTGATACAAATAATGAAATGGTTGGGACACTGAACCAATGCATTATGGTTAATGTAGTCTCTCCCAATACTACACAAGGGGCTACACCGGCTACTTCAGCCTCAAATTCAAGGGACGTCTCACAGATTTTACAAGGATCTCTTCCACTGGAACTCGATTTGGCGAAACTCTGTACTATTAAAGAAGGGAAAGACGGTGATACCGGGGACACATTTTTTTCAATGTCTGATCCGTCTTCAGAGGATGAAAGTCCCGGGGGGGGCTGGGCGGAGGGCGAAAGTGAGCTAAGTGATTCCGGACAAGAACTGGAAGTAGGGTTTGGAGAAGAGGACATACGAAATTCCCAAGAAATAACAACCGTCCGCAAAAAAAATGGGATTCTATTGGCAGGGGAAAGCCCCCATCCAAGAGGGATCAATGGTCTGGGACTATTCCTACTCCCCCAAACTGAGTGGCAATGGCGAAGTAGGTGGAGTACAAAATCAAAGTCAAAGGCAAAATTCAGAAAAACTGACGATATCACGCTGACTACAATTTATCAAAATATTTTAGCTCACAGAGAAGAGACCCGGGCAGAGAGCGCGCGAATTCAAGGAGGATATCGAAAGTCCAGAATGCGATCCGACGGGTCGCTAAAACATGCTCTGACTTTGCCGTTAGAATGGGAGAAGCGGAGTCAAGAATATCTGCTGTAGAGGATGAACTAGCGGTACAAAAAATAGCATCCAATCTATGGATGCTCAAAAACGGATATAACTTGGAAACTGATGGATTTAGAGAATCAGGCAAGGAGAAACAATCTCCGAATTTTGGGCATACCAGAAGGAGCAGAAAGGACGGATGTTTATCAATTTGTCGTTGAACTGTTCAGTGAAGCATTCCCGGATCTGAAGCAATGAGACTGGAAACAAGAACTACAGAGGGCTCATCGGTTTCCTTTTAAACAACCCAAGAGACGCAACCAGTCTGGTGACAAACCACGGGCTATCTTGATCTGCCTTCATAATTTTTTAGCCCGGGAAGCACTTTATGATCTGGCTAGACCAGATAGGAAGCGGAAAGGCAAAGGCTGTGACTTTTTCGTAAGACCCGATTACTGTCATGGGACGGTGGAAAAAAGGTGGCAACTCCGTCAGTTAATCCCTTGCTTTCAAGAAAAAGGAGTTCAAGTGTATCTGCTTAATCCGGCAAAGTTAAAAGTGATAGCTAACGGGTCAACCAAATTTTTACGTCTGAAATTCTTGCAAAAGAATTTCTCTCTACTTTGCAGGGGAGCAAGTTGGCTGGCCAGGGTCAATGATACAGGGTTGTACTTAGAAGGATGTTCCTAGGAATCTGTATGGCCTTTGGGGGGGCTTTGTGTTCGGGGGAGCGGGAGGGGGTGTAGCTTGCTCTTCATCACTGAGGGCCTTTGGCCCTTACGCCTCATAAGGTGGGTGTTTGGGGAGGAGGGAAGGTGAGGGTGAGGGGTCGGGGTCTAGGGGGAGAGTGGGGGGGTAAGTTGTTTTGTTTTCTACAACATATTTTTGGGATGACTACTAGAAGGATTTGGTCTAGAGAAATTGAAATTATGGTCTTGATAGAGCAAAAGTTGGGTGCTTTGTACGGTCCGGGTGTAGTTGGGGTTTTTGAATTTTTTAAGTTTAGCAAGGATGGGTAGTCTACGTATTTGCTCACTTAATATCTGTGGGCTTAATGATAGAAGGAAGCGGGCAGTGCTGGCAAAACAACTGCGATATTTGCACGTAGATATCCTCTGTCTTCAGGAGACTCATGTACAATGGAACAATCGTCGGTGGCTGGGGGAAGTTGGTCTTGAGCTGCTTTATTGCACTCGGCAGAGTATAAATATTAAGGGGGTTGCAATCCTGGCCAGGCATGGTTTATGCTCATATAAACGGGTAAAGGCAGATAATTTGGGTCGATGGGTAATTGCTGAAGTGAAAATGAATAATTTAGCTATGACCCTGTGCTCCTTGTATGGGACTAATTTAGATGACCCTGAAGTGCTTAATTTTTAAGTGTTGAACTTGCTTTATGGGCAGACCCTCTAGTATTGTGTGGGATTTCAATATTCATCTAAATAGTCAATTTGATATTGGCGGGCCTTCTTTATATCAAGGTAAAAAGCAGAGTTTTTAAAGCGCTTCAAGGATTGGTATTAGAGCATGGGCTGGTAGATTGCTGGCATAAAATGAATTCATCTGAGCCGGGGTTTACTTACTTTTCTGCCCCACATAATAAGTCTGTACGGCTAGATTATTTTTTTTATCACCACAACTGGCTGATATAAGTAGCATGGAGATCTTTCCACGTGTGATCTCTGATCATAATCCACTGATAATAGAGTTCCCAATGCAGGGGATTAGGAAGGCTCAGAAGGCCTGGACTTTTGAAAGGAAACTTTTGCTTGATGAGCATTACTGTTCTCATATGGCTAGATGGATAAGGGAGTTCTTTGCCATTAATCGGAATTCAGCATCTATCTGTATGGTTTGGGATGCATTTAAGGCGGCTGTTCGAGGGGAAACCCTGAGCTTTTCTATAACACGTCAAAAATTAATATCTGAAGAAATCGATAATTGGGTAAAGCAATTAAGGAAAGAAGAATGCGAATTAGTAAATAATATTCGGGTGGGTGTAGGTATTGAGGATACCCTGCAGAAAATTGCTATTTGTAAATCTAAAATTAATCGGCACTTCAGTACAGAAGTTGCAATCAAATATACACAGCAGAGGGCGGAGGCATACGAATTGGGAGAAAATACTGGCAGAGTGTTGGCGAAAAGAACTCAGCAACGAGAAATTGCCAATCGAATCTCTAAAATACAAGACGTGGATGGTAAAATTAATGATACTCCGGCTGGAATCCTAAAAATCTTTCAAAACTTTTATAAGCAACTATATAGTCAGGACCCTGTGGGTACTGCTGAGATAAGGAATGACTACTCGGGAGAATTTTTAGGGGAAGAAATAGTAAAGATAACTCAGGATCAAAACACCGCATTAGAAACTCAGTTTACGTGGGATGAGATTGAGCTGGCTTTAACATCTTTGGCGGCAGGAAAAGCATCGGGTCCTGACGGTATTCCGCTGGAGTTTTACAAGACTTTCCGGCAGGAGCTTAAGCATGATATTACAATTCTATTGGAACATGCACGTAATGACCATCAAATTCCAGAGTCTTGGTCTAAGACTATTATTATCATTTTTAAGAAAAAAATGAAGCCTGAACTAAACCCTGCTTCTTATAGACCCATTACACTGATTAATGCCGACAGTAAAATCTATTCGAAATTGCTGGCAGTTAGGTTAGGTAAAATAATCACCCCTCTGGTTTCTTTACACCAACATGGATTTATTCCAGGAAGGGATACCTCGGACCATGTCCGACGAGTTATAACCTTTCTCGATTGGGCACAGGCCACAGGGTCACCGCTGGGAGTTCTCCTTTGGATGCCGAAAAGCATTCGATAGGGTCTCCTGGCGGTTCCTCTGGTCTGTCTTGCAGTGGAAAGGGGTCGGCATGGGCTTTATACAAGCAGTTAAGGTAATGTATCTACATCCTGAGGCGAAGATTCGGATTACGGGTCAGGAATCAGAATCATTCTCTATTAATAGAGGTACAAGACAGGGGTGTCCTTGCTCGCCCCTGTTATTTGCTTTGTATATTGACCCTTTTTTAAAGAAATTAGAGAGTAGTATACTTATTAAGCCAATCAAAATTGAAGAAATAGAGTATAGAGCACTGGCCTATGCAGATGATATTGTGGTTTTGACGAGTGATATAATATCAGCTTTCCCAGCTGTTAAGGCTTTAGCTGGTCAGTTTGGAGTTTCTTCTGGTTATAAGCTAAACATTGAGAAGACCCAAATTTTATGTTCTGGTATGACCTACCCTCATGATTTTCCAGTTGTTACGGAAGCTACCTATTTGGGTATTACAATTAATATGCAGATTGATAAAATTCCCGATCTAAATATTAATCCAATAATTGACTCCACCAACAAACAACTTGAGAGGTTGGATCATTTACATTTATCTCTGATTGGGAGGAGTAATGTGTTAAAAATGCTGATTTTACCCAAGTTTTTGTATATATTCAGGACTATACCTCTTGAGTTCTCGTCTTTTCATTTTACAAAGATTGGAAGGGTATGCTCAAGGTTTTTATGGGGCTATCGGAGGTCTAGAAGAGCAGCCAAATGGCTGATTCTTCCAAAATGTAAAGGAGGTCTAGCAATACCTAATTTTTTATTTTATTATTGGGCTGCAATGCTTCAACACATGGCTATTTTATTTGTTGGCTCCAAAGCCGATATACCATTGGCAAATCGCCCATCTATCTATGAATTAGGGCTAGGGAAACAAGCTAACTGTTGTTTTGTGTCAATTTTTGAACCCAGCTATTTTAAAAAGACACGATTTAAAATTGTGAAAGCCTCATTTAAGGTGTGGAAACAAATTCAGCGTAAATTTATGATTCCGAATCTTAATGCTTATTCCCCATTGGAGACTACACTATCATTACCACCAATCTTTCGGGACCAGATCACATCTCAATGGGGGAAAAAGGGTATCCAAGTAATGGGGGATCTTTTTTGTAAAGGACAGATTATATCCTATGCTACGTTGCAAGAACAGTATGGGTTGAAAAGAGGGGATTTTTTTAAATATCTACAAATCCGGAGCTTCTTGGGGGCGAAAACTATAGATTAGCTTATGATTTAGATAAAATACCCCTGGTTGAATTACTGCAAAAAAAAGTCGGTTGGGTAAGATATATGCTATTTTTCTCAACTCATGTCCTGATGATTTGACAGTTCAGTCGGAAAAGTGGGCTAGGAAGGTGGGGGGACTGAGACTGAGATTGATATTGAATACTCTTTGTCATTAGCAGATCAGATTTTGATCACGGGGAACTTAAAGAGCCAACATTTCATGACAATTTTTGACTTATATTATACTCCTGCGAGGATTGCTAAATGGGGGCACAAGGGGAGTAAAATGTAGTAGGTGTAATTTACATGCAGCAGACACATTACATATGTTCTATTCATGCCCAAAATTAACAGACTTTATTTATGGTATTGAAAGATTTCTTTCTTCCACTTTAGGGTTTTCAGTTTCAATCACTTCTACCCTCTTTATTTTTGGTGTAGATAATGGTAGTACAAATAACTGGCCAAGCGCGGTGTCTGAGTTTGTGTTTATTGCTATGGCCATTGCCCGACTATGCATAACTTCCCAATGGATTAATATTGATCCTCCAACCTTCATAAATTGGCGGGCACGCTTATTTGCAGCATATAATATTGAGTCCTCAATTTATAAATTAAAAGGGCGGAGGAAAAAAAAAAGGGGGCAATGTTTGTGGGCACCAATTTCGGTCGTTTTGGACGAATAATTAGGTTGTGTATGGTTATTATTTGATTTCATTGTGCTCCATGTATGTATAATTAGGGTGTTTGTGAGAAAACAAAACAATAAAAAAAAAAAAAAAAAATTAAATATAATTCTGGAAATATGCTGAAATGTAATAATTGTGTATGAAGCATTTACTAGTTTCTGCAAAAGTGTATGCATAAACTTAAAATACAAAAGGTTCAATTTGGTTAAATAAGCTCAATAGCCCTCATCACCACTCCCCCACCCCACTCCCCCACCCCACCGAAAAACAGTATTTCTGTTGGATACTTCTACCTGCAGATTCCTGACCTTTGGAATAATCCCAGGCTTCAGACTGGATCCAGAAACTTCAAAGCTCTCAGGTCGCCAGTAGGGGGCGCTGGCTTCTATTAACAACAAAAGTGACATTGGATGACATCACCAAAGCCATACAGCGCCCACCACAGTGCAACAACATCCTAAGCTCACTCTTTTATGAGAGTTATGTATTTTGCTCACAAAAAAATCTCTTCAGTGCAGTACATTGTCTCATCCAAAGCGCTCGGGGTTCAAGCTATGTCAGGACTGTGAGGGGCAGATGTCCATTACTGACCTCTATTCCATCTGCCTTTGGTGTCTAGGTTCGGACCATGATTCTTGTTCTGTGAATACTGCCTCGGCATGCACCCGAAGGCCATCAAGGAGTGTGAGGCCAAGTTACTCGTCGCCTGAGCATACAATGACAGGCTTAGCCATCGTCGTTTGAGACAATGCTGCCGGTCACTGTCCTCATTCTTCAAGCAAGTGAAGGAAACACAATAAACACCAGATACCCTCCATCTCCCACAGGATCTTCTTCCTTGGAACAGTAGTTGGTTGTCATGGAGCCTGCAGATCCTCCTCCAAGCAGCCTTTTGCCAGTTGCTCCAAAAGACTTGGCCCCAAAGCTACCTGGATCACCACCCACACTGCCTCCGGTGTTCCCAACTTCACCAGCACCGGCTCAGTTGTTCACGGAATTCCTGATACCTTCCCATATGGAGTTCCCAACACGAGGCTCAAACCCAGCACTGTTCCTTAACACCATGTACAATATATTTGATCAAGCCACAGCACCATCATGCGCTCGCTCGGGCCCATGGCGCCTTACGCCTACCCATGTTTATGCCTTTGGGTCTGACACCAGTGCCATTCAGCTCTGTCCTTTCAGCACCGGTTCCTCCACCCTTTTCGCCGGCGCTCCATTACCTAAAGCCGCAGCCATCCACGTTGTGGCTAGCACCGGCCACAGACTCCACCAACACCGCCGCCTCCTCCAGCACTGGACACTGATCCATTATCACTGCCTCTTCCTATTCCAGAATCAATACCCCGCAACTGGTCCTTAGGGATGCCCAGAGACTCTTGGAGGAGGAGGAAAAGTACAGGCATAGGATCTTTGACCTTTTCAGATCGGATTCCGATCCTCTGAATCTTTACACCTACAGTGATGATGGTAGAGAGAAGCAATGTTATGAGCCTGTCATCGGCCAGTGAATTTGATACCTCCCCGAAGATGGAGATGGGATTTCTAGCAGAAACGCCTACTCCTGGAGTGATGTCCTTTCACTCAGTGGTCAAAAAAGCTACCGAGGTGCTGGAGATGCTGCTTCCAGTGGTGAATGTCATGACAAATGTCCTCACCTCAACACCAGTGGTCACTAGGCTCTTGGCAAGGCACTACTGCTCTGCTCCAGCGGATCCCCCCATCCTTTCTGCCCACCTCTTACCAGAAATCCTGGTCATGCATGCATCTTACACTTGTGGGCAGTTGACCAGCATTTTCCCTTCCGTCCCTTCAGACTGGTAGTCAAAATGTCTAGAAGCATATGGGGAAGAAAACATGTCCCTCAATGCCATCTTTCTCCACTCACAACGTCCAAGGGGACATGAGAGCCCACTTCCAGTAATTGTGAGGGCTGGACTAAATGCATCCCGTCATGTAATAAAACCTGGCCTGGACACCACCAACTCTGTGGGGGCTCACCATGGTACCTCCGTCTCTCTGAGGCAACATGCCAGGCTTCAAACCTTCGGGTTCTCCTCTGATGTACAGGTCCGGTTGATGGACCTTCATTTTGACAGAGCACCCTTGTTTAGGGAGAATGCTGACTCCGCCTTGGAATGTTTCAAGGTGAGCAAGGCCACAGCCCAGTCCTGGGACTCCAACAACCTCAGCCTCCCAGTTACTATCGCCAGGTTTGACACTTTCGACTGTTCTCGAGAGAATTCACTTTCTGCCAGGGTCAGCCCTTTAATCCCCAGACCCAGCAGCCCCAAAATCTGGTGATCAAGCTTTGCAGAGGTATAGAGCGAGATATGTAAGTCACGTGGTTCCCTCTAGCAAACCTCCACCGCCGCCTCCTCTTCCTGCCCCGTACCACCAGGAGAGCAGATGTAGTTTGCTTCTCTAAGCCCACACAGAGTCTGTGAGGGGCAGCTGTCCTCTTTTCTACTGGCCTGGACGGCCATTTCATCGGACCAGTGGGTCCTTCAGATCATAGAAATGGGGTACACCCTAACCTTCCTTCAGGCTCCACCTCTCCATTCCCCCTAGTTGTCTTCACCTCCGCCAGACCAGGATTCCATTCTGCAACAAGAAGTGGCAGTGCTCTTCCTGAAAGGAGCAGTGGAGTTAGTGCTAGAGCAAGAGATTGGACAAGGATATTACTCCTGATATTTCTTAGTCCCAATGAAGGACAGCGGTCTGCGTCTGAACCTAGACCTCAGGGACTTAAATTATCCTCATTCCTGTTTTCCAGTCACATCTGAAGAACTTGCATTTTGTGGTGGGTTCTACTTACTACCAATTTGCAGTACTCCCATTTGGCTTTACATCGGCACCTCGAGCCTTCACTAAAGTGATGTCAGTGATTGTGGCCATTTCAGAAGGTTGGGCATTCTAATCTTCCTGTACCTGGACAATTGGCGGATCAAAGCCGGATCAACAAAGGTGGTAACGCATCATCCGCAGTCGACATTCTTGCTACTCTTCAATCAACGAGCTCATGTCTCACCTGAAGCCCTCCCAGCACCTCCAGTTCATAGGATCAGTTCTGAACACTATCCTTCTCCACGCCTCCCCTCCTCAGAGAATTCTTGCTCTCCAGGAGATGGTCCCTTCCTTTTTGGAGGGTATGTAAGATCCAGTCCTGAAGGTCTTGGCCTGATTGGTCTGTTGGCTTCCTGCATTCTCCTGGTCATGCATGCACGTGGCATATGAGGGCCCTGCTTTGGGCCTACTCAGGTAGTAGTTCCAGCACAGGAGAGACCTGTCGGACTCCATTGTGATCTCCCCAGGCGCCTCAGCAGATGGCGTTTGCTGGGGGAATGAGGTGAACCTACACCATGGAATGTCCTTCAGTCCCCCTCTGACCGTGGCCATGATAGTGATGGGTGCCTCCCCCCTAGGGTGGTTGCTTATCTGTAGCACCTGGAGATCAGATCCCTCTGGTCTCCAGAGGAGCAGGTGCTTCACATTAACCTGCTGGACTTGTGAGTGATTGTCTGTGGAACATGAATAAGCCAGGGGTAGTTGAGTTTCAACACTTTTGCCTTGAGGCTGTGGTCCTGGGCACATTGCCAAGAAATCTCGTTAGCCAATTACTTAGCGGGGTCTCTGAATGTCTAAGCCGACAGCCTGAGCCAGCGTCATCTTGCCAGTCACATGTGGCATCTCCTGCCAGAGGTAGTCCAGTTGAGTTGGGGCACTCCTGAAGTAGGCCTGTTCGCCTCCTTGGGAAATGCTCAATGCCAGCAGTTCTTTGGCCTCCTGTATCTGATATGGGGAGACTTGGGAAATGCGTTTCAGTTGAAGTTGAACTAACAGCTGCACTATACTTCCACTCCCCCACCCCCAATACCCTTTTTTCTCGAGTTCTGAAGAAGATTTACCAAGACCGGGCCCAAATCATTCTAATTGCCCTGGATTGGCCACGGAGGGTGTGGTATGCAGACCTTCAGCTCTTATCCCTATGTCCCCCGGTCAAGTGGCCAGTATTCTGTGATGCATACTTTTTCTTATTCCTGATAAAGAACAGGAATATTAGTCCTGCCATACCAGCTGTGTGATATGTTTCATGTGTAGAGGATGTATGGCAGATAGACCTCTAGCTCTTTGTTGGTATGACCCAACTAAGTTTGCGCCAGCATAAATTTCTCCTTAATCTTCTTCTTCGCTTCCAGTTTGTCCCTGCATTATTTTGCATATCTGAGAATCTCGTCCCATGACTTTGACTGCATTCTGCTGTATATGGGAACTAATGTCTGGATGCAAACCAAGTGTGAACTGAGCACGCAACCCACTAAGATTTGGATTCCACACCACTATGCGGTCTGAAAATTTGCATCAGCTTCTCATAATAAGCATGTATTGACTGTTAGGACACTTGAGTGGTTCTTTTTGTTGAAGCCTATCCAAATCTTTCTGCGGGATCTTGGTTTTCAAATATGCTGTCATCTGCTTATACTTGTCCATGACAGTAGGGGAAGGCGCATTCGTCTGGGCCTCTCTCCACGACTCATTGTCAGGCCAGCCCATGACCACCTTACATTCTGCTCACAAACCCTTAGGTACCACAATTTCGAAAACGTATTCAAATCTACCCAAAGAACCTTTGAGATTTTCAGAGTCCTTTCCACCTCAGTGTACCATTTGTCAGGATTCGCTCTCAGTTTTGAAAACTGATTTATGATTGGGAAAAAATCATAGCGACGCCAGGGCTCATGAACATATGGACCTCCGTGAACAGGAACGATCCAGCCTCTGAGTCACTCACACTAGCTCTCTTTCATTCCTCCTGTCCCCTTTTTAGGTCGAGCCTCGAGTAGCGTGCAAGCGCTGCTCTGGCAAGACTTTGTTAGGGGGTTTGAAAAGCTGACCACACGCTCGTGCGTCATGGCCTTTTCCGTGCGGTTACGTGCAAGCAAAAGGCCATGGTGCACGAGCGTGTGGTCAGCTCAACAGGCTGCCGCGCTCGCTCGCCCCCGCTCCTCTCTTCCCTGTAGTTGCTTTCACTTTCGCGGCCGCATTCTTACAGCGCGCGCAGGGGCCATCTGGGTTTAATTATTTTCTTGTTTTTTTCTGTAGGCGGACACGTGCACAGAGACCACAACTGATAGAACTTCCGGCAGCAAGGGGACCAAGAGTTTATTTTCCGTGATTTCGAAGATACCAGGTTTTGCCAAAGCGCAATATGCACATCGCGTACAGTTTTCAACCCGATAACTAAGGAATTGACAGGCTTAACTCCCACCGCTTATCGCTGCTCAAAATCATCCCCCAGGGCAGAAAGAAAACCATATCCTGCGGAATACTGGGGAGGAGGCAGGGCTGACCCTGAGGGCACAGTCCACAATGCCGCAGATCACAGGCAGTTATGGGGGAGGGACAAATGGTTGTAAGAAGGCTGAGGGCTAATTTGGCACGAAAAACGTTTGAGTTCCTACCCATGCCAGGCGCACCCAACCCTCCCTTCCCAAGGTGCCGCGGTACTCACAGGGATGTCTGCCATGGCCAGCATCATCTCTTCCATCAACTCGTCTTCTTCCTCCATAGCCGCTCGCACGGGTGCAGGCACTCACACGCCCCGGCAGCAGGGATTCCGTGGGCGGGGCTTGAGGCGGGGAGGAGCGGCCACGCGCCGGGACTCAAGCGATTCTTATGATGTGGCGGCTGGCACGGTAGAAGACGCGCACCCTCCCTAGAATCCGCCACTTGCTGGGATGGGGGCGGAACCGCTGTACACTCATCCCCGGCGTGAGCGGTTGAAATCCCTGTCCTCAGTGCCAGATCAGCGGGAAGGCAGAGGGGGTCTACTGCGTCACAGCCAAACCAACTGCACAATGTGCTGACACAGGGAGCGGGTAGCCCAACTAATGCCTGCGTACAGCAACAGCATCGACGGGCTGGTAGACGGTTGGTGACCGGGGCTAGCTTATTGGAGGCGCAAGGCTTCTAATGGGAGGAAGATCGTGTGATACAGGTGCCCAACCATTGACGCTTCACTTATCCAGGCTCTAGAGGACGCGTGCAGGTGTGGTTCTTCGCTTGCTTAGCTCTTACGTTGCTCCCCCACTCCCCCAGGGATGCTAACTAACCTTCGATTAAGGAGGAGATATGTGACTGTATTCTGGGGATATTTTAAACAAGTATTCACCTTTACTTTCTGCCAAAAGATAATTACTTGAATTGCAGCAAAATTGTCCCTGCTTTCACCAAAAGTCTGCATTTCTTCTGTACAGGAGAATATTCAGTATATGTCTTTGAGCAGCTGTTTAATGTGCCCATGAGGCCTCCAGAGGGTGCCAGGGTTGGTGGTGTCCCAAACATGGGAGTAGGGACAACAGTGCTGTAACATGTGTACACACACACACACACATACAGACAGACATACATACAAGTAAAACACAGCCAGCAACCCATACATCTAGCAGACAAACAGACTAGTCCAGATGGCTCTTTACACAGCCACAAGCCGTCACTATTTTTCTCATCAGTCACAACTTGCTGCTGTGTGTTTATTTCTGCTGTGCTCAAAGGAGAGCCTGGTGTTATGCAGAACTTTTAATCACATGAAAGCAGTTGGCATTTTATTTTATAGACAGACCTGAACCAATGCCCTTTGCTCACATACAGAAGTGATTGAAATCCTAAGTTGAAAGTGTTTTTACAAGTACATTGGGCAACAGCACATTAAACAATGAGTTCTGTCTTTGTAGGGCATGTGAATGAAGTGTGGCACTGCAGGTGCTGCCTCTATATCAGCAATCCACATTGTACAAGACCCTAGAAAATAGATGCCTGCCCCGCTCTCTTTGACTGGCACAGCTCTGATTCTCATCTGCTTTGTATTTCGTGAGTGCCATTTTCCTGCGAGGTTTGTACATGCATTTATTTCTGAACAAAAACATATTTGTTTTCCAGAGAGCAGAGCATGGTGTGCAAAGCAGCGATATGAAGGATTTCTGAGAGAGAGAGAGAGAGAGAGAGAGAGAGAGAGAGAGAGAGATATATATATATATATATATATATATATATATATATATATATATATATATACATACACACACACACTATCCTTGTGGGGACTTGGGTGTGATAACACACTCACGCTGTGGGGACTTGATTGCACTGTGGGGACCTGAACCCAAGTCCCCACAAGGTAATGTCTTCCAAACGACAGAAAATGACTTCAGAAACACCTGTGCCAATTTTTACAACTTTTAAAAAATTTACCTTGTGGGGACCTGTGTTTAGCCATGTGTGTTTATTTTTATGCTCAGGTCTGCCCCTGTAGATAGGAGGCTGCAGTGCAGTGTTAAACACACAAGGAATCTAAACACACTTCAGTAACCTGATCCCTAGGTTAACTGAGGAGAGACTTGTTAAAGGGAGGTTAGCAAAGCCATCAGCAGATATTTTATCGAACAGCCTTTTCAACTCATATAATATCTTTCTTTTTATTAAAACCATATATCAATCTAATGCTGTTAAAACTGGCTTTTATGTTCTAATTATTTAATTAGTGCTGCTTGATAAAACTATTGTAACTCCCTGAATGTGTTACACATAGCAGCCAGGTAAAAAAGTTTATGAATGTAGCCAAACAAATTGACGCCAAAAATCAAAACATGATTCTGTGCGTGAAAAGAGCGAGGAAGTTCAACCGTGACACCTGCAATGATTTTCCCTAACATTAGTCTTTAAAACAAATATGTACAATTAAGAAAAGTGCCTGGCTCCCCTCTCTGAGAGAAAATACAGTTCAACAGGAAAACTAGCACACAAATTCTTTCCACAAATGCAATAAGCAGCTGTATGTGTGACACCTTAACAGAGCTGCTTAACAAAGTAGCATCAAATAATAAATGAACGAATGCCTGCAAGAGATACAACGTGCACTTGGACAAGCAATTACAGGGTGCGCATGTGATATCACAATGATTGTGTGAGCATAACTGACCCAATGCATGTCGTACTTTGCACATGTTTTAAAAATGCATTTCACTGCCCAGAACGCTGCTTGGTTACATAATCCCAACGCTCTGCAAACGTACAATCTAGATAGACTGCATTGTTCTAGTGCCACATATTTCTTAGCATCTATCTGGATTGTTTAATACATTTTTAAAAGCTCGACCCTTGTTAAAACATCATTGTTGGCAAATCAAGCAGAGTGAGCAGTCGTTACATGCATTTCATGTTGCTATGCATAGCTTTTATTTGTGTATGATTTTTACTAAGCTAAGCCCATATCAGATGCTAAGAAATATGTGGCACTGGAACAACGCAGTCTGATATGGGCTTAGCTTAGTAAAAATCATACACAAATAAAAGCTATGCATAGCAGCATGAAATGCATTTAACGACTGCTCACTCTGCTTGATTTGGCAACAATGATGTTTTAGCAAGGATCGAGCACCAAATTATTTCAGATCTTCTGATAAGGCAAATTAAAACTGTTGTTATTCTAATCTCCGATTGAAGACTCACTCTTCGAAATGTGTTTATTTTACTGTGACAAAGTTCTAGAAGGCTTACATGAAAGTTACAAAATGTATTGCTATGGCGCATTTTTAAAATGTTTAAACTGTGCTTCCTTCAGAAATTAAGCGCTATGATTAGGGTCTGTGCAATGCGAACAATTTGCTTTTAAAGCATGTAAGCCGTTTTTTGTATTCGTTTTTTGCTCCGTGTGTAGGCAAAGCCCTTTCCTCAGTCCACCATTGGAAATGTTAATATTATCTGCCTCGAGAGGAAGCTGATGGCAGGACTTGGGATGGGCAGCTAACTACGTGCAGATACACACCTCCGCATAACAAAAGGGCCATTTGCATGTCAAGAGGCCAGCGCGCCCCGGAATTGCATGAAGTCAGTTTCAGATGCAGACTGGGGGATGGGCCCTGTTCAAGGAAAACACCTTTGAGAAACGAGGAGCATCAGGTGCCTCTGATCTGAGACCCTGGCTGCAGCAAGGATGGGGCTAAGCCATCCAAAAAGAGGCTGACTGATCGTAGCCTCCTCCTCGGAGTGAGTTTACATTAAACACAATAAGACAACATGTGCAATTTGAAAGTGCATAGTAAATTTAAATGTATCCGTGTTTTCTAGTCCCAGTGTAAATTAACAAAGAATTCCATCTATGTCTACAGCTATCAGGCGTTTTTACTCACTAAAAGGGACAAATATTTTTCACATCCCTTCAAAAACTGAACACATATTTTGTAGTGTTTTCATAAGGTTCTCACGTTGAAGTTAATTGGAGGTCTGGTATGTGGAATAAGGGAGGAGGTGGAAATGGTGGCTCTAGTGTGACTTGGGAAGGAATGGGATGACTTGCACCCAACATTTTTACATAAAGAAAAGCATAGTTGAGATTTAAGAGAGAGATGTGTCCGCTGTCCCCATGGATGCAAGGTCACAAGGCAGTAATACAAAAGATTCCTGCACAGCAGACAACATTGAGAACGAACACGCCTATTCAAATAATTTTACAGCTGAAGCCTTTCAATTTGGAAAGCAGACTGCAAAAATTACGTGCCGAGTTCCAAAATATTAGGAATTCATACAAGATAATAAGAACGGCCTAGGACAGGGAGAGATAAGGAAAAAGGGAAAAAAAGAGACATGTAGAGGGAAACAGAAAGAGAAAAAAGACAAAGAGAGATACATACAAAGTCGGAGAAAGAGAAGCAGGGATGGTGAGAGAGAGCAAGCAGCAAACAGATAAGTCAGGGGGGGTGAGAGAGAGAAAAGGATAAAAAGAAAGGGACAGAGAAAGATAAAAGAAGAGAGACACAGGAGAGAGAGACATGGAAAGAGACAGAGAGGGAGACATGTGCAGACATAGAAAGACAGAGATAGAGAATGCCAGGAAGAGGCAGAAAGACAATAGCACTTCTCAGGATAGCTGATATGTTTGTGAACAGGATTTTCTTGCATTTATTGGGACTTTACAATCACTTCAGAACAGCTGACCCTTTCATGGGATTGTACACATTGGAGATGGCACCAAATGGAACAATCATCTAAGCACAAATATGCCTTATAAACAGGGCAACTAGAATTATGCAATTCTATAGATGTCTTTTTTGCATCATTATGAAGTTGCTGCTTTTGCCTCATAATCTGCCCACTGCTGCATAATCTGCAGATTTTAACTAAAAAATGTTTCTAGCTCAAACAGATCAAAAGTTACTAAAAATGTGGTGACGTGTTCAACAAAGGTTACCTGGTCATCTTTCAGTTGCTGCTTTCTGTATTTGGCTGTTAAACTGGTAATAAGAGGGTAAAATCTTTGTACAGGCAGTGTTACAATATGTCAAAATTACAAAATCAAGTAATACTGTCAAAAAATTGCTGCATTGTTGCATAATTTGCCTTTTCTTACTGCATAATTTAGTCAACCCTGCCGCAGAATTAGGTGTGCCCGTCAAATAATTTCAGTGGTTCTCCTTACATAACCTTCTATCATGCCACTCCTTACAGTACTTCCCAAAAAGTTCATCACACATATACATCCATCATAATGCATTAGACATTTACATACCAGACAACTCAGATATGCCGTACTGTCTGTTATGACATGGCTTCCAACTGTACCAGGTATATCATACAAAACATCCACATGCACATGACAGAGCAGACCTCTCTTCAATGGGCCCCTGCTAGGTCCTAAATTACAGGGGCGGTTCCTCCATGTGGGCGGAGGAGCGTCGCCCCACTGCTTTCTCGCAGAGCGAGAAGCAGAAACATAAAATGGTATTATAAGTACCATTTTATGTTTCTGCTTCTCGCACTGCGAGAAAGCAGAAGGGTTTGGTTGGGGGCACGCAGGTGGGCAGTCCTGCTCCAGGGCAGGGGAGGAGTGGCTTGCCCACTGTTGTGGGCGCTGACTGTTTGGTCGGCCCCATGGCCGACCAAACCAGTCATACACACTCTCCGCTTTCTCCATGCAGGCTGCATGCAGCCTACATGGAGAAAACGGCCTCCCCATAGACTCCTGTGGGGTCGGAGTCCTAGCCAATCACAACGCTGCCATTGCAGCGTTGTGATTGGCTTGGGAGAGGGGAGGGAGGCTGCCTGCTTCCTGGGACTCGGAGAGATGCGACGCGGGACCTGACCGGGCAGGCGAAGGTAAGTTTTAATATATTTTTTTTACTTAACCGCCCGTGCGACCCCCTGATCCCCTGCCCCCCCGCCTCCCCGCGACCCCACGCCCCCCGCCCCGAGTCATGCCGGCAGCGACTGCTAAATTATCAAGTTTTTAGATTGCTAAAATAGCACCGTGGTTGAGTGCAGGCTGATGAGATGTCTACACAATTTGATTTGCGCGTCTAAATCCAAATGACTGGCATTGCTGTGTTTCTCTTTAGTTATTTTGAAATTTATGAAGATATATAATTGTCTTGTGGAAACCTATCATGTTTTGTAACATTGCTTTGGGACTGGGGATATCTTGGATGGATACCTGTATATAAACAGGATTTCCAAAGTAACGCCGGTTTTTCCTCTCAAACTCGAAATAATTCTCATATGAATCACCCCAAAATTCAAACTACCAGCACAAGCAGTGCTTCTTTTTGATACTTATAATTCTTTTGGATATTTTTTTGTTCAATTCATATTTATGTTAAATCACTCACAAGTAAAAGCTACACAAAATATGCACCCACATTCAAAATGCTTGTGAGTTACCTGTGCAATGTTTCACAGAACGCACAAGAAACGCATTTGTTTACAAAATGCTTGTGAGTTACCGGCTCCTACATATTTCTCAAGCAAAAACTACGCAAGTGCAGAAGAGTAACAAGTGCAGGAAACTAACAGTGTGCTATAGACCTCGGTGAGACTGGGTTTACGTAATAAACATGTTGTACAGCCCAGTGAAAATTGGTATTATCAACTTTGCGCTAAAGATGTATTTTGACGATTATTGTTCATTCTGAACGTTTGTAGCTCTGGTGTTTAATACAAAGTGAGCAACACTCCTTGTATAAACATTGTTATCCATAACAAATATCCAGCTCTTTTACATATGAAAACACAATGAACATCTATGTCAAAAAAGAAAACTCACTTTATATAAGTGATTTGTTATGTTTTATTAGCCCCAACATATTGTAATTGAAATGCAGTTACTTGTCATAGCCCCTGGTGTCTGCCCACCTTCACCAGTCGTTACGCCTAACACAATGCCTATGGCTGACTCGTTGATTCAAGTGCCACCAATAGTGAAATGAGTAGTGGTAAAACTATCCGCCCAGAAGCCAGTGCTGCCTCTACTGCCAGACCATAAAGCACACTGCATTTTTTTCAGAATCCGTAGATGTTTTGGAAAATGAAGAAGCATATGGTTTGTTACCGGCTGTCTGTTGCAAAGTGGGACTTAGCATCCAGTGCGAAAAATGTCCCTATTACAGATGAATCCATAAGGCATCCCTTTCTAGTTCAGATAGCATGCCTAGACACTACTCCTGCCGATGCAAAACTTGAACTCGTGGATCAGTGGTAGCATGATAGCTATGCACTTCTGTCTCCCTGAAAGACAAATGTGTGACAGCGCAAGACCAGCATAAAAGAAGGGACCAGGACTGAACTGTCTGTCACCACCTGAACTGGAATAACTTGGGAACTTTGTAATGAGATTCCACAAGTCCGGTTCATCCCTAGTTAAAAGAGGGATATTATACTAAATGAGACCCTACATACCCCACCTGATTAGCGTTCTTAACTGAGATAAAATTAATTAACCCAATGAGTACCTAAATTTTCAGAGCTCAAGTTACCACTATCAGGACTCACCCTGTCTGTTTTGTGTTCTAGGACTTGTGCCCTGCATTTGTAACTGGAAAATCAAAACAATGAGTTCCAGATTGCAAAGAATAAAACCGGACGTTGATAGGGACTCTTTGACAGTCCTGTGTTTGTGTCAATATTCCTTATTATTCAAGAAGATGTTTGCTAGAACACAATGCAAGAAATCACAGCAGGAGCATTGTAACATTTTCAGATTGCCGTTTAACCTATAATATTAAAATTAGGTAAAACGCACAAGGCCATGCAAACCAGTTTACAGTCTGCCATTTTCAAAAATACTCTCTTGCTGATGGAGGAATAGAAAAGATATTATTACTATTATTTAAAAAAAAAAACTGCTTACAGATTTCAAATGCAACATTTTATGTTTCATGAGACATGTGAACTTAATCATTTTCCTAAAAATGGCTTTCATTTGCTCATCATTTTTAGACTTAATTTCCAAGCAGACACATAAAGTTGCTCAAATGTCCGTTTACAGATGTCTTGGAATAGAAGTTCCCTTCCCCCTGTCTTCTGCTTAGTAGAGAACACTTAAGGACTGTGTGTCTGGGTTAATGAAGGTACAGAGCCCTTCAGTGTCCCGTCTTCCTTGGCAGCCTCCCTCCTGCTGATGTGTGAGGTGAAAGTTTCTACTGTCATGGCTGTGGACCAGGTATGAATGGGCATGATGCTACCTCTGCATTACAAAGAGCGAGAGCTCGACTCTCCCAGTTTCAGTGGTGCCTGTTTCACCACATGGCAGCTCTAGCAGGAGAGGGTGTTGGTTACATTGGGGGGAGACGAATAACCTGCCTAAGCTGATGTGTCTCCCATTCGCCCAAGTGGTTTTGTTTCGTTGTATACGTAGGTATGTTAGTAGGACAAACTGAAGCATTAAATAAACTGAACTCACTACAAATAAGCATGGCATGAAAGCTTAAAAGCAAGAAAAGGTTTTCTATGAAAAATAAACAACGGACGGCTGTTAACAATTTATCAAACAAACATCAATTTGAATTTGCTGAAAGTAGGCCTGCATTCCTTCCCTTGTAAAAATGCTTTGATAGTGCATACCGTTACTTCTTTAAACTGGACATAACAGTAACTGACTTAAAACTGTAAAATGTTAACACTCTGATGAGGGGCTTAGAAAGTTGAACTAGATATACTTAAATGAGGGTGTTGCTTGAAAAGTGGTGATGCATGCTGTTAGAAATTGGGTTTATGGTTGGCAGAGGGATGCACCCTGTCTAAGCAGGAATCACAATCCTAGTCAGGGTAAGCCAGATGCACACCCTAAATTAGCCTGTGCTCACCCTCTGGTAGCTTGGCACGGAGCAGTCAGGCTAAACTTAAGAGGCAATGTGTAAAGTATTTGTGCAAAATCAGAAAAATAAGGGGAGAAAGAGGGATATGCTAGGTCCACCCTCCAAAAATGATCAAGAATTACAAAACACCGAAATCTCGTTATGGAAACCAGTCAGTTTTTTCAGAAAATTAAATTTACTAATATAAGATTCAGAAAAAATAGTTAGTAAAGGAAAAATGTCCTTTCTGAGTCCTCACTCACCATGGTTTACATGCTCATCATAGGGCCATCTCAACCGCTACGAGGCTGACGTGCTACTACTTGCACACTGTAGGAGCACTACTTGTGAGTGACTATGTGTGGTGCAGTGATGGGAGTGGGTGAGACTAAAATATCTAGCTAGTGGGCAAAAGAAATTATTCAGGCTCCTAGCCGATATATTAAAACGGGTTGGTCGCTAGTGTCTGTTTTAAATTAGTCAGGGTCCCTAGTGAACGCCAACTAGTTTTGAGCTACTCCAGTGCTCTTCTTCAGGACAAACAGGGTCCAGCCCTGTTTAGTACCACTCCAAAGTGACCTAAGGATAGGAAAAAATGCTGCAAAATACTAGCAGGCAAGATTTAATACATACAGTACTTTGATCACGTAGTATTAATTATGGAGCAACAATGTGCTTCAATATGCGGTCGGGAGGGAAGCAGGCAACAGCCGGAGCAGTTTTCATTCTCAATGGCGATGATCTCTCCAGCCCCTCTCAGACCATGAAGCACATTGTTGCTCCATAATTAATACTACGTGATCAAAGTACTGTATGTATTAAATCTTGCCTGCTAGTATTTTGCAGCATTTTTTCCTATCCTTAGGTCACTTTGGAGTGGTACTAAACAGGGCTGGACCCTGTTTGTCCTGAAGAAGAGCACTGGGGTAGCTCGAAACTAGTTGACGTTCACTAGGGACCCTGACTAATTTAAAACAGACACCCTAGCGACCAACCCCGTTTTTAATATATCGGCTAGGAGCCTGAATAAATTCTTTTGCCCACTAGCTAGATATTTTTAGTCTCCCCACTCCACTCCCCATCACTGCACCACACATAGTCACTCACAAGTAGTGCTCCTACGTAGTGTCGCAAGTCGTAGCACGCCTCAGCCCGTAGCGGGCTGGGATGGCCCCTATGATGAAGCATGTCACCATGGGAAACCATGGTGAGTGAGGGGACTCAAGAAAGGACATTTTTCCTTTACTAACTATTTTTTCTGAATCTTATATTAGTAAATTTAATTTTCTGAAAAACTGGCTAGGTTTCCATAACCGAGATTTCGGTGTTTTGTAATTCTAAAGTATTTGTGCAACACTTAATACAGTGAGGCAGTGAAAACACCACACAAAAATAATCCGCACCAGGTTACAAAAATAGAGTTTAATTTAATGAAAGAAAAAAGACCATAAAGACAAAAATCCAATAAGTAGAACCGGAGTTATGAATTTTTAAAGACTATCTAGAAATATAGTGCTAAGAAACTTAAAGCACCAACTGGGACTATCTGGTTGTGTTGGATCAGGTGAAATCTGAAAACTCAGGCCAACCTCGATGGAGCCCGGGCGCTGACATCGAGGAGCAAGCTGCAAGGAGCGGTCAGAGGCGATGAGTCGGAGTCAATCTGTTGAATTGTAGGCGATGCGTCAGTTCCAAGTCACGCAGTTTGGGGATGCGTCTGCATTGAATCCCTGGCGATGAAGGCAATACGTCATCGTTGAGCTGCGCTGTTGCCATTGCGGTGTCCTCGAAGTGGTGATGCGTCAACTGCGAAGAAAATGCGCCATCCTGACAGTCACAAAGTCAGCAATGTGTGGAGTTTCACAGAAACAGCCAGAAAATCTACTTCCGAGGGTCCAGGACTGGATTAGGAACACTTGGCAAGGCAGGGCTCGCAGTTGGCAGGGTCCAGAGGCTGTAACAGGGTTGAATGAAGTATTTTATGTCCCTGAGACTCCAGAACAGGAGGCAAGCCAGCAAGCCCTTAGAGTCACTTAGTTCTGGAGATGTAGAGATGCAGGTCCAGTCCTTCCTACTACCAGGCAAGAAGGGCAGCAGTCAGCAGGGGCAGGAAAGCAGTAGTCCAGCAGAGTAACAGTCCTTTCAACAGTCCTTCTTCTTGGCAGAGTGTTCCCAGGTCCAGAGGTGTACTGAGTTGGTGGTTTAAGGGGTCCAATAATTATACCCAGTTGTGCCTTTGAAGTGGGGGAGACTTCACAGAGAGGCCTTTGAAGCTCATAAGGTCCATGCCCTTCCTGTCCAGGCTCCAGATACACTACAAGGGGTTATGTAGCTATTTGTGTGGGGACAGGTACAGCCCTATTCAGATTCAAGTGTCCGCTTCTCCCACCCTTCCTGCCCAGGAGGACCTTATCAGGATGTAAATGGTCCATCAGGATGTGAATGGCCCATCAGGCACACCTCAGCTCCCTTTATGTTTGACTGTTTAGAGGGAATGCACAAAGCCCAGCTGTCATCCACCCCAGATGTGTATTCAGCGACAGGCAGAGACACAGAATGGTTAAAGCAAGAAAATGCCAACTTTCTAAAAGTGGCATTTCAGACTTGCAAATTAAAATCCAACTTTACCATACGTTGTGATTTTAAATTGTGAGTCCAGAGACACCAAGCTCAAAATATCTATCTTTTCCCCATTGGAAATTAAACTTATAAATGGTAACAAGGTAATCCCAATGTTAAACTTTTGGAGAGATTGGTCTTGCAGTAGTGAAAAACAACAGGTTTTCACTACTAGGGCACGTAAAACTTAAAAATACATGTCCAACATTTTAAATACACTGCACTTTGCGCTTGGGGCTGTCCAGGGCATACCTTAGGGGGGACATATGTATTAAAAGAAAGGGAGAACAAAGGATGCAAACTGCCCCAGCAACTAGCAGCAGTCTTCCTGTTGATCTAGGGTCAGTGTTGGGGAGAGCTTGGCACCCTCCACTGGCCCATCCTGCTCCATAATCAGTTACCAAGAGCATGGTGATCTCAGACCTTTCAAAGTGGGGCTTGAGGCAATTAACATTCAGGAACCTCAAGAGGTTCCTAGGAGTTTTGAGGTCCACCATGTAGGTGAAATTGCTCTGGCGCTCCTTCACCTCGTAGGGCCCAGACCAGTGGTCTTGCAGAGCATAAGGTTCCACCGTCTCCATTACCCACACTTTTGGCCAGTCTGAAACTCAACCAGAGTGGCATTCTGGTCATACCAGCATTTCATGTCTCCTGGCTAGCTTTCAGATTTTCCTGGGCAAGTTTCCAGAAGCAGGCTATTTGGTTGCGAAGGGCCAGCATGTAGCTGACCACATCCTGGGGGCTCTCCCAGGAGCTTGCTCCCAGCCCTTCTTTACCAAACTGAGAAGCCCTCTCCCAGTGTGCCCATACAAAAGTTTAAAGGGGCTGAACCCAACCCCCTTCTGCAGTTCCTCCCTGTATGCAAATAAAAGGCAAGGCAGGAGGACATCCCACTCAACTCCCCATGGGTTTTGGTAGACCCATAATCATACCTTTTAGAGTTCAGTTGAACTTCTCAAAAACCCATTAGTTTGGGGGTTGTAAAGAATAGGGAACTTGTAGGTTACCCCACACTCCTTCCACATGGTCTTCATGTAGTAAGACATGAAGTTGGAACCCAGGTCAGATACCACCTCCTTGGGGAAACCCACATGGGTAAAAATTCCCATCAGTGTCCTGGCCATGGCAAGCGCAGTCCCTGTTGTTAGAGGGATAGCTTCCAGGTACCGGGTTGCATGGTCCACCAAGACCAGAACAAATCTGTTGCCCATGGCTGTGTATTGGGGTCCAGAGGCCCGATGATGACGATGCCCACCATCTCAAAGGTAGTGCTAACGACAGGAAAAGGTTTTATGGTGGCCTTGCATTTCCCCCATGCAAACTATCTTGCCACTTGCCTGGTGGGTAGGACAGGACCTCCAGAACGCATCTGAGGCCTTCCTCATTTGAGGCCAATAAAAGTGACTGACAAAGGTCTTGTCTTGCTCCAAATGACCTGCCAGTGGCACATCATCAATCAATCAGGGGTTTGTATAGCGAGAGACTACTCACCCATGAGGGCCTCAAGGCACTGGGTGGGTGTGGCTGCTCTTCCTTCTGGGTGTAGGATCATTCAAAGAGCCAGGGCTTGAGGTCTTTCTTGAATTGGGTGAGTGACGCGGATTGCCTGAGGTGGAGGGGCAGGGTGTTCCAGGTATTGGTGGCGAGGTAGGAGAAGGATCTTCCTCCGGTTCTGGTCTTGTGGATCTTGGGGACGGCAGCTAGGGCGAGTTGGATGGAATGGAGTTGTCCGGTGTGTACGTGGGATGTGAGGCAGTGGTTCAGGTATGCTGGCCCCTCATCGCTAGAGCCAGTAGGAAGCTAGACCCATGAGCTAGACCCAGTAGGAAGATAGTAGGTCCAGCATACGTGCTCCTTTTGAATCCAATATGTAACAAGAGTATTTAGTTCCTTGTAAGAGAAAAAGAAAGAGGTCAGTCATACCATAGGGGAGTGGGAAGGGTCTGCTCCTTTAGGAAAATAAGTTTTCACATTCCCAAATCGATGCCATGCTTCATCATAGGGCTTTGCTCCTCATCGGGCCAGCACTGCAATGCCCGATGGGCACCCATAAGGGGGCTCTTTTTCGAAGATCTTTTTTTCCAATAGCGTATGTGAAATGCAGATGTAGGGCCCTTTCCTGTACATTAGTGTATGAAAGTGAATAACTGTAGGGTAGTGTGTGTTTAAAATAGACTAAGTAGTCCTCTAAACCGAATGTTTTAATGGGTGAGTCTAATTGTCTGGTTAATAATGTGGTGGCTATCACCAGACGCAATGATTTAAGATAGCTTATAAAAAGGTCAACATGTTTCTTGACATGGGTTAGTCATAGATGATCAGTTGGCAATTCGTCAGGACCAAAGTTATCCTAATCTACACAATGGTTGAAATCTTAGTATGTCAATTGGTATCCAATCCTCAGTAACCAAAGTATGGTATAGATACGTTAACTTTGTTTCATTTGAAAGGAAAAACCAACCCAATTAGGGCAGTAATTCAGTCTACTCGACGACCTACCCCAACACTGCTATAGAGGCCGGTATTCCTTTCAAATGAAACAAGGTTAAGTGCATTGCATTACTTGCATGAGCCTTCTACTTCATCACTCAGGTAAATCATTTTAGGCTGGTAACCACAGATATGTCTGGCATTGTGAAGCCATCTGCACCAACAGTGCTCTAGTAATATGTACATCACTTGCCATTGAATGGTTATTCTGGCACACATATTCCCTAAATCAAAACTCTATGGAGTTGGTGTGAGGAATGGCGGGCAGTTGTGGCAGAGTCTTGAGGCATGTGAGGCAGGACACAAAAATTAGTATGATGCAGCTCAGTGTAGAGAATAAGCGCATGAGCTGTTGAAATATCTCAGAATTTGAAAATCTGTGTGTGGTGCCTGGTTCCTACTATAAGCAGTAATTACTCTCTGCAGAACGTATACCTCACCTTCCAAATATTGTGCAAATATTTGGCCACTGCACACACATATTGTCATTAATATCTGTTTTTGAAATTCTTAGAGCTGCTTCAAAATTCCTCACACCCAGATTCCTACACACAGGTGTCAGCACAGCTCTCCTAACGCCAACATAAACTGGTAACTAAAACATGAAATGAGCTACTGTTTCACAGGGGAAAGCATAAGCTGGACAAATACTAGTGTGAGGGAACACCACCAACTGCAGAGTTGGTTGACAGGAATAATACCATATACAAATTTCAAATATAAAGCTCTTGCTTCAGACGGCTCAATCTTACCAAGAAATTGGTCAAAAAGTGGTAAGCAGTTTACATCAAGAAATTTTACTGTCAAGCTACCCTCACGGGACTCCATGTAACACTTTTCGCTGATATACGCTCAGCACCTGGTCTTCAGTTGTTCATTCGTCCACTTGCTACTTGAAAATGGATTGTCCCACAAACCATGCTTAAATATGTTCGAACCAGGGTAATTTACAACCTGCATCAAAGACTTTTAATTCGGTGAGGCCTTCTTAGAATTACGTACTTCTTTACTGGACCATAACCTTATCCAGTACAAAAGGCTTTGAGATGTGCAATATATCGCAATGTTTTTTGCGCAAGATCTAATCTTAGTGAAGTCAAGGAGACATTTTGTGGGAGACTCATGAAAGATCGAATATATCTATTTTCATTTTTTTACAAATGGGATAAATTACCAAGGGCCCAAACCTCAGAGCCACAAAGTGTTGCACTAACCGCTCTAGCTTGATAAATCTCCAAGGCAGATGACAGTGGACGATAATACGAAGATTTTAAAGCCCTCAATACAATGCCAGCTCTGTGCTGTAAGAGTTCCTTGCTTTTCGTAATCTGCGCTGACCAAGTGATGTATCAAATACAGTTTAGTTGGGATGTCTCTAGTCACATGTATAACAAAATTACATAGCTTCTCAACTGTAATAAGTTATTACAGTTGAGTTGTGATGTCACTATGCCCGTTACAAGAGTCAGCAGTCAAGGTGAAAGGAGGGTCACAGAGCATTGTTACACTTGTAGTTTTAACAACAAAAACTGGCTTTTCATTTTTTCAACGCAAAGGATATTTTTTTCTGGCAACATGGATATTTTTTGCACTCTTACAGGGAAAGATAGAATCTCTCTGCATGTTTCTTCAGATTCTGAGCTACAGCATTTTATTTTATTTGTATACATTAAACTGATACTAATATCTCAATTGCAAAAAATGACTAAATGCCTTTTTGTGTGTTTAGTTTCACTCTAGAGACTCTGCTTACTATCTCTTTCACACGAAGGAGCAAGACTCCAAGGATTTAAAAACTTTTTGGGGAGGGTGGTGTGACTAGAGGTGGGCGAGCCATAGAGAACCTAGGGAGAGCTGAGCCAGAGCTGAGCCAAGGGTGGGCTCTGGCTCTTAGAGCCAATGCACAAGCCAAACCATGAAAATAGCTGGCATGTAAATCATGCCACAAACATCATGTTAGAATATGATAAAGTGTCTTCCAAATTGTAGATAGTGTAAACATGAAATGAGAAATATACTTTCCCTGATCTGGTGATAACGCTGTTAGTGAACTAAGAGGTAAGACAGTTGTCAAATACCTTATTTGTGAACTTGATTCTTATTATAGCTGGAGCAACATTATAGGCTTTTAAATGAAACACCGGAGGGTTTTTTGTACAGCACACACCTTGAACTCTCATATTTGAAGGTGCTCACCTATGTGATAATGACCAAAAATGAGGTTTAGTGAAATAAAGTATTTGTCTGAGATCGCACAATTTGGTCAAGCAGGGAAGCTGTGATTGATCCCACATTTTACTAGATTGGAATCCCTTCAAACTTCAATGCTTTTCATTCTTGGAGGGTGAGAGTAGAGCGTGGGTTACAGGCAAAATACACATTTTCAAACATTCATAATTCTTAGAATGGGAAACGACGTCGGTCTGACACCTTTTGAATTAACTACCTGTATGTTCAAATAGTGTAAGAAGGGGAAATAGTCCTCACCTATGTAATGTGCTGTACTTCAGAGTAGTCAGTGTTAATCAGTGGTCCAAGTCAATTTATAATGCATTGCCAAAGTGAAGGGTAGACAATACTGATACTACAAGAGAGCAGCCGAAAAGTGTCTATCACTGCCTACTTTTCAGATCAAAATGAAAGTGCTATGACTACAGATAAAACTGCAAGTGAGGTAAGTTGAAACTGTAGAATGCTTAGACATGGGTTTCACACCCTGAGACTAATATACCCTGTAAGTAATGCACATCATCTTGAAGGTTACCCTCTCTTTTACAGACAGCTATTGTAAGGTATGAAGAGCAGGAGTGATGGGGACAGGGGGTGGTCTACCTATCATTTAGAATTCTGTTTTTTACGTCATTGAGGGAACTTTGCTTCCCCTTATCCAATCCTGAACATAGGTGCAGTATGGAGAACTCATTTTTTGTTGTTTTTTACACTTCTTGTTTGCACACTACAAATCAATTGTCTCTGGATAAAAGGATCCATTAGGAGACTAAATAGTATAAGGCATCATGTAAGTGCCCTAGAAACAAAATACTGAAAGCATGCGATTGCCTGCACAGAGACATTTCTGGGAGATAACACACACAACCCACACTCTCAAATCCGGATTCAATTCAACACCGAAATATAATTACAAGTAATATCCTGACCATCAGGACCATAACCTGACCTATTGCTAATACATGTAGTCTCCTATCACATTCTCTGATGCACACGTACAAAGAAGAATAAACCTCTAAGAATTGTTTTAGTGCACAAAGGTATCCCTTTCTGCACAAAAACAACCCTTCCTACAATGCAGACACCCTTGCACCATGGCATAAGGTTGCCTGCATTGGTGCTAAGCAGCCACAAGTGTACCAGCGCAAAGAGACAGCCCAACAGTGCTATATTTTTGTACATATGATGCAGTTCAGCTCTCTCCCCTTCACGCAATGCAGTGCAGCAACTTGACTTGCTGTATTCTGTTGAATAAAAAAATTGTAAATCTGGGCCTTTGTCTTCATAATTTGGTGAGCATTCATTCAGCTTTTTTCAAGTTCTTTTGAGAAAAAGTTGCCTCAAGCGATTTCTATATTATTTGGAAATGTAAATGGGATTGTAACATGTCTGTTAACTTGTAACTCTTTTGACCAATCTGCATCCATAATGTGACAAGCGCCTAACTATTTTCTCTGATTTCCCCTACACCACCACCAATTTGTGGCTGATCACGCCACTTTCACATTTTCTCCTACTTGTCAAAGAAGTAAAAATACACTCAATTTGGGTTGGGAAGTTGCCAGCAAACATTTAGCGGCTTATTTATGAGAGGCTTGCGCTGCCGGAGCGTCACTTTTTTGACGTGGCGGCAGTGCAAGCCTCTCAATCATATCTATGAGGAGACGCAAAGCCACCCTGCCTGGCTTTGCATGGCCTCATAGATATGGAGTAAAACAAAGCAAGTCGCTGCCAGGAAATGATCCATGGACGTTGCAGTGGGTGTTCCCATGGAACACCCATGCTTTTTGACGCTGTCCCAGATCTACTTAATCACGTAAACCTGGGGCAGCACCAACACCTTACACCTCCCCAGAGCAGGCGTAACGAGGAGGAATATTGTTTCCTCTTTCCACGTGTGCCACATTCTGAAAATTGAAAATGCCTCTTTGGCGACCCTTTCTGTACATAAACAATCCTGCCTGCAACGGAGGCACCCTTGCCCCATGGTGCAAGGGTGCCTACGTTGGTGCTAGGCAGCAAATTGTGCACCTGCACAGGTGAAAAAGCACAGGAATGCACTGTATTTCATAAATACCGTGCATTCCTGCCCTTTCACATTGGGGTAGGGAAATGCAGCAAGAAGACTTGCGGCGCTGCCCTACGCCAATTCCCTGTAAATGAGAGCTTTTGTTAATAACCACACACCTAGGCAATAGTACACCCTGTGAGTAACTTTAATCACACACACAATTTCACCATATTGATATTCTTTAACAGGTGAGTAAATTAATTTCCTAGTGCATGTTTGGGTTTGTGTTTGTAAACTACATAATTGCATTTTGGCTCATAAAGGTCAAGGTCTGTGCCCCAAAGTCAAATATAAGCACACCTATAGTTTTTTTTTAAATTGAGTCTTTCTTGTTTAACTTTTATTTGGTTGCCACCAAAACATCCAGTCTCAATTAGGCAGTACTAATTCTCTTATTAAGTTACTGAACTCTCCAGTCTCTGCATGCATTGCACAACTAAATATTTTATTGTGTACTGACACTTTTAGCAAGATAAAAAAAACAAGTGCTGCAGAAAGTATAAGGGGAATGACACTCTTCTAGGTGCATCAACTTAAACAGTTGGGAAATAAAATGTTTAGTATAAGAATATTAAATAAAGCTGAGTTTAAGAGCCTGCTGTAAGCAAGGGAAAGCAATGTTAAGTATGCTTTCAAAAGTAGAAAAATATATAGTTGATCCACGTCTGCATAATTAGGGATGTGCGGGCTAAGAGGCAGGTAGGCTACCGATCAGACTTTGTGGGCAACACCATTGACAGGGCTTCTGCAAAACATTCTTCACTGTTGACATTCAGGATTGTCCCACTCAAATGTGGATTGTTGGGCTCCTTTCTGGCTGTGGCAGTCTGTGTCTGGGGGTGGGTTAGGGTTACTTGATATCAGCTGCACTCTAGCCAAAGGTGTGTGTCTCTAGCGAGAAAGGTGGAAACAAAAGATAACAATTTACACATATTAACATGCTGATTGCTTAGTTACAAGCTGCAGCTTCTAAAGTTTTGAGATGTTAAATCTGCACCCCCTTCTCTGTGCACTGAGAGCAGGCTTTTCTTTTATTATTTAGTAACTCCTTTGAAGTTCAAGGGCACACAAAGCCAAAAGGTTTTTGATATGATAGGGAAGACATGGGTCTACAATAGTATTTCAAGGCCTTCCTGTTGTTGCAGGACAAAATAAAAAAGAGTTTAAATGCAGTACGGCCCAGCTGTCCTGTATTTTTATACTTTTAACGGCAGATGTATGAAATATGCTCGGATCTGTATATTAGTTCTTCAGATTGCCCTCGTTTGCAAGGCATCCTGACTTTCAGATGTAAATTTTCCAATTTCTGTGCTTTTAACTTCAATTTTTATTCTTAAAAATGCATTTAGTTAAACATTGACAGACGCATTTCTTTATTTTTAAAGAGTGGCGTTGGCGAGGTCCGGGGTAGAGGTAGTAATTTAACAGAAGCACCTGAGTTCTACTCACCTATTTAAGGAACAACTTTTAATAAGCTATTACCATACTCAAATATAAAAAATTTGCTCGCCCAAAAAGGTGAAAGTCCGAGCTGGCCTGTTATGGATTCAAAACTATGATCTGCAGGGTAGACACATATTTCACAAGTAATATGTTACTGTGACTCGAACTTGCATTCTGTGGGATAAATATAGGTACTAAACCCCTAAGGGTATATTTACTAACATTTTGCGCTGGGTTTAAGTCACAAAAGTGGTGCAAATCAATGTAAAACATTTAGTTGAAATATACTTTCCAGCGCAAAAGTCACCTGAAAGTAATGCAGAGCTGCACATAGCTCTGTCGGTTCTTTACTTAGTATCAAGGAGGCATTCTTTGGTTGGTATACGGGTTTTCCCATGAAAGAATCCTTTTTGATGCAAGACCTTACCTACTACAAAAAGTGCACAGGGTTTTTCATAAAAAAATAACACTGTTTTGAAATTGGCATTATCAAGGATAAATGCTTTATTTGCTCCAATCTATCCGGCTTTTCATGTGTGCTCCATTGTGTAGGACACATACAAATTAAAACTTCTTTAAAAGTTGCCTAAGCATTGTATTTTGTACTGGAAGGGTACCCTTCCAGTACAAATTGTATGCTAGACATCATGCATACACCCTTGGTGCAAAGGTATGTGCGTGGCACTGGTCCGAGGACTGCCAAACTCATGGTGGTGCAGGGGTGGCGGTTTTGGCCACTGCTGCACCAGCAGTCCAACCGCTGGATTACGTCTTGGGCGGTCTTGGGCGGTCGGACCACCATGCTACAACCACCAGGGATCAGAGATCCATGTTGTTGGCGGAGCGGTCTGAGGGCCGCAATATGCTTGGTGGTGCCCTGCGGCACCGCTAAGTATATTACAACTTTCCTCAGCGCCAGCGGGCTCTCATGGCGGTTCTTATTCCATGAAACTGCTGGTGATGCATGCAGAGGGGCACATGTTGTATGCATGCACCCCAGTTCAAAGGCACCGCCATGGGATTGCAATCTAGCAGTTAGATCGATACCCTCGATTATTGTGCTATTTTATCATTCAAGCAGCGTCCTATGAACCTATTTTCTTATTTGCATTAGGGCCCATGTCACATTGGCTACATTACTGCCAGCATCGTAACACATGAATAGAGAGATGGCATTTTGTATAAAATATGCACTGTGAAAGTGAATGACTCTAATCACTTTTATCAATTGGAAGTTGTTGAAAGGAATCAAAGCAGTCGCAATGAATGCACTAAGGCTTGAGGGGATGGAGGACTTGGGGTGTTACACTACAAACATTGCACATAAAACCTGTTCTGGAAGGACACAGTGACATCAGGTTGTCTCTCATTCACTTCTAGGATTTCTACTGAGATAGACAGGTGTTCCAGTGTGAGGTGGTTCTGAATAAGGGTGCTGGGACGAGAAGGCCCCTTGAATCGTGCACAGGTGATATCCCCTGCCCTGAGTGCCTATTTCCAGAAGAAACTGGTATCCTGACTTGTCTTCTGTTCTTGGTGTCATGGCAGAGGCTTAGGCCTGTACCTGATAATGTGAGGAACAGAATCTGCCCTCTGAAGAGGCTCACCAAGCATGGTCTCATAAACAGCGGACTGCTGTCCCTGTCATGGGTACATCACATAAAGCAGTGGTGGCACATGCCATCTTTTTTGACTATAGAGTAACCAGACCTTTTTTTGTTTCAGAGAGAGCTCCGTTTACTCATCCCCATCATGTAAAGTTCCATTGTAAAGTCCAGTACATGGTACTGGTGTTGAGTATGTATGCGGTGTTCAGTCAACAATAGAAGTTTTTGTGTGAATGAGTCTGAATAAGGTGACAAGACTGAGTAGGCAGGTACAAGACTGAGTAGGCAGGTGCATGACTTCTAGAAATTTGAAGATGGTGCATAAGTATAAATGTAAGTTATAACTAAGGCTCCCTGTTTTCCGTTTTTACTGATTTTTACACATAAATACAGACAAAAAAACATTTATTTTCCTGTCTGTATTTATTTTTAAATGTGGATAAAAACGGAAAGTGGGTTGTTTTTTGTGTGATTCTATATGCTGTCAATCATGACTGCCAGGACAATAGCTGTGTGGATTGACAGGCAAGGGGATTAAAAAAATATAGGGATTTTAATAAAGAGCCTTAAACAGCAGTAGATTTGCAAAACCTTGATACTAAAATATACATATTTTCTTACAAGTGCATATTTTACCATCTGAGTGTGTATATATCATTGAGTTTAAACAAAGAGAGGGAAATCAAGGGCGTTATTTTCTTAGGTCCAGCATACATGCCCAACATAATATCTCTACAATTAAAGTATGCAGTTCCTAATATTCACAGCAGGTGGTTATAATCAATCAAAGGCTCCACACAATGGTATAGAGCGAGACTTAGGAGGAGAATCTCCTCCTGTTGGAAAAAGACCCTCACACACCCAGCCAGCTAGGTGTCTTGCTTCATCATCGGGTCTGCTCCTTATCGGGTTGGCGCTGCAATACCCGATCGGCGCCCGAGATGGGGCCTTCTTGGCGGAGATCTTTATTCCTTATGCCATAGGGTGTAGTGCGTGTGAGGGCCCTAAAAGTAGTGTAGGTGCTAATGATAGGTGAATAATTGGAATCTAAAATAGGAAATGGTGGTCCACTCAAAATAATTTTAATGAAACGTGGCCATCACCCTAATTAAAAATGAAAATGCGTATCTTACTCTAAATTTGTGAGATTATACGCTTATAATATAGGTCAACATGTTTCTTGCCTTTATTCTTAATAGATGGCAATTCCTCAGGACCAAAAAATAGGATCTACCTACACTTTTCGGTGGTGGTCTAAAACTACAAAAAGTGAAGTAATAACCACTCGTACAGCACCCTCAAAAGTGATACCTGTAGATCTAAAAACCAACCTGCAATGAAACAAAGTAATGAACATAAGTTTAGTCATATTAAAAATATACGGGTAATTCAAGGACCCAGTGCCTCAATCAAAACCCATAGTGCAGCCAAAGCATCAGGCGTTCAGGCACGAGTGCACATTAACTGGTTAAATAAATGCAGAAATATAAACATTTCAGCTTCCTTTTTTCACAAAACTTAAAATAAATATGGATAAATACAGGTAAAATTAGCAAAAAAATAAATACGGATAAATATAGACAGAAATGGCAAAAATATAAATACCATAAAACCGGGAGCCCTAGTTATAACTATGACATAGTAATTTGAAAGTGGTGCGCAAATTATAAATTGAAGTTATAACTAACTTAAGAATTTCTAATGTTTGTGTATTTTATGTTTGGTTTGTGTACAAAGAAGAAATAAAGTTTTCCTAACTATATCTTATCCTTCACCTTAGTTTTTTTCATGGGATTTAAATGGTTTTTAAAATTGTAATAAAATGTTTAAAAATGCACAGTTTACTGTTGTCAAGTGGAGTATCATTAAATGGAGTGTGGTAAAAAACAGTGGAGGATAGTGTTGTAATGTATGCTGTCATACAGTATGGTGTCGTAGATTGGAGTTGAGTAGAGTGGAATGAGGTACACTTGAGTGGCATAGAGCAGAGTGGCGGAGTGGCGTAGAGCGGAGTGGCGTAGAGCGGAGGGGCGTAGAGCGGAGTGGCAAACAGGGAACTGGGATAGAGTAGAGTGGCGTACAGCAGAGTGGCATACAGTGGAGTGATGTACAAAGGAACAGCGTATAGTAGAGTGGCATACAGTGGAGTGGCGTACGGTGGAGTGGTGTAGGGTGGGATAGCATACAGTGGAGAGTGGTACAGTGGAGTTGCATACAGTGGAATAGTGCAGAGTGGGTTTGCGTACAGTATAGTGGCATACAGTGGGGTGCCATAGATTGGAGTGTTGTACAGTGTAGTTGTATATATTGGAATAGCGTAAACTGGAATGCCATACAGTGCAGTAGCGTGCAGTGAAGTATGGTTGAGTAGACCGGCATAAATGTGCAGTGGCGTAGACTGGAATAGCGTAGAGTAGAGTGGCATAGAGTGGCAAGGCGTACAGTGGAGTAGTGTAGAATGGACTTGCATAGAGTGGGGTGAGGTACGGTGTAGTGGCATAAAGTCGAGTAGCAGAGAGTGGCGAGCAGCGGAATAGCATACACTGGAGTGGGGAAGAGCGGAATAGCGTACACTACAGTTGAGTACAGTGGAGTAGCATAGAGTGGAGTAGTGTTGAGTTTAGTGGCATTAAGTCCAGTGATGTACAGAAAGTGGTATATAGTGGAGTAGCATAGAGTACAGGGTCATACAGTGGAATAGCTTAGACTGTAGAAGCGTAGAGTGTAGTGACATACAGTGAGGTGGCGTACAATGTAGTGTTGTAAAGTGTAGTAGCATACAGTGGATTGTGGCAGAGTGAAGTGGGGTATACTGTTGTTGAGTATAGTAGAGTGCCGTTGAGTGGAGTGGCATCTAGTGGAATAGTGTAGAGTGTAGTGATGTACCATGAAGTAGCACAGAGTGTAATGGCATAGAGTAGCGTAGAGTGTAATGTCAGAGTGGAGTAGCATACAGGGGAATAGTGTACAGTGGGGAGTTGTACAGTGGAGGGGCATACAGTAAAGTGACATAGACTGGAGTATAATAGAATAGAGTGGTGTATAGTATAATATCATAAAGTAGAGGGTGTAGCAGAGAGTGGCATAGAGTGGAGTGAGGTGGAGTACAGAGAAGTGGAATACAGTGGATTAGCATACAGTGCAGTGGTGTATAATGGACTGATGTAAAGTGGAATGGTGGAGAGTGGAATAGCCTAGAGTGGAGTGGTGTAAAGTGAGATGTCAGAGTGGAGTGTGTTAATTGAAACAGACGTAGCGTGAAAGTGTGTGAATGAATGTAAATGTCATGTGGCAGGAATATACATTATGATGTGTAAATGTTAATTTTTGGTTGTGGCCTAGAGTGTAGTGAGGTGGAGTACAGTGGAGCGATGTATAGTGGATTAGCGTACAGTGTAGTTGTGTATAATGGACTGACGTAAAGTGGAATGGTGTAGTATCTGTAAATAGTGTAAGTAGTGCTAAACTTATAACTTTAAAAAAATGTACTTATATATTGTGCCTCATTATACCGTGGTATGTTCATGGTATACAAAAATACATGGGGCTTTGAAGTGAATATGTGATTTGCTAATTGCTCTGCTTACCAAAGGTAAAAGGCAGTCATGTAGCTTTTATCATAGTTTTGCTGGTTTCTGTAGTCTGTGTTTCACTGCATTTTGGTTTAGGTGTTACTTATAGGTTAGTATCAGGTTTTATTGTTGTTCATTATCTATTACCACTTTATTTAAGTGGCAATAGGTGGAGATTTTCACTTATAAATTTCTATATATTTTATAGGAGTTTAGGGTGAACTGCACTTTTTTTTAAATAACACAATAATTTGTAGCTACATGAATAATATTAACATTAATTAAAATAATTGTAGAAAACATATTAAAAACATAACACAATTGGGTAAATAAATACAAATAATATAAAAATAAACATTTTATAATAAAAATAGATTTTTATATAAAAATAAAAGTATGAAAAGTGTTACACTTGAAAGGTGTTACATTTACTATTCCTACTCAACATAAACAAACTCATTGAAAATATTGGACTTAGGACTCTGATCTAAGCAACAGTACAGAAAGGTTTGGATTTTGGAGAGGTTAGATTTACTATTCCCACTCTTATTTAAGCAACAAAAGAAAAAGTTTGGACTTCAGAGAGGCTACATTTACTATTCCACTCCAATCTAAGCAAAAGTACGGACAGTATTGGACTTCAGAAGGGTTGGAATTACTATTCCCACTCTGATCTATGCAACAGTAGGGAAGGTTTTGGATTTAGGAGGGATTAGAGTTACCATTTCCACTCCAGTCTAAGAAACAGTAAGGAAAGTGTTGGACTATAGACAGGTTACATTTGCTACTCTCACTCCAATCTAAGTAACAGTAGGGAAAGTGCTGGGCTTCAGAGGAGTTTAATTTCTATTTCCACTCCAGTCTAAGCAACAGTAGGGAAGGTGTTGTACTTCTGAGTGGTCAAATATACCATTCCCTTTCTACCCTAAGCAAAAGCATGCCTAAGCAAAAGCATGAAAACTGCTTAATTTTAGGGAGGTTAGATATACTATTCCCACTGCAATGTACGCAAAGCTTGGAAAGTGTTGGACTTCAGAGGGATTAGATTTATTATTTCCACCCCAATATATACAACAGTAGGGAAAGGGTTAGATTTACTATCCCCACTTCAATTAAGCAACAATAAGGAATGCATTGGATTTGGATGAGCTAGATTTACTATTCCCACTCCAATCTAAGCAACAGTAGGGGAAGTGTTGGACTACAGAAAGGTTCCATATACCATTCTAACACAGCCATTCAAATAAATATTTAAATATCTAAACACATAACATTATTAACCATATTTAAACTAAAAACTATATCTTGTATAAATTTAAATAAGATGCAAAATGTATTATAAATATACAAAATAAATGTATAAATAAATGAAATATTGAAATAAACATACATAGAATTCATTTCACTCGCTACTACTGAACAAAAACCACAAACCCCAAAAAGATACATTGAAATATAAATAAAACAAGAATAAAATTAAAATAAAAGAAACATAAAAATAATAAATGGTAATATAATATGCACTTGTTTATAAATATTATCAATTATTTTATTTCTTTTGCAGTCTAAGTAAAACAACAATTGTACATATTAAATAATCAAGGAAATAATTATATAATGATTTATAAATTAAATATTTAAATAGCTTAAAACATAAAGAAAACTATTTTAATTTGAATATAATCTCACCCTATTCCCCTACAAACCGTACAAAATGCTACTAAATTATAGATGACTAATTATACTATACAAAATATAAATTAAAAATGCAAAATGAAACCCAAATAAATGAAAGAACAATTAAAACATTTAAACATTTACATAAGAAAAAATTAAATATTTAATTTACCTTATATCACTTAACATTAAAAAACTATTTAAAAGGTAGTTAACTATTTAACTTGCCACCATATTCCCCTACAAACAAAATGACCGCTACTAAATTATAAATTACTAATTACATTTTAAAAATTAAATTACTCAATGAAAATTACAAACTATATTTTTAAAAAAAGACAATTATACTAATATTATTAGTATATATATATATTTAATTACAATCAATGTTTACTACAACTATATTAAAGTACAGAATATTAATGACAACAATTTTCTTCATATAGATATTGTATAATCGTATAATAAAACCTATATTCTTACTTTTGATATTCTGTTCCACAATATTTTTGCGTAGGTGATATTTTTGACAACATGCTTATGTCACATGATATTTTGGAATCAATATGTGTTTCATTGACCATATTTAACATGTGCCCAGTTTGAAAATGTCCCTTTTCACATGAAAAGTGTAGTTACACAACTGTAAGTGAATTTCTCTTACTCCGGCACAAAGGAACCACAAACCTAATTGAAAAATTAATGTTTAAGACTCTATGTACAAAATGTCCACTGCTGAAAACATGTATTTCAACTGTGACATGGGTACATTTTAAGGATTCTTTTTGCACAAAAACAGCTAGTGCATGACTATCAAATTATGTTTCTCTATTCCTGAACAAAGGATTCACCAGCCCCTTTTAGGAAGTCTAGTTGTATACCCCACACACACCGATGTACAACATTAGGCCTCACGCCTCAAAAATGTTTTTGTTAACATTGCAAAAGACTCCTATAATTACAGTAGGAGCATTCTGAGATTTTTATTCCCATGAAAAAGACAGCTGTACATCAGCCAAAGTAACTTTCTTTACTCGTACACAATGAGCATACCAGTTCAGTTCAGGAATACAATTGGTAAGACTCTTGTATATGATTTGGCCTTTAAATAAGACCTTAAACACTGAGAAAGTCTCTTGTAGTTGACGGTGGCACTTCTGAGAAGGTACCTTTTTCCATGAAGAAGGCTGTTGCAGCACGTGGCCAAACTACCTTTTTCTACTCTTGTACAAAAAAACACAAGCCTGGCTTAAGAATTTCTATCCTATACTCCAAACATAAAATGTTGGTTCTCAAATGGATGTTTCAACTTTGTGAAAGTTTCCCATGTTTCACCTGGGCACATTTTGAGAATGTGTCTTATCCCAGAAAAAGGCGGATGTAACACTGCCAACTTGACTTTTTTCTACTCTTGCACAAAGGACATCTAGCCCCATTCTGCAAACCCACTTACAGAATTTGTGCTTCCAAACACAAGAAATGTTTTAAGTTTGTTAAACAAGGTTTATGTACATATATACATATTTATTGAGTGTGAGCCTTGGCAGCTAGAAAGAGCCCCAGGTAGAAGAAATACTTTGAGAGAAATAACAGCTTTATGAGGCGAGGATAATTACATTCTCGAATTATAGAGACAAAAATTATAAAGATGTGCCAGTTCTTAAATCTATTTCTCTATTGTAAGTATCCTAAAGGGTCAGGAAGAATCAGCATGGGGAGTTTGTTGCAATCAGAAATACAGTTTTATCTTCCTGATGGAGACTAGATTTCATAAGATGGCGGCTAGAAAAGAGAATGAGAACTCAGATACTTGGATTTTTAAGGAAGTGTGGAACTTCCTGGAGGGACACAGTTTAAACCAGTTAATGCTGCATTTGAAGTGGGATTAATAGATAAGGCCTAATTCTAGTCTATCTCTGGTGGTGGCTTAAGTACCACTATTATCATATCACATCACATCATCTCATGTGCGTATATAAAGTACACATTCACACCTAGGGGTGTCTTGGTGCTGACTTCCATATTTTTATTGTTATCCAAGTAAATGGTAATTATTGTATGGATCTTGGAAGTATGAAAGGCTGAGTGGAAACACGAGGATTCAAACATGTGAGAGAGAGGTGAAACACATATCCCTCAAGTGGATTAATTAGTTTAATAAGCCACCAGACTAATATTACACACATCACTCTGGAGACTTGAGCATAACTATAATCGCACACTTTCTCTGTGCAATCTCCCTGTACATACCTATAATCGCACACTATCTCTGTGGGGACCTGGGGATGTCTATAATAACACACTATCTCTACGGGGACATTGGCATGTCTATAATCGCACACTATCTCTGTGAGGGCGTGAACATCCCTATAATCACACACTGTCTCTGTGGGAACCTGGGCATGTGTATAATCACACACTATCTCTGTGGGAACCTGGGCATGTGTATAAACACACACTATCTCTGTGGGGACTGGGGCATGTCTATAATCACACACTATCTCTGTGGGGACCTATAATCACACACTATCCCTGTGAGGACCTGGGCATATCTTTAATCACACACTATCTCCGTTGGAACCTGGGCATGTCTTTAATCACACACTATCTAGGTGGAAACCTGGGCATGTGTATAATCACACACTATCTCTGTGGGGACCAGGGCATGTCTATAATCACACACTATCTCAGTGGGGACCTGGACATCCCTATTATCACACACTATCTCTGTGAGGACCCGAGTATGTATTTAATCACACACTATCTCCGTGGGGACCTGGGCATGTCTTTTTTCACACACAATCTCTGCGAGAACCTGGGCATGTCTATAATCACACACATTCTCTTTGACAAATTGTAATACTATAGTCACACACCATCTCTGTGGGGACCTGGGCATGTGTATAATCACACACCATCTCTCTGGGGACCTGGACATCCCTATAATGACACACTATCTCTGTGAGGACCTGGGTATATCTTTAATCATACACTATCTCCATGGGAACAGGGCATGTCTTTAATCACACACTATCTCTGCTGGAACCTGGGCATGTCTATATTCACACACATTCTCTTTGACGACCATGGTAATACTATAGTCACACACCATCTCTGTGGGGACCTGGGCATGTGTATAATTACACACTATCTCTGTGGGGACCTGGGCATGTGTATAATTACACACTATCTCTGTGGGGACCTGGGCTTGTCTATAATCACACACTATCTCTGTGGGGACCTGGACATGTATATAATCACACATATCTCTGTGGGGACCTGGACATATCTTTAATCATACACTATCTCCATGGGGACCTGGGCATCTCTATAATCATTCACATTCTCTTTGATGACCATGGTAATTCTATAGTCACACACCATCTGCATGGGGACCTGGACATCTCTATATTCACACATTATCTCTGTGGGGACTGGGGCATGTCTATTATCTCTGTGGGGACCTGAGCATGTCTATAATCCCATACTATCTCTTTAGGGATAGTGGTAATGCTATAATCAGACACTGTCTCTGTGGGGACCTGAACATCAATATAATCCATTGCACACTATGTTTGTGGGGAATTAAACATGAGTGCTATCACACACTATCTCTGTGGGGACCTGTGCTTCACTATAATCTCTGCAGGGCTTGAGCATGACTATAATCACACACTACCTGTGACTCCACCTCAGCATCACTATAATCACAGATCATTTTTGAAGGAATCTGAGCATGACTAATATAATACACCATTTCTCCAGGAACCTGAATATTTCTATCATAATCCTCTTTATATAGCGAGTTGAACATGACTATCATAACACTTTTTATATGGGGACTTGAATATGATTGTGACCACACACTCTCTCTGTGAGGACTTGAACATAACTACAATTATACACCATCACTGAGGGGAACTTGAATATGAAGAAAATCACACTCTTTCACTATGGGGACTCAAGAGTGATTATAATTAAATGCTATAGCTATGGGGACCAGGGCACAACTGTAATGACATACTATTCATGCATGAACGTCAGCATGAGTATCATCGTACACTATGGAGGACTTGAACATGACTATCATAACACTCTCTAGGTGGGGACTTGAACATGATTATAATCACACACTATCTATGCGGGGACTTGAACATGACTGTAATCACACACTGTCTCTGTGGAGACCTGGTAATTACTGTAATAACACAGTGTTTCTGCATGAACTGCAGCATGACAATCATTGTACACTATCTCTAGGGGTACTTGAACATGACTATGACCAAACACTATATCTCTAGGGACCTGGGCATGACTATAATGATCAGACACTATCTTTTTGATGATTTGAGCATGACTATGATGACATGCTATCTGTGTGGCAACTTGGGCATCACTCTAATGATACACTATCTCATGTGGCTTCAACATAACTGTCACCACACACTAGCTCTATAGAGAATTGAGTATTATTATAATCACATGCCATCTCTGCGGGGGCTTTAACATAAATATAATCACACTCTGTCTATGGGGACTTCAGAGTGACTATAATTAAACACTATATCTTTGAGAACCAGGGCATCAATATAATCATGCACTATTTCTGTGGGGGCTTGAAAATGACTATCACAGCACACTATCTCTGATAGCTCTAGAACATTTCATAAGCCATTTCTTTGGGGACTATTATTGTACAGCCATACCAAGACAACGGTGGAGTTGATGCAAAAAAGGTAATCTCAACTTGGCTTTCCCATCTGACCACAATGCATACTCTTTGGCATTTACAGGAATTTAACTGTTCACTGTTTCCTTATCCCTTAATGTTTGTGAGAAGTCAGCAATAGACTAGATAGCTGAAAATCCCTTTCCGTGGACTTTATATACTATATTTTTCTACTGAGAAATGCATTATGAAAATCCATCTGCTGGATGCTCCTAGGACACAGAGATTCATATATGTCTAAACTATCATGTAATATAGGTAAAGCAGAGAAAAACAACATTTAGCCAATTGTTTGTGAATGTATTCAATCAGAAATGATAATTATTGAGTAAGTCCCCGCAAGGATAGTAAGACACGTTCAAGTCCCCACAATGATGGTTCTGTGCGCGCGATTAAATAACAATATATTTGAAGAGTTGAAGCAGGATCCTATATAATGAATTTTTTCTTAACATTTTTCTGTTATTGGTATGTTTTTTAAACATTGGGAAAGGTTAGTCCCCACAAGGCAGGTGTTCACACATAGTCCCCACAAGGATGGTAACGTGTGTGTGTGTGTGTGTGTGTGTGTGTGTGTGTGTGTGTGTGTGTGTGTGTGTGTGTGTGTGTGTGTGTGTGTGTGTGTGTGTGTGTGTGTGGGTGGGTGTGTGGGGGTGGGTGTGTTGGTGTGTTGGTGTGTTGGTGGGTTGGTTGGTGTTGGTGTAAACGTTTTCTTTTAACGAAAATTGTCACGGTGTATTACCACTGTTCTTTAAAACACAACATAAGCGATTGGGTCATCTGTGTCCACTTTCATCTTCAGAAATTAAATAGCACCTGGAAATGAAGCCACACTCTATACGGTCAGTGCAGCATCACCTCAACCACAGCACCATCTCAGCATCAGCACACCCCCATCTCCGCATTAGTGCACCAGCGCAGCACCACCACCAGCGCAGCAACTCAGCACTAATGCTGCACCACTTCAACATCAGCACAGCGCCACCTCAGAATCAGCACATTATCACCTCAGCACAGTACCAGTCCAGCATCACTCAGCACCAGTACCAGCTCAACACCAGCTCAGCCACACCTCAAAGCCAGTGCTGCCCACCTCAGCAGCAACTCAGCACTAAAGAAGCACCACTTCAGCATCAGCACCACCTCAGCACAGCTCCAATTAAGCATCACTCAGCACCACCTGAGCAATAACGCAGCACCACCACCACCACCTCATCACCACCACAGCATGACTCATCACCAGCACAGCATCACTCAGCACCAGCACAGCATTACTCAGCATCACCTAAGCACCAGCACAGCATCGCCTCAGCATCACTCAAAACCACCACAGCACCACCTCAGCATCAGCACAGCACCACCTCTGCATCAATGCACCACCACCAGTTCTGCACCAACTCAGCACCAGTGCAGCCCTACCACAGCATCACCACAGCACCACCTCAGCACCACCTCAGCAGTAACTCAGCACCAATGTAGCACCACTTCAGCATTAGCTCAGCACCATCTCAGTATCAGTGCAGCATCACCTCAGCACCAGCACAGCATCACTCAGTACCACCTGAGTACCAGCACAGCGCACCTGAGCACCACCAAAGCATCACTCAGCACAAGCACACCACCACGTCAGCACCACCTCAGTATCACTCAGCACCACCTCAGCACCAGCATAGCATCAGTGCAGCATCACCTCAGCATCAATGAAGCACCACATCAGCATCGAACCACCTGAGCACCACCACAGCACAATTTCAGCATCAGTGCACCAGTGCAGCACCAACTGAGAATCAGCTCAGAACCACCTCAACACCAGGGCAGTACCCCCTCAGAACCAGTGCAGCACCATCTCAACATCAGCACAGCTCTACCTCAACTACAATTCAGCACCAACGCAGCACCACTTCAGCATCAGTGCAGCACCACCTCAGCATCAATGCAGCAACACCTCACAACTGCACCAACTCAGCATCACTTAGCACCATCTGAGGACCAGCTCAGCCCCGCCTGAGCACCAGCACATCACCACCACCTCAGCATAACTCAGCACCACCTCAACATCACTCACCACCACTTCAGCATCACTCTGCACCACCTCTGTATCACTCAGCACCACCACAGCATCAGCACAGCACCATCTCAACATCAGCACAGCACCATCTCATCAGTGCACCACCGCCAGTGCAGCACCAACTCCGCATCAGTGCAGCACCACCTCAGCGCAGCACCACCTAGGCACCAGCGTAGCACCAGTGCAGCACCAGCTCAGCACCAGCGCAGTATCCGCACAGCTCGATCTCAGCATCATCATAGCACCACCTCTGCATCAGTGCACCACCACCAGTGGAGCCCCACCTCAGCACCAGTGCAGCCCCATCTCAACAGCAATTCAGTAACAATGCAGCACCACTTCAGCATCAGCATCACCACAGCACCAACTCCGCATCACTCAGCACCACCTGAGCACCAGTGCAGCACCACCACCTCAGCACAACTCCGCACCACAGCATCCCTTAGCACCACCTCAGTACTGCTCAGCATCAACTGAGCATCACCTCCTCACCAGCACACCACCACCTCAGCATCATTCAGCACCACCTCAGTCTGCCCTCGGAATCTGGCATCTGTTGATTCTCCCCTAATGTCTGTCCGCTGCTCGGGTTGTAATTCAGGTCCTATTTCCCAACCTCCACCCTCCTGTTGTTTATGTCCCCCATAATAAAAAATGAAAAGCTATAACAAAGAAGCATTAGAACAGGCAGGAAGAAGTTGCCAGCATTGCAAGGACAAAAAAACTAGAAGACATTTATTATGTTAATTCTTTTTTTAATAGGTTCGTTCAGTTTTACATAAGTTTTCGTTATATATAAGGTAACAAAATGCTTATAACACTTTTTTATTATAACTTTTCAATGTGCTGCACAGCAGCCACACTGCTCTACAACATAGATTAAAGACATTGGCAAAGCCAATAGCTCTGGCTAAACACTTATATGGACCCAAAGGCGAGACCTATTGGCTATGCCAATGCTTGTTCTTTTTATTCCTTCACGCTTCGACCATCAATTCTTATACTTATGTACTTTCTCAGACTTCCTAATGCATTCCACCCACTCCTAAGCATGCTCTTTCCAACTTGACATTCTCATTTTCTTTAATTCATCATCCTTCACTATCCTGAAATTATTTTTGCAAGTTCTTATTTTCATTCAAACTAATTCCAAACTCATCAGCCAAATCTTCCAATTCGGTATGGGCATTGCAGGCGGATTTTGCAGCCTCTCTACTTTAGTCTGCCTCATTGTATGTGTTCATGAACTCTAGTTCAGTAGTCCCCTTTACAAGCTCCTAAAATTCTGCTTTTAACTGCACTACATCAGCCTCTTTGGAAGAAGCCTCTTCTGATTGAGATTGCAATTTTAAAGCTAAAACTGTAGAGATGACAGATGTACTATGGACCTCCAGCGATTTTGGTTTCAAAAGCTGTAGTGACAACGGATGTACTAGGGACTGCCAGAGATGGACTCGATCAGTAGCAGGAGTTAAACTTCCCTCTGGGGGCCTTGCACAGCAAGTGCATACGCACCCTCCACATAATCTGCCCCTCCTCCTACCCCCAACTGTGGTGGAGGTCACACTACATGTTGAGGGACAACATTGTGTGGATCTGGTCAGGAAATCAGCAAATCATCCAAGAACTCATCTTCTGGATCATTATCACTTTCAGATTCTATCTTGTCATCCACCTCCCTCTCATGATCTTTTCACATCTGTTCCTTCCTTTACATTCGCAGTATAAACACCCACACCTTCAAGCACACTCTCTCGCTACCCTTGTTGCCTGGCATTCCATCTTGACTCCATCCAACTATGAATTTAATTTCACGTTTGACTTTTATATTTCCGGTATTCCGTTTCATATGCAGCATGTTCCCATGCATTCAGCGCCCCAAACTGTAAAAGTCTTGGTCGAAGGTTCATCTCATACATCACTTATCAAATTTTCAATTTTTCTCACATTGAGCGTGCCATACTAGGGAAATTGCAAACACGCATCTTTCATAGGGATTTTATTCCATTGTTTGACCTAAACACATGTGAAGTCCGACATTAGTAGTCAATTTTGTATGCTGGTGTGTGCTCTGGCGCAGCTTCTAACCCTGACAAAAAGGTGTATCATCGTTTTTCAACATAACTCTTATTTTCTCCAAGATCTTCATGACTCATGCAAAATAAACACAGAATTTGTCAACCCCTAAATGAAATGACTACAGTTTCCAGCGAATCACTATGCAATACTCAGCGACACGAACACCCAATCCCAGTGCGACTCCACAGAACTATCAAATTGCAGTGCAACACGAGTCGACGTAACGACCAATACCAGCATGGCAAACAAAGCTGAACAGCCCAATACCTGATGAAGTAGCTCACAACACAAGACACACAAATGCTTGTTTCCAGTCCAGAGAGGACGTGTCCTGGCAGTTCGGGCTGGACTGTTCCCATGGGGAACAGGGTCAAGACTGATTTGCATATGGCTGGGTCTAAACTGAAATGGCATGGGGAGCAAAAAAACGATGGATTTAGGCCCAGATCTCTGTACTGGGGTGAATGTATGACATTGTTCAGCATTCTGTCCATCAATTTTCCTTTTTGCTTTTGTCACCCCAAGTGGGACGGGCATGCCCAAACGTGGGTCCCGTGCTCTCCATGCCACTGGAGTCAAGCTAGCCTGGCTGATGAGGGGTGAAACCCCGAAACCGGACCTAGGATGTTTGTTTCCAGTCCAGGGAGGACCTGGCCTGGCTGTTCGCGCTGGACAGTTCTCATGGGGGATGGCATGGGGAGCAAAAAAACGATGGATTTAGGCCCAGATCTCTGTACTAGGGTGAATGTCTGACATTGTCCAGCATTCTGTCCATCAATTGTTCTTTTTGCATAGCTCATAACACAGCGATTCTCACTTCACTCTGATCTATAATGTATAAACAAAAAATCAAAAAGTGTACAACAATTCTTGTCTGCTTAAAGAGAAAATAGAATCGGCAATCATTCTACTGACAATAGGAAATAATACCAAACACACAAAGCAAATTCTCGACCAAAGGGAATCCCATCCTAACAACTGTGATCTACTCCTGTGCACAGAGATGAATTTAACACCAATCTCAGTACGATCTCACAATAGAAGTTAATAATGCCCTTTCTTGGTGTGGCTGTGGCACCTCACAGTCCAGCCCCTGAACCGTTAAGACCAGTCAACTACCAGTTAAAAATAATTATTCCAGGATCTTGGATTTCGATGAAACTAATACCAAAATATCAGCTCTGAGCAATAAGCACATTAATCACAAGCGATAAACATGAAAGAGCTCTCTAATTTCTAAATTCAAAGCAATTTCCTCTTGGACATAGTTGGACACTGCAACTCAAACGTAAGACAAATAATCAAAATTGCAAACACTACCACTCTTAACTTGCAATCGAAAACCTCATAACCAAAGAAGCACTTCCCTACTTTTACTCTCACTCCTAAGATACTGCAACCACTTTCAGGAATGCTGGGATGCTGTGAATAATCCAAGTGGGACCATGTAAAATAGGAAAAGCAGATTGAATCAGGGCAAAATTTTAATTCAGGAGTGAATTTAAATCATCCAGGCCCAGTCAGAAACCATCCTCTGCTACTAGATTTGTTAGCACTTATTCTTTGTATAAATTTGAGGGCCATAAAGTGCTTCTCTCGATGGGCCAGGAATGGTCTGAATCCCCCAAGGATGTTGGTGCTCCTAGTCAACTAATCAATACATTCAATATTATGTGAAGCACTATTGGCTCCACAACAAAGACAATATTTTTGTATGAAACCCCAAAGGATAATTGTTTACAGAAGGCAAAAATTAAGTTAGCAAATTATAATCAGAATGCATATGCTTCAATTAATAAGCACTACAATTAGATCAAGTATTATGAAACAGAGGATAACCCAGCATGGGGTCGCCTCAAAAGAAAGTCAGTTCTCTCTCTGACAGAGCATTCTATAGATCTCTTACTATTCTCTGCTCTGATCTATTCTCATCAGTATAGTATTCTACCCTGAAAGTTCACAACACTGGCATTTTACCTAATTACACGTGGTTGTCAAAATACTGTCTAATCAGGTTACAGCAAGATCTTACAGTTACATACTCGTTAGGTTCTCAATACAAGTTTCTCTCTGCGTCCTTGAAACTTACTCTGTCTGCAACTAGGTAAGAAACATGTACTAGTCTGAATACTGCAGGTGTCTCCTTGAATGTGCAACTCATTAAAACATTCCATGATAACAAAGAAAAGAAAACAATTCTTCACATAGGAAAGAAGGAAAAATTACATTGTTTGTTAATTAGAACTCCACGTGTCCATTGTTAAACGTTTTGAAATTCAGGCCTACACTAGTAACAGTCAATCTAAACTTAAATAAACATGATTTTTTTCTACATTAGCATATGTATGCATTCATGACATGTTAATGTAAAATATTTAAAAACTACACCACTCCTGCCAACACACAAGATCTTTACAGTCTCGTGGTATTTTGGGCATCGTGGGATTCATCATTCGCAATTATTATACTTCCCTCTTTATTATATTGTTTGCTATTGTAGTTTTGACTGTACTCTGCCCTCTTGCCTGCCCTCATTGGTATGTAAATGTCCTAATGCCAGTTTGTGTTTGAAGGAGCTCATTGTTCTCTGGTGAGATCTCTTCTTGGGATGGTGGTGCTGCTAATTGGGTATTTCAAGCTCTGATCAGAATGTTTGAAACAAATGTAGAGTCTGCTATGTTAGACCTACTCAGAATGTCTGGTTGGTTTGAATACTTTATTTCGGTTATAGACCATAAAAGTCACAAACGGTACAGTACATAGGCCCAACTGATTATGTAATTAATAAGAGAGTGGGTCGTTACAATAAAAATACAAATACACATTCTCAGAATGTCATCGGCTTTTGATTCTGTGGGTCAAAAGTCATTTCTGAAAGTTTAAATAATTCTTATAGGCATCATGGATTACTTGAGCTTATCCAATATCTCAACAAGGCCATACTCGGAGGATACAAAAATGATGTGGCAGAATCTATCTGGAAATCAAATCCATTTGTTTTTTGGCTCACTTACATTCTCAACCCTGTGCCTCCTAGTGGCAAACAAGAACCTGTTTCTACAGATGTGCTATAGAGCTTGGCACAACCAGTACTGTGCATGTCAGCGTATGTCGTATGGGGACACGCCCTGGTTCCTTACAAGGGTTCACTCTCTAACCACTTCATTCTTTTTCAACATCGGTGTTGACCAGAACCTGCTTCTCTTACACTCACCGGCTTTATACACTCGATTCCTGGAACTAGCTTTTCAGAAAAGTATTTCATGTGTTATCACTCTCTTCTTTAGCTCTGGTATTTTATCCCCAAATGCCATCGTTTTCAGCCATGTTACTGTCATTTTCAGCAGCTATCCTATATATCCTCCTCTGTGACTCTGGCTTGGGGATTTTTCACAGAGCTCTTTGTTCAGGATCACCGCCCCCCTCCCCCAATAAAAAACGGTCTAGTCTGTATCAAGAGTAAGAGTGACTGAGCAGGAGATGCTGGGTTTTCTCATTTGGAATAGAAATCTAGAAGTGAGCAAGAGGGATCTGAAACTGAACATAGTTCTCATCATTTCTGTTAATAAGACCACGAGACATTCTATAAGAAATTGGATTGTTGGTTGAGGGTGTGAAATCCTGCTCAAGCAACAAGACACAATACCTGCCGGGGTGAACCACTAACGTCACTAAATTAACCTGTTCTTAATCCTCTGGTGGCTTGGCACAAAAGCAGTCAGGCTTGACTTAGAAGCAATATGTAAAGTATTTATGCAGCACACAAACAGTAATAAAGTGAAAACACTGCACAAGAAAAATCCTGCACCAATTTAGAAAAATTGAGTAAATGTTAATAAGTTGTTTGAGACCACAACGGCAAACATCCAATCAGTAGAAACCGATACATGAAATTGTAAACATTTAAGTAAAAATAGTGCCTAAAAGCACAAAGCGCCAATTGTGGTTATCTGATCGCACCAGACTGGGACAAAGTCAAAAGTTCAGGCTGCCCGCTATGGAGTGTGGGCCGGATACAGGGACCAAGTTAGTCCCACTGAGAAATGTACCTAAAATCCTGGTTGCTGAGCGTTGCGCTGCGCAACGCTGGTCACCGTTGAAGATGCATCGTGCAGCAGTGATTCCGATGAGCTATGAAGGCTGAAATGCAGGCTTGCGTCGAGGCTGCAATGTGCTGCGTCAGTTTCATTGAGAGACTGCGCAGTGTGCGTTGTGCAGCGGCGGTTGCGATGAGCTGGGCAGGCTGCAGTGCAGGCTTGCGTTGAGGCTGCGTCGCATTACGTTGGTTCCTATGAGGCTCTGCAAAGAGCAAATTCCCAGTTGCCACTACTCAGCGGAGAATTATAGGAAAAAGACCTCTTGCTGCTTTTTGTATCCATATAGCTTCACAGGAGGTCAGCCACCTGACCCTTGGGCTCCCACTTATTTGTCCTGGGATCAAAGGTAGGAGGTCCAATACTTAGGTGCTGTTCACAGGTCACAGACAGCAGGCCCTGGCCTCTTGTTTTTCTACAGGTCCAGAAAGTTTACTGAGGAATGCAGGGTTAGGGTCCAGCTTTGTAGATTTCCCCGGCAAGTGGGTGAGGGTGACTCCTAGCTCTTCCATATGCAATGGGGTCAAACTTCCCAGGGGCATCGCTACCCACTTTTGCAGACATTCCTGTTTGCCCTACTGCAAGCAATCTCACAGTGCACCTTCTACCCAAAATCCAAGATGGGGAGAGCCTGTTTGCCCACTCAGAGATTTGACCATGGTAATGAGCAGTCCGCTCCTTTCCAGGTGTGACCTAATATTTACTTGTGAGGTTAACTCCTTTCCTTGGCCCATCCCAGTTGGTCTTCCTAGCATGGGGAGAAAAACACCTCTGCACGGCCAGACAATTGCCCCTGCTGTAGGAGCAGTTTCACACCTCTTTAACACTTGATTGACAGTGATTGCTGAACAGCTAATGTAAATTAGACTCCAGGAGCTTCAGTCAAAAAAAAAGTTCAAAAGTTACTTTTGCTCATTAAAAATCCAACTTCACCACTAAACTGGACTTTTAATAGATATTAAAAAGATTTGTTTAATTATTTTTGTAACTGTCCGCATACCCAAGATACAGAATTCATATTTTAATCTGTACTCTAGTTTTCTCATTTGACAGCCTTGTCCTTTCACAGCCAAACTAGCTTTTGGAGGCTTGTCCCTGCAGGGACATGGTGGCTTTAAATTTCTACATGTCCCCTTTTAAATACTATGCACCTTATCTTGGGGGACTTCAAGGCCTACATAGGGGGGCGTGGCCAACCGCCAAATATGGGGGTCATATGATTAGTGAGCTCTCGTGCCAGGGCTTTGCAATCCCATCCCCTGGCACCGACTATACCGGGCCTCCATCCATGTATGAGACTACGCCTTGTTGCCTACCCATAATGAAGGAGGCTTGAAACTACCGGCACGGCCTCTGACTTTCTTTTCCGATGGAGATGCGCTGTAGCCCAGCGGCCTGTCCGTTGGCTGCTGCATGTGCACGGTGGTGATCCTGGTGCTGCGGAAGGAGTCCTGCGGGGCCATGCAGATCTGCGGCAGGCTCTGCTACCTGGGCCTGGTGTCAGAGCTGGGCTGCTGGCATTGGCCTCGTGTGTGCCTGATGTTGCCTAGATGACTGGAGTGACAACGACGGAAGTAGCGGCTGTAGACACCTGAGGACCGCAGGTTTGCCTCCATTACTGTTGGGGGCCGTGGGCACACCGAGCTACATCAGGCTACAGCATATATGACGAGGTGTGGCCCACACAGGTTGTAGCGGCACGACAGTGAGGTGGAGATCCGGTACTGACAGAGGCCTGACCGGGGGATGGCGGTGGCCCTGTGGGGCTTAATGACTTGAGGTGAAGCGGTGACAGCAGTGTGTCGGGGGTGCTGTTTGGCCCTTTGACTCTGTGTGCCATGGCGGTGTGGGACCTTGAGGGGAGGCTGAGGCCGGGGCATTCCTGTGGCCTAGTGGTGGCTGGGTCTCCTCCAACAGGCAATGGATGCATTGTGACACTGCTTAGTTTGCCATGTGAGTCTGACGTGGAGCTGGGGCCCGCCTGGCACCTATTACCCTGCGCTGGTCTAGAGGCGCCCTGAGCTTCTCCCTTGTCATCCCACCGGGGGTGCTGGTGGTGACCCTGCTGCCTCGTCTCCCCCGCTGGCTTGTTGCACAGACATTCCTCTGGCCCTCCCCCTTCTGCTGTGTGCTGATTTTTGAGTCGTCCGTGCTGTGGCTAGGTGACACTGGAGGGCCTAGGCCCATCATTGTTGACCATAACAAGCTCCTGTCACCATGTGTTCCTGAGATTGCCGAGTGCTTACCGCAATGGGTCGTACGAGGGGCACACCCAACGATCCTTGCAACCATTCTGGGTCCCAATCGACCCGCTCAGATGGCTCTCCCGCAGCACTTATAGAAGAATGCATACCTCCCACGACCGCAGCCCCCGCTCCAAGATAAACTGGATATTATTTTACAAGAAATACGCGAGTCCAGAGCGGTCATTGAACAACGTCTGGGAACAATTACCACAGACATTATCCTCCTCAGGGCTGACCAAAAAAACTGGTGGACAGATTCAAGACTAATGAGGTCTCACTTGCTGACCCCGCACCCTAGAAATCAGAACACACCTCCACCGTTGCGCAGCTCCAGCGACTGGTTGCCACCTTACAGGAACATGTGGAGGACATGGAGGGTCGATCAAGCCTGCCACAATAATATTAGGATTATTGGAATGCCGGAGGGCAGTGAATGCCCCAATGCTACACAATATGTGGAGGAATGGCTGCATGAGGCGGTGGCACCTTCCGGCCTCTCAGTTATGTTCACTGTGGAAAGAGCACTCTGAGTTCCAACCAGATGACCGCCCCCTGGGGTGCTGCCGCGGCCATTGGTGGCCTGGATTTTCAATTATAGGGATGTCCTCCTCTGCATTGCTCAAGAAAAAGCACTTCTCCTGTTGAATAATGACAGAATTTCATTATTCCCGGATCTCTGTCCAGTGTCAAAGGGCCTGTTTTCAGGTGGTGAAAAAACAATTACGTGCACTGAGCCTCTCCTACGCTTCGCTGTTCCCTGCCTGACTCAAAATCCATTGCGTACTGTGACATTAATCAAATTGAATTATCAGTATTATGCTGCTTCTTGTCAGCACATTTACATTACCCAAGCTCTCAAATGTTAAGTAGCCATGTCTGTTACATGTCACTATAATATACTCACCTGGAATGTCCGGGGAAGGGCTCCTATACACAAACGCCATAGAATACTTGCCCAGCTTTATTGTCAACAGGCGCACATAGTGTGTTTACAGGAAACACACCTCACCACTTCTGAAGCCATCAAATTGCTTAGAAAATGGAGAGGGCAGGAGTTCCACATCTCATATTTTGCCTTTGCACGAAGAGCGGCTGTGTGGATTCACACTGGGGTCCCTTTTGAGGCCTTTGACACAAGAATAGACACACATGGTAGATATACATTACTCTGGGATACACTGGATCGACTGCCTGTGGTGCTCAGGAGTATATATATATATGACCCAAACACAGAACAGGATGTCTTCCTCGCATCACCTGTCCTTGCTGATTGGACGATGTATCCTTTGATCCTGGGAGGGGATTACAATGCAATGCTGGACGTTGATCTTCATCAATCCCACGCCCCTTTTCCAAGCACAGCCCGATCCGCCAGGCCAAAGCTCTGTAGATCTGGGTGCATGGATGGATACTATTGGTTGCCTGGCGTAGCTGTAATGCAGGAATGTTCTATCTTTTCCCTACCACACGCCCTATATGTGCAATTAGACTGATTACTTAGCACCACCTCACTCCTTACTCACTTCACTCATGCCACATACTTAGGGAAAACCCTATCAGATCACAACCCTTTGGAACTGGCAGTGGCCTGGGGCCGGGTGCACACCTCTGTCCCCACGCTGCAATTACACCCTCGACTTCTGGAAGATGGGGTATTTCGAGACACATTAACTGAAACGATAGATACCTACTTTGTCGAAAACGCTAACATGGCCTCCTCACTATTAGTGGAGTGGGTGGCATTTAAAGTGTTGCAGAGAGGGGCATCAATTCGTTCAATTGAGGGTGCCCACCAAATCGTCCTTTGTGAGCCGACGCGTGTGGAAGGGGAGTTGGATCTGCCGGTACAGGCGGTGGTGACAGACACGACGAGTGCAGCGGAGCTCTAGGCAGCGAGGATTGACTACTCAGAACTCCTCGAGTAGCTGCGTGTTATAGATTATCGGGCGTATGTGCAGAAATCACATACCGAGGCTGATAAATCTGGCACTCTGTCGCGGCCCAGGTGATCGGAGAGACACCCCTGCCTGTTCTCATCCTTGATATACTAACACCCCCAGATGACCCACGTCACTACACAACTTGAAATTATTATGGCTTTCCGCGACTATTATGCAGACCTATACTCTGCTCCTCCTCCTGTTGGATCCCCGGCCATCCACGCCTTTTTAAGTGACTTAAACCTGCCACAGACAGGGAGGCTTTTGCAGCCCCACTGGCCACCGGCGAAATTCGTGAGGCAATTAAGGAATTGCCCCGCAATAAAACCCCGAGAACAGACGGACTCCCGGTGGAGTTTTATACCACCTTTGTAAACCGCCTGACATCACAGTTGGAACATCTGTATACCTCCTCCCTGGAGGAGGGTGTGCTGCCCCCTACTACCAGGCAGGCCTTTGTGACTTCCCTATTGAAGCCTGATAGGACCTCCTCTAGGCCTCTATCCTTACTTAACACAGAGTACAAAATTCTGAGGCACGTAGGCTTCTCCCCCCTGATCCCTAAAATTATACACACAGACCAATGTGGCTGCCGTCAGACAGACGGGGTATGGGGGCTCCAGATTTTAAATCTTATTGCCTAGCAGGACAGCTGCAATGGCTCTCTTATTGGCTAGCTGGACGCAACCTTTAGGAAATTGATTACACAGCGCACATGCTGGAGCAAGGTAAACTACACAAACGACTTGGCTCTTCGACTGAAACCCAGCGCTCACACGGATCTGCAGCCTCCACCCCCGGCCCCCTCCGTGCCTTGAGACCTTCACGGGTGAGTAGCCGCGCTTTATAAACCCCTGATTGATTGACAAACTAATATGCCTGGGCTCGCACACCCCCTCTCATGCCCCTTTACTGTTATGAGTTACTCTTGCGTACTGGAAAATGGCCATGCCATATACTGCCCCGACTGTCCCATACACCCCCAATGTACCTCTGCTGGGACTAACCACGCCAGCTGGCACTCTAAGGAGGAGGCAGTTGGATGCATGGGAGTGGGTAGTGTGACAACGGTGGGGGCACTATTTGGAGATGGGATCCTGTTACGCCACGTAGACTTCACTTACGCTCCGGGGCTGTCAGACTCATTGTTTCTCATGCATGCCAGTATTGCATGATATGTCAGACAACACTGGGCTTCTGATGAGGTGGAACCACCCTTACACAAATTCATGCAGTCACTACATACTATCGGCCTTGGTAGGCACCTGATATGATGGCTGTATCGGGAACTTCGAGCACATTTATTGACCGCCCTGACTGCCCGCCGGGAGGAGGATGCAGGCCGAGAGTTTCAGGACAAAGAATGGGCCTTCCTCCTTGAATACCCCAAGAAAATCTCCCGTAATTCCAGATTTAAATTCTTCATTTCTCTATTTTACACAGTGCATACCTCACACCACATAGGTTTCATGCCATATTCCCCACCGTTTCATCAGCATGCCCAAGATGTCAGGACATGGATGCTGGTCTGTTGCTCTTGCTGTGGGCTTGCCCTACAATATCCCCTTACTGGACATTGGGGGAGGTGACTGGGAGAAACAATTGGCAATCATTTGAGAGTTGTATTTTGGGTCTCTATCCATGCCCTAAGGGCACTAAGGCATCTTCTTGATTTGCTGATTTGGCACTTCTCCTGGCTAAACGGCTCCTGAAGGCGGTGGAAGTTTGCGACTGCCCCGGTAATATCCCAAATGGAGGAGGTGGGGATTAGCGGAGAGTGATGCTCTCCGGCTAGAGGAATACAGAGGGTTACGGAAACAGACGATAGTGATGGAATGGGATCCAGTGTGGGAATCTTTCAAAACACTGGAGATCACTGAATACCACCGTTGGCGTGTAGCCCACTCCCGATGCTCTAGAGCTGCTGTCCATTTATCAACCCTCAGTGTGCCTGACAGATTCTCCTTGACTAAATAATTAATCTATAAACTGTATTCTTTGGTGATCTCATTGCACTGGATTGTTTCTAAATCTAATGATCAGCATGGTATATTTGATTTTTCGCTGCCTATCATTTTGCAACAAGATATGTATACGTGGGTGGATGTCAAGTTTATAGGGGGGAGGAGGAATTGTTGTCTTTAGATATTGGTATATATCATACAAATTCGAATGTCTCCTGAACTGCCGAAATGTCTCATATTTGTACTGCAAAGACTATGTTCAGGATTACATCTTACGTATATGTTTCACAGGACTACTTCGCTGGAGACAAACCAACAGTATATGTGTTTTCTAATGAGAGTACTGTAATGGCTATACATATCACTATTTTCTCTAGAAAATCAATGAAATCTGTGGTAACAAAAACAATTCAAGGCCGGCATAGAGGTGACTTATTATTTAAAAGGAAGGTTTTTTTCATGTCAAAAGTTTTTTTTAGTGTTTTTTTTAGAGGTTTAGCAAAAATAGTAATGTTGCCACGCCTCCTTTATTTTTTGTGAATTTGCCTGTGATGATAGAGGCTCGAAGGTTAAAACTGTACCAGTCAGGCTACATTGGTAGGCCTGAACCCATGTTTTCCTTGTCACACTAGTGTGTGACACAAGAAGTGCTGCAGTCCACAGGTGATGTTTAACATTCTATGTTATAGGTGTGGTGTTTTGCATAAGCCAGTCAGGGATTAGCCATTTTCTACATGTTGTAGGAGTCCGAGCACATACACTGGGCACTGAACAGCAGTGTGCCAATGTGTGGAGTCTAAAAACCAGCAATAAAATTCAGCAACAAAGCGGGATGACTACCCAAAAAGGGGAATTTTCTCACTAGGAAGAAATGAGGATAGGTGAGCAAATGTAATCTGATGACCACGGTCTGCTTGCCCTACTCTCCCACCCACTGATGCAGACTTCCACCATTAGCAAAGACTGGAATCTTAGTTGATGCCACTTCCCTCCGCACCAGCAGATATGATCACTGGGGCATACATTAGAGACTGTTCAATCTGTACATGCACTGCCCTGCAATGGCATCATGACTTCAGCTCCATACTCACCCTCTGTTCATATTAAGGGCCAGATTTATCAAAGTGTCACCTAGCGCAGCAGTCAAAAATGCTGCACCGCAATGCGTGACAAGGAGAGAGCAGGAGAGCGTCATATCTACAAAGATATGTCACTCTCTTTCCCTTCCCCAAGCACTGGTGAAGAATTTGGCTGCCGTGCGCCACGCACACACTTTTGCACCATAGTGCAAGGGTGTGTGCCTGAGTCTAGCTTAGGTTATTTACTGGAAGGTTTCTTTCCAGTACAAAATACTATTATGATTAGACAACTTTTAAAACTTTTCCTAGGTTGTGTGCTGTACAATGTAGTCCACATACAAAGTCAGAAAAGAAAGCAGAATTGAAAACATTTCTCCTTTTAACACCTGCTTTCAAATGGCATTAATTGTTTTACGCAAAACCCTGTGTCAGATTTTTGGTAGATAGGCTCAATCAAAATGCACGTCCATGTAACGCCCCATTGGTGCTTAGGATCGCAAAGCAGTGCTTCACACTACTTTGTGTTATTTTTAGGCAATTTCCAGCGCAAAACAAATTTTGCGCTGGAAAGTAAATAACAAAAACACATTTTGTGCTGGTTTGCATCACTTTTGTGACACAAATACAGCGCAAACTCTTGGTAAATATGGCCTAAAGAGCACTCTGGTGTTCTGGAATGGGCATCGTTTCATTAAAGCAGTTTCCACTATCCTGCTGCTGTGGTCGCCTTAGCACACTAAGATCAGGGTCTTCACCAGCCATAAAGACTTGTGCAGGAGTCATGAGAGTAATGCTTGTTTTACTGGTGCTTGGGCCTGGGTTCATCCGCGATTGCACAGCCGAGCAGTAAAAGCTTGGCTCCATTTACACATTCAGCCATTGATCACTACATGGTTTCTTTGCCCTTGGTATTAGTCACCTGCGTGTTGCCTGTTTGCATAAATTTAAAACTGAAAAATGTATGGTCATTAAAGCATGGACAAAAAATGCTATGTATATTCAATTGCTGGCATTTTCTTATATAGAATGGAACATAAAGTCTTTAGAAACAAATCTAACTACATTGAATCAAATATATGGCAGATTTACATGGATTATCAGTGTTAATTATATATTTGGGTTAGTCAAACAAGATCTCTAGGACATAGAAACTAGTATATTCATGGAGCAGGCAGATCCCAATAATATGTTACTATACAAAGGTATTCATCATATCATTCAATTAAAAAAGAGGTTATTGAAAAATGTTTGCAGCAGGATTAGTCATATAAATCTCCGAATAAAGCAGCCAACAAAGAAGAAGGATTAACCAGAGGAGAAATTCCATTGGATTAACTAATGTATGCCATGAAATATTCAACAAGTGGGTTCGTTAGAAGGATAACTAGGGATAAATTGGACCATTCTTCTACCTGATGTGGAATTAAAAACAAGCAATATTTCATGACAAACACTCTGTTCACTTTTCTGTGATCTATAAACTTATGGGCCAGTTGTACTAACATTAGGAATACCGATTTCCTAAGTGCGATTCTCTTCGAATCGGTATTCCTAATGTATGAAATTCTAATGAGTTTAATTAGCGACTCCTAATGGTTCGCAAATAGACCTATCTCATGCATATTAATGAAGTAGGTCGATATTTGCGACCCAGTAGGGTCCGCAGCCATTAGATGGATGATGACCTGCTGAGGTCAGCAGACCACCATGTCTGTGATTGCTTTTTAATAAAGCAATCTTTTTTTTTTTTTAATGCAGCCAGTTTTCCTTAAAGGAAAACGGGATGCATTTAAAAAGAAAAAATGAAACGGGTGGAGTGGATACAAATAACCAGCCGTGTAAAGCGAGGCTTAAAACTTGCACATGGTATAAGAAGCTAATGGGGGGGGGCGTGGCCAGCAGCCGATGGAGTAGGAGCCTTCCTCGAGAGGCTCCCGCTGGCCGATCCCCATTCAGTGCCATCCTGTGAATAGTGTTACCGGTGGGGGGCCCATCTACCCCCCCCCGACCTCCAGTACACTGGGAACCCGAAAAGACCGACATCTGCATAGTGGTGAGCAAATTAGCCCGAAAACTGAGGACGCGAGAGACGCGCGTCCTGAAGTCAAGATGGCGCCAACCCCGGAGTGACGAGCCTCGGAGGAAATCAGGCTGCAGAACGAGAGACGCGGTGCGCTCAACGACCGCGAAAGGGTAGATCACCTTCATTATCCTACCGGGTGAGACAGCGAGGTGACTGCTAGATCCCGACGGGGTTTCAGAGGGTGGCCCCAGTGGATAGGTCAGCGCGGTGAGCCTCCGGCGCGGGAGGAGGAGAGGAGGCACCCTGCGACCTAGATGGAGATCTGTGAACTCTGGTCTCCACAGCATTGACAACGACATTGGCGATGGACCCTCGTGACACTCACCAGAGGAGGGATCCTGCAGGTGGAAGGAGGTGAGGAGATTCTCGGCGACCTCGTCAGATGGCCGTGCTATCCTGGGCCCCTATTCGCGGCACTGGAGATGGAGGCAGACAACCGAGAGGACCAGTGGCTGCGGAAGACCAGGGCATTGCAGAACGAGGTGGGCCGGCGCCGGCAACACTCTGGGCGGTTGGAACCCCCTAGAAGGATACGGGGGGTGAGAAGTGGGGGCTCTGACATCCCCACAAAAAGAAGAGAGGAACTGAGTGAACAATAACACGGGGTGCAATGGAGTATGAATTAAAAAACCTGCAACACTATATAGGAAGGCTGAGGATTCACCAGGGGAAGAGCTGCTGGAATCAACGGTGGCAAGAGGATTGAAGGGGCCATCACGGGCCCAACAAGTGATCCCAGGGAAGGCCCACCCACACCATACTACGTGAAGTTTGACTCAGATCCCAATTACAGGGCTGATGTCAGTCCATAATGTGACACACTTCCAGATAGCGACTCCGCCCCCGGGATGAAGAAGGCTGGGGGGACAGCTGACCCCTCATAAGGTCTAAGGCACAGACAGACGGGGCAGCACTGTAGAAAGGCCTCGGATTGCTGTGGGCTCCACCCACCCATCTGACTGGAAAGTGAAGAGGATAGGTAAGCGGGGAACCCCCCTCCTGGATATTGAGTCTGATCGAGCAGGGGAGGTGATGAGTCCCAGGAGATTAGGGGATCACCATTGGGAGAGGCGTGAAATACTTGGGAAGAGGTTCACAGGTGGACACGCATGACTACCTCCTACGTGATTCCTTGGATACTGAAGAAGAGAAAGCTGCCCAGTTTGAGGTCTCTGGAGCACCTGTCCGATATATCAGGAGTAAAAGATGGGGAAAACGAGCAGAAGGAGGGAGGTAGATCCCCCGGCCCAGAGCCTGACGGACTCGGAGGAAAGCTCGGCGCAGGCCCCCTCCAACGTGTTACAACATGACGCACCAATGGTGCCAACGCTCCAAGACATACTATAGGCCATAATAGCCTCGAGACTGGCTGCGGAGAATAAAATAGATACAGTTAGAGAGGAAATGGGCCTACTAAGAGCTGACCACCGGCAGCTGGCCAAGAGAGTGACCATGACGGAAACGGATATCGAGGACTTAAAACCAGTCGTAAATACGACCACAGACAGGCTGAAAGCGGTGGAGGCCCAAGTGAAGATCCTGACAATGAGGGCCGAGGACGCTGAAAATAGGTCACGCCTCAACAATGTGCGCCTTACTGGCCTACCAGAGAAAATTGAGGGACGGGACATGGTGGCCTTCCTGGAGAAATGGTTCAGGGAGGAGGTGGCAACAGAGGGACTATCCCCTTACTTTGCACTGGAGAGAGCACATAGAGTGCCTACGAGGCCCCCTCCTCCTGGAAGACCACTGCGCCCTGTGGTGGCCCGTTTATTATTCTACAAGGACAGAGACCATATACTCGCACAGGCTCGCCAGAAGGAACCACTGGTGGTGGATAACGGCACGGTCAGACTTTTTCCAGAGAGGTCCAACGACAAAGATCATCCTCCTTGGCGGTCAAGAAGAAACTGCAGCAGATGGAGGTCCAGTATGCAATGCTCTTCCTGGCCCGACTGAGAGTAGTGGCCTCTTCGGGCACCGTCTTTTTTTAACTCCCCGCAGGAGGCATGGGACTGGATTGATCAACAGGCAACCGGACAAGCCCCTCAGGAGCAGCGGAAAAAGGGGGACACCCAACCACGAAGAGGTCGTGGCAAATCCACAGCTGCTACAGTATAATGGCCTAAGGGTGGAGAGGATCTTCCACAGTATTGGAAGAGAAACAAAACGGGGGGGATACGTCCTCCCACTTAACATTAACCATCCAAAAAGTATCCCACCAAAAAAAAAGCTATCGGCTAGGCACAATCCTCTAATCAGGAAGTCTCATTAGGTGTTTCTAGCATGAATGGGAGCCATATCTTTTTGTATAGTTACCCTCACACTCTCTAATAGTGTCATGCTTCATCATCGGGTTCACCCTGACTCCTAAAGGTCAGGTTGGGCTCAACCATATTCCAGGGAGCACTTTAGAGAAAAGGCCAGGGGGTTAAAGATTAAAAATCCTCCAGGTACTCCAGGTATCCCTTTAATATGGAGTGACAGGGGATATTAAAAAACAAAGACAGGGTTTCTCAAGGATATAATGGTCCTATGACCCTACGTACATTGCCAACATGTTTAAGCCTGTGAATGGCAACTGAGGGTCCACGGCTTTCTTCAGGGCAAAAAGCAGAGAAAATTCCCTCCCTGGATGAAATATAAAAGATTATATATGTGGAGCAGAAAGCTGTTCCAACGCGTTCGCCCCTTGGATATACTTATCCTTAGTGTGGGCGCTCAATTCTGGTATGTCAAACCTGAAAAGAAAAGAGAACCATATGTATAGTGACTCAAGATGAGTCTTAGTGCCTGTCTTGCGCTGTGCTGGCTCACCCATCTGGTGTGTTTATAGTGAGCTGCGCGCAATTTTGCACTATAGTGTATGCTCATAATTCATATAGTGCATAGTGATCAAGGAGGACATGAAATCTGCCAAATCCAAACGTGATCGGTTTTCATGAAGTGCACGTCAACCAGTTACACCCGGAGTGAGATAGGTGATCTATTTAATCATGAGCCCGCCTCATTGTGGTGAGGTACCATAACTGTCATTAAACATATTTAAAAACACCCTGCTCAGTCATCGTGAATTGTCATGAGGCGCCCCCGCAATGGATTTCTACGCCAAAGAATACCAACATGGCGCCTCAAGCCCGAGGCACTAGAGGACCAGGCGTTCCTTGAGGAGGTCAGAGAGTGCATCGTGAACTATTTTACTACAAGTGCAAACACGACTAACTCGCGTCTGACAGAATGGGACGCATTTAAGGTGGTGCTTAGAGGCAAATGTATGGCGACCTCTATAGGAGTAAGTCCATCGATAAACATGTTGACCATATTAAACTTCATATGTACAAGCACATGGGAAAGTAGCACTGCGTTACATTGAATGACATGTAACCTACAAAATACTGTGCACAAGTGCTCGTGAAGTTTTGTGATGGCGCAAGTGACACGTGACGTGGTAAATACAGCGATAGTGATAGGCGCAACAAGAGACAAGTGGGATTTTAAAATTCTTTACATATTTGGGATACCCAGGCAGTTAATGGTACATGAATACAAAGATTCAAATGAGTGGGGTGTCCGTAACTGGGGGCGCCAGGAGTTCCGCTGTGGAAGTCGACGGCGTTTCGGCCTGCAGAAGTGTTAGGCCATCATCAGGACCAGGTTACGGTTTATTTAAATAGCAGTGCTGGGGATAGAAGGATACATACATTTCCATATATGCGTTCAATTGGTGGACCAAGAAGGACAGGTAGGTCAGAGAAAAAGAGTTTAAAAAGGATTTTTGAGCCCAAAACAGGGGAGGGGAGACGTGTAATGGGCGCTGCAAACAATTACTGCGTGACTAGGCTCATAGAAGAAAGGTGTTAATAAGGGTGCCAGTTCCTGGACCGGAAGTGAACTTACTCGAGATTCAAGGGCGGGCTCTGTCCAAGACGATACTAGGATGCATCTGTAGAAACCTATGTGCAGAGAAAGCACAATGTGAGGCGCGTGGAGGGAGGAGTAGGGGTGGGTATGTGTGAGGAAAAGGAGGTAGGTACACTTACTGGATAAATGACAGAAGGGGTGCAAGGGATTGCTTCGAATGCGAAAGGGCTGTTGATCGTACTGCCTGTGGAGTGAAAACAGGTGATCTCAGTAGGAGAGAAGGGAGCCCTGGCGAAGGAGCAAGGTAGTGCCTGTCGCGGAGCATTGGTCGGTAGGGGCGGGAAAAGGGGTAGTGGGTGAGGTGGGTCAGCGAGGGGAACCACTACCGCAAGAACTTATCCTTAGACTGGGCAGAAAAATTCTGACTCCAGATGCTGTCCGAAAATCAAGGGGACAGAGCAGAAGGCGAGGCGGCAGCCGGTTGGCTGTTAGGAGGATGAGCGGGAGTGAGGAGGCTCAAGGGGGCCCAATGCGTGGCAGCGTGTTATAAACGGGCGCATTGGAAGGTGTGCTAGCACTACCCAAGATCTGTGGGGAAGGACCGAGGGGGAGGAAGGAATATGGTTGCTGCGATGTGAAGACTGGCCAGTGCGTGAAGACAGGACGGGGGTGAGGCGGCGGTGTGGGGAAAGCCTGGAAATGCCGAGTGAAACGGCCGTCAAGGTCCAGGAAACAGAGCAAGGCGACGTGATTAAAAGCAGCGGCGAGGGGAAGCGCGTGGTGGGGCAGCTTGTTGCACGGGGAGAGCGTGTTGCACGGGGAGAGCGACTAGAATTACAGCATGTGCGGAAGGTGCAAAAGGACCGTGTGGGGCCGGCGGTCGGTGCCCTGATCTCGGCTGTTGGAGACAAAGAAGGGCATATATTATATAGGCAGGAGGACATAAATGGGAGATTCCTGGAGTTTTATACTACCTTATATAGATCATGGTCGAGACAGCACGATCAGAGAGTACCTGACTGCGATTCCACTTCCCACCCTGGATGCTGAGGAGTCAGATTCCTTGGGAGCCCCCATAAATTTACAGGAAATATGTGCGGCAATTAAGGGAATGGCTAGAGGTAAAACACTCAGAACAGATGGGATGCCCATAGAGCTTTACGTTGCATATGTTGAAGTTTTAGCCCCTAGATTAGTGGAGTTATATGAGGCGGCTCTGGAGGAGGGTCAACTCCCAAGCTCTACTTGGGAAGCACTGATTGTCCCCCTACTTAAGCCTGGTAAGACCCCCACGGAATGTGAAGCTTACAGACCATTATCAATGTTAAATCTAGATTTTAAAATATCAAGTAACCTATTGGCCACAAGGCTCCAACCGTTCATGACTGCCCTCATACACCAGGACTAGGTGGGATTTATTCCGAGGCGAAATATGGCTCTTAACATCAGACGACTTATGGCACTTCTGACAAGAGGGGACGAAGGGAAGGGTGAAGAGGTGGCCTTTGCGGTAGATATGGAAAAGACCTTTGATAGTCTTGAGTGGGAGTCTTTATATGGCGTCCTAGATAAAATGGGGATGGGACAGGGCTTCTCTGATTAGGTTCGGCTTCTCTACACGAGACCAGTGGCGAGAATTATATCAGGATGGACGATTTCGGAGAGCTGTGACATTGAGCGGGAGACTCGGCAGGGATGCCCCCTCTCGCCACTCCTGTTTGCCCTTGCTATGGAGTCTTTGGCCTCCCTAGCCCGTACTGGAGGACGATATCGGGGGATACGATTAGGAAATAATACACACTACATTGCCCTTTATGCAGATGATCTGCTGCTCTTCCTTGAGAACATAGAGGTGGATTTGCCAGGAGCGAAAGCATTGATGGGGGAGTTCTGAGAGATGTCTGGGTTGAAAATTAATTGGCAGAAATCCAAGCTGTTTCCGTTGACACCTAACGGGACCCCCACAACGGAACTGGGTCCTCTTACATGGGAGCCCCACTGCCTAGAATACTTAGGGGTAAAAATATATCATTCCCAAGCGGACATATTTGAGGGTAACTTGGGTACGGCCCTGAGGTCCTTAAAGACTAATATGAAATTTTGGAGGGGCCTCCCGCTATCACTGGCGGGGAGAGCGGCCCTCCTAAAGATGGTGGCGTTACCAAGACTATTATATTTCTTTACGGTACTCCCACTATGGATTCCCCCGAAATGGCACACAGACTTACTCTCTATTGTGATGTACTTTTTGTGGGGCACTGGTCGTAGACGGGTAGCACTGAGGACAATGCAGCGCTCAACTCGGGAGGGCGGACTAGTGGTCCCTGATTTCGAGCAATACTACCTAGCTGCTCAATTGCAGTGGGTGGCGAGGTGGGTTGGAGACCTCCAGTCCCAGATAAGGGAGGTAGACCTGCTTACGCCAAGCTTAGAAGCGCTATAGAAATTACTATTGGGTAGAGATAGGGTTACATCTGAGGATCGTAATGCGTTACTATTGGCCAGACGCTGTTGGAGACGAGCTCCCAGAAAGACACAGATCAGATTCCCATACTCGCCTGATTTACCCATAACCATACTCAGGGTGCTTCCTCGTGGAGCAGCTTGGGTGGGCCTTGAAGATTGGGAGGCGGCAGGGGCGACAAGAATAGGAGACTTATACAGTGGTGGGGAACTCATGCCATTCGAAGATTTTATAGATGGGTATGATTTGCCCCAGGGGCACTTCCTACTACATGCAGGGATTGTAGTGGCTATTAGAGCGCATTGGGGATTGGGCTCTGCTGAACCGCCACAACATGCAACCTGCAGTTACTTGGGCACAGGAGGAGGTAGAATAAAGGCAGTCACATGCTTTTACGGAGCCCTCAGTAGAGACATGACACAACCACTGTCCAAGCTGCGTAATAGCTGGGCGGAGGAACTGAATGTCCCTCTAGATGGTAAATCTTGGGAGAATGTATTGATGGGGATCCCCAGATCCTCGAGCAATGCCTGATTCCGACTCATTAATTTTTTTATATTGCACAGAGCTTACCTCACTCCGGGGCGGATCAATAAGATTTTTCAAAGGGACGACGCGAAATGCCCGAGATGCGGAGAGGTGTGGGCGGAACTACTACATATGATGTGGGCATGCCCTGTACTGCAGAATTACTGAACAACAATAACTGCCACCATTGGAGGGGTAATAGAGCGCCCAATTCCAAGCACCCCTGCACATTGCCTCCTGGGGTTGTTCCCACGTAATGCCAAGAGTTGGGTCACTAGCCGGTTTCAAGACTTGGCCCTGCTCCTCGCTAAGTGTGAGATCACACGACACTGGAAATCCCCGGTAGGGCAAAAAATTCCCGCATGGAAGGCTGAATTAGAGAAATGGGCGACCTGTGAGGGAAGGGTGCTCCTTCTAAACGCCAAAAGGGGTATTGGTGCACTGGAGCGAGCTAGGACTTGGGAGGCTTTGGTCAATAGCCTAAAGGAACCTGAGTTAGCATCGGGGGAGATATCCCTAGTGGGGGAGTCCCCACAGAGAAGCCCCGAACTCGGGCTAGGAGAGGGGAGGAAGTAGGGCACGCTTGGGGAGATGGGGACCCATTGTGCCCTCGGGCGGTGTGGGAGAAGAGAGTGCTGAGCAGGGGGGGCGGGGAGGGGGTCGGGAGTGCTAGAAGCAACTAATTGGTTTGTGTTTTATTTTTTTTAAAGACTGGCTGATGGAGATCTGCAAGGGGGGGTGGGAAGACAGGAGTTGGGATTTAAGTTAGGTAAGGGGAAGTGCATTATTGCTAGGAATACACAGGAAATATAAAAGTTGATTTGATTCAAGCAATGGCTGAATGGGTATGATATAAGTGTACTGTTGAAATTACAATAGAAATGTGATTGATATCACATGCTCTATCTAAAACCCCAATAAAATATGTTTTAAAAAAATGGTATAAGAAGCTAATTACCCACCTGATCTAGTTGGCAACATACAATGAGTATGTTATTTACCGACAAACCTATGTCTCCTCGACTTACAGTTGGCAGTCATTGAAAGTCTTACTGTTCCAGATGCAGTAGCCTCCACTTCATCTGCTGTAGAGGTTGGGGCCAGGCTGCAAAATCGTCACTTTGCCGACTGCATCCCTGCAAATGTGTGAAAGACTCAACCATGTTGTGATTGCAGAGCCTGCTCTAAGCAAGGAAAGAGGCAAGAGACTTGTTGTTACTGTACCCAGTGCCCATCTCAGCCATGCCTATGTTTTCTAACTTGCTAGTACCATACAAAAGTTAATGATTGATAAACTGACTGAGGTGGAGCTGCCCTAGTATATACCTTTCAATGGGTGTGCAAGGATACATACCTTCCATGGGCCACTACTTCATTAGGCTAGCAGTCTTTCAAATTGTTTCCTCTAGTTGAGAAAATCTTGGACTTGCTTATAGCCTGCTTGGTTCCTTTATCCTCCGTGTGCGGAACTTAGGCCACATTGTCACGGAGTATCCTATGTGGCAAAGCCTTAAGCAGTTTGTGAGGTGCTCCTTAGGGAACTTAAGACAGTCTTAACAAGCATGCTTACTTTAGTTTCATATGCTCACTAGTTCCAGGAATCTAGGCTCTGAGGCATCCTTGGACACCCCCAACTCACATCCACGAAGTGGAAGGAGTTGGATTTAGCACAGCGAATGCGCTAAAGGTGCATGAAAGATATAGCTTCTAAAGTCTCAGGTAGCCGCCATGGAAGTTGTTAGTAAGGGTTCACTTGGCAAGAACACAAGATCAGTCAGGACTCTGAAGGAGACAGACACCCAAACAAGCAGGAGAACCTTAGACTAGGTATCCTTTCATAGGGATATCGCTTAAGTAAAAGGCTGATAGTCAAGCTAGGAAACATACACATGCCGTCACTTCGTCTACACTAAAGGACTCAACACCTTGTGTGCCAGACTATCCCCGATACTCAATGACTCACTCACCCAAATAACCAGATGACTCTGAACAACAGAATGCAGCAGCCAAGCTCACACTCAACCTCCCACCACACATGCACATCCTCCATCAACTCAGAGAGGTTCACTGGCTTTCCATCCAGAAGCATGCGCTCTTCAAACTCCTCACGCACACATTCAAAGCCTTACACTACACTGGCCCAGCATACCTCAACAATCGCATCAGATTCTGGAAACTTTCCAGACACTTGTGCTCAGCTGAACTCCTACTCACACACATTCCATGCATTTGTAGCATCAGAACCAGCAGTCGTACCTTCTTTTACCTTGCTCCCAAAGCCTGAAAAGACCTGCCCCTACACATCAGAGTCGCCTTTTAAATTCTTGAATCCCTCAAGAAGCTGAACACTTGGCTCTTCATCTAGGCAAGTCTATGGCTATGCCCAGACTGCTCCTGCATCGGCAGCAAAATACCCTCCCAGGTGATAGCACTCTTTATAAATACATAACATTACACAGAACTCTGCTCCCAACACTACACAAATGGGTCATATTTGTGGACTGACATTTATGCTCTTCCTCCAGCAGAATGTGGCAGATGTTCTGTTTGCCGTATGATAAGTGCATTACAGTCACAGCACTGCACATAACGGTGGATGGGACATACACCACGTTGTCACAGAGTACGTTATGCACCAAAAACTAATTTCCTTAGTAGTTTTGGAAATGCTCTTTAAGGAACTTAGGATGATCTTCCCCAGCATGTTTACTTTAGTTTCAAAGGTAGGTGTGCTCACTCAGTTTGAAGAACCTATGCCTCGAGGCATTCTCGGACACCCCAAATGCACATCCAGAAACTGGAAGGAATTGGATTCAGCACAGTGAGAGTGCTAAAGGCTCATGAAAGACAAGTTTTCCTGAGCCTCATGTGACTCTCAGGAAGGCATTCACTTGGCACGTGTACAGTATCGCTCAGCAAGTCGAGGGAGGCAACTACTTCACAGGTAGTAAAACCTTAGTCAATGTTTCTTTTCATTTGTAAAGTTGTGAAACTTGTTGAGACGCCAACCAACAACATGCCTGAGCATATGAGTGTAGAGGTTTGCTTGTGGTGTGTTTCTATGCAAGTTGGTTAATGACTGGGTAAGAGATGGTTTGAATGGTGATTCTGTCCTGTAGCGTATGAATATGATTGACCCTTGAATGGTGGCAGTATGTTGATGTGAGTGTACTGGTGAGTTGGATTGGGCACGCGGCTGTCCGTATGAAAGTCTCGGTGTGTTGTGTGTGAAAGGCGTGTGAATGGACCGTAAAGTGGTTGGTGCCTTGACAGGGTTTTATGGCTCACCTTCAGTAGTCATGGGTACAATATTCTGATAGTATTATTAATATTTACTCTTTGAAGCTAACACTTCTGGAGGTGCCAAAACCAACCTGTGTAAGTGGCAGTTTCATTTTGAAGAAACAGTAACAACCCCTCACATTTTGGAGAACTGAACACCCTGTGGTGTCCAGTGTGATGTAACTTGCCTTGATCCCACTCACTTTCCAAACTCACATGCAAACATAAACTTAAGTAAATTGCTAAGATTATGTATTGATTTACATTTTGTGATAGAAATGTCTGGGCTCTGTGATGATCCAAAAATTGCCAACCACCCAGCATTCCCACATGTCTCAACATAAAAATGGAACACAATTTTTGTGGGTGGGCCTGGTGGCCGTGGTAGAAACAGTCATAACACATAGATGGACATTTTTTTTTCCCATTCTAAACCAATGTTTGTTTTTCTAGTGTGGATTTTGAGCCCGTGATCGACTGCTACCCAGCAAAACCTACCAAACTCAGACAAGTCTGAAAACTAGACACCCCGGACAGTCAAGGGTGGAGTGACTTGCGTTCACCTCACAAGGATCTTCTATTCAGGAGCCCTTGTAAGCCTGACACTATGGCTAAAACACACATTTTCCTCACATTTCTGTGATGGAAAGTTCTGGAATCAGTGGGGAGCCATAAATCTCCTACCACCCACCTTTCCCCCCATAAAAATTGTACCTCTTTGCAAAGGGACTCCCATTGATCTTGGTTTGATCTGTTCCTGTTGCATGCACTAGGCCCAGCCACACAAGTGGGACAGCATTTGTATCAGGACAAGTGGGATAACGCTTGGTGTTAGGAATTTTGTGGATTCCTAAGGTTTGCATCACAGAAATGTATAGAATATGTGTGATTTTAGGCAAGGTTTGAGATTTGCAAGGCACTGTGGGTAAGAAAACAGCAAAGTATCCATTCAAGGCACGCCACCCTGGAATCTCTTGGGTGTCTACTTTTTTAAAAATGTCTATGGTGTTTAGGTTTCCATGGGCGGTGGTCGAGCGGGTCCCATAGACTGCAGTTACCCCTGTCGCTGATATCTTCATGTATTGTGTTAAGGCCTTTTGTGTAACCTTCTCTTGGCCCGCCCACACAAGTGGAGTACTGTAGTTATCCGGAGAATTGGGGAAACACTGGGTGGTAGAAAATATGTGCATCCCAACAGATTCTGGACTACCAACTACCCAATTGCAAAAAAAGGGTTGTTTTCAGCAGAAAAATATGATGTGTTTATGTTGTGTTTTGGGCCCTTTGCTGTCACGGGTACTAGGCCCACCTACACAAGTGAGGTACCATTTTTATTGTGAGTCATGGGGAAATGCTGGGTGGTAGGACATTTGTGACTCTCCACTGATTCCAGAACTTTTCGTTACAGAAATTTGAAGAAAATGTGTGTTTTTAGCCAAAGTTTGATGTTTGCAAGGGCTTCTATGTAAAAAATAAACCTGGTGAGAGCCATGAAAGTTATGGCACCCTGGATTCATGTGGGTGTCTAGTTTTCAGAAATGTGTAGGTTTGGTAGGTTTCCCTGGGTGCTAGCTGAGCAAGGGTCCAACTTCTGCAACCACTGCCATTGCAGAAAAGAGTCTGTTTTTGGCTTGAAAATTGTAATCTGCCCGAGTTGTGTTTTGTGCTTCTTCCTGTCGCAGGCACCGGATCCAACCACACAAGTGGGGTGCAATTTTTATCGAGAGATTTGATGGAATGCTGGATGGTAGGAAATTTGTGACTACCCACAGATTCCATAACTTGCCTTAACAGAAATGTGAGGAAAATATATTTTTTAGTCACACTGAAATTTGCAGGGCATTGTGGGATCCATGCAAGGCACACTACCCTCAACTCCCCTGGTGTGCAATTTTCACAAATATGTGGGTTTGGTAGGTTTCAGTGGGTGGCAGCTAAACTAGGGCACAACATAGGCAGCTATCCACATTGCAAAAAAGCATGGATCCTATGAGTGAAATATGAAGTCTCCAGGTTGCGTTTGGAGTGTATTTTGTTGCAGACACCAGGCCCAGCCGCACAAGTGCCTTTTCAATTGGGAGGTGTGTGGAAACACAGAATTGTATCCCATTTGTAATTACCAATTGAGTCTGTATGCATTTGTGAATTCCAAATGTAAGCCACTGTGTAAGAAGACATTTTGCAAAATTCCCTCTGAATCACATGCTAGTATGTGCCCAATAATTCAGAGATGCACAAATAACCACTGTTCCTAAACTCAGTGGGGCAGATTTACAAGCCCCTTGCGTAATTTTTGCGCCGCCGTTGCGTCACTTTTTGTGACGCAGCAGCGGCGTAAAAATGCGGTCCATTTACAACGTGACGCATCTAGGGAGATGCGTCACGTTGTAAAGCCCTGCGTCACGTTATACCTGCGTCAGGTATAATGTATGCAGGGTGGACGTTCCCACGCAAAAAAGCCTCGTAGAAGTGACGCAGTGAAATGTACAAGATTTCACTGCGTCACTTTTAGGACGCCACTGCGTCAAAACCTTACGCCTGCTTGAAGCAGGCGTAAGGAGTGACGCAGTGTTGTGGGAATAGGCCTTAAAATGCATTGCTGGAGTTGCGTCGTGCTTGCGACACGACTCCAGCAATGCGTGACTTTTGCCCCAACAGATGCGTCAGAATTCTGACGCATCTGTCAATCATTGCGCCATGGTGCGCCGTATTGTAAATACGGCGCATCCATGGTGGTGCAAGGGTTTCTCCGAGCGGTGCAGGGAAAGTGACGCATCTCTACAGATGCGTCACTTTCTTGTAAATCTGCCCCAGTTTCTGATGTACACTTCAGAAATACATAGGTTTCCTTCTAACCCATTTTTCATTCTTAATATTTTACCATATAAATTACTCTATACTCGGTACACACAGAAAAACCATTGTAAGATGCAGCTCAGTTGTTGGCTCTGGGTACCTCAGGTTCTTGGAAAACCTACCTACCATACATATCCCGTGACCGGAGGGTCTAGCAGATATAACAATATATATTGCTTTTGTAAATCAACCATAGTGACAAGAAGTTACAAACGACAACTTGTCACGAATGACTTTTTGTTCTACTCATTGTCAATATTTTTTATTGCAGCAATTTTTTTAAGAGTACTTTGAGGGATCAACACAAATGACCCCTTTCTGGATTCAGAATTGTGTCTACTTTTCGACAATGTATAGCTTTTCAGCATCACCTAGGGGTCTCACATCTGTTTCCATCACAAACTGGAAGTAGGCTGAAAGCACAGAAATTAGGAAAAATTGCTACATCCTCGAAAAATGGCAAAACAAAAATATGGTAAAAATGTTTTTTTTTACAGTTCTGCACGTTCCTGAAAGCTGAGAAGGTGATGATTTTTGCACAGCAAATCTTCACTGATGCCAATTTTGGAAACAAAGCAGGCACTTTATTTTGCGGAGCTCTTATTTCTTCCCCAAAAACAATGTTTTAAATATATTTTGGATATTGTCTCCCTCCAGGGGAATTTACAAACCCAAGGGTACCCTTAGATTCCCCATGATGTTCGGGGAAAAAGGAAACAAATTTGGCATGGATACCTTATGAGGAAAAAAGTTATGGCGGCCTCAGCACTGGCTCAGCACTGCGGTGGAAAAGCCTCAGTAGTGAAGGGGTTGATATTAAATTCCATGTTACAACACAAATCGACAATACAAAACATCTGGTAACTCTAAAAAGAGCACCATGTCCATGTATTAATTAGATGAACTGCAATAATGTAATTAACTCAAACTCTGTTTCTCATTTGTATAGGGAATGTAAATTCAAACCTCCAAATTACACCATTCGCATGAAGAAATATAGCATATAGACTATCAAATGCCCTTTTGGGCTTGTGTATGTAGATAAATCCAGTTGGACAGTGAAAGTGAGGTAGGAAGAGCACAAAAATAATATGAGGACTAATACTCTGATATCAAATTATTTCAAAGAAATGGGCTACAGTTTGAACCAACGTAAATGTTGGAAGTTATTGCGGAGTGACCATGTGTATGAAATAGGGACCAGTATTTCCCTAGACAGGATATGTGGCGGACTGATACTTAGAGCACGGTGGCCACCAGTGCTGTTAATGAGAAATCAGAAGTTGCATGTTTTCTTTTATAATTTGGGGTTTTTCAACAGGTAGTGCTAACCACACTGGATTGAGGCAAAATCCATTGATGAGGAGGTGGTTTGTGGAAGGACGTAATGGCACTAAAGTAACGATGATGGCGTGCTAGCTAATGGTTATTTCCGATGAAGAGACAAGAGTTCAAAAATGCATAGATTAAAAGCAGATACGTTTTCGTGACGGTGATGATAGTTTATGCTGAAAGTTGATAAATCAAGTCTGGTAAGCTTAAACTATATTTGTGAAAACACCGGAAAAATTGCATTGAAAAATGTTATGTAATATATCAAGTTCTGTTTCAAGGAGTGTGTGGGGGGGAGGGGGAATCACTACAGAAATGTGAGAGATGATGGCAGTTTGAGCCTGTTTTGGCCTGTAAAGCTACGTCAGCTCATTTATTCTTCCTATCTTTTACCAGAGATATAGAGGATGGCCTGTTTTTAGTTCGAGCCTGTGACAGCGCATGCGCTCTCCTTTCAAAGGCATTATTCAGACCCCCAGGATATTGCGGCATGGATTAGGAAATTTAGCGGCACAAATATGGAAATTTAGCGGCATTTTTGCGGCACTTTATTTTACTCATAATCATTCATTTTCAGCCTTAAATCAATGGAAACTGTTTTAGCAGAGTATTCCACTTTGAATAGGCAACCTGGGATATGGAACAGAGGAAGCAGCCCACAGGTGAAGGCTGTTATCCCTTGGAAATGCAATCCTCCATTTGCTTTAGTATAGGTTCTGAGAAGCCCATCAAAGATGGCCTGGTAGCATCCCATAGGAAATGGCATTCTAGAACCTACCTTAGTGTATGCTCTGGGGGTCCAGATTGGAGGGACAGGGAGATACCCAAAGAAATTGAAATTATGCAACCAGTCACAGTATATGACCTGTGGAATCCACTTAGGAGCAGCAGAGGAGAAACTCATAATAAAGGAACTATACAACCGTGCAATACTTCAAGGCAAATCGCGAAATCCTGGAGGGTCTGGCTAGGGCTCCGACCGTTTATGTTTTCACGGGTGAAGGGGGCGGGGGGCACAACGTTATAACATTTGCAATGTAATAGGACTCGCATTTACGCGCGTCAAGCTATTGACATTGTAAATGACAATGCCATTTATTTATGTTTTAAAAACCAAAACATAAATAAAAGGCATTGTCATTTACAATGCCAATAGCTCAAACTTGCGTAAATGCGAGACCGATTGCATTGCAAATGCTTGTTTTTTTACTATTCTGCTAGGGTGACAGACATTTACACAGGACATGTATGGATGGATTTTGCTGCTGCTCTGTCCTCTCTCCACCACTTCCTTGCCGCCTGACAGTTTCCAGAGTGTGACTTCTTTTCACCTGATCTGCCCCATTGGGTTCACTGCCTGCCCGCTAAGTGTCCTGTTCTGGCCCCTTGTCTCCATGGTACCCATCACCTTCTGGAAAATGTCCTCCTCTCTCTTGATTTCTACCCGCGCCAGGTTCTGCCCTAAGGTGCTTGCTGCCATCCCACTCCTTCCTGCCTTTGTCCTCATCTCATCTTCTTGTGCTGCCTTCTGCGCCATGATGCCCGACACCTTTCGTCCGCCTGGCCCTTACTTGTGCCAACTCTGTTACCAGGAAGCTTGCCGCCTGCCCTTCTCTCGCCTGCCACCTACATTTGTCATGTTGCCATTACCATACCAGTTCCTTCACTGGGTTTAGCTCCCAAAATGTCCTCTTTCTGCCCGAGTTTGCTATGATAAAGGCACCCTCTTAAAATGTGGAAGAAGCGTCCCCCCATGAAACTTAGTCACCAGCAGTTACTGTCTAATTGTGCGCATTGCCGATTTCGCGGGCATTTTTGTAAAAATTGAGGCATTTTTACAAAAGTGCCGATTTCGCGGGCACTTTTGTAAAAATCGCGGCATTTTTACAAAAGTGCCGATTTCGCGGCAAACAGCGAAATCGCGAAATCGCGAAATCCTGGAGGGTCTGATTATTGCTTACAACAAAGAGCTTGGAGCCTGCCCGTTGCTTACCATTTGTTGGCTTCAGTGCCACTCTTCTTTGCTGCCTCCTAATTAGACAACACAGGCCAAGCGTCACTTCCGTTCCTTTCTGTGGAGCATGAACCAAGCACAGACTGATTCAAAGTAATAACTGCCCACCCTGATCGTGATGTGAAGGAGATACTATTTTTTCTTTCCCTTCCTACCCATCCCCTATGTTGCTGCTCCTTTCTGGTGCTCTCTACCTCTTCCCCTGCACCTCCCTTGTGTCGCTTCTTTTTAAAAAACATTTTGCACTGCAGTGCAAGCTACTGTACAACATGGTTTTAAAAAAAAGCGATATGACGCAGTCATCGATGGCTGCAAAATACCGCTTTTCTTTCCTTGCTTTCAAGCCATATTGCACAGCAGCCCACGATGCAGCGCACAGGGTCTAAAATAAATTGACAAAGCAAATAGATCTTACATATGTGAGACCTGTTGGCTGTGCCAGTGCTTGTTTTCTAGTGTAATAGCCTGTTTGCTCGAAAAGCCCGAAATCCCAATACTTTTCAACTGCCATCCCACTCACATTCACTTATGGCAGGGACAGACATCTGATATGGAAAAGTGACCTCCGTTTCTGTGCTGTCTGGCCCAGGGAAATTGAAATGTGCATTGAAAGACCCCCTCCTCGTGACACTGCTTCATGTTGTAAAAATACATCCGCAAAAGAACAAAATGGCCCATGTGGAAATTCAAGGCCAAACAGGAAACTATAAACCCACTTCTGCTCTATCAGCTATCACTTAAACCAAGCTAAGCTGGCTTATGTGCTATACCTAGTTAGGGAAATGCAAAGTGCATTTCCAAACTGCTCAAAATAAGGCTAGGCTTGCAAGACATTAGTGGCCACCCTTCGCCATCGCCCGCGCATCTAGCAACGCATAGCAGGAAGCGCCTTTTGTGAAATGGCTAACTGTTTACATAGTGCTAGTGTTATCAAGCCTAACTGTTGCCTGTCCCTCTGCAGTAGCCTACTGAATGCATGTCAGCGCGTTTAAAGTGGACTCATTTACAAAAATGCAATGTATTTTTATTTACAATATTTGGGAATGAAGCAATGTTATTCAGGTTCTGTAGTAGCTGCAAGTGAAAGCTCATCATTGAAGGTGCCCTTGCCACAAGCAAAGAGCGTTCTCCATCACTGCTCTCACTGTCATTCAGGCAGATCTAACCACCCACAATGATTCAATATTTCTGAGCAAATATACATCCGGTTTCGTTCTAGGAACTGTCTCATCATGCTTCATAACACGCTCTTATCTTGTTTTAATTTCATCTTTTAGATATTTCCATCCTTAACTTTCACTGTTTTTTTTACAATGGCCTTTGAGTGTATAAACATTGCTAATCCACTGGTCTGGAACCTGATGGTTCAAGACAAGAAACATGTTTGTGGCCCCGGAGTGCTTTGTGCGACAAAAATAAAGCACCTTTATGTTTCAGAGCAATCCCTCCACATTCCTCGTGGCGTTGAGGAAATGTGGAAAGAGTGATTGGTTTGCCTTGCATTCACTGCTGTGAGCATGCTTGGTGTTTACCTGCCAGCAAGTGAAATTCCAGTCCTTCTTATTAGCCATGATGATGGTGCCTGGTGATTGACTTGGAAAAATCCTTTAATATTCTGCCAGTGCTATTCAAACAAAACATTTCGAAAGAGGAAGAAGATCAGGTAACACACATTCTTCTGAAATAAATGCAATGTCTGTACATTTGGAAATTGGTCATTTGTCAGACTCCTTTTTCTTCAGTCTTTTTCTGCTGATTACCCTTTCAGTAAAAATATTTTCTCACGTTATTATGTAAAAAGTTATATATTGTTAAGGACTTCTAAAAGTATGGTGACAGCAGGTGTAGCAGAAATAACCCCATGCCATTTGACTACTGATGACCTTAGGGTCCCACCCTTAGGTCAGCAATAGCTTCCTATTTAGCTCTCCTGCGGCTAATTGAATGGCAAGGAGATAAAAATACTGAGGGCCTAATTCACAAGGGACTCCACACTCGTGGCCAAGGCCCGCAGTTGTGGGGGAATATCTGCACTGAGAATTCTCACTGCGGAGGTTACGCCATGAGTGCGGAGTCCCTTTGTGAATCAGGCCCTGAAAATAAATGTGTCTTTTTTGGGGGGAAGGAGATTTATATAGCACAAACTCATTCCGAAGGTATCAGAGCGCTTTACATGAGCACCAGTTGCAATACAGACGAACACATTCGTTTAGGCACGGAGAGATTAAGGGCCTCATTTATGAGGCCCCTTGCGCCGTCGGAACGTCACTTTTCGTGACGTTCCGTGGCGCAGGAGCCTGCTCCATATTTACGAGGCAGCACTAAGCCACTTTTTTGGGCTTAATGCTGCCTCATAAATATTGTCTCCTTTAACGCAGTTTTCTGCGTTAAAGGAGCGTGCAATGGGTGTTGCTGGGGTCGTTCCCAGCAACATCCATGGCATTTTGACACTGCCCCAGATTTACGAGAAATCGTAACTCTGAGGCAGCGCCAAATACTTACGTCTCCCAACGAGGAGAAATATCTTTATTTTTGCATTCTGCAGCACACATGGAAAAAGCCTCTTGTGATTGTTTTTGTGCAGGAAGGGAACCTTCCCCATCCCCTCAACGTAGGCACCCTTGCACCATGGTGCAAAGGTGCCTGCGTTGGTGCACGGCAGCCCATTGTGCACCGGCGCAGGGGAAAAGGACGGGAATGCGTCGTATGTGGTAGATACGGCGCATTCCTGCCCTTTTCTTTTACCATAGGGCAGTGCAGCCGGAATGCCTGTGGCACTGCCCTACGGTAAAACCTCATAAATGAAGCCCTAAGTGATTTGTCCAGAATCACAGGATGTTGAGCGTCCCTGCCGAGACTGGAACCGGCTCCCCAGCTTCGAGGTCGACCGCTCTAGCCATTAGGCCTGCTGCCTTTATGATCCTTGAGACCCGGGGCAGCGAGGGCAGTGGAAGAGGTAGCTAAGAAAACGTCAAACATGGTAAAGTATAGCCTTGTCTTGACCCTAACCGACGTCCATTATACTGGGGTTTATGGGCACTTCCTCAAACAAATCTAAAACAAAAGCAATTATTTTGTAATGAATTTCTGTTTCTAACTATAAATATATTTAGTGTTAATATAAATTGCTAAGAAAGTATCCAAAAATATGACCTGGGTTGTTTTTTTCCTCAAAATATATTGATTATGTGAAATGGGGAAAAAGTGGATAAAATGTCTAAAGGAGAAATGTAAATGGTTTCAGTGGGTATTATATTAGATTGGTATTTATATAGTGCTTGTGAGGCCTGAAGTGTTTTTTGGGTGGTCTGGATGTATGTTTTTTTTATTTTAAACTTTTTATTGCACATTATAGCATAGCATGGTACGGTACAGACATATATAAAATCATCGGATCTTAATAGACAATCCTTCTTGCCACTAAACATCCCATGTATTACACCCCCCGCCCCCACCCAACTCAGGAGCACCATTCAGTAATTCTGGTTGCTCGCTCTCCCGTTCTGACGGGGAGGTGCAAATGTTGCCGCTATACGTGTTCCATTCCCCCCAGACTTTACCCCATTTTTTGGGGCATCCTCTGTTTATGTATACTGCCTGCTCCGCTAACATGCACCAATCGACATCATGTTCCCATTCCGTTATTGTTGGCGATTCAGGAACTCCCCATCTCCGTGCAATATTGCGCTTTGCAAGCATATAGCCCATGGCCGCCCATAACTGGTCCATTCGACTCAAGTCTGTAGCATCCCAGATGTTGAGCAAACAAGTCTTGGGGGGCAAAGTCTGGGTAATCCCACATACCTCTCCTATCACCTTATGCACCGCGACCCAAAATACCTGGATGATTGGACAGTCCCAGATTGTGTGGTAAAATGTGCCCGCCTCCCCACACCTCCGTGTGCAATCTGCCTCACTGATTCGACCCATCTTAAATAAAGTGGTACATGTGATATATGTACGGTGCAAGATTTTTAGCTGGACCAGTCACAGTCGCGACGGTATTGCCACTTCTCGCGGGGAGGATAGCGCCTCACGCCAGTCCTCTTCCTCTAGTTCCCCCAGGTCTATCTGCCAGCGTGCATACAGGTTTTCCAGTGGATCTGGTGAGTTGTTAATTATTTTCCTGTAGTGAGTGAAATTACTTTATTAATCATAGGGTCAGCAAGCAATCTGTCCTCAAGCGGTGCGGATTCTGGGATCTCCTCTATATCCTTAGTTGCCTCCTGCAAGGCGTGTCAAATTTGTAGGTATCTAAACGTTTCGCACGTGGACAATTGATATTCCTTTTGCAAATCTGCGAATGTCAGTATTTTCCCCCTTTTTACCAAGTCACTCACATGCGATATGCCTATGGTATCCCATTTGTCAAATCCTTTACTTTTACTTAGGTTGCCCAGCAGGGCTGTATGCCATAGGGGCTTCATTTGTGTCAGTCTATTACTCCAACCTAGCTTTCTGGTGGTGGAGTGCCATTCTGCGATCGTGAGGGCAGTGGGGACAGTGAGTTGTTGTCTACTTGGTTTTGTATATAATGCCTCTCTATATCCCCCTACTCCCATTTGCCACTGGTCCATCTGGCACGCTGGGTCCTGTTGCGTGAAAAAGCTCACCTACAGTGACACCACCAAAAGAGCCAGCTGGTTCACCTCGGAACTCCTAGCTTCCAAGCGCACCTGCCGGAAACTAGAGAAGAAATGGCACAGCGATAAGACACCGGACAGCCACACAGCCCACAAAGACGCCATCCGTAACCACCACCACCTCATCAGGTCCGCCAAGAGAATCTCCTTCAAAGACCGCCTCGACAACAACGCACACAACATCAAGAAGCTTTTCAACATCGTGAAGGAACTCTCCAATCCCAGCTCCAACACCAACGACATCCCGCCGTCGCAACCCCTGTGCGATTCCCTCCACGACAGCTTCGACACCCAGACAACCCCAACTAAGATCGATACACCAGACCCGCCACACACCATCGACCACGACCCCCTGCCAGCCTGGGCCAGCGTGAACATCGAGGACACCATCAAGACCATGAGCACAATACACTCCGGCTCCCCGTCAGACCCTTTCCCGCACCACATCTTCAACAAATCCAGCAGCTCCATCGCACCCCACCTGTGCAACATCATCAACCTCTCCTTCGAGACCGCGACCTTCCCAGAGAGCTGGAAACACGCAGAGATCAACGCCCTACTCAAAAAACCCAAGGCGGACCCGAGAGACCTCAAGAACTTCCGGCCCATCTCTCTGCTTCCGTTCCCAGCCAAGGTCATCAAGAAGATCGTCAACAAACAGCTAACCCGATACCTCGAAGAAAACAGCATCCTGGACCCATCCCAATCAGGGTTCCGCAGCAACCACAGCACTGAGACTGCCCTCATCGCCGCCACCGACGACATCAGGATCCTGCTGGACAATGGTGAGACCGCAGCCCTCATCCTGCTGGACCTCTCCGCCGCCTTCGACACTGTCTGCCACCGCACTCTACGCGCACGCCTCCACGACGCAGGGATCCGAGACAAGGCCCTGGAATGGACCACCTCCTTCCTCGACGGCAGAACCCAGAGAGCCCGCCTCCCACCTTTCCGATCCGAAGCCTCCGAGATCATCTGCGGCGTACCCCAGGGATCGTCCCAACACTGTTCAACATCTACATGGCCCCGCTCGCACGCATCGCCAGACAACACGACCTCAACATTATCTCCTACGCCGACGACACTCAACTGATCCTCTCCCTCACCAAGGACCCCCTCGCCGCCAAAGCCAAACTCCATGAAGGAATGAAGGCCGTCGCCGATTGGATGAAGATCAGCCGACTAAAGCTGAATACGGACAAAACGGAGGTCCTCATCCTCGGCTCCAACCCCTCAGCCTGGGACGACTCCTGGTGGCCAACGACACTGGGAGCAGCCCCGACACCCACCGACCACGCACGCAACCTGGGAGTCATCCTCGACTCAACGCTCTCCATGGCCAAGCAAGTCAACGCAGTCTCCTCCTCCTGCTTCAACACCCTCCGCATGCTTCGCAAGATCTACAGGTGGATCCCGACAGACACAAGAAGAACAGTCACCCAGGCCCTCGTCAGTAGCAGACTGGACTATGGGAACGCTCTCTACGCGGGAGCCCCGGCCAAGCTCATCAAGCGACTGCAACGCATACAAAACGCCTCCGCACGACTGATCCTCGACGTACCACGCCACAGCCACATCACCCCCCACTTGAGGAACCTGCACTGGCTCCCCGTCGACAGGAGGATCACCTTCAAATTGCTCACCCACGCACACAAGGCACTCCACAAAACTGGCCCAGCCTACCTCTACAGACGACTCTTCTTCTACGTCCCCAACCGCCAGCTCCGCTCCGCCGACCTCTCCCTCGCCACCGTCCCCCGCATTCGAAGAACAACCACCGGCGGCAGATCCTTCTCACACCTCGCCGCCAAGACCTGGAACACCCTTCCACTAAGCCTACGAAAGACCCAAGACCTGCTGACCTTCAGGAGGCTACTCAAGACCTGGCTGTTCGACCAGTAGCAGCATCCCCCCCCCCCTTCCCTCTCCCCAGCGCCTTGAGACCCTCGCGGGTAAGTAGTGCGCTCTACAAATTCTGTGATTGATTGATTGTTGCGCACCGTATACCCATTTATTTATGATATCGAGGTGTGCTGCTCTGTAGTAGCTCCGAATATCTGGTAGAGCGATTCCCCCATCATACCACCCCCGAACCAATTTGGGCCCTGCGATGCGCGGAGGTTTCCCATCCCAAAGTAAGGTTCTGACTTCCCCCTCTATTGTCTTGAAGTATTTCTCAGGCACCATGTATGGGGTGTTCTGTAGCGCATAGAGGAGCCGAGGCAGGGCCATAATTTTATATAGCGATGCGCGTCCTAGTAACGATAGAGGCAGTGTCCGCCAATGGCGGGCATCGCTTTGCAGCCGAGTCAGAGGTCCCAGTAGGTTGTGGTCATAAAAGAGTGATGGCTCAGCTGTGGCATAAAGGCCTAGGTAGCGGAATCTGTCCGTGACGACAAGGGCTTCACATTCAGCCATTAAGGCCGGCGCTGGCCCATGGAGTAAGTACACCACCGACTTAGACCAATTTATAGTGTACTCGGAATATCTGCCATGATTAGAGCATATTTAAAGTATTCTGCTAATGGAGGAGCGGGGGGAAGCAACGTATAGTAAGATGTCATCCGCATAAAGCGAGATTCTGTCCTCCCACTCATTGGCCCACTTCAATCCCCGTATCAATGGGTCACCTCGTATCCAGCATGCGAAAGGTTCCAGGGTCAGGGCGAAGATAAGGGGAGACAGTTGGCAGCCCAGCCTCGTGCCACGGCGCAGGGTAAAGGCCCCGGATACATGTCCATTTACTACCACTTTTGCGAGCGGATCCGCATACAGGAGTTTGACCCACTCGAGGTACGTCGTCCCCAGGCCCATACGCTCAAGTACCGCGAACATATACGGCCACTCAACAGTGTCGAAAGCCATGCGGGCGTCTAGAGAAAGTATGGCTGCATCCTCACTTATGGTATTTTGTCTAGCGAGCACTCCATTTAGCAGGCGCAAATTTAGTGAAGTGTTACGGTCGGGCATGAACCCTGATTGGTCCGGGTGAATCAACTGTGTGACCAGGGGGAGCAGTCGTGTGGCTAAGACTTTAGCCAGTATTTTGGCCTCTACATTTAGCAAGGATATTGGTTGGTACGAGGTAAATTCCTCCTCCGGCTTGCCTGCCTTGCGGATTACTACTATGGAGGCCATCCTCTGATCTCTGGGCAGTGCACCGACGGTTTTACTTTCCAGGTGCATGTCTAGGAGATGGGGTGCGACTTTGGAGGCCGTTACTTTGAGGAGCTCAATTGGGAGGCCATGTGGCCCTCCTGCTTTCCCGGACCGTATAGCAAGTATGGCTGCTATGATCTCCTCAGCAGTGATATCTGCATCCAATGTGTGTCGGTCCTCTACGGTCAATGCTGGAATTGGTATGTCAGTGATCATCTCCCAAGCCTCGTCTATGGTGTTCGTTGTGCCTGGGGAATAGAGTTGTGCATAGTAGCCTGCGAACCCTTCTGCTATTTGTTTAGGGTTCCGCAGGCACGTCCCATTCTGTCCCTTTATTGCTTTAACCCATCGCTTTGTGCTTTCCCTTTTCTCCCGCCACACTAAGAGCTTACTAGCTCTGTTGCTCTGTTCATAAATTCTTTATGTTTTGGCCCGTTGTTTCCCTCTGGCATTTTCGGTTGCTAGGTCTTTGTACTCCTTCCGTTTGAGCTCTAAGATGTGACGTTCAGCCTCATCACAATTACCTACCAAGGCTTGTTCCTTCACCAGAATGTTTTGTTCTAGCTCTACTAGTTGTTTATCTTTCTCCTTCATGTGGCCCACTGCGAGGGAGAGGGCCCGACCCTTAATTACGGCTTTATAGGCTTCCCACAGCACCTGCGCTGATTGAACTGACCCCACATTTTCCGTAAAATAAAAATCAGTGTCTTTGATTAAGGCAGTCTTTATATGAGGGATTTTAAGGCTCCATGGACTGATTGTAATTGCCCTACAAGTGGGTTCTGTACGGACTGTATATCGCACAATATTTGGGGCATGATCCGAGATACCTCTCGCCAAGTGCTTGACCTCGCTCAGATGATGCAACAAATCTGTCAATGTGAGTATGTAGTCAATTCGGGAGTTACTTTTATGGGCCACTGAATAATAAGTATACTGTCTAGCCTGTGAATGAGTCGCCCGCCATACATCTATAAAACCCATGGCTACTAGGAAGTCAGCCATCGTGGTTTTCGATCGTCGGGCCTCTCTAGGAGGGTATCTGTCCATTTGGTCACTAATTCACCCTCAGGTAGGTCAAGAATTATCCTGCTCAAATCAGGCAGGGCTACACTGTGTAGGGCCGGGGGTATGTATACCGAAAGAATATTTATGTTCCGTCCTTCCCAGGTCCCCGACATCGCCACAAAGCGCCCATATTCGTCCCCGCGCGTATGAGTTATTATGAATGGGAGTTTTTTCCTCATTAGTATCCCTACACCCCTGGAACTGGTGGTGAATCCTGCATGAGCCACAAGTTTATATCCCCATCGGTTCAGCGCCTTGCAGGTGTGCCCCACGAGGTGGGTCTCCTGCAGCAAGATTTTGTCTGCTGCCTGTCGCTTGATATACTGGAGTACCACCCTCTTTTTATCTTGTCGCCCAGCCCTTTGACATTCCAGGAGAGCAAACTCAATGTCGCCTCAGTTCTTGTATCACTTGGAATATCGGTATCAGCCATCGTTTTGGTGAGAGACCCTATTTATGATCGTTTTGTCAGGTATTGTTAGGGAGTCGAAGTGTCTTGTTAGCATGCCCAGTAGATGTCTAGATTGTATGAGGCGGTGCGTATATGTTTGATGAGATGTGTGGGGAATAGTGACCAACACATGCCGTACCCAGAAGATGACCTTTGCTATGCAACTAACCAATAATAAGCCCCCTGTAACTTGCCCAATCCTCCCCCCCCTCCCTTCCTCCCTGCAAGACGGATTTCAAACTACCCGCCACCCCAACTTTGCAGAGCGTCCGTCGCCCTCCCTTCCCTATTTCGGGGAGACGTGAACCATTGCATCTCGATCCCCCGATCCATGAGAACTTGTATGCATATATGACAAACAGTCTGTTGTTAGCATTGTATAAATTATATACTCAGCCGGTTTGGCTCGAGAGCACTTCTTCGCTGTATGGCGCTGACGTGTGATCGCTCGGGTCCATCATGGTCCTTATGTCGCACTTTTCACCAATGTGCGGTTAAGGTTTGTATATACACTCTCTGGGCCATACATGTATGTCTCTTTATTAGTAGATACAACTGCAGTGTCATTCCGGTCCCTTACGTCCGCTCTCCATTCGATCCTTATGTGTGGCGTCACTTTATACTTGTTCCTGTGCGGCCTCAGTTCGGTCTTTACCTGTCCGTCTCCTGTGCCTGTCTGCACCCTTTGGGTCTCCCACCTGCCGCCATCCGTCGAGCCACTCCCATGCTGCCTCTGGCTCCGTGAAGAACCATGTTTTCCCTTCGGCTTCCACCCTGAGTTTCGTGGGAAATAACATCGCGTAAGGCAGTGCTCTGTCCCTCAGGGCTTTCTTGACTTCGAGGAAGCTTCTGTTTTGTCGTTGGACCTTGATTGTAAAATCCGGGAAAAACATGATGGTACTGTTATCGATGTTGAGAGGAGGAGCACACCGTGCAGTTTGTAGGATCACATCCCTGTCGCGGAAATTGAAGACCCGGGCCAGTATGGGCCTGGAAGGCTGGCCCTGCTTGGGTTTACCCCCAAGAAAATTTTTTATAGAGTCTTAGGCTGCAGGCGTTGTGTGATTAATTCCTCGACAAACAGATCAGTGGCCTGTCCTTCCGCTTTCTCAGGGACCCCAATGATGCGAACATTATTTCTACTGGCCCTTCCTTCATAGTTGTCGAGTTGATCCCCTAATGCTTGACAGGTAGCTTGCAGATCACAGACCTGCTTCTCTAGGCCCTTGGATGTGCTGGCGAGGCCCTGGGTTACTTCTTCCACTTCTTTCATTCGCTCATCCATTTTTCAAAAGTCTGCGCGAATAAGAGTGATTTCTATAGAGGCGGAGTCAATGCGTGATTCAAGTGATGTGCGCACCGCTGTGACTGCCGAGAGAATGTCCTGCAGCGTAGGTGTGGTTTGCGCTTGCGGTGTGCTGCTTGGCGCTTGCTGCTGCGTGTCAGCCGGAACATTAGTTCCCTCATGGACCTTGAGCCATGATAATTTTTCCAACTTGGATTGGTGAGAGCCTCGACTCCCTTTGCTTCCAGACATGGTGGAGGCCATTGGTTCTGCAGATAAGTTGTTTCGTGTGGTGATGGCGTGGGGGAAGGGGGAGAAGGGGTCTCACCACCGCCTGCCCGGAGTTATAAGCCCGGCGGCCTGTTGGCTTACCCCGTATGTTTCCTCCCCACCACCGCAACACCCATAAATACTTTTCCTGCTTCTGCCACCAGCCACGCAGCTAGGAGCACTCCAGGCGCTGTGTTAATCCACAGCACATGCGCTCCTGTCCGGGGAGAGGGGGGGAGAACGATGCTGCTTCACCGCTTTATATTATATCTTGCCAGCGCGGGTAGCGAAGGGGGGGGAGGCGGTTGGCTGCCGTTTAACTCTTTGTGACAGTTTATAGCCCCCTCAACTAGTTTTGTTCTTCTCTCGAGGGAGAGCTGCGGCGCTGGAGCAAGCTTCCAAGGGCATAATTGTCAGATTCCCAATATAGCGACTGTAGGAGGAGGTTAATGCCGTTGTATTGGAGTATTTATGCAATTTGCGCACTTGTTTTTCTTTCCCCAAAATGCAGTTCCTTATTTTCCAATCGCTCTCTTTCCACCATCTAAGTGCTCCGCATTAGTGGGTTACTGTGGATCCCATCCCGGGGTTCAGCCGCTCAGGACAGGCGCCCGAGTCATTCGTGCTCCTCGGCGCACCACAATCTCCCCCAGGGCCAGTGCATGTTCTTTCCTCCTCGCGCCCCCTCCACACACCGCTCTCCACCGACCTGAGTCTGAATTTATGGGCACGAGCTCCCCACCACACTCCGTCGATCTCTGGAACTGCGTACAACTGGACGGCTGCTCGGGCTCCGCCCCCACAACTCCGATCCCAGCCGCGCTCCACACACTCGGCTTCTTAATTACGCGACACCGCGGCAGCTCGGCCGCACACAGGCCTTGTGTCATCGTTGGCTCCAGATGTCAGTTGAGCCCCACTCACACCGCAAACTGCAGCCTCCGACCTCTGTGACCACAAACGCAGCTCGAGTGCACTTCGCTGAGACTGATATCTGGCCGGTTGGATGAATTCTCGGGGGATCAGAGTCGGAGCCGCATTAGTGTGCGGCCATCTTCTCCAGCAGTTGGCCATGCCCTCTTGGATGTATTTTTTTTAGGTCTCGGCCTGCACCAGCACTTGCGCTGGTCTGGCCGAGAGTTTTAATAAGCGGGTTTTGGAAGTGCAAACCCACTGGCTTTCGGCTGGCGACCAGCTTGCGTTCACGATGGCGTGCACGCGCGCAGCTGCCATCTGGGTTTCCTATCTCTTCCTCATTTCCTCGTCATGGCTCATTAACTCTCTGGACTCTGATGTTTCAATCGCAGCAGCAGCTCACATTACCAACTGACGGCCCTGGACTACAGTCACATGAAAAACAACAGCGATTAGCATTGAAATGCAAGCTTTTTTTTGTCTAGTTAGAAATATTGCTTCGGTGGGTTGATTTCACCTTATATCGCTATTTGTTTTATATTGGGAGTCACAGCCTAATTACCAGTATTTTTGTCTCACTCTGTTTTTTTTTTTTATATTTATTCGCGCAAAGCACAAAGCTATATTTAAGGTTACTTTTTCCGTCACTTCTTCACTCTATTTAAACTCCACACCCCCACTCTTATTGTCTCTCTCCTTCTCGCTCTCTCCCCTCTCTAATTCTCTCTCTACTTAATTAACTCTCCCCTCTCTATCTTTTTTAGCCTTTCATTCTCTCTCACCCCTTTATCTGTTTCTCTTTCAAACTCCTTCATTCACTCTCTCTCCCCTTCTTTCTCTCTCTCTATCCCGCTCCACTCTTTATTCTATGTACACCCTTTCTCTCTCTTTCTCTCTCACCACCCTCTCTAATTGGGCATTATATCTTCACTCTATCTCTCACTCGGCAACACCACAGCATCACTCAGCATCACCACAGCATCACTCAGCGCAACCACAGCATCAATCAGAGCCAGCACAGCATCACTCAGCACCAACACAACATCTCTCAACGCCATCACAGCATCACTCAACGCCATCACAGCATCACTCAGTGAAACCACAGCATCACTCAGTGCAACCACAGCATTACTCAGCACAACCACAGCATCACTTAGCGCCACAACAGCATCACTCAGCGCCACCAAAGCATTACTCAGCAGCACCACAACATCACTCCGCGCCACCACAGCATCACTCAGCACCACCATAGCTTCACTCAGCGACACCACATCATCACTCAGGGCCAACACTGCATCACTCAGCACCACCACAGGATGACTCAGCACCACCACAGGATGACTCAGCACCACCACAGCATCGCTCAGCACCAACACAGCATCGTTCAGCACTACCACAGCATCGTTCAGCACCACCACAGCATCGCTCAGCACCACCACAGCATCGCTCAGCACCACCACAGCATCGCTCAGCGCCACCACAGCATCACTCAGCGCCACCACAGCATCACTCAGCGCCACCACAGCATCACTCAGGGCCACCACAGCATCACTCAGGGCCACCACAGCATCACTCAGGGCCACCACAGCATCACTCAGGGCCACCACAGCATCACTCAGCACCACCACAGCATCACTCAGCACCACCACAGCATCACTCAGCACCTCCACAGCATCACTCAGAACTACCACAGCATCACCACAGCATCACTCAGCGCCACAACAATATCACTCAGCACCACCACAGCATCACTCAGCACCACCACAGCATCACTCAGCACCACCACAGCATCACTCAGCGCCACTACAGCATCACTCAGCACCACCACAGCATCACTCAGCACCACCACAGCATCACTCAGAACCACCACAGCATCACTCAGCGCCACCACAGCATCACTCAGTGCCGCCACAGCATCACTCAGTGCCGCCACAGCATCACTCAGCGCCACCACAGCATCACTCAGCGCCGCCACAGCATCACTCAGCACCGCCACAGCATCATTCAGGGCCACCACAGCGTTGCTCAGCACCACCACAGCATCGCTCAGCACCGCCACAGCATCGCTCAGCGCCACCACAGCATCATTCAGGGCCACCACAGCATCGCTCAGCATCACCACAGCATCACTCAGCGCCGCAACAGCATCACTCAGCGCCGCCACAGCATCACTCAGCGCCACCACAGCATCACTCAGCACCGCCACAGCATCATTCAGGGCCACAACAGCATCGCTCAGCATTACCACAGCATCGCTCAGCACTGCCACAGCATCATTCAGGGCCACCACAGCATCGCTCAGCACCACCACAGCATCGCTCAGCACCACCACAGCATCATTCAGCACCACCACAGCATCACTCAGGACCACCACAGCATCACTAAGGGCCACCACAGCATCACTCAGGGCCACCACAGCATCACTCAGGGCCACCACAGCATCACTCAGCGCCACCACAATATCACTCAGCACCACCACAGCATCACTCAGCACCACAGCAGTATCACTCAGCAAGACCTGAGTATCATTCAGCATCACCTCAGCATCGTCTCCGCAACAGTCACCACCACCACCACTACCACCTCAGCATCACTCAGCACCACCTCAGCCTGCTCTCGGAATCTGGCATCTGTTGATTCTCTCCTAGCGTCTGGCCGCTGCTAGTGTTATAATACAGGTACTAGTTCCCAACCTTCACCCTCCGATTGTTTATGCCCCCTCAAAAAAAAAGCTTTAACAAACAACCATTGCAATAGGCAGAAACAAGTTGCCAGCATTGCAAGAACAAAAGAAAACTGAGGAATTTTTTTATTGTAAATACTTTTTTTAATATGGTCGTTCAGTTTTACATAATGCCTTCTTGGTCATATATAAAGTAACAAAAATGCTTCTGACACTTTTTTATTATAACTTTTCAGCATGCTGCACAGCAGCCACACTTCTCTACAGCACAGCTTGAAGACATTGGCAAAGTCAATAGCTCTGGCTAAACACTTATAAGGCCCCAAAGGCGAGACCTATTGGCTATGCCAATGCTTGTTTTATATAGCGCTTCGGATCATTGGTGGAGCAGTGCAATTTAAACTCCACCCCTACACTTCACAGAAATGCAGATATATACGTGCATTTGACATTATATTCACTGTGTGCCTTAACTTATTTAATGTGTGTGAAGCATTTAAACTCATTACGGAAATATATTCACTGTAGAACTAGAGATTTATATGATGTGTACACTAATGTTCAGTTAAAAAGAAATGATGTATTCTTATGGTACATTATACACTTTAAGCTATATTTGCATATGTAAACATGTATTCTTTTATTATTGTTTTGCATTTATTTCTAAGGTTATATGTGTTCATGTCTAACTATGTGTTCGAAGTGCCCATTAAATATTTGATTTAAGTTAGCCCGACTGCAGGCCTCAGTTGAAATGCATTTTGCTTGCCAGTATGTTATCTCTTTTCCTTGCAGGGTCATTATCATGATTTACGTCAGCTAGAGAAAGGCTAATTGTTTGTATTAGGCTGTTGATAGAGAGGCTTGAAGGGAAACTTGGCAGTGAACATGGAGGAACAATGGTCGAAAGAGGCCTTGTGTTCATCATGTACCCAGATGGGCAAGTTGTACAAGGTTGGGAATTGCAGTTTCAGTCTGATATGATGTGAACCTGAAGCTATGTTGCAGATGCATTCGAGTATTGTTCTGATTGGTCCCTGATGGTGTGAAGAAGATAAGAAAGTGCTTTAAATCTTCTGTTACTTTTAATTGGTGTTCTCATAGTTCGAGTTAGGAGAGATTCCCTTTAGACTTAGAGATGTACAGACCTCTTTCCTTACCCTATTCTTGCAAGTGTGAAGTTTATGCTAAACACTTGGGGCCAGATGTACATAGACTTCCGTTTGCGATTTCCTAATAGTGAATTTTTGCGATTCGCTATTACAAAATCGCAAACAGCTATATACAACAGTGTTTTTTACACTGTTTGCGATTCTCAATGGGTTGCAAACGACCTGCCTCATTAATATTCATGAGGCAGGTTGCAATTTGCGAGCCATTGGGAATGGCTGGCACTCACAGGGATGGTGGCCTGCTGGGGTCAGCATACCACCATGTCTGTGACTGCTTTTGAAATAAAAAGACACACAGATGATTGGTGGAACGCAGAGCAAATCAAACATTCACCCCAGTCAAGAGATTTGGGTCAAATCCATTGTTCTTTTGCTCACCATGCCACCCCAGTTTAGACCCAGCCATATGCAAATCAGTCTTGACCCTGTGCTTCATGGGAACAGTCAAGCCTGAACTGCCAAGCCAAGTCCTCCCTGGACCGGAAACAAGCATCCTGGGACCAGTTTCGGGGCATCACCCCTCATCAGCCAGGCTAGCTTGAATCCAGTCGATACAAAAGGGGATGATGGACGGAACGTTTGAGCCAATCAAACACTCACCCCCAGTCAACTGATCTGGGTTTAATCCATCATCATTCTTTAGCTCACTCCACCACCCCAGTTCAGACATGGCCATATGCAAATCAGTCTGACCCTGTGCCTCATGGGAACAGTCCAGCCCGAACTGCCAAGCCATGTCTTCCCTGGACCGGAAACAAGCATCCTAGGACCGGTTTCTGGCATTCCAGCCATCATCAGCCAGGCTTGCTTGAATCCAGTGGCAAAGCGAGCAAGGGACCCATGTCTGGGCATACCCCCGCCAACTTAGGGCGAACAAAGCGATACAAAAGGGGATGATGGACGGAACGTTTGAGCCAATCAAACACTCACCCCCAGTCAACTGATCTGGGTTTAATCCATCATCATTCTTTAGCTCACTCCACCACCCCAGTTCAGACATGGCCATATGCAAATCAGTCTGACCCTGTGCCTCATGGGAACAGTCCAGCCCGAACTGCCAAGCCATGTCTTCCCTGGACCGGAAACAAGCATCCTAGGACCGGTTTCTGGCATTCCAGCCGTCATCAGCCAGGCTTGCTTGAATCCAGTGGCAAAGCGAGCAAGGGACCCACGTCTGGGCATACCCCCGCCAACTTAGGGCGAACAAAGCGATACAAAAGGGGATGATGGACGGAACGTTTGAGCCAATCAAACACTCACCCCCAGTCAACTGATCTGGGTTTAATCCATCATCATTCTTTAGCTCACTCCACCACCCCAGTTCAGACATGGCCATATGCAAATCAGTCTGACCCTGTGCCTCATGGGAACAGCCCGAACTGCCAAGCCATGTCTTCCCTGGACCGGAAACAAGCATCCTGGGACCCACGTCTGGGCATACTTAGCACACTTAGGGCGAGAAAGCAAAAGAGACACAGATGATGGACAGAATGCAGAGCAAATCAAACATTCACCCCCCAGTCAAGAGTTCTGGGTCAAATATGCATTCTGTCCCTCAATTGTTCTTTTTGCATTTGTCACCCCGAGTGGGACAGGTATGCGCAGACGTGGGTCCCGTGCTCGCCATGCCACTGGAGTCAAGCTATCCTGGCTGATGAGGGGTGAAACCCTGAAACCGGTCCTAGGGTGATTGTTTCCAGTCCAGGGAGGACCTGGCTTGGCAGTTCGGGCTGGATTGTTCCCATTGGGCACAGGATCAGGACTGATTTGCATATAGCTGGGTTCCAACTGGAATGGCATGTGGAGCAAAAAAACGATGGATTTAGGACCAGATCTCTGTACTGGGGTGAATGTATGACATTGTTCTGCATTCTGTCCATCAATTGTTCTTTTTACATTTGTCACCCCGAGTGGGACGGGTATGCCCAGACGTGGGTCCCGTGCTCTCCATGCCACTGGAGTCAAGCTATCCTGGCTGATGAGGGGTGAAACCCTGAAACCGGTCCTAGGGTGATTGTTTCCAGTCCAGGGAGGACCTGGCTTGGCAGTTCGGGCTGGATTGTTCCCATTGGGCGCAGGATCAGGACTGATTTGCATATAGCTAAGTTCAAACTGGAATGGCATGTGGAGCAAAAAAACGATGGATTTAGGACCAGATCTCTGTACTGGGGTAAATGTATCACATTGTTCTGCATTCTGTCTATCAATTGTTTTTTTGCTTTTGAAATAAAGCAGCTTTTTATTTTGAAATGCAGCCCATTTTCCTCAATGTAGGCTACGTCTCATCATCAGCGACGCTCTGGGCATCTAGTAAGCGTTCCTTGGGAGGCCGTCTTAAAGGATATGTACGTCAGACGGCGGCTCATCGTGTGGCACAGCTAACTGACCTCAAAGGTCAAATATTGCCGGCTGACGAAATAGTAGGCGCTATACAGGATCTACAGGCAGGGAAGACACCGGGACCAAATGGGCTGCCAGTGGAGCTCTTTAAATGCACGGTGAGTATAGTGTCCCCGTACCTACTAGGTATGTTTAATGAGGCGAGGGAACAAGGATGCCTACCAATAGATCAGCGAACGGCAACCATCATTGTAATCCCCAAGACGGGCAAACCTGCTGATCAATGCGGCTCGTATCGGCCAATATCCTTGTTGAACATGGAGGTTAAAATACTGGCTAAGGTCTTGGTGAATCGACTCCAAGAGCCAATCGTGACGTTGATACACCCAGACCAGTCTGGTTTTATGCCTCGCCGGAGCACTAGGCTTAATCTTAGACGCTTATATGGGGTAATGCATTTAGTAAGAACCAACCCAGGGTTGGAGGCGGCACTATTGTCCCTCTACGCTCGCATGGCGCTCGACAGTATAGAATGGCACTACCTGTTCGAGGTCCTGAAACGGTTCAGGTTCAGTCCCCGCTTTCAATCTTGGATTAAATTGTTATATACAAATCCCTTGGCTAGGGTTCGAGTGAATGGGTCGGTGTCCCGCTCTTTTGCTCTTCATAAGGGAACGAGACAGGGGTGCCCTCTTTCCCCGATTTTATTTGCACTGGCTCTAGAACCGCTAGTGGCATGTGTGAGGGGGGATCCAGTGATCTCCAGTATCTACGGGGGGAACAATGGGAGGAGAGAATATCGCTGTACGCCGGCGATGTCCTCCTGTATGCGACTAGACCACAATTCACTGTAAACAGGCTACTACAGATCTTTAAATTATTCGAAGGATACTCAGGATACCAGATTAACTGGGATAAATCTCTATTATACATGTTATCAGACGGACCACCACAAGTACTCGTGCAGAAACCAAACTACAGGTCAAAGATAGCTTTAAATATCTGGGCATACAAATAGCCAAAACAGGCGCGGGATTTCTGGCGGGGAATCTACAGCCACAGCTAGAACGATTAAAGAGGGATGTAGCCCACTGGAGGACTGCCGATATCCCTTATGGGGAGAGCGGTTCTCTTCAAAATGATGTCGCTACCAAGACTGCTATACATTCTGCAGAACACCCCATGCCCAATACCAGACAAATTCTTTAGAGAAGTGGACAGCGAGTTGAGGACACTATTGTGGGATGGAGGGGTTGCAAGGATCGCATTGGCCAAGTTGCAGAGAGGAGTGTATGAAGGTGGTTTGGCCATTCCAGACCTCCAGCAATATTACTGGGCATCACACCTAATGGTAATTAACGATTGGGTATTTACGGGCAGGAACGACCCGGCATACCGGGTAGATCATTGGGCAATGGGGGCCAGAGGATACTTAGGTACATTGTATGGACGAGAAGGGAAAGACAATATGTCACTGCATACTAAGACCGTGCTAAATGTGTGGATGAAGGCCAATAGATTTCTGGGGTGGGCTAACAGGCTGACGGAACAGACCCCTCTGTGGGATAGCGATATGTTACGAGAAGTAGGCAAACTGCAGGGGTTCGGTAAATGGAAGCTGATAGACATAATACGTCTCGGAGATGTATGGCGAGGACAGGCCCTAATCCTGTTCTCTGAACTACAAAAGGAGTATCAACTAGCAGATACAGAACAGTATAGATATCTACAATTGAGACACGCACGGCGCAGACATATCAAAGAGGGGGAGCAACTCCCGGAATATAGGCCGTTGGAAGACAGACTAGTACTAGATCCAATCCCGGAAAAGGCATTGTCCTGTACATATAGGAAGGTTATTAATAATTCCCCGGATCTCCTCACAAAGCTACGGGAGGCATGGGAGTCTGACATAGGCTTGCTAGAAGACGATGATTGGGCGGAAGCTTTGCAAAGCCCTAGAGAAGTTGCGATTAGAGCAAGATTCTGATTAGTTCAGCTACAAATTCTACATAGGTCATACTCCACTAGCACACTCATGTTTAAGTTGGGTCGCACCCTCACGGAGGATTGTCAAAGGGGTTGTAAACAGAGGGGAACCTTCGTCCACATAATTTGGGACTGCCTGATTATACAGCGGTTCTGGGGGAAGGTGACGCGGGTAATGTCGGAGGTTATTGGACAGACCGTGCTTACGGAGGCCAGATGGCATGTGCTGTGTGTATCTGGGGAGCAGACGTGGCCTCAATATCAAAAGATTTGGCTGCTAGTGGCTGCAATGGTGGCCAAGGGGAATATCGCTGGGGCCTGGGGAGCTACTCAACCGCCGACGGTGGCACGATGGAAAATGGACATGGATTGGTGCTGCGCAGCTGAGAAGACAATATATGAGAGTAGAGGCTGCCCCAAGAAATGGTAAAAAGTGTGGCACCAGTGGGATGAATATAGGAACGCATGAGGGAAGGTATAATTACTAAGAGAGGAGGAGGTGGGGACTAGGGTACACCGGGTGGGGGTCCTTTTAGAACTGTCTGTCAACTCATAATGTCAATATATCACAGAAATGTACAATATGATGACATATATGTATTATCAACCAATGATTGAAATAATGCTGTGTACTAATGCTGACGTTTGTTTAATAAAAAGAAGTTTAAAAAAAAAAAAAGGTCAAATATTGCACCTGGAGGCTACCTTACGTTGTCATGGCACTGAAAGCACTTGTCGTCTCTTGGCCATAGCCCGTACAGAGCTGCGACAGATCTCCCTTGAGGAAGCCAAGCACTGCTGGATGGCCTCAATGCAGAGGGTGTATGCAACCGGTGATAAGTCGGGTAAACTACTGTATTGGCTGGCGACTCGTGGTATCACCGACCAGGTGGTCCCGGTTATTTAGAATTCCTCAGGATGCCTCCAGGAGGAGCTTCCAGCTATTGCTCAGACTATTGCTGATTTCTAACGGGAGTTGTACTCATGACATCCCCCACCGTCCATAGAGGTCGCATACCCTCTTTTGGATAGCATACCTCTGCCGTCCATACCCAGTGCTCTGTCTCGAGAGTTAAACAAAGACCTCACGCTGGAGGAGGTGAACTCTGTGGTGTTGAGATTACAAGCTGGGAAGACAGCCGGCCCTGTTGAATACTACAAGCACTTCCATGACATCCTATGTCCCTATCTTCTGCACTTCTATGCGCCTGCGTTGCAGCAGGGGTCCTTCCCACCCAACTTAGATTGTGCCACAATTGTAGTCCTGCCCAAGATGGGTCTTCCCAGAGACCAATGTTCAGCTTTCCACCTGATTTCCCTCATTAAGGTTGACATTAAGATTTACACGAAAGTTCTAGCGACACGGTTGGGTAGGGCATTACCACACCTGATCCATCCATATCAATGTGGATTTATGCCAGGTCGCAGCAAGCATCATTGTTTTAGGGGGGTCCATGCGGTGCTATCTCGGGTGCAGGGCCTAATTGGTACCCTGGCCCTTTTGTTAGTTAATTTTACAAAGTCCTTTGACAGTGTCTGGGGTTTTTAGGATAAAGTCCTCCAGCTGGTAGGAATGGAAGAGGGGTTTCGTCGTACAATCTGTCTTCTTCACCATGCCCCGACTGCTCAGGTCCGTGTAAACGGGGTTCTATCTTCCGCGTATCCTATCGAATGCGGCACACACCAGGGGTGTCCACTGTCCCCATTGGTATTTGCTGTGGTGATAGAGCCCCTGGCGCGACTTATACGCTGCGACACCCAGGTTTGCAGTGGGGGAGTGGCTTTGAGGACCACATAGTGTTATATGCGGACAATATCCTTATGTTTCTAAAAAGATCAGCAGTGTTCCAGCCCCCGATGTCTGTCACTTCTTCGGCTATACGACGAGCGTCCGGTCTCCGAATTAACGAAGGCAAGTCCTGTCTAGTATAGGTGAAGGGAGATGCCCTAGTGCGGGTTTGGTGCCCCAACATTCCCACCCGGCACAATACCTTTAAATATCAAGGGATCCACATGTCCCCCCTCCCGGATCTGGCCTGGGCCCTTAACTTCCAGGGACTGGGCCTTATGCTTGATTGTGACCTGGGCTGCTGGGCAACCCTGCCATTGAACCCCTGGGGACGTACTGCCCTCTTTAAGATGGTGTGCCTGTCGTGCTACTTGTATACTCTGGGCAACAATCCCTACCACATCCCCTGCAAATGGTTTCATTCCCTGATCACCATGATCACTAATTTTGTGTGGGCGGGTGACAGGCACAAGGTAGCTTTTCAGTCACTGCGCAGATCCCCCTTTGATGGTGGCTTGGGTCTATCGTACATTTACATATACTACCACGCAGCCCACTTGATACTGATTGACGACTGGTTCATGGGTGGGTGGGATGACCCAGCATACCGTCTAGAGATTCACTCGAGGAGTCTGAATGGTCTGCTTGATCTTCTGTACAGGGCGCGGCTGCCCACCACACTACCTTTTTGCACACGGGTGACCCTTACCTGCTGGAGAGCTGGTCTCCAGATCATTGGCTGGTACCGTCGTCTCACTGAGATGACCTCTTTATGGTGGGGAACTTGACTTAATCAGTTCTCGACCTTGGAGTACTTCTTCCCCTGGGACCGAATTGAGATTTCCTATCTGGGGGATGTCTACAGGGGAGGTAGCCTTGTGACATTTCAGGACTTAAAGGCCAGATATACACTGGCCAATGCACAGTTCTTTTGTTACCCCCAACTACGCCACGCCCTGCAAGCCCACGATCTCCCAGATGATTTGCTACCCTAGTTTAGTCCACTTGAGGCGAAGGTTTTACTTAGGCGTTTGGGTAAAGGAGCAATTTCTATGATCTATTGCTCGCTGGTAATCCATGCCCCTGGCAGCCTTGAGTGGGCTAGGCAGGGGTGGGAGGCCTGGGTGGAAGAACTAGATGAAGCGGTATGGAGGGAGGCCTGTATGGCGCCCCGTAAGTTGGCGATTTCATCACGGCTGCGTGTGTTTCAATTTAATTACCTACATGTGACGTACTTTACCCCGCGGCACCTGCAGCACTTACTACCCGACACTCAGGCAGTATGTATGTGATGCGCACTGCCGGGGGTGGTTTTCTTCCATGTAGCATGGGAGTGTCTGGTGTTGAGGCCCTTTGAGAGGGGTGGATCGTGTGCTTTCCTCTGTATCCTGGAGTTCACACCCCGTTGTGTGCTGTTGGGGTTGGTGGAGGAGATTGGGGGCCCCAGGGCTGAGCGAATCTTTTTGAGGGTGGCGTGTTTGGTCGCTAAACGGGATGTGGCTTGTACCTGGAAACAGCAAAAAACACCGTCAGGTGTTGGCACAAGGGGATGGACTGGTGCATGCACCAGGAGAAACCGATTATTGAGGCTGGTGGCTGTCCTAAAAAGGACGGCAGAATATGGGGGAAATGGTGTAGCTATTACGGACTGTCGATTTGACCCTGAATTATTTTGCGTTGATGATGCCTGAGCTTGCTGTACTGTTGTGAGTGGACTCTGTGCTCTTGTGAAATGTGATGCTATGTGTCTTGACTCAAAACCTTCAATAAAGTTGGTTATAAAAAAAAATTGTTGGCGCCCACATTCACAAAGGGGAATGGTTCCCTTGTGGACCCCTTCCCATTTGCAAATGGGTTACTACCAACTTGAAGTTGGTGGTAACTACGAATGATTTGCGACCGCATTTCCGGTCGCAGACCATTCCTACATACCAGTACAACTCGCTTAGGAAGGGTCGCCCGTGGCACGCCCCTTCCTAATAGCTTACCGAATCGCAAATAGGGCTTTGTATACTTAAAAATGCTTTTTTCAGGTCGCAAACGGCCCAATTCTGTGAATCAGGCCCTTTGCGAGCTGAAAAAAGCTTGTACACCTGGCCCTTATTTCCTTTTTCTCCAGACTTCTACTAGAGTCTAATCATGCTGACTCCTTCTTCCTTTATGCTCCCGATTTAGAGACCCTTCATAAATAACCCTACATTTGATCTATGTTTAGAAGAGAGAAGGGAAGTTTCTTTATAGAACACCTGTTTGCTTTAATTTGTGTTTATACAATTGTGACTATCGTAATTCGATATGTCATTCTTTTGCGCCTTAACCTACTGAGATACTTCAGCTTACTTAGGGTCACATTTACAAGGTAAGTGGTGGAGCTTGTTGTTAAGCCGAGAAGGCTAATGATACGCTCCGTCACTTCAGAACTGCAGGGCTGCTCATATTTACAAGAATATGGTGCAGCCCTGCATTTCCCCCTGTGCTGGCGCTAAATTTAGCTGCCTAGCGCCAACGCAGGCACCCTTGCACCAACGCAGGCACCCTTGCACCCTAGTGCAAGGGTGTCTGAGTTGCAGGGGAAGATTGTTTATGTGCAGGTAGGTGTGCCTTCCTGCTCATAAGCAATCTTTAAATGCGGTTTTGTAACTACTGTGTGTGCTGCTCAATGCAGCACACATAGAAGTTGCAAAACGTACGTTTATTAAAAAATGATTGTTTATGTGCAGGAAGGGACACCTTCCTGCACATAAACAATAATTGGCGTTTTGCTGTTTCCAAGTGTGCTGCACAACGCAGCTCACATGGAAACAGCAAAAACGAGGAGAAAATGAACATTTCTCCTCGTTTTGCCAGGGTAAGACCAGGGCACATATTTACAAACCCATATTGCCACCACAACGTCACTTTTCAGGACGTTGTGGTGGCGATAGGGGCTCTGCCTTATTTACAAGGCAGCGTTAAGCCACTTAACGTGGCTTATCACGGCCTTGTAAATAAGGCACTCTTTCACGCTACACTTAGCGTGAAAGGGAAGGGCAATGGGTGTTGCTGTGGGCGTTCCACCGCAACACCCATTGATTTTTGACGCTGCCCCATATTTACAAGGGCAACGTAAATATGGTGCAGTGCCAAAATTAAGACCAGGGAAAACCTGGTCTTACCCTGGTGAAATGAGGAGAAATGCTTATTTTCTCCTCGTTTTTGCTGTTCCCATGTGTGCTGCGTTGTGCAGCACACATGGAAACAGCAGAACGCCAATGATTGTTTATGTGCAGGAAGATCTCCCTTCCTGCACATAAACAATCCTTTTTAAAAAATGACATTTTGAAACTTCTATATGTGCTGCATTGAGCAGCACACTTAGAAGTTACAAAACGGCATTTAAAGATTGTTTATGTGCAGGAAGGGGCACTTTCCTGCACATAAATAATCTTCCCCTGCAACGCAGACACCCTTGCACTACGGTGCATGGGTGCCTGCGATAGGCAGCTAAATTTAGCACCAGCGCGGGGGGAAACGCAGGGCTGCACCATATTCTTGTAAATATGGTGGAGCCCTGCGTTTCTGAAGAGACTGAGCGTGTCGTTAGCCTTCTTGGCTTAACAACATGCTTCGCCACTTAACTTGTAAATATGCCCCTAAGTTTTCCCTGGTCTTAATTTTGGCGCTGCCACATATTTACGCTGCCCTTGTAAATATGGGGCCGAGTCAAAATCAATGGGTGTTGTGGTGGAACGCCCACAGCAACACCCATTGGCCTCCTCTTTCACGCTAAGTGTAGCGTGAAAGGGTGCCTTATTTACAAGGCAATGTTAAGCCAAGTTAAGTGGCTTAACGCTGACTTGTAAATAAGGCGAAGCCCCTATCGCCACCACAACGTCCTGAAAAGTGACGCTGTGGTGGCGATAGGGGCTTGTAAATATGCCCCTTATTGTATTGCTGCATTTATTGAACTTGATCTTGGGTTACATATATACTGGATTGATTGGCAGACTGAAATAAAACCCTTACATCATATTCAGCATTTTGTGGTCCTTATGGTGGAGTCACATTGGCTTCACAAGTCCGAAATGTATTGTTGATGTTTTCGCCCTTTCAATGTTTCATGTTAGCTAAAAAAGGTCCATAAGACCAATGGGGAAAAATCTTTAACGACTTGACTAAGAGATTAAGTTGTAGGGCACAGTGCACCATCACTGGCGATGTCATGAAGTGCTGTGATTTGCATCTGGTTCCTTCCCACCCTTTAGCATGCATGGTTGAAAGAGTCTTATTTGTGGTTTGTCCTATATGGGACATGTTGTGTGAGGTGCATGAGGTTTGAATGAAGTGGTCGAAGCACGTTGCACTTAAAGTTGCTGTGCATACGTACAGAGTGTTGCAGACAGTGTGAAAATAAACACCGTCACACATGCAGACACTTACAAACTTGAGGTGTACAGTATCAAATGCTGAACCTGCCATTGATATGGATCACGTAGGTCAACTAGTGCAGACTTCTCCAACGTGTAGCTCTCGAGTCACTGGTAGCTCTCCAGCTACCTGTAAGTAGCTCTTCAGTGAAGGCCAGTCTACTAAATTAGAAGCTTTTGCTTGGTTAAATTAATATATATTTTCCAAAATTGTAAAGTGTGTATTCGAGAAGAAAATGTGTGTATTTTCTGAACTCATACGCTGACGTTTGGAGAAAAATTGTTGAATTTTGAAAATATATCTAAAGCTGATATTTTAGTGGCAAATTATGCGTTGTTAGGTAGACTTACTTCTAATATATCTTGATGCCAGAGGCTCTGCAGCTGTGGCAGTTATTTTGTCATGTCTCCCGTGCAGGGCCATTGTCGTTTTCCCTATGTTAGCATGAGTATGTTGCAGACTGTTCTCTGCTTTGCGCATGTTACTATACAAACGTATCTTGCTTTGTGCCACACTGTACTGTCACCCAGAACCTGCTGTTGTTTGTGCGTTCTGTTCTTTTGTCATATAGGTATGCACAAATAGGTAACAACACACTTGGAGAGGGATCTTTCCAGGGACGAGATCGTGACAGCACTTGAGTTGTAGAACTTTCATCTGTATATGCTAAGGTACGGGGTCTGCTGCCAACACCCAGAGATCTTCTGATATATAATCATTTTGCTTCTGTAGAAGGGGAGGGAGGTTGGGCTATCCTGTCTTATACAATGACAGCTCCTTTTATGATTGATTGACTACTTACTATGCTGACCATATTTGTGTTAGGCATTTTCTTACTTATTGTGGCACGTATACTGCATACTAGAGCACAATAGTTAAAATAAACATTTTAAACTTTCCTCGTGTCTCTATCAGATCTTATTGTGGACTAGTAAGAGTGTGAGAGCGAAAGGGTGTGTCCTGCAACTGCGATTCCAGAGAGGGTCGGGATTGTTGTGTTCTGGGGTGTCTAATCACTTGTGCCTCTGTGAGTGAGTAGGAGGGCAAGTGAGACACTATAGCTAGTCGGTCCCGGTCTCATGGGTACTTAGTTGGTAGGATGACTCAGTCCCTGCCTACTAAGGTTCTATGATCCCAAGCAAAGTTCTGTGACTCCACAGAATCCCTGCAACATGCAACAATTTATTAACCATGTAAATGCAGTCCACATTGATAACAGTTTTTTTAATTACTGCTGACAACCCTGCCTCAGGCACTGAGATGATCACTGCTGGTAATTATACATAGGGTGGTCACTAATGTAATTGTGTATGATGTGGTCACTATTACCACACTTATGCTATTAGTAGCTTGGGATGATTTTCATTGAACATAAGAAGCTTCTATTAAAGAAAAGGTTGGAGACCCCTGTGTATATGAAGTCATCTCATTAGCATCAAAAGATCTAGCCTATTGGAGATGCTGTTAAACCACTAATGTAGCGCTATATGGACTTGATGGAGCAGAGAAAATAAAACTTTTTAACCCCTAACAAATTTTATAAATAATTAATAAAATTGTTCGTTTAAATATATTAATCAACAATGTACGTGAGGGAAGGGTAACACGCCAGTATATATGCAGAATAATCTATTAACAAATGTCTGTGTGTCTAATTATAACATAAAATAATTGCGTACTAAATAAATAATAAATGCATGATTTGTGCTTCATAGAATATAAACGTAATGTTGCAAAAACAATAGTGATGGTAAGTAAGGAACAGCTTAAATGTTGCTTTCTGCTAGGTAATAACTAATTGGGGTACGTAGATGACGGGAGGGAAACGAAAAGGCTATGTTTCTCTATTTTAATTATGTTTTGTTTATTTCTAAATAGTGCTTCTAAGTCTAATCGAGTGGCGATATAAAATGGCTGCCGGTTATTAGAGTGCGCATGTGCTGGGAGAACGCGTGACAAGGGAGAAAAAGTTGGAGAAAGGCTAACCACGTGATGGTGTTGAGAGGCTAAGATGCAAGAATGGTCAAGGCTGATGTGACCTAATTGAACTGATAGTGTGCCGTGGTGATCAGCAAAGAACCGTGGGAAACCGTTTGTAGAGAAAGGACAATGCCTGCAGAGTTCTCGAATGTATCGAAAGAAGTTACAAATGTACTGATCGAAGCGGATGGAAACATGTCTTGAACTGTGAGAAAGGAAATGAACATATACATTCCAAAAGAACAAGCTGGATCCGGGAGAACTTGATTAAGAATGAATAGATGAAATGAGTGAACCAATGAAAGAAAAGCGCGTTATTAATGTTGCAACAATTTAGTTAGCAAAGTTAGAATTAGGGTATAAGAAGGCCTACTCTTAGTGGGAGGGGTAGTCGCAGTCAGAGTCGGTGTTGGAGTTGGTGGCTTCCAGTGCTTGGTGATCCAGATCGATCCATTTTACTGAGCGGGAGATGCTGAAAGACTGTTAGATGAGACGGGTTGCGGTAGCTGATGCTGACGAGCTGAAGTTTCTGTTGCTGTCTTATTTTTCCAGTTGAGTATGAGAATCAGGTTATTTTTAAATCTTAAACTTAGGTTAGAAATCATTAGGCTAAATTAGGAAGCTAGGCAGGTAATTAGGGTTTTGCTTCATGACAAAATTTCCTTTCTGCAATAAAATTGATTTTGCTTAATAAATATTTGAATTAATAATGAATGAATAATTGAATAAAAAGTCTAAATTCTTTATCATGCCTTTAAAATTATAAAAAAATTAATATTCTTAAATCAAACGACTCAGTGGTTATTTTACTAAATGATTGTGAAACTGGTAATTGGTTATTGTGATTTAGCTGGTCTTAATCACTATAAACTGATTTCTTACTAGATGATCCATCGACAAAACAATGAGCAGGAATATCTTAAGAAATAACCAAGAAAGCGATAGGTTAAGGTAATAAGGTATCCCGGCTCCTTCCAGCGGTACATAAATGATGTTTTTCATTTAGTTCTTATGTTTCTCCTAGAAGTATAGAATTTCGTAAAGGTGTGGAGGAAATCCAGGTGTGTGTGTGTGTGTGTGTGTGTGTGTGTGTGATAGGCGATGTTTATGGGCCCCATCGTCATGTGGATGTGAGAAAATATAAGTCGCCCCTGGATGACCGATAAATGACCTAGGAGGAAAATAGTTTTTATTGTACGCGCTGCATCAGATTTCTTGGTAGCAGAGTTATGGTTTCTATAGATTAGTTTAGTGATTATTGATTATTTGATGACTAACACTATATGTTGAGTCGCGTTATGTTATATGTGAGTTTTCACGCTTCTGGGATGTAGGAAGTGGAACACGTGTGGCAAGAGAAGTCACATGGAATTTGGTACATGGTCTGAATTCAAATTTTGGTAATAACACAGGTTGTGTTATGTTAGGGATTTCTGTATGAAAGGTGTGTAACTGAGATAGCAAATCACGTTTTCTTGTGAAACTCTGGCCTTAATTCTCAGGAGCCTAGTCTCCACATGTGTCTTATCCCCAGAGAAACGGGTTTATTGTTTGCTTGAAAGAAGGGTAAGGTAGAGGGAAGTGCTACTTTATCGGCAAAAGTTAATAATTCTGTGGTAGGGTAGAGGTAAGCGCTGCCTGCTGGAAATACAGGATTCTTGTGTAAAAGGACAAAGCTGTCACTTTGGTTTAGCGAATCAGACTATGGAATTGTTTTAATTGTTGTAACTAACGAAAAAACAGTGAAAGAAAAATTGCCGATAATTTTTGTAAAGGAGGGATAAAAGAGCAGGAGTGACATCAACAGTGCCGCGCTAGGATTGGATAGTGCGCTAGTCACGTGAACGCAAAGACAGGAGTGACGTAGAAAAGTGCCGCACTAGGATTGGTTGGTCCTCGGACGAAGGGAATCGTTCTGATTGGTGTGTTAGTGTGAGTCGCGCTGTGATTGGTTGAAGTTCCGTACACGGAACAGTGTTGGTTTAAAGAGAAAAACCAATCGAAAACATGCCGTATTACGAGTATGAAAGGGAGAGAACGTCATGGACGACAAAAATTAAGAATTTCTTTAAGAAAGACAAAAAGGTTGTGACTAGAGAGGGACAAGTAATTCCTCCGCCGAAATCAGCAGCTTCACATATGATGCTGAAATATGGATATCATACATGCATATGGTTAGAAAATTGGGCGAAGTATACGAAGAATGATGGTGCATTAGCTTTCCCTGAGAATGGTTCATTTAGTGTAGCGGTTTTGCGAGATGTGAGAGAAAAGATGACAAATCTAGAACCTAGACCTAGACCGACACAGTTTGAAGCATTGACGGAATGGGAGGATGAGATGTATGAGCGAGAGAGATTCAGAGGTTTAAGGGATCATGAGTTTATGCCTGGAAGAATGTGGGAATAAATCATGAGGATAGAATAAAACGATGGAGATGTGCTAACATGACAGGAGGTTTGTTTCCGGCTTTTACAGTTGAGGAAGAGACTAAGAGAAAACGTACTGAGAAAAAGAAACATATGGAGTGGGAAAAATATATGCATGAGAGTGAAACAGATGATGAATTGCTGGAAGATATTCTAAATAGAAATCCCCTCCGTATCAGCAGAGTTCTACAGTGGTGACACCAAATGCGCCGCTAATAGAGACTGTGCAAAATAAAAGTCCGGGAAAAGAATTGAAATAAATAGGTCACAAGATCAAATAAGAACTTCACAAAATGAAGGAGTAGAAAGTGACAATGCAAGTGAATTAGCAAGAACAACAAAAGAACTGACTGAGAAAATTAGGGAATTAACGAAAAACATGGAAGCTGTGACTGTACCTGTAACAATAGGTCCAGTAATACCAGTTTTTGAGAATCAGAAAATTGATGAACGGTCCTTAGTGATTCCTATGAGTTCACAATTTCAGAGAGAAAAGAAAGGATGGAACCAAGTGCAAGTACAAGTAATTTGGCTAGTACTTACAGACCAAGTCCACCTGCAAATTTGACTGTGAATGAGTGTAATGGTAGAAAAATGCATATGGTAACAGAATCTGCAACAGAGACTCCTGAAAAGAGTGGTAATTGGATAGAATTAAATAATACACCCATAGGTCCGACTCCTGATGAGTTAAATGAATGGATGAAGGCATTTAAAATAAAAGAACCAGAAGAAAAACCATTAGATGTAATTAGGTTAAAAATTGACATGGAAGAATTAATTTTAGGGACAATTGGTACAGAAAAGCTAAAAAATTACCAGGATGATGAAATAATGTTTCTGTGCAAAAGTATTACATGGAGAGCTAAAAATTTACATGACAAACTAGAAGAAATAGCAAGTGAAATTGGAATAGATTTTGTGAAAGTGAAAATATTGCAGAAACCGTACAGAGTAGACTTTTGTGAGAAAGATATTGAAAACTTGAACACAGCAGGAAGGCTGACACAGATAAAAGAGTTAATTGTTTTACTGAGAAAATGGGGTGATGTGGACAGATGGAAAGTTAGCTGGACAAAAAATGAGAAAACTACAGACAAAGCTTCTTTGGCTTTTATGATAACTGAAAAAGAACCTGTTGCAAGAGAATACCCTATGAGAGAAACTCCAGGTGGTAGTTATGTGCATGTTCCCTGGACTAGACAGGATATACTGTCATTTACAAATGAATTCCCGAAGCTAAGAGAGAAACCAGTTGAATGGTACCGACAAGTGGAGAGGTTTGTGAAGGTTTCAAAAGTGTTGTGGATAGATTTAGATGGATTGTTTGACATAGTGGTGCCAACTGATTTGTGGTCTGAGTGTAAAATTACAGTTGACTGGCCAACTACAGAATATCCAAGAGATCCTAAGACAGGAGCTCCAGGTCCTGAGGTGATGAGGAAGTACGATAAGGTGATTTACCTTTTTGAAAAATAAGATTCCTCCTAAAGAAACAGATTGGGTAAAAATTGATAGAACTACACAGGAAAGTAAGGAGTCTGTACATGCCTATTATGAAAGGTTGTTGTTGGTTTTCAAGCAGTATAGTGGATATGAGGAGTTGAGTGAAAAAGATATGAGTCATTTCGTATACAGATTTGTATTTGGGCTGAAACCAGAGATTAGTGAAATGATTAAACAGCATATGATTAACTGGCAAAATGGCACGGTAGATGAGGTACTGAGGTATGCTAAGTATTGTAGTGATGATATTGAGAGTAGACAGCGTAAATTGAAAGAGAAGGCAATGTGGGCACAGGTGAAAGTGGCAGAAAAGCAAGAAGCTCAATTGGACAATAATAGTGGGAATGAAACAGGACAGAATAAATCGCGACCTAACATAGGTAAAGGGAAAGGTCAAGTGAGTCTAGAGGAGGCAAAGAAGAAATGGCCCTGTCATAATTGCGGAAAATTAGGGCATTGGAGAAACGAGTGTAAGTTCCCACCTAAACCTAATCCGGAAAATCAATCATTAACTCCACAGGTGCAGAATGAGGTAGTTGTTCACCAAGGTCAGGTGCCACAACCACCACTTCCCAACACTGTTAACCAGCAAAGATACAGTACAGAAACAGGATTCTACGGAGGAGAGCAGGTAACACAGTTGCCGCGAGCAGCTAACATTTCTCAGTATTGGTTGCAACAGAGTGAGGATGAGGCGGATGAAAGTTCATGACGGTGCCTAGGAGAGGGAAAAGAGTGCGTACTTGGCGCAACTCTAGAGGTAGATCAGTCTGGTCCCTTTGTGGATGGAGAAGTGAATGGTGCAAATGTAACATTCCTTGTCGATACTGGAGCTACCCGTTCTACTGTTAGATCAGTGGGAATTCCAAACCTTCCTTTCTCAGGTGAATACATCCAAGTAGTAGGAGTAGCAAATCAGCAGATTAAAATACCACTTACTGAATTAGTGGAAGTAAAAATTGGTTCTTTTAGCAAAATGCATAGATTTGTAGTGTGCGATTGTAGTCCTGTAAATCTCTTAGGTCGTGACCTTTTGTGCAAAATGAATTGCACAATTTATTGTACGCCAGATGGAATAGGATTTCAGACCCCAGATGAAGATGTATTGTGTAAAGTAACATTGATGAATCAGGAACCTGAAATGAATGGTTTGTCTCCTGCATTTGATGCAGAAAAACTTCCAAAAGAACTGAAAAATGCAGTGAAAGAAAATGTGTGGGATTTTACAGGAGAAGATATTGGATTAATGAAAGAAGTAGATCCCGTAAAAGTAACAGTAAAAGAAGGAACAACTTACCCAAATACACCGCAGTATAAATTGACTCCAGAGATAATTGAAGGAATAACTCCTGTAATAAATAAAATGATTGAACAGGGAATTCTAAAAGAAATAATGAGCAGTCCATGTAATTCACCTATTATGGGACTGAAAAAGCCAAACGGAACATATAGAATAGTACAGGATTTGAGAAAGATCAACAAAATAGTTGTGCCTTGTTGTCCAATAGTGCCAAACCCTGCAGTAATTCTATACCAAATTCCACATGAAGCAGAATGGTACACGGTGGTAGATTTGTGTCACGCATTTTTCTCTATTCCTTTACATCCAGATAGCCAGCCATTATTTGCGTTCCGGTTTGGAGAGCGTATTTTGGCATGGTGCCGAATTCCTCAGGGGTATACAGAAAGCCCCTCAATCTTTAATCAGATTTTAAAGAAGTCCCTGGAAGATTTGAAAATGCCAGAAAAGTCAGTGATGGTGCAGTATATCGATGACCTGTTGGTGGCATCGAAAACAAAAGAAGCATGTGTAAGCGATACAATTGCTTTGCTGAACCATCTAGAGAAAAGAGGACATAAAGTGGCCCCTTCGAAATTGCAATTTTGCCAAAAAGAAGTCCAATATTTAGGGCATAAAATTGAGAAAGGAGTACGAAAGATAGCGACAGAAAGAGTAAAAATGATTCAAGGAATGAGAGCACCAATGACGCAAAGAGAGGTAAGAATGTTTCTGGGAATGGTTGGATATTGCCGACAATGGATAAGTGGTTTTTCCTTGATTGCTAAACCATTACAAAAACTGACCAAGAAAGATGTAAAAGATCCTTTTGAGTTGAATGACGAAGAAATGAAATCTTTCAAAGAGTTGAAAAAGAAATTGTGTGAGGCCCCTGCTTTAGGAATGCCTGACTATGAAAAGGATTTTGAATTGTACTGCAGTGAAAGAGATGGATGTGCATTTTCAGTACTGGTACAAAAACATGGAACAATGAAGAGACCAATTGCTTATTTTTCAGCTGTTTTAGATCCTATAGCAAAAGCGTTGCCTGGATGTCTGAAAGCTGTTGCTGCTACTTGTGTAAGTCTGGAACAAAGTGAAGGTATAGTGATGGGGTATCCACTGAGAGTATATGTTCCCCATTCAGTAGAGATTCTTTTGACAAGAACAAAAACACAGTACATGACACATAGTCGGCTGACTAAGTACGAAAACGTAATCTTGAGTGCAGAAAATGTGACCATAGAGAGATGTATGAATGTGAATCCTTCGACATCATTGCCAGATGAAGAGAGTATAATTGAACAAGATGAAGTAGATCATGACTGTCTGAATGTGCTGGAATATTGCACAAAACCAAGAGCTGACATAAAAGATGAGCCTTTAAAGGAATCAGATTATGTCATGTTTGTGGATGGCTCATGCTTGAGAACGAAAGAAGGAGTTTTAAGCGCAGCTTACGCAGTGTGCACAGTGGCAACTGTGATGGAAGCATCTTGTCTGAAAGGAATAAGGTCTGCCCAAGTTGCAGAACTGATTGCTTTGATTCAAGCATGTAAGTTGGGAAGAAATGTGCGAGTTACGATCGTGACCGATAGCCAGTACGGTTTCGATATCGTGCACGATTTCGGTCAGATTTGGTCACAAAGAGGTTTCTTGACGTCTGCAGGAACACCTATAAGAAATGGAGATTTTGTTAAGAAACTGCTTGAGGCGATACAGCTGCCTAAGCAGATAGCTGTAGTGAAATGCAAAGCACATAAGAAAAATGAAGATTACATAGCTGTTGGTAATAATTATGCGGATGAGATAGCCAAATATTGTGCAGAGAACATGGTATCCCTAAACAAGAATCGCGAAAGGGAGCATATCTCTTCTCCTTTGCTTTTTACTAACACTGTCGAGACATGGGATGAGGTGAGACAGTTACAGGAAGCTGCAAATGATGAGGAAAAAGATTACTGAATAAAAGCAGGATGTAGAAGACAAGAAAACAATGGTGTGTGGGTTTACAGAGATGAAAGACCAGTTATGCCTGATAGCATGATTGCAGACATGGCACGGATGTACCATGGACAAGCTCATATTGGGAGAGATGCAATGATCAGACTTTTTAGACAAACATGGTATAACCCAAAATTCAGAGCCATAGCTGAAAGTCTTTGTCAAAGATGTCTTATTTGTCAACAGTTTAATCCAGGAAGAAAGACAATAGTGAGTCTAGGAACAATAGGACGAGAAGGAGGTCCGTTCACTAGAATGCAATTAGACTTCATCGAAATGCCCCCTTGTAACAGACTAAAATATGTTCTAGTGGTCGTCTGTTTGTTTTCTCGTTGGGTGGAGGCATACCCCACTAGAAGGAATGATGGAATAACGGTAGCAAAACTTATGCTGCGAGAGTTCATTCCAAGGTATGGTTTTCCAGTCACGGTTGAGACAGATTGTATTGTATTGTAATTGCATTTATATAGCGCTTACTACCCCTGACGAGGCGTCGAAGCGCTTTTTCGGCGAGTAGCACGCTACTCCGGGACCCATAGAGGATTAGTGTTGAATTAGTATAGTGAAACATTCAAGTACATTTTAAGTGATGGATAGGTTAGGCAGTTAATTGGATTTGGAATGATAGCAGAAGGATAGAGGAGGAAAAAAAGGTTTGTATTTATATAGCGCTGGTTACCCCTGATGGGGTGTTGAAGCATGCTACTCTGGAAGCCCATCAAGGATTAGTGGTGAATTAATATGGTGAAAATATGAAAGTAGTTTCAGTGGTGGATATTAGTCAGTTATTTGGAGTGAGAAGGATAGCGGAGGGATAAAAGGGAAGAAAGGTTTGCATTCATATAGCACTTGTTACCCCTGATGAGTGTTGAAGCGCTTTTCTGGCGAGTAGCACGCCACTCCGGAACCCATTAAGGATTAGTGTTGAACATTAGTCTAGTAAAAAATGAAGTAACTTTGATTAGTGGACATGTTATTCAGTTATTTGGGTAGAGAAGGGTAGGTGGCGGGATAGAAGAGGGAAAGAGGTTTGTATTTATATAGCGCTTGCTACCCCTGATGGGGTTTTGAAGCGCAAGTAGCACGCTACTCTGGAACCCAGAAGTATTAGTGTTGAATTATTATGGTGAAACATGAAAGTAATTTTAGTGGTGGATATGTTAGTCAGTTATTTGGATTGAGAAGGGTTGGGGAGGGTAGAAAGGGAAAAAGGTTTGCATTTATATAGCGCTTGTAACCCTGATGGGGTGTTGAGACGCTTTATTGGCGAGTAGCACGCTACTCTGGAACCCATAAAGGATTAGTGGTGAATTAGTATAGTTGAAAATTGAATATGTTAGACTGTTAATTCTGATTGAAAAGGATAGTGGAGGGATAAAAGAGTGAAGCTTTTTTTTTTTTTTTTTTTTTTTATAGGTCTTAGCAGTAGGAGGGGAGAAGGGGGTTTGAGGGGAGGAGTCAGGGAAGAGTTTAGAAAGGTTTGTTTTAGGGCATCGGTATAGTAAAAGAGGTGTCCGATGATGCAAGGAGGGTAGAGTAGGCGAGAGTCTAGAAAGGGTTATTTTGGTGGTCATAGTAGTGGTATGGGGTTTGGGATAAATGAGTGTGGATGTAGAGGATATATTGATAGATGTATAGGATGAGAGATAGGGTAGTGCATTGGAAAGAGTAGTAGAAAGAAGTTTGAGATGAGTCAGAAGGTTGGGTTAGAAGATATATTGAGATAAGTATAGGCTGAGAACTAGGGTAGTGCCTTGGAAATGCTAAATTAGAAGAAAGTGATAAATATATAGATCCATAAATACATTGAAAGTATATAGATACATAAAGGAGGTAAGTATATGCAGATTAAAGATATGGATAGAGGCACAGGATGAGAAATAGGGTAGTGCATTGGATATGCTTTTTCAGGAGAAAAGTTACAGAGACACACAGTTCCAAGTACATGGAAGGTACATAGATGCACAATGGAAGTTAGTACATGTAGACCAAAGATGATATTTATTTATTATTATTATTTTTTTTTCTCTCTCAACAACATAATTATTGTACATGTTTATACAAAGCAATACACAAAGATAGGTACATGTCTATAGTGAAAACAAATGCTTATATACAGAGGGATATGCTGTAAATTTCTGTTTGCGTATGGTGCTTATGTGGGGAAAAGCCAATTCTTGAGTAGTTTTCTGAAGATAAGGTGGCTGTCGGTGGATCTTATGTTGGGGGTAAAGAGTTCCATAGTTTGGCTGCTTGAACAGAGAAGGATGTGCCACCCATGGTTTTTTTCTTGTATCTTGGGATTTTGAGGCGAGATGCTCCTTTAGAGCGGAGGTTCCTCTGTTGAATGTGTTTGGTGATTTTATTCCTGATGAAGAGTGGTCCCATTCCATGTATTGCTTTGTGGGTGATACAAAGCAGCTTGAACGTGGATCTTCTGGCAACCGGTAACCAATGCAGGGCTTTCAAGGCAGGGGATATGTGGTCTCGCGGTTTGATATGTAAGAGTAGTCTGGCAGCCGAGTTCTGAATCCGTTGTAGTCTTTTCATGGTCGTCAAAGGTGATCCGTGGTAGAGGCTATTGGCGTAATCGAGTTTGGACAGGACAAGGGAGATGGTAGCTTGGACCTTATGCGGAAATCCCAAATGAGGGAAAATTCGTCGCAGCGTTTTTATAGTGACAAAGCTTGATCTTGCTAGTTTGTCCACTTGGGCATTCATCGACAGCTTGGAGTCCATGGTCATTCCTAGGTTTCTTACTTCCTTCGATACTTTAGGTGGTGATCCCAGTTCATTAGGCCATGCGGCAAGCGGGTTGTAATGTTTCCAATCGCCACACGTGAGTATTTCCGTTTTTGAAGTATTCAATTTGAGATGGCTCCAAGTCATCCACTGATCCACGGCTCTGAGACAGCTGAAAATTGGTGATTTTCCAATGTCTTTGGGGCATTCCAGTTGAAGGAGTATTTGCGTGTCATCTGCATAGTTATAGCACGTGAGGTGAAATTTATTGATCAGTACTGGTAATGACTTCATGTAGATGTTGAAAAGCATGGGTGAGATGATAGAGCCTTGAGGGACCCCTGCTTTTGTGGAGTACGGTTTGGACGAGAAAGGTGGGGTATGGATGACATTAGTTCTGTTTTGAAGGTAGGACGCGATCCAGTCTAGAGCAGTTCCCTCTATGCCGGATTCATAGAGTCTTTGTTTCAGAGTGTCATGGTCAAAACCGTGTCAAAGGCAGCTGAGAGGTCCAAGAGGAGTAGGAATAGGATAGAGGATAGGATAGAGGAATAGGATAGAGGAACACATTTTCAAAATGAGTTGATTCAATTAATTTGTGAAGCATTAAGTATTAAACAAAAACTGCATTGTGCATACAGACCAGAGGCTTCTGGGGTAGTAGAGCAAATTAATGGAACAATTAAGAACAGGTTAGGAAAAATGTGTCAAGCTACAGGACTCAAATGACCAGATGCACTGCCCCTTGTCCTGATGACCATCAGAAGCATTCCTGAAAAGAAAACTGGACTTAGTCCTCATGAGGTGATCATGGGACGAGCAATGAGACAAGCACAAGTACCTGTCAACAAGTTATTGACTATAACTGATGATCTAGTACTGGATTATTGCAAAGGACTGGCTGATGTGGTGCGTTCTGTGTTTCATCAGGTTGGACCGGATGCGGCCACTCTTGAAAGAAAACCAGCCCATGACTTGAATCCAGGAGACTGGGTCCGCATAAAAATCCACAGGAGAAGAAACTGTCTAGTTCCTCGCTGGGACGAGCCACGACAGGTAATCCTAGTGACAACAACTGCAGTCAAGTGTGCAGGAGTGAAGAACTGGGTCCATGCCAGCCACACAATTAGAGTTCAAGAACCTGCAGATCGACATGTGAGTCGACGTCTGGAAGTGTGGGATAAGAGTTCAGCGACTGGGACAGAAAGAATAAGAGAAAGGGTGCCAGAACTTGAAGATCGACCTGAAAGTCGACATCTGGAAACCCCAACTGCAAGCACCTCTAAAGAGGAAGAAGAAGAAGAAGAAGGAAGAATTACAGAAATTCCAGAACCTGAAGATCGACCTGTAAGTCGACATCTGGAAATATCTGACACAAGTTCAGGATCTGAGGATTCAGTTGAAAACTGTGAAGAATTTCGAAGGAGAACTTGGGGATATAAACCAATTAGAGAAGAGAATGAACAAGAAAATGATCTAGATGAGCAACCAAGTACAAGTTATGGTGGAAATCCTTCAAAAGTAATATTAATAGACAAAGTAGGGAAAGAGATAAATAAAAAGTTAGAAAATCGAGAAGAACCCCGAGGAGCAATAGGGACAGATAGTGAAACAAAAGAACAGGGAAAATTAGAAGCAGAGAGTGATTTAAATACCAATTCGGAAAAACATCGAGGAGGGACAGTAATAAGGGAACACAAGAAGGAGAAGACAGATCCACCAGTAAAAGAAGATGAGATCATAAGTTTCAAAATAAGAGACAATTGTGAAAAGGTTGAAACAGAATCTGAAGAAAGCGGAGAAGAAGAGAAAACAAAAACTGAATCAAGAAAAAGAAACTGGAAATCAGAAAGAGAAAAAGAAGGTGAAGCCAAAAGGCCAAGAAAAGGAGACAATTGGCCCAGCAACTATATAAGAAAATTGAGATACAGAATAATCAGAACAGGAGAAAAAAGTGCTGAACAGGTGAATGAAATAACAAGTCAAAAGGAACAAGAAAAGCCAAGTGGAAAACGACTGCAAAAGTCTAAAAGAACAAAGAAAGTGAATTCGAAGTACAAGTCACCTGAGTGGTTGTATATTGCTCTAACGGATTACAAAGAAGAAGGAAACACTCACGAGAACCCGAGACTAAGAAACCGAATGGGTAAAGGTGAGATGCAACAAATCTGAAGTGAAGACTTAAAGTGCTTCTGCCGGATGTGACAATTTTACTGGATATGACAAATCACCGGATGTGACAACGAAAGAATTCTGAAAAGAATTAAAAGAAAGTACCAAGCAAAGACTTTTGAAAGCAGAGTGGCATCTAAGTCATTTCTGAGGTGTAGTGACACAAATTTCTGAGATTTAACAAAAGATAAAAGCAAAATGGAAAATACTAGAGATAGAAGAGATAAATGCGAGTTTGTAAAAAGATGGTGTAAAATGTGCTGCTTTTGTACAGGATTATTAATGACAGTATGGATAGTTTTAGCAATCACAATTCCTATTAGTATAGCTGTAATAGAAGCAAAGAATGATACTAAACCAGAAAAAGAAACTAATATTAAAGAACCAGTTATTTTAAGAAGTAGTGCAGAATTACATAAGGATAAGTCAGTAACAGACTTTTCTAAAAATGTTTTTACAAAATTGTTGTACGAATATGTAGAGACAATGGATGTGAGAGATTGTTATGTTTGTATGCAGTTGCCTGCATCAGTGTCAGAAGGTGTGACTTATCATCACCTACCTCTAACTTATGGAATAACCTGTAGTGTTATAGCAAGTTTATTTTATAAAACAGGTAGATTAGAGTTTTATTACACTGATATAGATAAGATTTTTGCAAATGTTCCTGTAGTTCCAGAACTTAAAAAGTAAAACAAGCAAAGGTTTTAGGAGAATTCTTTTTAGAGCATAAAATTTTAACATTAGAAGAAATAGCTAAAAACAACCTTACCTGTGAGTTAAAGAAAGAAGAAAAGGTATTTTTAGAAATGGTTGAAGAAAGGAGAATGAAATTTCAAAGAGAAGCAATAAAAGAGAAAGGAACACATCTATGGACGTTTGAGTAAGGAAATGATGAAGGGAAAAAGATAAATGCAGCAATGACATTAGATTGGCCGCAAACAGGAAAGTTGTGTATTAGGAGAAATAAGACAGTCTATGACAATTATTTTGTAGGTTCCAGTATCTGCCATGACAATTATCAAATTTTGGGAGGTTGGGGATTCAAAGGCGGAAAAGATCCAATATTTCCAGGTATCTATTATATTTGTGGGAATAGAGCTTATTACAGGTTACCGGACCATTGGTATGGAACTTGTTATGTAGGCCTGGTCTTTCCAAAATTTTTCCATATGGACAGAGAAGAAAAAGGAACATACAAGATGATTAATAGCTTTACACGTAGAAAGAGGGAAAGTTTTTCAGAAATTGTAGGTGATATTTTTGGAGCATTAATACCAGCAGTGGGAATATCTTTGAATGCATTTAAAATTCGGAAGTTATCCACAGTAGTAGATCGTTTGTCTACAGATACTGCGGGAGGGTTCTTGATGGTAAATACCGAAATGGTTGCCATGAGAGCTATGGTGATGCAAAATCGGCTTGCCCTTGATATTCTTTTGGCAAAAGAGGGTGGAGTTTGTGGAATGCTGAAAGTCCAACATTGTTGCACTTACATTCCTGATAAAAGTGAAAATATACAAAAGTATATTACAAATATTACAAATTTGCACAAAGAACTAGTTCCACTGGAGGTTGAAAGTGTCCTGGGAAAACTTGGTAGAGGGTTTTCTTCAGTAGCAAATTGGTTAACAAGAATGAGTAGACTAATGATAGGGAAAGTTATAATAATAGCAACTGTAGCAATATTGTTAGCCATGGTGTTGAAAATTGTAATAACGTGTATAAAAAGAAAAGTAAGACAAAATAAGATAAAAAGAAATAACAGAATAATGAAAGAGAGAGAGAGAGAAATGGGTGAAATTGAGTTAGAGAAAATGAAAGAAAGCATGTATAAAGAGACAAGAAGACAAGATGAAATGGAAACAGATGTATAACTAACAAAAAGCAAAAGGATGAAAGACATATGCTGCCTGAAGAAGAAGTATAACTTGGGTTTTATGTGGTAATTTAAAAATCACCAAAGGGGGGAGTTGATGGAGCAGAGAAAATAAATTTCTTTAACCCCTAACAAATTTTATAAATGATTAATAAAATTGTTCGTTTAAATATATTAATCAACAATGTACGTGAGGGAAGGGTAACACGCCAGTATATATGCAGAATAATCTATTAACAAATGTCTGTGTGTCTAATTATAACATAAAATAATTGCGTACTAAATAAATAATAAATGCATGATTTGTGCTTCATAGAATATAAACGTAATGTTGCAAAAACAATAGTGATGGTAAGTAAGGAACAGCTTAAATGTTGCTTTCTGCTAGGTAATAACTAATTGGGGTACGTAGATGACGGGAGGGAAACGAAAAGGCTATGTTTCTCTATTTTAATTATGTTTTGTTTATTTCTAAATAGTGCTTCTAAGTCTAATCGAGTGGCGATATAAAATGGCTGCCGGTTATTAGAGTGCGCATGTGCTGGGAGAACGCGTGACAAGGGAGAAAAAGTTGGAGAAAGGCTAACCACGTGATGGTGTTGAGAGGCTAAGATGCAAGAATGGTCAAGGCTGATGTGACCTAATTGAACTGATAGTGTGCCGTGGTGATCAGCAAAGAACCGTGGGAAACCGTTTTAAGAGAAAGGACAATGCCTGCAGAGTTCTCTAATGTATCGAAAGAAGTTACAAATGTACTGCTCGAAGCGGATGGAAACATGTCTTGAACTGTGAGAAAGGAAATGAACATATACATTCCAAAAGAACAAGCTGGATCCGGGAGAACTTGATTAAGAATGAATAGATGAAATGAGTGAACCAATGAATGAAAAGCGCGTTATTAATGTTGCAACAATTTAGTTAGCAAAGTTAGAATTAGGGTATAAGAAGGCCTACTCTTAGTGGGAGGGGTAGTCGCAGTCAGAGTCGGTGTTGGAGTTGGTGGCTTCCAGTGCTTGGTGATCCAGATCATTCATTTTACTGAGCGGGAGATGCTGAAAGACTGTTAGATGAGACGGGTTGCGGTAGCTGATGCTGACGAGCTGAAGTTTCTGTTTCTGTCTTATTTTTCCAGTTGAGTATGAGAATCAGGTTATTTTTAAATCTTAAACTTAGGTTAGAAATCATTAGGCTAAATTAGGAAGATAGGCAGGTAATTAGGGTTTTGCTTCATGACAAAATTTCCTTTCTGCAATAAAATTGATTTTGCTTAATAAATATTTGAATTAATAATGAATGAATAATTGAATAAAAAGTCTAAATTCTTTCTCATGCCTTTAAAATTATATAAAAATTAAGATTCTTAAATCAAACGACTCAGTGGTTATTTTACTAAATGATTGTGAAACTGGTAATTGGTTATTGTGATTTAGCTGGTCTTAATCACTATAAACTGATTTCTTACTAGATGATCCATCGACAAAACAATGAGCAGGAATATCTTAAGAAATAACCAAGAAAGCGATAGGTTAAGGTAATAAGGTATCCCGGCTCCTTCCAGCGGTACATAAATGATGTTTTTCATTTAGTTCTTATGTTTCTCCTAGGAGTATAGAATTTCGTAAAGGTGTGGAGGAAATCCAGGTGTGTGTGTGTGTGTGTGTGTGTGTGTGTGTGTGTGTGTGTGATAGGCGATGTTTATGGGCCCCATCGTCATGTGGATGTGAGAAAATATAAGTCGCCCCTGGATGACCGATAAATGACCTAGGAGGAAAATAGTTTTTATTGTACGCGCTGCATCAGACTCCACCCAGGAGCGTCAGAATGCCCATCCATTTTAAGGTACTGTTAAAACCACCAAGTGAGTGTTATATAGAGACTGCCCAGGAGGGATAGAGGCACGAAAACCATTGGAGATGCTGTTAAGCCACCATTAAAGTGTTTTAGGAGTACACCCAGGAGTGACAGAGGGACCACCCATTGGATGAGCAGTTAAGACCCCAAGGGAGTGTTATTTGGAATCCATGCCAGAGGGACAGAGAGGCCCACCATTTGTGGTACTGTTAAGCTATCAAGGGAGAGTCATATGGAACCAACCCAGGAGTCAACCCAGGAGCAACAAAGGGGCCACCCAGTTGAGGCAACTAGTTGTGTGAGGGGTGAAAGGCTTCTCTGAAATGCTTTGGGGCAGAATACAAAATGTTAAATAATGAAGATTTGGAATAATTATGGTGTTTTTGCAAGAAAAAACTCACGTCTACTTCATAGAAGTGAAGGACTGAAGTCTATTATTATTGTTGAAATGAGTCTCATTGTGAATTAATTTATATAAGCCAGGATTAATGCTATAGTGTATGTTTTGTGTGCCCTGTGATACACTCTAGCTTTGGAGTGTGCATATCCATGGATTGGTTGGACTGGAGGACGTCCTATGGGTGAGCCTGCTGAAAAGGATAACTTATCTATACAGTCCACTGATCAATAATTTGAGTGCACTACAGGACGTCACGTTTTGCCTCTCCTTATCTTTTAAGTAAACGCCAGTGTTAGTGTGCACATGGAAATAGCTTTATCCTTTAACCAGTCCATTTAAATTCATATTTTCCATTGCAAGCTACTTGATCAATTCTTTTATATATTACATTACATTTATTTTGCCCCATTAACCTGCACTGCCAAAATTAGTAAGTGCATAAAAATATCTCTAACCTTTTGTTCAGTCACTGATTTACAGTTGCCTAAATATTGAAAACTGGAGAAAAGGGACACATTTCTTTTGATACTGGAGCCCATGATAAACAACACCCTTCTGCTTACCACCATCTTGATAGAAAACATGTTCCTTTTGAATGTTTCAGCAAGTTAACCATGGCCTTTAAGCAAAGAAAAAGGCTTCCGTCCCACCTATTTAGGGCCTGATTCCGATGCGGTTAGGAAGGCCTCCTAACGGCATTTGCTCCGTCCAATTAGGATTAGGAAGGTGTCTTTCCGACCGACTCGGAAAGGTTTTCGACTGACCGAGTACGATGCGAGTTAGGCGTTAGGAATATCCCAATCCGAACCCGGCTGCATTTGGAATGATCGAGCCATATGGAGCAGAATCGTACGTCTCTACGGGCCGTGTTTTTGAACGACCGAGTACGATGCTGGATTTGGACAGCCTTTCTGAATCGTGCCGTCCGACTCGAATCAGCAGTTGGAATCAGACTTGGATGGCCCGTAGTGGGCCCCCCTGCACTGGGAGCCTTCCCAATCGGGCCCGTGGGTGTACCCACGGGTCCCCCCTTACCAGCCATGCACAGTGTGGTAGGCACCAAGGGGTGCCCGCCACAGAGTGCCCGATTTTCCCCAGCCACCCCTTTCTTCAATGGGAGCCTATGCATTTGGTCGGAACATAGGCTCCCATTGAAGTCAATGGGAGTCCAACCAAATCGTATCTGGAAACATCCAGATACATCGTACTCGGTCGGTTGGACTCTCCCAATCCGATTCGGTCGGCAACCATTCCCAAACCCATTTGGTCGGGAAGCTTTCCAAACCGCATCAGAATCGGGCCCTAAGTAGTAAAAGACAGACATATTTGGAGTCTGTAGACACCAAAGGCTCAAACAGCTCAGGCAGTAGACCCTTCACACCCCTACGCCTTGGTGTAACTGCTGCAACAGAGCTAACTACACCCCTCTTTAAGTCTCACCTGAGGTAGCGCATGCACCGTCACTTGCGAGATATTTTGTTAGCTTAAACGGAGCTTAGAAACCGTCTATTGCTTACCATCGGTTGGCTTCATTGTCACTATCATTTCCTTGCTTCTCATTTGTAAGCAGGTGCCAGCCTAACTTCCTCTTTGAGTGTTTGTCCCTACCCTGGAGCATGGCCTAAGTACAACAGCCTTACCCAGTGAGTGTTCTTCTGCTGCTCGTGCTTTCAGACCCAGGCTACCTTTTTTCTTTATAGTTGCAGCACTCTATTAGAGTCCATGTGCTTGCAGGTCGTCTCCCTCCCGTCCTTAGAACCCTTCCTGCTCTGTGTTATTGCTTGCCCCCTCTCACCCTTCCATTATGCTCCCAGTTATTGCTTGCTCCCTCCCACTCTACCATCTCTCTCGCTATTTTTGCTTGCACCTCCCAACCACTCCTGTGCTGTTTTTTGCCCCTTTCACCCTCTCTCTGTTGATGCTTGCCCCCTGCCACCCTCCCCTACTGTTGCTTATCCCCTCCTGCCCTCCCGTCTTGTTGTTCCCCCTCCCATCCTGGCAGAAAAAAAAAAATCATTGGCAAAGCCAATAGCTTCGCCTGTGTGAGAAAATAAAATAAAACACTGTGAACTGATCAGAGATGATCACATCATAGCACTTTTTTTCTTTACTTTCAGCTATGCTGCACAGAAACCACGCTGGTGTATAGTATGGCTAAAAAACATTGACAAAGCCAATAGCTGTCACACTGGCCAGACCTACTGGCTTTGCTTGTTTAGTTCTGGCATCAGTGAAGACCTTTTGATTTTACTAAAATTATATGTATAATATACTTGCTTCTAGGGACTTTGAGCCAGCCCTCTTCATCCATTGGTCTGTTGTTGTGTCGTTCATATTTTTCTTCTGCCTGCTCCATCATACAGCATCAGACAATAGGCAAGCCCTCTTTAGACATTGGCTAAATACAATGTGTGTGATGGCATTCTTCCCTTTCACAAGGAGCACATCCACATACAATGTAAGTTTCCTTAAATACCAGGGACTACTGCAGCAATTGGCTTTGTCAATGCTTGTTAAGTTTAGGTTATTTAATCATGTCTCTTCCTTCATTTAGAGTTACTCTGTCAAACTTTCTTTTATAGTGCTTGTTCTTGGATATTATCTGAAGCCCCTATGACTGCACACTCCCTTGGAATTACCCCACTCCCACGAAGGAGTGATATGCATTACTGGAGTGCATTTTACTGAAGTGAAAAGTACTCCATTGAGAGAAGTTAAACTGATGCGGGTGAGAAATATAGCAAACCTTAGATGTTTTCTTTTTTTACTTAAGGATGTAGTAATGGCTTGTTTTTCATATACCACATACTCCCAATCTAAATGCCTTTATTCGAGCATTAAATAATGTTCACAAAAGCAAGTACAATCCATGTTTTAACATAATACATAATAAAAAATCTAACCATGTCTGCATTAAAAGGCAAAAATCAAAGTTCAGCGTGATAGTTAAAAAGGATCTCAATAAAAGATAAACCTTTGCATTAAAAGGGGACCCCGCCTCCCTCATACAGAAAAGCATGGAGGTCATTAAAAAATATGCTAAGCCAAATTGCAGGTGTGCTCAACAACTGCAAATACAATAGCGCTGGTCTGCACCTGGGCCGACCCCAGCGCCTCAGGACAGGGATATGGAAACGCCAAGGTAAAACGACGGTAAAACGTATCGAGAAAGTTAAACTGAAGGAGGATCTTTCACCACTTGGGCAAAGGAATATGGATGAATGATAATTCTACCCCAGGGAAAAACAAAGATAACATCTAATAATTCCCACGTGCTAGTCACAAAATCCAAGTATGGCTCCAGACTTAAGGTGGTTTGAATTAAAACATATTCCTGATTCTGGATCTTGAGCAACTCCACCGTCTCCCTTTCCCGCTGCCTCCAGTCCAAATAAGATCTTTTGATACATATCTTATCCCTCTTGGATAATTCGTGTGGTTTAGAGAAAATGGTTGGTCTCACCAGAGTTAGATACATTTGCTTTATGTAGTCCACCCAAGGAATACTGTGACCCATCTCGCAGGACAAATAGTCCTTGGTCACCTCCCTATTAAATGAAGCGTGGGAGTTACACCAAATTGAACATCACAGTAGTAAAGTTCTCAGATTAATCTGCTCTTCCACATAATCTAAACCAAGCTCCTCATGGATAGCAAAGGTGGGCGAGATGGAGGAAGACCAAGGAACTGTCTACAGGCGTTATTCTCCTTAGCCTGCAGGCCACTGACAGTTTGTAACCCCAAAGACCTGCCCCATAGGTTAACACAGGTAAACAGTTTCTCCTATACACTTCTAGAAGAGGCACAATTGGCTTCTTACCTATGGTCGAAGCCAGGTTGAGCACAAAACCCATGGAGTTTGAAAAGTGCGTCCTGGCCTTTGCAGTACAGAGTAACCAAGTAATCTCCAAACCAAAAGTAACTCAGAGAGAGGAGAAATCATTGGTTCTCACAACCGGTTTGCCATAGGTAGTGAAGGATCTAATTTTGGTGTTTCTCGGTCCACAAACCATAATACATGTTTTGGTGGGGTTAACTTCCAAAATCAGCATGGTCATACAGTTGATGTAGTCATCCAGCAGGGTTCTAAGCCCATTAAGTGTTCTAGCCAATTGGACGGTGTCATCCACATAGCTTAACACGTGGATGGGCATACCACATACTCATACATGCCGACATTCGGAAGAAAAAAAGGGGGAGATTTTATGAAAAGTCAGTTGGAAGAGTTTATTTTCTCTATTTACCTGCATTGAAGTGGAGGCAGTTTTAAGTAAGTAAAAGTCTTCTAAAGAGCACGAATGCCAAGGCGTCTTGGCGCAAACATTCCATGAGTTAACCAGACTCTCTACTTGGTATGAATGGTAAAAAGCCAGGTTTTTAGCATTTTTCTAAAAGACAAACTATTTGATTGGAATCTCAGAGCAAGAGGCATAGTATTCCAGGCTTGCACGCTAGGAAAGAGAAACTTCTCCCTCCCCATCTGGCTTTCTTTATTTTTTGAACTGTCACCATTTTGGCAGAGCCAGATCTCAAGTTACGATTTGGTGCATACCAAAAGAAAGTCCACTGAAAATAGGCGGGATCTCCCCATACAAGGCCTTTTGGACCAGAGGGCCTTGAATTTAACTCTCTCACTGACAGGCAGCCAGTGAAGGTCACCAATGCTCTTTGAGATAGAGTTGAATTTTGGTATCTTTAAGAGCAGACGAGCCACCACATTTTGCAGTGACTGAAGCTTCAATGCAAGCGTTTTTGGACTCCCAAATATAACGTATTGTAATAGTCTATCCTAGATGTAACTAGTGCCACTATGACAATTTTCTGCATTTCCAAAGGAATAAATGGAAATACTTTCCTTAACACCCTAAGAAGATGGAAAGAAGAACATGTGACTTGATTGATTCGGAGAAACATAGCTGTCTATCAAACATAACCCCCAGATTTTTCACTTTCTGTACAGGGCAAGGAAGGGGGCTGAGATTTTCGGATCACCAGTACATATTCCAGAAGGAAGTGTTATTTCCAAAAAGAATTACTTCCGTCTTCTCGGAGTTTAGTTTAGGGCAGTTTTCCTGCATCCTGGTGACCATATTTGCCATGCAGCTTCAAAACTTACTCGCAACCTCATCGACATCTGATGATATAGACACCACTATTTTTGTGTCATCGGCGTTGGAAACTGCTGCAAAGCCATACGAGTGAATAATTTTCGCCAAGGGGGTGACATGGATGTTGAAAAGCGTAGGAGATAGTGATATGCCTTGAGGCACCCCACAGGGTAAAGAGAAGGGATATGAGGTAAATTACCCACAACACTTGTTCTCTATCAGAGAGAAAGGATCTAAGGATGATAAGGGCTGCACCTCTGATCCCGATACTCTCTAGCCGGTTGATAAGCAGAGAGTGATTCACAATATCAAATGTGGCAGAGATATCGAGAAGGATCAGCGCAGCCCTACCACCCATATCCACCTGCTGAATGCTGAATGATCTCTTCGGTAGCAACTACTAATGTAGATTCTGTACAGTGTTGAGGTCTAAATCCATGTTGTGAGGAATCCAGAATGTTATGGGTATTGAGAAAAGACATAAGATCCTCATTTAGTGCCTTCTCCAATATTTTAGGAGGTAGAGGTAAATAGATATGGGTTGATAATTTTTGGTATCACCTGGATCCAAAGAAGGTTTTTTCAAAAGAGGGCATACCGACGCACTTTTACAGTCTGATGGAAACTAACCTGAGATCAAAACCTTTTTAAAGCGTGTGGTAAGATGGCTAGAAATCATACTGGACAACATCTGCAACACATAAGGTGGACAGGGGTCCAGAGGAGAACCCAATTTAGTGGTCTCCAAAAGTCTAGTTCCTCTGTCTTCAGTTAGGGGAGTAAAGTTATCCAGGATATTTGTGTCAACTCCAACATCCTCCTATGACTCCAAGGATAAAGAACGAGGGCAAGAGGGAATGCTAGAAGAGTGGCCTTTGAAATAGAGGAAAATTCCTGATAGACCTTATTCACCTTTGCTTGGTAAAACTCAGCCAACTCATTACAAAAAGATTGAGCAGGAGTGAAAATTTGCGAGTTGTAACAGTTCGAAAGAGAAGTGACTGTTTTAAAAAGTGTTCTTGTCGAGTCTTTAGCTGCACGAATTTTTTCTATATAATATTTAGTTTTTTCTGAGTTAATCAGTGCTTTATACTCCTCGACAGCTAGTTTATATTTCTTTTTTTCCTCAACATTATAATCTTTTCTCCATCTCCGTTCCTGAGCCCTGCATTTCTTTTTGGATATTTTTAGCTCTGGAGTATACCAGGGAGCAGAAGGGCTTTTTCTGTGTGACTTTAGAGTTTTTTTCTGGAGCTACCCTCGTGACAGCAGTATCTATCCAATTAGTGACGTTAGTCGTAGCTACATCAATATTATTATTTAACTCAGTACTGTGATTATTTAGCAAGTTGTTCAGCTCAGAACTATCTATTTTCCACCAAGGGTGGCTCTTTATACCTTTGAAAGAATTTGAGCGTCCTGAGACCCCCCTATAGGAGTGGTCAATGCTTTGCTGTTACTACCACCAATTAGGCTAAAAGCGTAATTACATTTAAGGCATCTACAGATGGGTGAAAGCTAAAATAAAGCCAGTTTTGGCTTAACAGATCTGGGCCCAGATTTGCTAACATTTTGCTTTGTGGTTGCCCCACTTTTTTGGCGCAGCCAAGACCCAAAATGCCAGTCAAGATTTACAAACTCACACAAGGTCCACTTTGTGTCACCTTGCATGACTTTGTAAAACAAGCATTGGCATAGCCAATAGGTCTCGCTTTTGGGATCTTCTAAGTGTTTAGCCATGCAACACTTGATGTTGTTTAATGAAGGATATTGTGCTGGATAACTAAACACTTACAATGTCCCAAAGGCGAGACCTATTGGCTATGCATTGGGGCGCCTTTTAAGTGTTTAGGTAGAGCTATTGACTTTGCCAATGTTTCTAAGCTGTGCTGTAGAGAAGTGTGGCTGCTGTGCAGCATGCTAAGAAGTTGTAATTAAAAAGTGTAAGAAGCACTGAGTGATGCTGTGGTGTCGTTGAGTGATGCTGTGCTGGCCCTGAGTTATGCTGTGGTGGCGTTGAGTGATGCTGTGCTGGCCCTGAGTGATGCTGTGGTGGCCCTGAGTGATGCTGTGGTGGCCCTGAGTGATGCTGTGGTGGCCCTGACTGATGCTGTGGTGATGCTGTGGCGCTGCAGAGTGATGCTGTGGTAGCGCATAGTGATGCTGTGGTGGTACTGAGTGATGCTGTGGTGTTCCTGAGTGATGCTGTGGTGTTCCTGAGTGATGCTGTGGTGGTGCTGAGTGATGCTGTGATGGCCCTGAGTGATGCTGTGGTGGTGCTGAGTGATGATGTGGTGGTGCTGACTGATGCTGTGGTGGCCCTGAGTGATGCTGTGGTGGCCCTGAGTGATGCTGTGGTGGTGCTGAGTGACGCTGTGGTGGTGCTGACTGATGCTGTGGTGGCGTTGAGTGAATTTGTGCTGGCCCTGAGTGATGCTGTGGTGGCTCCGAGTGATGCTGTGGTGGTGCTGACTGTTGCTGTGGTGATGCTGATTGACGCTGTGGCGCTGCAGAGTGATGCTGTGGTGGTACTGAGTGATGCTGTGGTGTTCCTGAGTGATGCTGTGGTGTTCCTGAGTGATGCTGTGGTGGTGCTGAGTGATGTTGTGGTGAAGGTGAGTGATGCTGTGGTGGCCCTGAGTGATGCTGTGGTGGCCCTGAGTGATGCTGTGGTGGTGCCGAGTGATGCTGTGGTGGTGCCGAGTGATGCTGTGGTGGTGCCGAGTGATGCTGTGGTGGTGCCGAGTGATGCTGTGGTGGTGCCGAGTGATGCTGTGGTGGTGCCGAGTGATGATGTGGTGGTGCCGAGTGATGATGTGGTGGTGCTGACTGATGCTGTGGTGGTGCTGAGCGATGCTGTGCTGGCCCTGAGTGATGCTGTGGTGGTGCTGAGTGACGCTGTGGTGGTGCTGACTGATGCTGTGGTGGCGCTGAGTGATATTGTTGTGTCCCTAGTGATGCTGTGGTGCTGCTGAGTGATGCTGTGGTGGTGCTGAGTGATCCTGTGGTGTTGTTGAGTGATGCAGTGTTGGCCCTGCTGAACTGTGTACTGCTGCACCCGTGAGATAGCGCTTAATGCCACAGCTCTATCCATTCCAAAATGTAGTACATTGACAACTTTAACACTACCAAATGTAATGACTCCATTTATTCTCCTCTCGAGGATGAAGATGTGGGGGCGTTTGACCTTGTTAGGAACTTGTGACCCTACAGGGCACAGAGAGATAGAGGGCGGAAGGAAAGGAGGAACGAGAGAAGCTTTAGAGCGGGAGACTTGGGGCAATGAAGAGAGGGAGACCATGAAAAGGGAGAGGGCTAGAGAGATTAATGGAGATGTGGTATACAATGAAACAGAAATCGGGCAAAGGAGGGTCGATAGTGATAAAGATGGACTCATGGAAAGGGGAGAAAGCTTTAAAATGGAAGGCAGAAAGAGACATGGTGATAGTGAAGCGAGAGAAGGTGAAGAGAGCCCGATATAACGAAGTACAGCGAGGGGGGTTAGGCAATTAACGAAAGAGTGAAGAAAGAAAGGAAAAGGGGTTTGTGAAAGAATGGTTAACGCAGCAAAGGAGGCTTAGGGAGGTCGGGAGCGGGAGGGGTAACGCGGAGAAGGAGGAGATACAGGGAAAGGGGGAGAATGATGGAGGGGGCAAAGAGAGCAATAAAGAAATAAAGGGAGTGGGGGCCAAGACATGCGCTGCTGACGATGCTCGGACTGGCAGCCTCTTTATAGCACCCAGTTCGGGTGGGGGGGAGGGGTGGGGGCGGCAGGGCTTTCATTTTCAGCATTTCTTGGAGAGTCCTGCCTCAGTGAGGTGGAGTTGATCCTAGTAGTAATGACTGGGATGTTGGCGCGTAAGTTTAGGAGAAATGACTATTACTGGTAAGTGATGACAACATTCTTTACAGAACACAGGAAGATACTGGTAGGAATATACCTACTTTGTACAACACACGGGTACAGTAACCTGTGCATGACCTCTGGACATTCTGGAGCTTTCTATTAGGGAGAGGCCATTTCAGTCAGTATGAAAAAGAATGGGATAGAAGGGCTGGGGCTAATGAAGCAATATACATGCAAGGAGCAGCCTGCCAAAGGGGCGATGTGCACGTGGCCAGTATATGTATATAAGCTTGGGGCAGAACCAAGTAAAAAAAATATACCGGAGTAAATCTAGAGACCAGCCAGTGAGTGCAAGTACAGAGCGGGCACGCAGTGCGCAACGTCAACGAACCCGCAGTGCTTCCCTTACATCGAGTCTAATGATTTTATGCATTAATAAACGTCGCCATCAGCCTTTGTTTGCCCGCCCGACTGCCCCTCCATAAACTCCTGGGGAGGAAGCCCCCCTCCCTCGCCAGACGCCGTGACAGAATAATAGAAAGTCAGATCAGTTCTCTTGCTGAATAAAACGTAATGAAGTGCCGGTGATCCGTGACCCCCGCGGGCGGGGTGGGGGGCTGAGGTTCAGTGGGTGGGGGGGGGTGTTTGGGGAGGCTGCTCAGGCAGTAGAAGAAGGGTCATACAAATTGCGACTCCTTTGATCAGCCTTTCGTTCCCCTGGCACCCCCACAGGGCGAAGCGCGTGTCAGGCGAGGATTCGCGTCGCATGGACAACAGCTGCATTAGCTCGTGGCCGATGCTGTCCCTCGCGCCCTAAGCTATTACTGGTAAGTGATGACAACATTCTTTACAGAACACAGGAAGATACTGGTAGGAATATACCTACTTTGTACAACACACTGGTACAGTAACCTGTGCATGACCTCTGGACATTCTGGAGCTTTCTATTAGGGAGAGGCCATTTCAGTCAGTATGAAAAAGAATGGGATAGAAGGGCTGGGGCTAATGAAGCAATATACATGCAAGGAGCAGCCTGCCAAAGGGGCGATGTGCACGTGGCCAGTATATGTATATAAGCTTGGGGCAGAACCAAGTAAAAACGAAGAGGGAGGGGGAGGAGGGGGGAGTGCGAGCAGAGGAGCATTCACAGCGATAGAAGACACAAATGAAGCTGACCAGGAGGGAGGGGGAAAGGGAGGGGGTAGTGCAAGCAGAGGAGCCGGAACAAGCGCGCGCGCGACAGCAAAAGTGGAAGCAGGCTGGCGAGTGGTGTGCGATGTGCGCGCACCATGACGAGAGAGGAAAGCCAGATGGCGCCTCCGCTCGTCATTGTGCGTGTAACCGCACGCTCTATGCCAGCCAAAAAGCTGTGGTCAGCTTTTTAAAGCCCACACACTAAATGTCTCGCCAGAGCAGCGCATGCGCTAGCTCAGGCGAGACCTAAAAAAGAAAAAGTAATGAAATGCAGTGTCTTACACTGCATTGCATTACACTGCGTCTGGTAGGCATACATGGGTGGAGCATGGCGTTCCCATACATCCACCCAAGTTTTTTGTTGCAAACTGAGATTTACTAAAGACAGTAAACCTGGGTTTGCACCAAAATGGTGAACCTCCCTAAAAGAGGCATAATAAGGAGAAATATCTTTATTTCTCCTCGTTACTTCCTCTTTCTATGTGTGTTGCATTTTGCAACACACATAGAAAGAGAAATACGCCTCTGAGGATTGTTTTTGTTAGAGAAGGCATCCCTTCCTTCACAAAAACAATTCTGCCTGTAACGCAGTCCCCCTTGCACCATGACGCAAGTGCCTGCATTTGCGCTATGCTGCCTGAAGTAAGCCAGCACAATGAGAGGGCAGAAATACGCCAAATCATAGTAGATAACGGTGCATTTCTGCTCTTTCCCTTTCATGCAACTGCTGACACTGCACTGGCTGATTCGCTGGTGTTCCCCTTCATCATATGCCCTGCGCCCACTTGTAAGACGATCTATTACATTGTCACTGCCTGTGGTCGATGCCTCCCCTTATGCGACTGATGCAACACTCCTCCTCCGCCCCCTCCCCCTTCATTTCCTGTTTGCATATGTAGGCTTTATATATTACTATTCAAGTGTATGGGACCTGGATGTAATGTTATTCTAATTGAATTACTCTGTTTTCATATGTGGTATTGTTGTTGTTGTTCACTGAAAATGCAATAGACACATTTAAAAAAAAAACCTGTGCTTAACCCTCAGGTAGCTTGGCACAAAAGCAGTCAGGCTTAACTTAGAGGTAATGTGTAAAGTATTTATGCAACACTCAAACAGCAATAAAGTGAAAACACCACACAAGAAAACTCCCACACCAATTTAGAAACATAGAGTAGAATTAAATACATTATTTGACACCAAAACTACAAAATTCAATAAGTAGAACTGGAGATATGCAATTTCAAAGATTTAAATTTAGGCTAAATATAGCGCCTAAAGAACGAAGCACCACTTGCGGTTATCTGGTTGTGCGAAACAAGGTGAAAGTCACAAGTTCAGGCTGACCGCGAGGAAGCACGGGCTGGATACAGGGACTAGGTAAGTCCCACAGAAAATGTTACCTTCTGAAGTCCAGCGCAAAGAGTTCCGTTCGCGGTGGAAGAGGCCGGGAGAAGCAGGGAGAGCGTCGCGGACGGTCATCACTGTAGTGCAAAGATCCTGTTGGGCGTCACAGATGGTTGTTGCTGGAGTTTTGTGCTGGCAGTCACTGCGGGTTGTCAATGCTGTAGTGCGCAGGTCAGATCTTGCATTGCCCGTCGTTGCTGGTGGTTGCTGTAGTGTTAAGAGTTGGGTTCACCGGAGCTTCACGTTGGCAGTCAGCGCGGGAATTTACACCCCTGCCTAGCTGGAGAAAGCGCTACCGTGCCATATGTTTGTAAGCTTTATGCTGTTTGCCATAGTATAACGTTTAAACAGGGCTTTGCTAAATGTTGCCGCCCATTATTTGATTCTGTGGTGTGCATCCACAGTAGCTGTTCTGCCTTTGCTGGCATGTCCTGAAATAAATTTCATTGTTACTGAAAACAGATGTGAGGTGATGTACTCTGCAGGAAGCACCTGAGCCTTGCTCCGTGTTGAATGGTTCAGTTCCTGGCTCTTGCACGTTGGTGGTGCACAGCATATTGGGGTTCACAGCGGATTATGACTTTAAAGTCTTACATTGGCAAAGAGAACTGCTGGTTCCAGTAAACAGCCTGAAAGATGTCACTGGTTCTGTACTTGTGTTACTTGGCACCACACAGAGGATGGCCTTTATTCTTGCTGCGGCTTTGCATTGGACTCGGTCCTGGCGGGCGTGCAGATAAAATGTACTCTCCAAAACTGAGTGCAAAAGAGGAACAATAATGATTGTACAGTGTTAGGTTATTCTAGCTTGCATGAAGTTACATGTAAAGTCTAGGATTCAAGCAATGGGGCAAAAAAAGGTTTTCACAGCTAGATCTGCCTCTGCCTTGGCGCGCACGACCTCATCACAGGCGACAATCCTGAACTTGTGACTTAGACTTTGTTGAAAGGCAGGCAGTGGCGTAAGGCAAAATGATGACCCACCCCGCCTGCACCCCCTCGCAGAATGTGGTGAGGGTCCCCTGGGTCCCTCATATCGTACAGATTTATTAAGCCTTTAGGTGAATGGGGAACCCCAGAACCCCCCACCGCACCATAGGGGCTGCAGGGGATTGCATTACGCCAATGCATAGGATCAAGCATTTCAACACATAAGGCCCCATAATATCCGCAATCCCCGCAGACAAACAGGCATGTGGGCGAGCTTTGATGCACCAAACCAGTCAGCACATACAGCCTTGTTCTACTCCCCAGCAACACCTGCTAAACTATAGTACTGTTACAGGCATATCAGAACAAAAACTACACAACACTAGCTTGCTGATTCCAGAGGCTTTCATTCACCAACATGTTCCCCACGCCTCACCACAGCAGCAAGAGGCAAACAAGCATTGACAAAGCCAATAGTTCTCACCTTTGCGATTGGGGTAGAGTGGGGTAGATTGGGGTAGATCTGGGTGGATTAGGGTAGATTGGGATAGAGTGGAGTAGGGTAGATTGAAGTGGGGTAGAGTGGGATGGGGTAGATTGGGATGGGGTTGAGTGGGGTAGATAGGGGTGGATTCTGGTAGATTGGGGTGGATTGGGGTAGACAGGAGTCGAGCCGGGTGGGTATATTGGGGTAGAATGGAGTGGAGTGAGGTAGATTGGAGTGTAGTAGACTGGGATAGATTTGGTGGATTGGAGTGGGGTTGAATGGGTTAGATTGGAGCGGGTAGATTGTCAGATTGGAGTAAAGTGGGGTAGAGTGTAGTGGGTAAATTGGGGTGGGGAGGGGTAGATTGTGGTAGAATTGGGTGGGGTAGATTGGAGTGGAGTGGGGTAGATTGGAGTGGAGAGTGGAGTGGGATAGACTGGAGTGGTGTGGGGTTTAGCAGTGTGGAGTGTGATAGATTGGAGTGGAATGGGTTAGATTGGAGTGTAGTGGGGTAGAATGGAATGGTTTGGGGTAGAATGGAGTGGATTGGGGTAGGTTGGAATTGGGTAGATTGGAGTAGTGGAGTTGATTAGACTAGATTGGAGTCGGGTAGATTGGAGTGGAGTCGGTTAAACTGTGATGGGGTGGATTGGGGTAGATTGGTGTGCGGTGGATTTGGGTAGATTGGAGTGGAGTGGGGTAAATTGGAATAGAGTGGGGTAGATTGGAGCAGATTGAAGTGGAGTGGGGTAGATTGGACTAGATTGGAGTGAAGTGGGGTAGATTGGGGTAGATTGAGCATAGTGGGGTAGATTGGAGGGGAGTAGGTTGGAGTAGAGTAGATTGGAGTGGAGTGAAGTGGCCTAGAGTGGAGTTGAGTGGGGTAGATTCGGGTGGAGTGGGGTAGACTGGAGTGGAGTGGGTGAATTGGGGTAGTTTGGAGTGGAGTGGAGTGGAGTGGGATAGATTGGAGTGGATTGGGGTAGATTGGAGTCTGGTGGGGTAGATTTGGATACACTGGAGTGGAGTGGGGAAAGTGGTGTGGAGTGGAAGGGCGTAGAGTTGAGCTGCATGTCGCAGAGTGGCTTGTCTTAGAGTGGAGGGGCATAGAGTGGAGTAGAGTGTTCTAAACTGGAGTGGCGTAGTGTGGTGTATGCATGGTTTTGGTAGCGCACTGCCATTACAGACAACACATTTTCAATTAAAATGACCATTACATTTGCACAGACATACAGTTTTACTGCGTGCAAACGATAATGTGTGAAAATGTCATCACCTAGTGTATTGATGTGTTTTGACCGTATTCAAATATTTGTTTCCACCATAATTCAGAATTACAAAAAAATGAGCTTCATTTGTAGTTTCCTAATTCTGATATATTCTGAAATATCAGCACAGTTTGTTACAGTCATCTAATTTTTGTTGTTAGCTAGAAAAAGCCTTTCCTTTCACAACAAGATTGTCACATATATTCTGTCACTTTGATGTCAGAGAAAGAAAGCAAACACCAAGCTCCCTCAGAAGTCAGAGCCTGATATTTGACCTGTGTCTTTGAATGCCCAGCAAATGTGACAACATAAAAACAAGATTTAAATGCCTGTTTACAGAAAGTGAGCACTTGGAAGAATACAGTAAACAGGAAATGCTTCAAAGAAAGGATGATCTCAAGCTGGACAGCCTAAAACAAATAAAGCTAGCAAATAGAAAGCAAGCAACTGTGAGTTACAAACCACAAAGCTAATAGTAAGCAATGGGCGGAATGCATTCCCAAGGAAGCTTTCAGAATGCCCACAAAAAGTTGTTAGCAAACCAGACAGCTGCATTTTCTGATAGGCTTCGACCTAAAAAGCACAAATTCATCTTCCACCAGACGAACAGGAAATGTCACAGTAGCCTTCAAACCCAAAGGCCTCCCTCAAGGCAATTCTCAATCCTCTTCCCCCATCACACTAATTACATAGTGCGTAGATACCTGTTCCTTTCTCCATAAAGGCAAAAACAGAACTCTGCACGATCCTAATTCCCCAACACCTTAAAAATCATTTTTAAAAAGTGGGGCGCTCTCTGACAAAGTCAGCCTGGGCCAGAACTCTGAATTCTCGCACAGCACGTGCCATCAACTGCACAAGATTGCTTGTGACAATACGGACAATGCACAGTTCCTGCATACTCTTCAAAGTGGTACACAGATTCATAATCTTGTAATTCACAATTGTCTCCTTCTCTCAAATGCAGAACCTCCAGTGGCTGCTTTTTCTTTAAAGAAAAACCCATAAAATCAGGATGACCAAGGTTCTTACTGACTCCATGGCCCTCTCACCTATATTCCTAATGAATATTTTCCTCGATCCATGACATACTGAGGTGAGCATTTACATTACCCAAGACTTCTCCAAGGCTCACCCTTTTTGCAATGCACCTCCTGGCATGGCCACTGTTCACACAGATGAAGTCACCCAGTTCACAGGGGAGTACGCAGGAATGGCATAGCAGATTACACTGTATATGCAGCGCAATCTAATTTAACACCTATGAACACATTCTATCAATCGCTGCCATACAGACCACAACACTCTACATTTTGCTCAGCGTACATCAGTACACTCAAGCATGCTATTCCTGACCCAGCATCATACTGCATCTTGGTCAGCTCACCACAATACACCAAGAATCCCACAGCCTACCCAGCACCCCTCAAAATACTCACATATTGAGCACTATTCTCTCCATGCCCCACGCACCAAAGTACATCACACACTACACTACTCTGTGCACCACCAAAAAATCCTCACACATACAACGGAACTTCCAGCACACTCCAACGCTTCCAAACAAATCCTACACCATCTAACACACCTCCACAAACTCAGTTAATTGAATCCCCATAAAGTACACCTTCACATAACCATGCATTCCATACACTGACACACAAATAAAGTGTATGGTCAGAGGTTCCTGGCGTAGTAACCTTGTGTCATCCAGCTTCTCATTTCATCAGTCAGGAGGATCTGTGGAAACTCTCAATCCTCTTCCCCCATCACACTGCATGGTGCCTGGTGCAAGGGTCCCTGTGTTGTAGACAGGATTGTTTTTGTGCATAGAGGCATTTTCCTCTTTCTCTGTGTGTCATGCAGAATGCATCACACATAGAAAGGGGAAAAAACGTATCTTTTTGGCGCATTCCCAGGTTTACCAGGTTTGGTAAATCTGGGAATGCAACAAAAACCACAGGATTTGCGTAGAAACACTCACTGCAATGCCCATGGACCGCCTACCTTGTGCAGAGTAAGGCAACACAGCAATTTGTGCTGTGTTGCCTTAATCCAGATTTAGGAAGCTATTCAAAGCCACGCAATATAGCTTTGCGTGGCTTCATAAATATGACTTAGAGGTTTGCGTCACGCATGTACCACTTTGCGTGGTGCAAACTTGAAGCAATATGCCCCAAATCGTTTACTGCAACAAACAACAAAGTGATGGAAGGAATGCTTGAATTAATCTCAGCCACTGGTGGTTGCCTGGGCCGCATACCAGTCCACCATTTTATGCCCACTATGTCACTTCAGACAGAGACCTGCCATATGCAATTCAGCCTCGGTCCTACTCCAATAGAAACAATCCAGCCTGATCTGAGAAACAATGGTCTGGAGTGTGGCCCTGAACGATCACAAGTGGCTGAGATTAATTAAAGTATTTTTTCCATCACTGTGTTGTTTGTTGTACCTTTACATCTTAGGCAAGACATCAGCAGTAATAAAAGTGCAGGTATGTTTTGCTACATTTACATATCTTACACAAATACCAATTTACAAACAATAGAAAAAAAATATGTCTGTTCTGAATTATGATTACTCAAGCAGGAGGTAATAATTACTTTCACACACAACTACAATTCATTTATACATTCCTTGTTCAATGGGCACTTCAACCTAACAATGCTGCGCTACTGAAACCAGGAGTATTATGACCTCATTTTTCAATCCCTTCCACCTTGATTTCCAGTGCCACTTTGTACTGCTCGTTGGTTGCATAGTAAGGAGCCGGCGCAACACCTTCCCTGCGTAGCAGTAAGGAACCAACGCACCACCTCCCCTAGAAGCAAGGAACTTACGCATCACCTTTCCGTCGAGTGGGGAACTGACGTATCGCTTGCTTTTCTGGCTCCCCACCTCCCCTGTGCCTGTTTTCGTCTTTGATTTTGACGCATCCCAGGTACTTTGTGCTAAAAGTGACGCATCCATAGTCTTATATGGACTTCACTTTTTAAACCTTTTTAGGTTGAAGTCTTTTTATTGATTTAACAACAAACAAGATGCAGTGAGAATGAAACCCAGATCATGGGTTGGCAACCCTCTGAGTGCTTCGCAGAGCATCAAATTAAAACTGAAATAAACCTTCCCGCAACCCTCCCACCACCCGCCCTCCCCACCCCCCTCCTGTCTCCTCCCCCGTACAAGCTGCTTATACATGAAAGTGGAAATTGGGCTCAGCACATTGTTGCTCAATGTGGTGATGTATGGATTGCATCTGGGTTCAGCGCGGGGAGGCGCAAAAGCCACAGGTATCTAGGGCAGGATAGTTCGCGAAATTCAGAACATAATAAAGTGACAAAGGGTCGCCACACATCGGCGAAAGCAGCCCCATCCCCCTGGAGCGAGAAAGAGATGCGCTCCATACCTAGCATATACCAGAGGCGATGTAGCCATCCCTGGAAGGTCGGTGTCTTATCTGTGCCCCATAAGGAAAGTATGTTCTGTAATGCCGCCCCCAGAGCTATGCCTAGTTGCTTACCTTTACGAGACTTGAGGGGGTAGGTAAGCCTATCAGAGACTCCTAGGACCACGTATTCAGGAAAACGTAAGAGTGTGGTGTCAAAGTGACGATCGATCTCATCTAGTACCTGTGTCCAATAGGATGTGAGATTGGGGCACTCCCATAATATATGTAATAATGTACCATCTGCCTCACAACCCCTCCAGCAAGTGGGAGAGCGGTCAGGGTCACTTTTATGGAGTCGGGATGGTGTGAGGTACCAATACATCATAATCTCAGTGGCTGTCTCTATGCTAGAAGTGTTGCGTGCAGAGTGTTGGGTTCTGTAATGGATATCTGTCCACTCTTTGGGGGTCAGTGTCCGTCCAAGCTCAGCCTCCCATCGTCTTTGGCCCGCTGATTTGATTACCTGTTCGGGGGGCGCAGAATGTGATATAGTTCTGTGATGAGTCTCTTTGTGGATTGTTTGGAGAGCAACCAGCGCTCGTACGGAGTAAGGAGCCGCTCCGCTCCAGGGCGGATCCGTGGCTGCAGGACCCAGTGTCTTATTTGCAAATAGTGGTAACGTTCTGCTTCAGGCATATGAAAATCTGATTTAAAATCCTCAAAGGATCGGGGGCCCTCCGTATCAAAAAAGTGCCCTATAGACCTATGTCCTGCTTTGTCCCAATGACTGAATGCCACCCAATCAAGACCTGGGGAAAAGTTTGGGTTTTCAGTAATAGGAGTGAGAGGTGATGGAAAGGTTGTCAAGTTATTACGTGTGGCTGTGGCATCCCAGGCTTTTAATGTAGCTCGTGCCACCGGGGAGCCATATAGCCCAGGGGGCCTAGAGGTCTTGCAAAGGAAGGGGACCTTCCAAAGAGACTTTCCCGTCAATGCACGCTCCATAAAGAGCCAATTTTTCTCGGATTCCAGTTGGGCCCATTCTAATAGAATTCGCAACTGCGTTGCTTTGTAATAGCGGTCGAGGTCTGGGATACCCAGACCCCCCTCTTCATGCGGTCTGAAACTCAGGTCCCTATTTATTCGCGGCCTCTTATCCGCTCAAACAAAAGCACCAAATTCGGACTGAAGTTGCTTCCTTAAACCTTTTTAAATGGATATCTTGATCTGTGTAGATTGGATTTTTGTCGTTTTGGTCTTGTTTGGTTTAGATAAAGATCGGTTATTTTTCCAAACTCGTGTGGTGTTCATTTGTAGTGTTTTCACTGTTTTACTGTGTGTTTATGTACAAATACTTTACGCATTGCCTCTGAGATAAGCCTGACTGCTCGTGCGAAGCTACCAAGGAGGTGAGCAGGGGTTATCTTAGCTGTGTAATACCCTTACCCTGACTAGAAGGAAGGGTCCCTACTTGGACATGGTGCAAGTCACTGCCAACTACAGACCCCTATTTCTAACACCGTCTCTTCCATCTACTTCACAATTCTGAATCACATTTGATGGCCTTCAAGAATATGGTCTCTCTCTTTCGAAAACTGTGATTGCTTTTTTCACATGCAAAATATATGTATGCAGTAGAGGGCCCCATGTTATGCATAACACCTTATCATATTTCTTCCACATCTATGCCACTCTCAGAATCTCTTTGACTACGAAGAATATCGACATCCTCAAAGACATTCAAAAACATATTATATTGTATTTAATTTATACACAATTTTGAAAGGGATGCTATGTGCCATACTGGGCACTCACATGTGATATAAGACATAGAGCACCACTGTGTATAGCACAGCCTTAGCAGCCGTGCATGGCTGGGCAGTGAAGCAATAAAAGGAGATTGGGTGCATGTGAGTGTCCATCCACAATAGACAACACAATGTGGCCTGTTCAGAAAGTGGAATTTCATTCCGGGGATCTCACATGGAGATATCCATCTAAAACCTCCACCGAGTACTAAGATTTACAAGTCTCCACCCCATCTTGACAATCTACAGTCAGATTTCTACTGTGCACTTGTTTGAAGAGGTCTCCACCTTGGAGGTGAAGATCTCCACTTCCAGGGCTGAGAACTCGGCCACCAAGGCACATAACTGAATGAAAGGGAATACAGAAACACCAAACACATAACCAAATCTCAAGCACCTGCCACACATTAACACTCAAAACACATAAAGACAGTACATACCCTAGGGTCTGCTCTCCTTCTTGGGCTGCCTAACTAACAGGAGACCAGACAACACCTACAGATTTCAAGATGCGCGAAGGCCCACTCGAGAGGAGAAGAACATGACTAACGAGGAGACAGACCATTGCGGTTACCTTTGTTGTTCCTTTATATAAGGATCTTCATGGTTTGCCTCCATACACCCTCAGTGGAGAAGACAGCCTTGTGGCCGTAGTTGACAGACTATGTCAATTCATTGGTAGTCGAGACACATGCCATCGGGAGCCTCAAGAGAAAGTAGCAGGATGAGAGAAGGCAGGTGCAGGAGAAGTTCTGCAGGGTACATGTGGCAAATGTTCTTCCTGGAGGCAGACCTCGGTCCCGTTTCCGTCTCCTCCCCCCTGAAGTGTATGTCCTTACCTCCATGCTTCCTGACCTCCTAAAAGGCCACCCTGTCGCAGGGAACCCAAACATAATGGCAGGTAAGAACTCAACACCCCTCTCGTAACCAGTTCGTGTACCAACACTCATGACACTCAGTCCTTCCCTAACCTTCACAGCAAGGCCAGACTGGCCGTACCGTACCGGGCATAGGGCGTTTCCCAGGGAGGCTGGAAGGGTGGGGGCTGCTGTTATTACTGGGGTCTCTTTTGTAGCAGTGCAGCAGTTTTAAAAGCACTGCAGAGTTCTCTATATATCCAACAGTTTTCTGGCAACAATAAAAATGCCAAGATAACTCTGGTGATTAATGTACCTGCTGGAGAGAGATCTGAGTTTTGTCTAGTGGCAGTTTTGACTCATCTAAGGTAGCCCAGAGGGTTAATATGCCTACTGAAAAGAGCATGTACTATGCAGATCACAGAACATTATTTTATGTGCATGGCTCAGTTGGTTACCGCTTTTGACACAAAGATCCTTTTGTTACTGTGCAGTTCATAAGTTACAATCGTAATCTAGGTTAGAAAGTTATGTTTTTTCCCAGTCTTTCATTATCCTAATTTGGCTAAAAAAAAATTGTTTGGGTAGAAATAGATTCTTATTAGTACAGTCAACCCTAACCACTATGTTACGTTCTGAATCCTGAGTTTGTGCTTCCCCAGACCAAGCATTGTTAAAAAATGCCTACCAGTATGGATGACATGCGGGTCCTACACTTTGTAGTCCCTTTTGTCTTGTGTAACATTTTCTATACACTGATTTACACATGTATGATTCATTGTCGCTTTATGTGTGTGTGATGTAAAATGCTCCGACACCCTAATCTGTTATGAGAGGTGCTATAAAACAAATGAAATACATGTGAGAGAGGGGCTATAGAAAGATGAGAGGCATTGTTGAATGGTGATAGTGAGGGAATCATTGAAAAGCCCCAATAAAGATTGCTGTATCCTGGTGCACTGTAAGGTCATCATTTACTATGCTTTAAAAACCAATACAATTGAATATATCATGAAAAATGTGTTGTAGAATGCACCATTATTGCCAATTTTTGCCAAATTTTCTTGGGGGGTAGAAACCCCCAAGCATCCTTGTAGTGATCAGGCTTGCTCGCTATGCACCGCAAGGGGGCTGGTCTAACAAACTTTGCTAGGGCTGTTTTGGGTTCCCAGTCCGGCCCTGCTTCACAACTAGGCAGATATACCACACACATATGTCTATTTAACAACACATAAACTTACCAACAACCCTTGTTAGTAAACCTTCACTCTTCTCTCTCACCTCTCTCTCTTCCTCAAAAAATTGTTCCTCAAAATGAGGGGCATGCAAAAAAAATATTCACTGACATGGTGAAACATTGTTTTTGTCTGAGTCTTGCTTTCTTATGTAGGCAGGCTGTGTTCGATTGCTTGATGTTGTAATGAGCTTAACTTGTGGATGTGTGTGGTGAATTCTTGTCTGTTCACTCCCTTCCCCTCTTGAAGTAGCAGTTGTGTTCCATGTGTAACAAACCTTAGGGGTGATTAGGATGGCGGGCGGACTTTAGTCCGCCCGCCATCCTCGCGGTGCTGGGACCGGCCGCCAGACGTGTTGCGGTCCCGCACCGCTAATTAGGATGCAACTGCCACCCTGGCGGTCGCATTCTGCATCTTTGACATTGCGGCGGGTGCTGCTTACAGCAATGCCAAATTGCCATGTTGTGCATTCCCATACACAACGTGGCAGGCACCGCACGGTGCTTGCCACCTTGTGCATGGGAATGGAGGGGGGTACCATGGGTACCCCCCAAGTGCACCCCCCACCCCCTCCGGGGGCCCTCAACGGGCCCCCATTGCAAATCCCCGCCAGCCTTTCCATGGCAGCAAAGCCGCCATGGAAAGGCCTTTAAAACCCAGCATCCTAGCAGGCACCGCCACCATATTGAGGCCCAAGTCCGCCCGGTCGGCAATCGGAACGCACTGTAAGTCATCATTCGGAACGATTGCCGACCGGCGGAAAAGCGGCGGACGCACTTTGCGTCCGCCGCGATACCCCCGCCATTATAATATGGCGGGTGGTGATTCGGGTTAGGATGGCGGGCGGATCGCCACCGCCGGGCCGGCGGTGGCGATCCGCCTGCCATCCTAATCACCCCCCTTGTTGGCATATGTGCTTTATACGGGAAACATCGGTTACATTGCGGTCTTCACACCGCAATACCTTCTAACGCAGGCATTACAACGCAAGTCATTACAATGACTTGCGCTGGATGGCGCTCTAAGCTAAGGAATAGTATGATTTACTATTCCAACACCTTCCCTACTGTAACGTAGGCTGGAGTTGGAATAGTAAATCATACTATTCCTAAGTCCAGCGCCCTCCAGCGCAAGTCGTGGTAACGACTTGCGTTGTAATGCCTGCGTTGTAAAGGTATCGCGGTGTGAACACCGCGATGTAATGTGCTTTTTATCATTCATTTTCTAAATACACATAGAATATAATTTATTTTCTTTAAAATCACATACAAAAATGTTTTACATTTATTTTCCTATTTTTTCCTGTGTGGTGATAATGTTATTCCTTGCCTCCATTGAAAGTGTGTTGCAGTACCTGTACAAGCCTGGTTTGTCAGTAGTACTACTGCAGTAGATTTAGATGTAATTTTTGTGCCTAGAAATTGGTTTACTATTTTGCAGTGTGTTTTATTACTTGCATGTCTCTCCCTAAACCTCACCCATTTATTAGTAACTATTTCTCATTTTCCAGCCACTCCCCCTGTCTCTCTCTCTCACTCACCCTTCCCTTGTCCCTCACACATTTACTACAAAAATGTATACCTCTGTGCCCGGCGATCTCTGCACTGATGGCATAAGTCTCTGTACATAAGAGGTAGGACAAGTGAAGGCAGAGATTTCAGTCAGAGATCGTGAATAGCGTTTGTGCGCACTGGTAGTAGTACAAATTTGAGTACTCAAAAATGCCTTTGTGTATAGGCCCCCATGCATGCGAGTCTTACTGGGCTAGTGGGCCTAATGCCTGCAAAGCTCTTTACTCCCTACCCAAGGCTGAACAATCATCAATCCTATCAGTTCCCTATAACCAGTAGTTGAAGTTGACGGGAACAGAGGCTCACGACGCGCCCATACTTTTTTAATTTAAGGAAAACAGTTCCCCTACTTTCTGTGAAAACATAACCGTCCCGGGATGGTTAATTCCGAGAGCTGGAATGCTTCAGCTGCAGTGTAAGGCGGTGAGTCTCCAGCGCTGCGAAACCGAAGGCAGGCAGAAAGCTAAACAAGCCTTCTTGCCAGGGTGTCTGCTTACCTGAAAGAAGTGTAAATGTGCACAACCGGTCAATCTGCAAATGTAAAAGGCTCTGGGATGCCGGTATTGGCTTTAATTATTGGAATCACTTTACACTTCCTGATGACACAGATTTATTGTTTTTGAGAGGTATTGGAAAGGAGCTGTGAAATGTGTGCTTTTGAAAGGCCCGTAACACAGGCATCTGCACCAAAGAGGCTGCAGGGGCCTGCGTTACGCTCTTAACTATTCTCCACTGCCCCAACCAGGATTAATTTCTGTGACTCTCTGGTTACAAACACAGACCTCTAATAAAGTTTTCAAAAACTACGATAGTGCATTTCTCACTGATTAACTTAACTTGCATTTATTTAACATTTAAGCAGTGTGTTATTTTATATGTACCTACATGAAGGTGAAAGACCAAAAAAAGTTACAGAATATTTTGTTTTTTAGCCACTCCTTTGACCTTGGCCCCATGCTTACTCGCCCCACCCCCATTGTGCATAGCATCACAGTTCCCTTACTTTTTAGGTCGAGCCTGGGCAGCGCATGCGCTGCTTTGCGAGGCATGCTGTATTAAGGTATGGATTAGAAGCTCTGCCCATTTCCCGCCCATCTTTTCAATTGGCTCCTGCTGCTGTCCTTTCAAAATCATTGCTTTTCATTTGTGAATAGGCTTAGTAGTCCCTCCTTGGTACCGCCTTGTCTGCGTTTGTAACCTCCCATAAGGACTGGACTTTTTACTTGTGTTGATACACAGTCTGCTTTATGTAGTCGGTAAGCACTATTAATGATCTTCCCCTATTCCATCCACGACGTTGCAGCACGATCGCCCGCTTTTATATTGTTATTAGTAATGTATTCATTTAATTTACAGCGCAGTCCGCTTTAACTATAGCGGACGCGATTATTTATTTATTTAATTTACGGCGCGGTCCGCTTCCACTTTAGCAGGCGCGCTTATTTATTTAATTTACAGCGTGGTCCGCTTTCACTTTAGCGGCCGCGCCACAGAACCTTTCTTTAATTATTTATTTTTTCTTTTTGGGTGAAAGCGCCCCATACCACACTTTTACTTTAATGTTGGCTGCGCCCCTTTCTTTAGACGCTGCTCACAGTAACCTGAATACGGCGAGAAGCGTCTAAAGAAAGGGGCGCCACCACCATTAAAGTGGTCTCAAATTTGTGAGAGTTTAAGCTATTAGCATTAGAAATGACAGTGCCTTTTATTTATTTATTTATTTTTCATAGTTTTATATGTCGCGAACTTGACCCAAAGATATCAGAGTGCTTTACATGAGCACCGGTTGCGTTACACAAGGACACATTAATTTTTGTTAGGCACGCGGAGATTAAGTAATTTGCCTAGAATCACAGGATGTTGAGCGTCAATGCCAAGACTCGAATCCGGTTCCCCAGATTTCAGATCGACTGCCCTAGCTGTTAGGCTACATCCTCTCCCCCTTTTATATATGTGTTGGTTCCCCAGATTTGAGATCGACCGCCCTAGCCGTCAGGCTACATTCGCTCCAGGGCACAAGTCCTAAAAAAAGAAGTGGGGGGACTAACCAGGTTAGGCAGCATGCAAGTGAAATCATGACGCGTGCCATCACAGCGCATGATGTCACGACACATGACATCACAGGATTTGACCTTACTGGAAGTGACATCACAAGAAGTGACATCAGATATTAAGACCTCACACAAATGTTTATCAGGTATATCATGAGTACATTTAAGCGCATTATGAGATTTACCAAATGAGATTTGTCGTTGGGGTTGTGCCAAAAAGGTGGCGCAATCCCGATGCAAAATCTGGGCATCAACTAATACATTTATTTTTTTAAACCCTGCCACAAAGAAATTGGCAACAAGGAGAAGCATGGTAGTAGATGTTATGCTTAATTGGTTGCAAAGTCTACATTTTAAAATATTTGATTGGGTTAAGGCATCTGATATGAAGGTGCCCAGTAAATCTCAGGGAATAGGAATAATGGTGAGATAACTCTGGTAATTAATGCACTTGCTGGAGAGATCTGTGTTTTGTGAAGTCCCAGATTTGAAGTAGTAGAGAAGGTAAATGTGTCTCCTGCAAAGCACATCATCTAACACGCAGACAACAGATTTTTATTTTATGTAGATAGTAAAGTGGGTTACGGCTTTTAACACAGAGATCCTTTTGTTACCTGCCGTTCATAAATTGTAATCCTTCTAATAGACCACAGTGAAGTATAAAGGACATGTGGCTTCTACACCTAGTAACTCTCACTGTCTCATGTAACTCATCTTGTACATTGATTTACACATGTACATGATTTATTATCAATGTATAATGTGTATGTTTCGTAGAGAGCTTTGGCAAACTGCATTGGGCTGCATAGCGCTATAAAAGAAATAAAATAGTGCTATTGAAATTGTTATTTGTGTAAATACTGGGACAGACAAACACACCTGACATTCTTACAGTGCACGCATCTATTATATACATGGACTAAACAAAGGCAAAAGCTTCCTCTCTTAAGTACTTGTGAAGAGATAACAAGCTGTGTGCCTTTGTTTCCCCTCTGTGGCATTTACATTAAAGGGTGAGGTTCCAGGCCGCCTCCAGTCTGGATATTCAAACAAAAGGAGGCCTGATGGCCCCTTAACTTCGGCCAGCTGGAGGTGAAAAAAGCCCCCTCCCTGCCTGCACGTTGCTGCTGCAAATCGAAAGAAGAACTATGTGCAGGCACTGCTGAACGTGACTCGGTGTCTGAAAATTACACCAGGACATGTTCAGCATATTTCTGTGGGGCCCGACTTATTGGCAGGGGGGACGGCGTCCACCCTGTGAAAAGAGTGGGTGGACGCCGTGTACGCCTGACTCGTGCCCTGATGCGCTCCCTCTTTTATATATGTGTTGCTTTTAAAACAGATAAATAAAAGGCATTGTCATTTACAATGCCAATGGTTTAAACCCTCGCAAATGCGAGACCTATTGCATTGCAAATGCTTGTTTTTAATGCACTTCGACCGCTGCCTATAACACAGAAAAGCAGTACCGCATACAGACATTTCACAGAAAATATGCAATACTCCAATGATGCTCCCAAACTTCGTTTGGGACGCACGCGCACAGAGGCTACATTTACAAACCAGGCATAACACAGATAAAAGAGACGCATCAGATAAACTAATGCTATGGAGCAGATTTTTCTGCGCCCCCTGTCAGAAAGGTTGGTATTTCATCTCTTTGGTTCCTAAATGATGACCAAAGCTGCATTTAAAAAATAAATTAAAAAAAAGAAAGAGGCAGCACGACCATTAAGCCTCAACGCCTTCCTCCTCCCCCAGTAAAGCTTAACGAGGGGCAGCCCAAGATGTTATCTCGGGCCCTTAAGAAAGCGGCCCTCAGAGTGGGAGTGTTACAAGCGGGGCTGCTACCATAACAAAGAGGCCGTGGAATCTGATGGCCGTGCAAGCTACACTCCGGCACGCACTAATGACCTGAGACCCTTCGTAAACACTTTCATGGTGCCTCCCGAAGCGCTTTCCATGAAACGTGACCTCCGCGTGTTTCAGCAGTTGGTTTGCCCCATTTCATACAAAAACGTCACTGGCTGCGTACATCGCTTGACTCTTTCTCCATCTTTATAAGGACGCTTACATCAAAGTTTTTACACAAAGTTTCCCTGTAGCTCACTCGATTTATCTAAAGTGTTTGTAAAGTGGGCAAGACATCCCGATTTGTGTGTTGAGAGAAGGCGGCCTTCAGCAAGACATGAACACCTCCAAGAAGTACCAATCCTTAATAAGTCTTTAATGCTATCAGCATATCTATAAAGAGTATGCCACATTATATACGGGCGTTTTTATCTGTCCAGAGAACTCGATTTCACTCATTCCTAACATCAGTCAAGCAAGGAATAGGGTTTTAATGAAATTAAATAAAAACAGCCAGAGTGGAACCAAGTTATTGTTTAGCAAAACCTTTCCTGTGCTTCCCCTGCTTTATTTAGCAACTGTAGTTTTTAGTGTATTTATAGTTTTGACGCAACATATTTTAAAAAATGCAAATTCATGATTTTCAGACTACAGTTGAAGACAGAGAAAAATTGAAAGTTTTATTACAACCAACCCAGATGACACCTGGAATATTTGAATTTAATCTTAGAACAAAGGATTACAAAACAAGAAATAAAATAGCGTTGTTTACATAATTGTTGTTATGCTGTCAGAAATAGGCCATAAACGTAAATTGCAAAAATGCCAAATTGGAATCCGTTTGTATAGAAAAATAAACCAGCCCGATTGAAGTGAGTTTTCTTTTACTGCAAGAAATACGCCAGAATCGTCTTTACTTTAGGTGCTAGCGTTAAAGCCTTTTGTAAGGTAACCAGTGAATTCAGACTTTTGTCCTTTTCTCCAGTCAGTTTCTGAGGCCAAAACGGATCTTCGTTACAAGATGCCCAATTGTACTGGGCTCAGCTGTTCCTGATGAAGCAAATCATCTTTGGTAGTGTTGGTGAAATATGACCATTATTTCTTCTGTCTCTCAGACCCCGTTTAAGACGCTACAGGGCAGGTAGGTGCTACTGGGCCACAACCGTGGAGATAGAGGCCTTTTATCTGTGCTGTCCCAGGGCTCGCCCCACTATGCCTCTGCAAACTGGGCCAAGTGCAACCTTTCGGCCCTCGAGTGGTAGCGGGGTCAAGCGGTCACAGGCTTCTCGGGGAGGTTATAGTTGAGGTTCTCAGGCTCAGTAATCAACACCACCTCCCCAGCAGCCCAATAAGATCAATGTTTTGCCCAGTGCTTCTTTGTATTAAAGACAACTACTTTATTAAACTGAAAAGAAAACATTGAATTCTATAACACATGCCATAGTGCAAGGATACAGTAGCGCCTGGTGTCAGAGGAGAATGGTGGGGTCGGGTGTGGGAGGAGACAATGAGGACAACGAAAAGGGGGGGGGGGGGAGAACTTACCTGCCATCTGCAGCCCGCTGCATCTCCGGTCTTCTGCTCCTCTCGTGGCTCCACTGCAGGCACAGGCTCCCAGACTCCCCTGCGGCCAATCGTGAAGCTGCTCTTATGCATGAGAGCAGCTTCAGGATTGGCCTGAGCGCCCTCGATTTGCGCTCCCAGGGAGACTGGGAGCCTGTGCTTGATGACTCCAACCCAGCAACACAACTCGGGTTAGAGACAGCTTCAGTGTACATGTTGGTTTGGCTGGCCTGAGACAGCTGGCCAAACCCACATCCGCACTGTTAGCAGTGCATACCACTCCCCATCAGTGCCTGTCATCCCCCTGGCCCTGCAAGCCCCCAAGGCTAGGCCTGGAAACAAAATAAAACAATAATAAACTTGTTTATTTTTCTTTTTTTACGCTGCTGGCAGGGGGACCGAATGCTCCTCCGCCACAGGGGAGGAGCTGCCTCTGTAAGGATACCCGATTTGCAGGTGTAAGCTTCCATAGACCTTTTCCAGCTAGCTTGTCTACCTCTCCACTTGTCCCTGCCTTCTTTTGGTCCCCGCGGTCCAGAGTTTGATGTACCGCCTATGGATGCAGTTTGTCACTCCCAATCCCCTTCCCCCTTTGGTCTCAGCACCCAGTCTCTTGGGCCTAAGCCCTTTTAGTCTCTCAGCTAGTTCGCAGGAGGAGCGATGGGTCACATCCGGTCCTCCTTCAGCATTGAGACGTCACGGGTAGCAGGGAGCTTACAGGAGGCATACAGCAGTGTTGAAGGGAGCTGAGTGGCAGATGGCTGTGCAGCACGCTGCTTGGAGAATTGCAGCTTCTGTCGGCGGCCCTCTTCTAGGTGGCTGGTGGTAGATCTCTACTCTTGGCCCACCTCACTCTGGCACTCCGGTGAGCACTTGAAGCTTCTTCTTGGGGACGACAACAACACGCTCACAGGTGTTTGATCTTTGTTGCGGAAGTCGCAGGCACTATATTTAGCACTCAGTGCCTTGAGGTGACGACCTCGATTCTTCACGAGGCACCCCGGGGCACTGCTCAGATCACTTGGTCTGCAGGACTGGTCCCGACCTAATGGCACACTTTAGCAGTGCTGTGGTCACGCTGTCCACTGTGGGGCACACGGACCACCAGCAGGAGCTTATCCCAGCTTCAGTTGGGCCTACTGCTCGGGTATTCAGCTCCACGTGCTGCGGTAGCTACAAATGAGATAAATGACGAAGATCGCGCTGCCACATCCGGCAGTACAGAGATCCCTTCTGCACAGCTGCTTAGCGTGTCTGTCAGATAGATTTTATGCCAGGGTCAATTACTGCTCAAGTCCCTTCCATCATCTGCTCCCCATGCAGGGTTGGCATTTCCTTCCCTCGCTCACAGGCAGGATGTCTTGGCACCCAAGACAGTCCAGTAATTCCTTCTTCAGATCAGACCTTAGGGGATTTTTACTTGCCTCTTGGAAGTTGCCTGTCAGTGCAACACCAACGCTTGGCTGCTTAGCAGTACCTGAGTACTCTGCAGAGACCACAACAACAAGCACCGATGTGTTTTGGGCTCCCATCTTTAAACCGATTGTGCTGACAAAGGATGTGTATTTCAGGTCTGATTCCTTGGAACTGCTTTGGGTCGGTTCCCCTTGCATGTGTCCTGGCCAGATTACCTTCCAAACCAGGTCTTTGTCTGCAATGATTCTTTGCCCAGCAGGACAGTCTCAAGGTGGAGTGCCCTCCTCAGAAGTACAAAGAGGTGTGAGTAGGATGCACCCAGCTATTTACGACCCTCCTCAAAGAAATCAGAAAGGTAGATAAGAATTGGTGTCCCTTCAAAAGACTTCTTTCCCAAACAACATATACTGAAGGCCTCGGGGGCTACCCCTCCCATCATCCAACTCCGAAGGAGTATCTCTGCGCTGAGCGAACTTGCGGGTTGATAAGGACAGATTAAAACAGAGAGGCTTTAAGCAGTTTCCTGAAGCGTAGATAGTCCGGGCATTGTCGGAGCTGTAGGGGAAGCTCATTCCAGTAAAGAGGGGCGACGAGGGAAAAGGATTTCCCACCAAGTCTAGTTTTCCTAACCCTTGGTACCTGTAAAAAAAGTTTACAGCTAGATCTCAGTGTCCTAAGCGGAGAGTAAGGCTTGAGCTTGCACGAAATGTAAGAGGGACCCTTATTATGGATGGCTCTATAGACTATGCAGCCAATCTTAAACTTTATCCGCTTACGAACAGGTAACCAGTGGAGTCTGCGTAGCAGTGGCAAAGAAGGGGTTCCAGGAGTGGAGTTCGTGATCAGCCGTGCCGCAGTGTTCTGGACCACCTGAAGCCTGTTAAGGGAAGACTCGTTTGCGGAGAGTAGAAGAGCATTACAGTAGTCAAGGCGGCCCAGAATCATAGTTTGAATAAGAGTTTTCCGTGTGCAATCTGGCAAAAAGGGGAAGACTCGGCGTAGCATGCCCAGCACGTGGAAGCAATTGCTAACAGTTCGGGCAACATGCTCCTTCAGAGTAAGAGCCTGATCAAGATTGATGCCCAGGTTCTTAACTAAGGTTTTAGGAATGGGGGGTGGGCCAAGAGCGGCCGGCCACCAATTCGGAGACCAGAGTAGAGGGGCACCTCCGAAGAGCATTATCTCCATTTTCCCTGCGTTTAATTGGAGAAAATTTCTCCTCATCCAATCAGATATGGCAGTCATACCTTCAGCGAAGGATGACATAGCATATGTTGAGGTTTTGTCAAAGGTAAAGAGAAGCTGAGTGTCATCCGCGTAAGAGATGGGCAAAAAACCATGAAACCTAAGCAAGTGGGCCAAGGGAGCAATATAGATGTTAAAAGCGTAGGGCTTAAGCACGAGCCCTGCGGAACACCCTTGGTCAGTTCCGTGGTCTTGGAACGGAATAGGCCCAGGTTGACGGTCTGAGTTCGAGATGACAGAAAGCTAATCATCCACTGTAAGGCCACTCCGTGGAGTCCAATCTCCCTCAGTCTCATGAGCATAATCTGGTGAGATATCGTGTCGAATGCCGCAGAGAGATCTAATAGCACAAGTATGGTAGACTGGCCACTATCGAGGGTCATTCTGATGTTATCCGTGACTTCCAATAGGGCCAGTTCTGTGCTATGATTGGGCCTAAAACCAGATTGAGAAGGGTCTAGGCAAATGTTGGTTTACGACATAGGTAGAGAGATGTGAATTAATATATTTTTCCAAGACTTTGCTCAGATGAGGTAAGAGGGAGATGGGCCGTAAATTGGACAGGTCAGTCATAGAGGCCTTGGGATTCTTCCGGATTGGAATGACCTGCGCCGCCTTCCAAATTTGAGGGAGATAGCCCTCTATCAAGGAGAGATTAAGGATGGTACTAACAGAAGAAGAAAGTACATCCGCAAGGAGGGAAGCTACTTTTGCAGGTATGACATCTAGTGGGGAGCCCGATTTGACTGATCGAACTATAGCTGCAGTCAGTCATTTTCACCTAATGTTTCAGGAAGGGCCTTGGCACTTCTAATGAAATCCTGTCTTTTCATTCTGTTGCAGGGATTCTGCACATACACAGAACTATGCGCAGGAAAACAGGACCTCGATGTGTAGGGGCTGAGCATTCCTACCGCCTCAGTACCCAAAATCCCAGAACCGACTAGCTATAGGGTCTCATTCGCTCTCCTACATAATCACGAAGCTACAAATGATTAGACAACCCAGAACACAACACTCCCGACTCTCTCAGGAATCGCGGTAGCAAGACATACCCTTTCGCTCACTCACTCGTACCTGTGCACAATAAGAATTGGCAGAGTCACTGTTATAGCACAAAATGTTTGTTTTAACTATAGTGCTCTATAATGCAGTATACAAGCCACTACCAGCAGCAAAACGCATAAACCTAAAACAGTTAGCATTGTTGCAATTCCATAGATTATAAAGGAGGATGTCAGCAGATACAGACAGTGGATAAAGGACTGTAAGACCTAACCACCCTCCCCTTGACTAGAAGAAGTTTTATTATATAAAAGAAGATCTCTGGGCTTTGTCAGCAGACCCCATACCTTAGTGCCTAGATGGTATTTCTACATCATAGGAACAGCATTGCTCTTCTCCCTGGAAAGGTCCCTCTGCAAGTGTGTTTTAGAACAACATGCATCCCCATAATATCAAAGCACGAGTTTCCAGCAGTAGCAGCTTTGTTAGCATGTTTTGTCTAGGTGCTAGGGACTGACCAGAACAGAATAACAAGGGGCATTGTTTATCGACCTTGCACATCGTGTTCGGACTAAACTCCAGGAACAGGCAGAGAATGCAGAAAGCAGATGGTTCTCATGTGAAAGGCACAAACAGAGTCTTCCAAAATAAAGGCATGTAGTAACGTGCGCAAAAGCAGCATCATGGCAGCAGAGCTCATGCTAACTTAGCAATGTCAACAATGACCCTAACAGCCATATGACACCCTCAATCAATCAATCAATCAATCAGGGGTTTATAAAGTGCGCTACTCACCCGTGAGGGTCTCAGGGCGCTGGGGGGGGGGTCCGGATCAGTCGAAGAGCCAGGTCTTGAGGTCCTTCCTGAACGTGTGCAGGGTCGGGGAGCGTCTGATGTTCACAGGGAGTTCGTTCCAGGTTTTAGCTGCGATGTAGGAGAAAGTTCTCCCGCCGGTTCTGTTTCTGCGGATGCAGGGGACTTCTGCCAGGGCGAGGTCGGCGGAGCGGAGGCTCCTCTTGGGTACGTGGAAGGATACTCTCTCGTTGAGGTATTTGGGTCCGATGTTGTTGGATTTGTAGGCGTGGGTGAGGAGTTTGAAGGTGACCCTCTTCTCGACGGGGAGCTAGTGGAGGGCTCATAGGTGTTGGGTCATGTGTTCGTGACGCGGTGTCCCGAGGACGAGTCTGGCTGCGGCGTTCTGAATGGTTTAGAGTTTGTGTAGAAGAGTTCTGTTGATTCTGGCGTAAAGGGCGTTGCCGTAGACCAGTCTGCTGGTTATGAGTGTGTGGGTGACGGTCCTTCTGCAGTCGGGGGGGATCCATTTGAAGGTCTTACGGAGGATGCGAAGGCAGTTGAAACTAGTGGAAGCGACGGCGTTGATCTGGCGGTTCATGGAGAGGGAGGAGTCAAGGATGATGCCGAGGTTCCCAGCGTGGTCTGTAGGGGTGGGAGGGTTCCCGAGGGCGGAGGGCCACCAGGTATTGTCCCAGGCGGTGGTGCAGGGTCCGATGATGAGGACCTCGGTCTTCTCTGAGTTTAGCTTCAAGCAGCTGTCTTTCATCCATGCTGCCACGTTCTGCATTCCTTCCTGGAAGCAGAGTCTGGTGTATTCGGGATTCTTTGTGAGTGAGAGAATGAGCTGGGTGTCATCGGCATAGGATACGATGCTGAGCCCATGCTGTCTGACGATGGCGGCGAGGCGGGCCATGTAGATGTTGAAGAGCGTGGGGCTGAGTGAGGATCCCTGGGGTACTCCGCACTTGATTTCCGTGGGTTCGGAGAGGGAGGGAGGGAGTCGAATCCTCTGGGTTCTGCCAGATAGGAAGGATTGGATCCAGTCGAGGGCGGCTCCTTGTATCCCCGCGTCGTGAAGTCTGGCTGCGAGCGTGCGATGTGAAACCGTGTCAAAGGGTGTGGAGAGGTCTAGGAGGATGAGGGCCACAGTGTGTCCCTGGTCCAGTAGCATGCGGATGTCGTCAGTGGCGGCGAGGAGGGCGGTCTCGGTGCTGTGGTTGCTGCGGAATCCAGACTGGGAGGCATCCAGGATGGAGTTCTCTTCGATGAAGGCGATCAGCTGGGCGTTTACGAGTCTCTCGGTGACTTTGGCGGCAAACGGGAGGAGAGAGATGGGCCGTTAGTTTTTCAGGTCCGTTGGGTCAGCAGTTGGTTTCTTGAGGAAGGGTTTTACCTCCGCCCGTTTCCAGTCGTCTGGGCAGATGCCTGCTCCGAGGGAGGCGTTGATGATGCGTCCAAGTTCGGGTGCGATGACGGAGGCGGCCCTGTGGAATATGTGAGGAGGGCAGGGGTCCGTAGGGGCTCCTGAGTGAGTTTTCTTCATGGTTGCGGTGATGAGTTCCATGGTAGCGGGATCCCAGGACGTGATGGTCGGCTCATCTGCGGTGGTGGGTAGGGGGGTGGTGTTAGTCGTTGGTTCGCTGAAGTTGTCGTAGAGGGCCTTGATCTTCAGATGGAAGTAGGAGCTGAGCTTGTCGCAGAGTTCCTGGGAGGGTGTGACGTCCGTGGCTTCGCAGGTGGATTTTGCGAACTGCTGTATGACGTTGAACAGTTCCTTGGCGTTGGTCACGTTGTTCTGGACCTTGTCTCTTATGAATGTCCGTTTGGTGTCTCTTATGCGCTGGATGTATTCCTTTTGGGCGTTCTTGTGGTTGTTCGTGCGTCCGTGGTTTTCAGGTTTCACCAGGTTTTCTCTAGGCGTCTGCAGGAGCGTCTTGCTTCTTGAAGTTATGTGGTGAACCAGGCAGCTTTCAGAGGGCGTTTTTTGGCGGGGGCGGAGGGGTGCGAGCTTGTCGGCGCAGCAGGAGACCCAGCAGTGAAATTCCCTGGCTGCGGAGTTGGTGTCGGTCGTGGCAATGGGGGGGTGTTGATGGAGGGTGCTGTTGAGGAGCTCCTCTGTGACCTTGCTCCAGTTACGTCGAGGTGGGCGCAGGGCGGGTTTGGGTGCGGTGGTGGTGTTGAAGGTGAAGTGGACGCAGTGGTGGTCAGTCCAGAGGGGCTGGGAGGTGTGGCTGAAGCAGATGTTTATTCCTCCCGCGAAGATGGGGTCGAGGGTGTGACCCGCTCTGTGGGTGGGTGTGTTGACGAGCTGCTTCAGTCCTAGGTTGGCAAGGTTGTCGAGGAGAGTGGTGGAGTCGGTGGAGTGGTGGAGTCGGGGTCGTAGTATATAGACAAAAGACCCAAGCAGAGTTCAAAGGTAAGCAGAGTCTAGAAGCGCTAAAAAAAAGAGAAAACCAAATTGGAAAATTAAAAAATTACATTTGTCATTTAAAATTTTGTTGTTCACGGAGAACAGGATTAATTTGGAGGTGGAAAATCCATCAAAGTACGTGAACTTAAGAATGCAATTCGTTCCAAAAGGTCATCCCTATCGTTCTTAGCAAAAAGGGATGCCATCCAATCAAGTAGTTCAAAGGAACACACGTGCTTCTCATAATCCGATGCATTCAAGAGCATGTCTGGGCAGCTTGCGTGGTATTCGATGAAACTCAGTTGCAAGAGGTTCTGCGCAGCCACACAGATATCCCACTCAGCCAACAATCCAAGTGCAGCCGCACGTGCATACGGTCATCCCGAGAACAGGCCTAGTCGTGGACCAGTAATGGACCCACTAACAGATCATAATCCGGGTCCGCACACGACGAATTGGAGAGGCATAAATCCAAGGCCCAATCGAAAGGGCACCGCTGGCAGTAGAACACAGGTTGCACGCAAGTGAAGTAGGCAAAGCGAAAAGTTAGTCGATAACTTACGCTAAGCGTCGCTAATGGCAAGCATTCAAAAAGTTGTTGCATTCGGTCACGGTACAGTTGTAATTGGCCAGGTCTGTGCATTACTACATGCTCGGCAGCCATTGCGTAACAGGAGCAGAAGAATTAGGATGCCACCCGCCAGCGCTAGGATTAAGGGGAACCCTCCAAAGGCGCTGGAAAAATAGTATGAATAAAGGTCGGTATTACTCCAAAAATCGTCTGAAAAGAAGTCACAAGACCGGATCCCACAAGTAAAAAAAAATGAGCAATGCCTTCTGTGTCAGACTCATTAAATATTTACTGTATCAGTTCCCCAAAATGAAGTGGGAGATTCGTGTTCAGCAGTGACTGACTCTCACTAGATGTTCTAGCCACCTGTAATTCGAAGGTCTCTCGAGCCGAAGTGAGAGCCACTTCTTGTTGAAACAATAGCGCTTTGAGTCTGCTTAATTTATTGAAATCTGTTTTCAAAGTCGGAATGGAAGGCCAAATGGAACTATCTACATTCCCATGCGGGAGCGGAAAAAGCAGATTGCTACAACAAGTAACACGTTGTGAAACTGTTACTATATACGGGATTCCTGCCCGTAAACCACAGCAGTCGTGGTTATTCAAAATAAGATAACTGCCGTTAGAAAGCAACATGAGAGCGGGAATTATTGCCGGGACAGGCGTCCCTTTAAAAAAACAAGCCAGATTAGGTGCGGACACATTACAAGCGCCGTGCAACTTAACTTGTTTGCAAACTAGGGAATGTCCTACTGTGGAATCGCAGTCCTCCCCTGTTAGGAAAACTTCCTTACCCTCCCGTTGACATCTGTATGTGAAAGGTAAGGACCATAATTCATGGAGAAACGCACTACCCAGGGGTTCAAAGCGGCCAATTGGGAACTGTTTCATGCAAGATTTAAATTGAAACAGCGAAAAGGGCAGAGAGATAGCGCCATGAATTAACCATACAGCCGAATCGGTCTCCGCTACAGAAAACGGCAAGTGTTCTAATTGTTCAATGTGTAACAGCGTGTATGTAGCGTCTTTCATGGACATGAATCTCTGTTTATCAGTTAGATTGAATGGTAAAAACAAAGCAGAAGCGTTCAAATAATCCCATGGTACTTTTCCCATTTTGAGAGTTTTTAACGTCCATGCAAATTGCATCACAGATCGTAATTGATTTTGACCATGATATAATACAGATACATCACTTTCAACAAAGTCAATAACAGATTAAACAATATTATCTAAAGTATAAATGCGGGAAGGCAGTGTATTTATGCTATTGTTGACTACCGCAAGGACTTTTTCTAAATTTGCTTTGTCAATTTGGCACAGACGGAACGCTGCTTCCATCTGCAAAAGTTTCCATAATTCATTGTAAGCCTCATAGATGAATCCCTTTGATCTGGGAGTTTTAGGACCCAGGATAAAGTCAGCCAAATTGATGTCGCTCGACAAGAGAGACAGGTGTTGTTTCACCGACGACAGAGTAGAGTGTTCCAACCATTGTTGGCACAATTTTCCCACTGAATATGTAGTGACCGAGTGTGAATGTGGGTAACAGGGATCAGGTCTAGTTTGTGTGAAACCGGTCGTTGCATTATAAAAACGCAGTTGACATGCATTTGAATTTGTTTGCCACAACAACCATCCTGAGGGGTCAACATTAGAGATATTGAAACTGTCATTTCGAAATAGAGCTTGTAATACATCGATGGTACTATTGATGTGTTTACGCCAATTATCATACTCCGCCAGTGATGGAATGGATGGAATATTCAGATTCTTGGCAGTAGCCAAGCCAAAACAAGTAGTTTGGTGCACTGTGTCATTTAAAAATAATATTTGAGTCGGAATTAGGCATGCACGATGCAAAGCTTCGGTTCCCTGGACCTGCCCTGACTTAGTGCCCCAAATCAATTTCAAATCAATGGTAACTTTCCAGTGATCATAACCCTGTAAGGCTAATTCAGTCCTAAATGAATTTGAATATATCAATTTCGTGTGTGTCAGAATAAAGTTAGATTGAGATGGCAATTTCAATTTAAAGAAATTGGATTCTGGAGTGGACGTGTTGTAATCAGTGAAATAGGTGAACTTATTTCTAAGCATTTTTGAACTTCCCTGTAAGGGAGTTGGACAATGTTTCCACTGCGTGTAATTAAAAGCAGGTCTTAACGTGTTTGTTTTGTGCAAGAAATGATGGCCATAATGTTGATAACAGAATAAATCAGCATAATTGGCAGAATTTAAATATAAATCTTCAGCATCAAAAGCAGCATAATATTTTAAGTCAGAAAACAATGAATGTACTGCTTGTACATCCCAATCATCAGAATGTATGTCCTGTGTTACCACATCTCCTAATGAAATGCGAAACATGTATGGTATCTTGAGGACTTCCGTCGGACCATGGATTTCGAATGCAACTTTATCCCAAACGATGCCATCTGTAACAGGGAAAGCCGAAATGTTCACAAGAGCTTGATCACGTTACATGATTTGGGACGATGTATGGGGAGCCAGAATTCTGATGACCAATTTTACAGCAGAGCATTCTGGCAAACAATGACCATTGATGAGCAAAAAGAATACTGTCACAAACCCAATCGACATGAAGAGGAAAATCAGGATAAGCACCAACCAGATGTAGGTCCAGGGTGCGACCATGTAAGTCTTTTTGAACCAAGAGATGAAAATACTCGTTTTTGTTGGTGGAGCTGCCACAGAGGAAGACGAGGAGGAAGAGTCATAAGAGAAGCTCGTACGGTCCCGAAAAAAACCGCTTGCTCCCACGTTCAATAACGGTGGTAGTGCAGGAACTGCTTGATGATGTAAAGGACTGTTCGGTACCTCAATGTGGGACTCATCCGCAGGATAAGCATACTCGACGTCTGCGTCGGAAGTGGATGAAGGCACAACAGGCAAAAGGTCAATATTAGTCTCCATCTCACCCTCAACGACACGGGGATTAGTCGAAGAGGCTGAAGCCATCGGAATCAAAGAAATGGCGTTGCATGCAGTGCTTAATTTGAGCCAGTGCTTTCCAGTGCTAAGCACCGGCACTTAATTGGTTTCCGGTGCTCGGCACTGGCACCTAATTGTCAACACCATACTTAGAACAGTCTACCACATGGTGGCGCTGCTCATCTAATTTAGAGATGAGCAGAACAATGGTTGTTTAGGAATACAATATACATTAAAATTGCTAACACCTACCTCCCCAGCCATTCCTTTAGCTTTGGGGACCTGGTATAATCTGAACTGTCGCATTTACATGCAAGAGCGGTGGTTAGTAGTTGTTTTGGCAGCAATGACAAGGGCGATGGGTGGTGCAATCTGCAGTGGCCTCCCGATCAGAGCCCTGGCACTTAATATTTTACAAATTAAGCACTGGTTGCATGAAACACTGGGAGTCACACTATTCAGAATCTGCCAGATAGTGTAGTTTGACATTGTCGACTGAAATGTATCTGTTTTCTTTGCGACCAGGCAAAGGTGGTAGAATCACTGTACGGGTACCCTTCAATCCAAGAACCGGGACTGGTGCACGATAAGAGGGACCAAATTATTTTTTGTTCTCCAGCTTTTCTCGTACCAGATCTCCAATCTTAGGAAGCCAGCCGGCGACCGGAATCAGCATTGCCGTGTCATTGGAAGAGGGTATCTGTTCTGTTGCGTAGCTGTCACTGGTCTTTTGGAGGTCCTGTAACATAGTAGAATGGTTATCTACGTCAAATGTTGCAACCGCCACAGTGTCTAGACCATCATGGTCTGGCACAAACATTGTAATGCCAAAGAGCATTTCGTATGGGGTCCACCCACCCAGAGATCTTCTTGGGAGATTATTAAGTGCACGTTGAACTCCATACAAATGGGCCAGCCAGTTCCTGCCAGTACCTAAGACTCTAGCTGTCAAAGATTGCTTTAAGTTTAAGTCACGGTTCATTCGCTCCTCTATTGAATTGCCCTCAGGCCTATATGGAGACAAAAACTGCACCAGCACCCCCATAGACTTCATCGCGTCCTTGTTCGCCTTAGAGGCGAACGCTGGACCTTGGTCAGAATGGAAGGTGCCACAGGCAAACGTCCCGACAAAGACAAGCAAATCTCTAATGACATTTCGAGCGTCAGCGCTGCGTTGTGGCCAAACCCATAGGAATCTAGGGCACGAATCAACTGCAACAAAAATATATTTATATGCGGTATCAGAAGTCAATGGACCGCAGTGATCAAGATATACACAGCCAAACGGCTGATTTGAAATATATAGCTGTGTTTGTGGTGGTCGTGTAACCGTAGACGGTTTGATTTGTTGACAGATGTCACAAGAAAGTACATAATTACGGGTTTGTTTATATAAACCACGCCACCAATAACTTTGCTGTAGAATAGAGACAGTCGCAGACACCCCGGCATGTGCAGAAGCCATGCCCTCGTGTGCGGCTATGATCAAAGGAAGCCTGCGGTCCATGTTGGGAATCAGCCGATCCCCAACTGACAGAATTGTATCAAAAGGAACTTGTTCGGGAGATATATGATAAGAATACTTTGAAGGGAAGCCCTGCGGGTAAGCATTTCTATCCTTCGTAGCAGCTATAGCTGCCAAAATGTCATTATCTATCTTAGTCATGGATCTTGTAACTGCTGCAACGGAACACGTGGCTACTGCTGATTTGGCTGCCTCGTCAGCCAAAGAATTACCAACAGCATGTACTCCCACACATTGATGGCCAAGAGTATGTATAACCTGTGTGAGTGGCAGACGTTCTTTAAGCTCTGCCACTCAAACCCAAAGCATTTTATGCTTTATTGCGCTGCCTTTAGAGTCCCTATAATCATTCTGAGACCAAAAGAATAAGTTGTCATTAAATGACTGGACACAGTAGTAAGAATCGCATACAATAAGAGTATTCACATTAGGATCTGCAAACTCGAGAGCTAGAACAAGAGCACGCAGCTCCGCCAATTGCACCATACAGTCCCCAAGTGCCTGTGTATGGACAATGGAAGACTTAAATTCACTATTCACAATTGAACCAGCCACAATAGCGCAAGCTGCTGAATGAGCATGTTTGGACCCGATGGCCGGTTGAGCCGAACCGTTGGTATAAATGATACATTTGTACTCATCCAAAGGAAGCAACGACAACGGAGGAGGATGAACATGTTCATACTGCAAAAACTCCTGTGTCTGAAGAGCAGGATCAAAGATAAACGTGACATCAGCCGACATCAAAGAAGTAGCCCATTGTATCCAACTGGGATGTAAAGCTTTAGAGTTCGGTACACTCGCCTTAGTCACTGCTTCTAAAGCAGGGACAGGCGAAACCATAAGAATGCATTTCCCCTGCGCCAGCTAGCGTTCTTTCAGAATCGCCATTTGGACTGCAGTCAAAATCTTTTCAACATTCGAAAATCGCATTTCCGCTACTGTGTACAAATGTAATTTGTATGCAATATGTACTGTGTCGCCTTCGTTGAACGTCAAGTAAGTGAAACCCACCGTCACCGGTACAATACGAATGACCAGGTTCGTGGAATTATCAGGCGTCAACAAGTAGTTAGTCGCTAGCAGATCTGACTGCAAAGATTGTAGAATAGAGGTATGTTCCAGAAGCCAGCAGGCAGAAGAATATGTAGGTTGTATCAACGCATAGAGCGGTTTGATACGCTGGGCATAGTCGGGGATGTATGTCCTCCCAAAATTTAAAAATCCCAGCAAAGACTGAAGCTTTTTTAGTGTTGACGGAGGTTGCAATTGTGCACATTTCTCCAGAAAGTGGGGGGCTAACCCACTACCTTCATTATTGAGCTCATAGCCCAAAAAGAGCACCGCAAAACAAGCGATGTGTGATTTTGCAAAATCAAATTTGTATCCCTAGTCGGCAAACGACAAAATAATTCGGTCGACTCGGACAAGATGCAGAATCTGTTCGTCGTCCATCAGATAAATATCATCTACGTACGAGAACGCATCTGGATCTATGCTGTGCAACAAAGACTCAACACGTACAGCAAAGGCCCGGGGCTATTCTTATACCCCATAGGCAAGCGCGTAAATCTTTTTGATTTCCGACGGCGCTAAATGCTGTCAAGTCACGGCTCTCAGGGGCCAAGTTATGACTGTAGAAACCATTGGATATATCCAGTGCACGTTTTGCATTTTTTACGAATAAGGCTGTTCACTAGCGCAGACCTGTGCGTGTTCTGTACCGCAAATGTACGACAATGACTATTCAAATTTCAATAATCTAATACAATGCGATATGAACCATCCGGCTTCGATACCGGAAAAAGAGGATTATTCATCGGTAATACACAGGATTCAATTACTCCTTGATATTCCAATTGACTCAGAATATCACAAACGGGAGCCTTAGCCTCTCGTCTGATTGGATATTGCGGTTGTGGTTGTGGCATAGACCGTAATGGTATCGCATGCGCCAGTGAATCTCTATCCCAGCCCACCTGATTACGGTACACCGCTGGGGCTAGGGCCAATGCCCACTCAGATGCGTAAGCCTGTTTAGCTTCCTCAGGGACGTAACGTGAAAAACTCGGAAGAATCACGTCCTCCCCTCTAGAAGCAGCCAGAACAAATGGTGGAGGCCAATCTGCCTCCGCCAACAAAATGCCATACGAGGAGGTTAGATTTTCCCAGAAAACCGCTGTAATTGTACGCTGTTTATCACCTTCAATTTGGAAGACAATTTCATAGAGTCTATCCGGGGGCGCAACTCGAGTATCTGCTGTTTCTACTGTAATAAATGTATCAGTTGCCAGACAGGGACGCAGTGCCTCCCGCACTATGGTAACCTCGCCGCGCTGTCGAGCAGAGTCACTGCCCATGTCCAGTCTAGGAGTAGCGTTCTCACCGTCTGAGGCATACTTCGCTATTAAAGCGGCAACCTTTTTCTTTTGATACGGGGTTCAAAAACGAGGCAGTCCCTCTTATTTGGCTTTTACGTCAAACTGTCGAGGTTGATCCCGTCCCTGTTGAGTGGTCGCACCTTTGCTGCAATCCTGGCGTTCCCCACCACCGACTGGAGAGTCCGATGTGTCCTGTAAAGAATGAGGAGAGCGCTGATCAGGGACTTCAAATCTATCAGGAGTCTTAATTTTCGCGCGGTCGCGCAAATCATAAGTTTGCTCAGAAGAATTAGGTGTTGGTGAGTCAGTACGCGAACCTTGCTTCTGTTGTTGCTGCCCCTGTTTTTTATTTCTCCAGTTCTTTTTAGGAAAGAACGGGCACCCATCCTTATCAGTCTGGGCTTTTTGTTGAGGTTGAGTTTTAGTAAAAGGCTTAATTCCCAGACTATTGCGCCCTAAGGTTTTATAAGCTTTAGCAATAATCTTTGGCAATTTGCACTGTTTGTCTGCATCAGCAACAGCCTCCAAGCGTTGTGCCACTTGTAAGCTTACAGCTTCACCCTTCACATTAGCAAGAATCATATCGCAAACAATATCGAACACCCCCACCAGTCTCATTCCCAACTCAAGGGCTGCTTCGGCCCCGTGTTCATCCTGAACACGTTTTATCACGGAAGGGAGAACGGTCATTGAGGGAATGCCAAAACACATCGAATAAACCGCTGCAAACACTCTACCCCAAGTGTTACAATCAGCTAACTCGGCAAAAGGGCCTTTAGGTAAGCTCATGGTCAGAATCCTGTGCTTCTCCACAGGTGTGGTATTTGGAAAAACAGCTTTGAGTTGCCCAAATTTTTCAGCAAGCCAATAAGGAAGCTCGTCCTTATTTTGCGGACGCTTGCCCATCACTGAATTAATCATGACAGGACTGATAACTACACCACCGGGTCCCGGTGGTTGTGCAGCAACTCCAGGTGGTCCCACCTGCATGTTGCGCAATATGAACTGTATAACAGCTCTATGTACTCGTATTAACGAAGTATGCAATACGCGTAGCTCTGCGACTGTAACATGAAGATAATTTGGATGTGTGGTATTCCCAGCCAAAACGGGCCACGTGGCCCCATCAATCGATAAGGGGCCTAAACGGGCCGCTGTCAAAGGGTGAGGGAGGGCGCCATTAAACCATATGATGTGTTGCCAAGCCGTTAACGAAACTTCAAGAGATCGATAAGGTCGATAATCCCGCGGTAGTGCGGTGGCAGTATATTCGTGAAAGAAATTATCAGTTCCATCCACTGCCGGAAAGGTGACCCAAGAATAAAAGACCTCGAAGCGGTGCGCTGCATCCACCTCTACGACAAAAATAAGATCAGCACCGGCATTAGGGACTCCATGTTGAGTCAAGTAAGCCGTAACTGGAGCGTGGTTAGGACCCACTATGGCCACCGCCATAATCAAAGCAAGAGAATAACAACCTACGAGCGGCAGCGCAATATCGGGCAAAAGAAAGAAAAAGGACCTTTTAGAATTGAAGCTTGAAAAACCTATAATATCACAATATAGGAGGCTACACCGTCACAACTGTCTCCGGAAACAGATGTGGGGGATTGTGGACAAGCACTAGCACTACTCAGGAGTCCCGCAGATAAGCACCAGACCAAATGTTGGCGGCGCCATGTTGCAGGGATTCTGCACATACACAGAACTATGCGCAGGAAAACAGGACCTCTGTGTGTAGGGGCTGAGCCTTCCTACCGCCTCAGTACCCAAAAATCCAGAACTGACTAGCCATAGTGTCTCATTCGCTCTCCTACATAATCACGAAGCTACAAATGATTAGACAACTCAGAACACAACACTCTCAACTCTCTCAGGAATCGCGGTAGCAAGACATACCCTTTCGCTCACTCACTCGTACCTGTCCACAATAAGAATTGACAGAGTCACTGTTATAGTTCAAAATGTTTATTTTAACTATAGTGCTCTATAATGCAGTATACGAGCCACTACCAGCAGCAAAACGCATAAACCTAAAACAGTTAGCATTGTTGCAATTCCATAGATTATAAAGGGGGATGTCATCATATACAGACAGTGGATAAAGGACTATAAGATCTAACCACCCTCCCCTTGACTAGAAGAAGTTTTATCATATAAAAGAAGATCTCTGGGCTTTGTCAGCAGACCCCATACCTTAGTGCCTAGATGGTATTTCTACATCATAGGAACAGCATCGCTCTTCTCCCTGGAAAGGTCCCTCTCCAAGTGTGTTTTAGAACAACATGCATCCCCATAATATCAAAGCACGAGTTTCCAGCAGTAGCAGCTGTGTTAGCATGTTTTGTCTAGGTGCTAGGGACTGACCAGAACAGAATAACAAGGGGCATTGTTTATCGACCTTGCTTTCCGGTCCACCGCAGATGTTGCTGATTGTGTGGAGAAAGCATTCCGGCTCCACTTCCGGCTAGGGGCGGGTTGGCGCTCTAGTTGTTGCCCCTACTCCCGGTCATAAGACCGATGCTGCGACGGATGCGCAGCAGGCGCGCCGCTGGCGCGCCGAAGGCCCACCTAAGGCAAGCCCGTCTGCACCCGTCCGCGCCCAACCGTGGCCAGGGGCCAGGAACCCTGGCCAAAAACTGGTTTACTCTATGGAAGAACTTAGTAAACTAAAAAGCACACTCCACACGCCGGCCTTTTCGGATTCTCTAGTAGAGAGGCTCCGCTCAGACAATCTGTTAGTGGACAATGGGGACCCACAGATGAGTCGTGCGCTGGCTCAGAGGGCTATGGACGCGGGGTTAGACGTGCCCTTTGGCTTAAGGGCTGCTTTGCTAAACACTCGGTCCCTTCAAAAGCACAACTTGGAAATTTTCACGCTGCTTCAGGAGAAGGAGCTCGACATCCTCGCATTAACAGAGACATGGTTAGAGGATACTTCAGGTCCCGATATAGTGGCTTCCCTTCCCCCAGATTACGACGCCCTGACATACAATCGACAGGGGAATAAAAGAGAGGGAGGAGTTGCAGTATTTAGCCGCAGGACACTTACCACTGAGAAAATAGTTGAAGAGAGCCTAGATGGGGCGGAGGTACTAGGGATTAAGATTGGGCTCAAATCATCCTGCCTGATAGTGGTAGTGGTATACCGCCCTCCTCGGTCAACCCCACTGTTTAATAATCTGTTCCACGAAGTGGTTAGTGATTTGTGTTCAAGATACCAACAGATTTTGGTATTAGGGGATTTCAACTATCATTGGGATCTGACACCAAGAGATTGTGTGTCTAGTAGGTTTGGAGAAGCTATGACCATGCTGGGGCTGCAACAAATTGTGGAGTCCCCCACCCACGAGAAGGGTCACACTTTAGACCTTATTTGGACTAAGTCGTCAGTTATGTTCCAAACAGAATGCAGACCCTGTAGCTGGTCAGATCATTATCTGATCAGCTTTGAGATCCCTGTGGGTAGCCGCCCGAAACACTTACCTCCAGTGTGGAGGGTGGTACGGAATTGGCACAAGATAGAGGACGCCAGGCTGAGGGAAGCATTAAATGAGATAGCACACTCAGGAACACAGTCCGGTGATCCGGACTTGGAGTACGAGAAATTCTCATACTGGCTGAGGACAGCCATTGACACGGTGGCTCCTGCCCGGAGGGAAAGGATAACGAATAGCATGAAGGGTGCCCGATGGTACACGCAAGAACTAAGAGGGGAAAAACAGGCCCTCCGTCAATGCGAAAGGCATTGGCGGAAATCATACGACCTAAATGCCCAGGAGGCGTATAAAGCAAAACTAGCCCTCTACAAAGCATCAATTATCACAACCAAATCCGCGTATTACGAATGGAAGATTAGGGAGGCCACAGACATTCAGAAAGAGACTTTTAATATACTCAGGGAGCTGAGTCAAAAGAAAGAACAGAGGACGGTCGCCAATCAGGTTGACTGTGAAAAGGTACAGGACTTCTTTCTAGCTAAGGTTAAAGACATCATTCCGGAAATAGGCAACACTCTTATAAATCCCTGCCCTCTATTAGTGGTGGATCCACTTGACTTTCAGGGCGGCTCTCTCTCAGTCTTTCCTGCACTTGACTCAAACGGTTTAGCCCATATTGAGGCCAAAGTAAAATCTGGGTCACCAGAAGATCCTTGCCCTCCTAGGGTGTTTAAAATGGTCATTCCGGCGGTGGGGTACAGAGGTGTTGTCCCTATTAAATCTGTCTTTGGCAACAGGGAAGGTGCCACACAAATTCAAGGAAGCTATGGTGATTCCACTGCTGAAGAAAGTAGGGGGGGACATCAATAATTTGAAGAACTTCCTACCCATTTCCAGACTTCCTTTTTGGGCTAAAGTCCTCGAGCAACATGTGCTTAGAGTTCTTTCGTCCTTCTTGGAAGAACACCAGCTGCTACATGCACGGCAAGCAGGATTTAGGGCCCACAACAGCACTGAGCCGGTGATGCTCTCTGTGCTGGACAAACTGAGGCTCGCAGCTGATAAGAAGAATCCCTCAGCACTGATCCTATTAGATCTCTCAGCTGCGTTCTACATGGTAAACCACGCGCAGCTGTTGGCCCGTGTTCGGCGGATGGGAGCCAACGGGACGGTCCTCCAATGGATCACCTCCTTCCTGGAGGATCGGTCTCAAAAAGGTCCAATTAGGAGAATGTACGTCCAGGCATGGCGTCCTGCCATGTGGGGTTCCGCAGGGCTCTGCGTTGTCCCCCCTGCTCTTCAATATCTACCTTCAGCCATTGGTAGAAGCACTCGCAAAACTGTATTGTCAGGTGTTTAATTATGCAGATGACACCCAGTTAATTGTAGGAGTTGATAATTCCCCTCAGGCACAGCTCAATGTTCAGAATATCCTCCGGTTCGCTATGAACTGGATGACCTCAAATTCACTTAAGGTAAATCCTGATAAGACAGAGGTGCTTGTTCTTACAACAGGTGCTAATCCCTGGTCCAGCCTCTTTTGGCCACAAGAGCTTGGCACCACCCCGACACCGGTGCCAGCCGTGAAGAGCTTGGGTATCAAGCTGGACACCAAGTTAACTCTAAACAATCAGGTGTCTGCTGTAGTGGGGAGCTGTGTGGGCCTGATGCGGCAACTCCGGAAACTCGGGACCCTACTGTCATTTTCCACCATGCGTACCGTCGTGACGGCACTAATCTTGTCACGCCTGGATTACGGGAACGTAGTATACACAGGGCTTCCTGACAAACTTCTGGTGAAACTTCAGGTGGTTCTAAATGATGCGGCAAGATTGATTTTTAAACTGCCAAGAAGAGCACACGCCACCACCCTGTTACTACAGCTACACTGGCTCCCTATTAAGCAGAGGGTCAGGTTCAAGGGCCTGTGCATTGCACATAAAGCACAGTATGGAGTGGCACCTAATTACATCAAAGACCACTTGAAGCCCTATGTGCCCGGACGATGCCTCCGTTCATCTGCGTCAACCTTGTTGGCCTGCCCGTGCTTTAATAGAGGCACCTTGGGGGGGGGGGGGGAGGCCTTCTCAGTTGTGATTCCCCAGCTCTGAAACAAGCTACCGGACAGTATGCGCAGGGAAGCCACCTTACTCCCGTTCAGGAGGAAACTCAAGACCATTTTGTTCACTGAGGCATTTGGATAAGTTCACCCTAATTTGTGGTGAGCCCAGCAGGAATAAGGGATTCCCGGGTTCTTGGTCTATGCTGCAAGCGCTTAGAGACCTCTTGGTGATTTGGCGCTCTACAAATATAAATTAACATAACATAACATTGTGTTCAGACTAAACTCCAGGAACAGGCAGAGAACGCAGAAAGCAGACGGTTCTCATGTGAAAGGCACAAACAGAGTCTTGCAAAATAAAGTCATGTAGTAATGTGCGCAAAAGCAGCATCATGGCAGCGGAGCTCATGCTAACTTAGCAATGTCGACAATGACTCTAACGGCCATATGACAATTCTTCATTATAGCTTCTGATGTTCCCCTCTCCTATCTAGAACATGCCAGCAATACACCTATGCTGCCTGGGAAAAGCAACCTTCCCTCAATCTTATAATCTGGTACAGATTGTAGGCTACCAAACTGGAACCTGAATGCCAGGATCATTTGTGCACGGTACACTTTCAATGCAAGCACACATGTACAATGCATGGGATGTTGGCGTCCAGGATTCCAGGTTCATTTTGAGCATTGAAACTTGTGATGAGTGGGCCTGTAAGCGTGCATTCATGTCTCACAGATGAAAAGGCCTGTCGCTATAGTTAACGCTGCATGATGTTGCTCAAATATGAATTTACCTTGAAAAAACAAGAGGCGTTTGACAAAACAGGGACAATTGGTTTAATTAAACATTTTGGCCAGCAGCACAGTTACAGAAGCGTGTCTGTCGACTGTCTCAAAATACCATTAATCTGAACAGGGTTTTATATATTTCTTTGGGTATCATTAAGTACTTCCGCCTATCCTTTTCTGGTGAAAGAATGTGGGCTTTGTCTGTGGAGTCATAAAAAAGGCCCCTGATAACAAATGCAGGTGGTCCTTGACCTTGCGTGGACAAAATGGGGGCCAGTGGGTAATGTGTCCAGATGTCCGACATGAGGGCTGTGTGATCAATGGACTGTGTACTGTGTGTGCTGTGTCCTGATTGCCTGTGTGTTCCTAATTCATGTGGCATCTGACTTTATGGTGTTTTGGGAATGCGCGCACCCCTCTGGACATGTGTACTTCATTGGGTGCCAATCTCCCTTAATCATTAAGGTGTCGCTGTGCTTTTCTGGGAGATTGACATGAGTTTTCTTTACGCGCATTTGTCTGCCGGGTACGTGCCCCCACCTGTGACCTGTCAATCAGTAACCTCAGGCCTAGGTAGCAGAGCCTGCCTGACCACATATTTCTGAGTTGGGTTGATGGAGAGTTCACGACGAGTGAATTTGATAATAGTGATGCGATTTTAATTTTATGTGCGAGTGTATCATTATAAACATTGGCATCGATGTTATCAATCTTAACAATGGTATTTTGCCACCATTGCGCTCCACACATGAAACCCGCGACATGGAAGGATGTTCTCTGTCACTAAGACCATATGCTTGGTGCGCCTCGCCCAGTTCAGGACAAGGTCCAGAACTATCATCATTAAAGAACGGACCTGTGTCAACACGCACGCAAGAGATTAGTGTGGGGATTGACAAAAAAAAGGAACACGGGTGCATGCAGTTCGGGCATGCAGGGCAGATGGCACGACCGTACATAATGCAGGGGATATTCCTATACCAGCAGGGTCATTTCAAGAGTTTCCCTGCTCGTCTGTCATTGTTCTCTGGCTTGTCATCCTCTCAGGTGGTCATGGCTGCAAGTGGCTAATCTTATCACCAAATTCATAAATTTGTCATTTGAAAGTACAGGACTTGTTTGACGGGTGGCTCATTTGTAGAGTGTTTTTAGATAATCTGTTTATTAAGGTTTTTGTGACCTCAGTATACATCAATGTAAAATAAAATTTAAACCAAAGATAAAGATCAAACGCTTGTTCACCCATGACTGTATCTGTTTCTCCCGAAAACGTTATTTCACAGTATACATGCACATCATCATCTATGCCATGTCCGCTCAGTATCTCTGTCGTATCCCCCCCAAGACTCTGCCAAGCTTCCAGGGCAGCCCCGGGCGTTTTACATAGTTTTTTCTCTGATGAAACACAAAGCCATCATTTGTGGAGTTTTATCCTGTGCCCTTAATTATATAAAGTGTAAATTCATTACAGCCTTGGATCTACCGGTTGTACAATGTATGCATGTAGGCTTTCAGCTGCTGCTAACTTCTTCTGTGGCTCATTACCCTGTCTAATAGAGTTTGGGAAGTCATGCAGCAAGCTGGTTGTGATTATCTGAAAATATGTTTTGACTCCATCCTGTATGTTTGGAGTAATTTCCTCCTGGTTTTTTTTTCCACAACAAATGTTATTGTCAACAGCTGTAACAACCCTGGTGCAACCATGTTTTTCAGTAGCTCAATATACATAGTAGCGATATTGATGTCGACTTTTACAGTTTTGGTAAAACACAATTTAGAATCTAATAATGTCAAAAATATTACCCCAACAATAAACAGCGATACAGTTACAACCGTGTTTATCCCACATCATCTGTCTTTTTGCCAGTTTTTAACTTGTTGATAGAGCTGGAATGGGCTCTAAATATAATCCCCGATATTCCACCCACCTCCTCCAAATCTTGGGGTGTTTCTGGGGGCATCCCCTCGCCTTAAATACTGGTAACTCCAGCCCCATGCAGAAATCAAGTCCCCTCTTCCATATCCCAACTAGTGGTGGGTATGTGTCTTGCCATATCACGTTTCGCCAGTGTAAGGCCAAGGAGTAGTAGATGGTGCTTGTATATGTTGCCCGCGATGCCGTCTGTGATGTGAAGCATGACCAATCATGGTAAATATGGGATATTTCACCCCAATACTTCTGACAGACACATGATTACACCCCTCCAGAACTTCGAGAGTGCTGTACACTGCCACACAGTGTGTATGAGAGTACCATCTGTGGTTCTACAGCGCAAGCAGAGAGGAGAGTCAACTAGTCCTGCTCGCCAGAGCCTGTATCTAATTAAATAAACCCTATGAAGGTACTTGAATTGTATACGTCGGAAACGTGCCGCAATGGCTGTGCCGCGCTGGGATTCCAGTGCCTCGGCCCAGTCATCATCTAAGGGGCCTAAGTCTTCCTGCTAGGCATCTCGTGTTTTGCTAAGTGTAGTGGGACTGTTAGTCACAAGTGTTCGGTATATCTTGGTGATCTTGTGATCTCCTAGTTCCCCCATAAATACTTTAGCCTCAATAGGGTTAAATTCAGGAATGGCTTCTTGGTGTGTAAGGTATGGGGTGAAGGCATGGCGGAATTGGAGGTATTTATAAAACTGTGAGCGGGGCATATCATATTCTTTTTGTAGTTCCTGGAAAAACTTTAGAGTCCGGCCATGAAGAACATCTCCCACTGTAGATATGCCAATGGCCTCCCAGCCCCAAAAGCCAGACAGCACTGATAACTGAGGTAGAAGATCATTATGCCAGAGGGGAGCTTCCCTCGTCAATCTGCCCCACCACCCCATTCAATGCAGCAATTGTTTCCAGATCGCAAATACCGTCGCAGTTGCCGGCGGCGGCATTTTGAGTGTCGGGCCTGTGTATAGGATCGTGTGTAGTGAAATATTGCCCATCAACCAGCATTCGACCGCATATGTGGGATCGCGTCTGTCTCCGTACCACCAGTCGTTCAGGATAAGGAGGTGCGAGGCCGCATGATATGCCTGGACGTCGGGAGTTGCCATGCCCCCACAAAATGTAGATTGGAAACACATTCTCAGGGCCACCCGCGCCAAGCTCCCACCCCAGAGAAAGTGACTAAGGATTGCATTTAGTTGTCTGAACCAGATGGGTGATATAGGGTACAGGTGGTTTTGAAGTTTGTATAAAAGGCGAGGCAGAGAGACCATCTTGAATATGGCAGATCTGCCAAACAGGGAGAGCGGTAGGTGTGACCAAGAATGGGTCTGCGCCTTAATCTGTATCCATAATGGGGCAAGGTTCTTTTCCCAGGATGCGGGCTGGGAAGCCGTTAAAAACACCCCAGGTACTTAAACCCGTCTGGGACCACCGTCACCTCGTGTGCCCATTCACCCAGTTGGCATCCACCCAGCAGTGGCCACAAGAAGGATTTACAGGCATTCATATACAGCCCGGAGGTCTCTCCAAAAATTTGCGTTATCCTAAGCAGTCTTGAACCCGACCTATTAGGGTGTGTAAGGAAAAACAAGACATCATCCGCATACAGCACTATGCGATCTGAGACTTCTCTGGACCATTCAAAACCACGGATCTGTGCGTCTATCCTCACCCAGGCCGCGAGTGGTTCCATAGCCAGAGCAAAGAGGTAGGGAGAAAGGGGGCAGCCCTGGCGAATACCTCGCCCAATGGAAAAGGTCTGCGAGGTCGAATCTGCCACGCGGACGGAGGCAGTGATGTCAGTATACAGAAGATGAATATAGGTAAGAAGGCGGGGACCAAAATTCAAGCAACTCAAAAGCGCGAAGAGGTAGGTCCAGCTAAGGGAGTCAAAGGCTTTGTCGATGTCAGCCAGGAGAAGCGCCGCCGGTTCTTCAAGGCGATTTACTGTTGCAATGGCATTTTGTGCACGGTGAATATTGTGTCGTGTAGCGCGGCCTGGCATAAAGCCAGCTTGGTCGGGGTGGACTAGATCTGTGATATATGGTACAATGCGATTGGCGATAACCTTGGCAAGGAGTTTGGCCTCTACATTAAGGAGCGATATTGGGCGATATGAGGCGTGGAGTTCAGGGGGTCGACCTGGTTTTAAAAAGACTACTATCTCTGCATGATGCCAATCTCGTGGAAGGCATCTGTTATCTACAGCAGCGTTGAGTGCAGCTAAATACGGGGTCGTCAGTAGGGACTGGTACTTTTTGTGGAATTCACATGGGAAGCCATTTGGGCCTGGTGCCTTGCCTGAGCGCATCTCAGATAATGCCCTCTGGAGCTCCTCAGACGTTAATGGAGCGTCCAGTTCCTCTCTCACTGAGTCAGCCAGGGCTCGTGGAGGCAAATCATCTATGAATTTATAAATAGGAGATGGCGAGAGAGTCTCTTTGGGAGCATATAGGTCTGCATAGTAATCAGCAAAGCTTGCCACAATTTGTAATGGATCGGTGAGTATCTCCCCGGCAGGACTGCGAATACTCGGGATGACTAAGGGACAGAGTGTCCGCTGACATAGGCGGTGTAGCAGTGCACTGGATTTGTCCCCCCACTGATATATCCTGCTGCGGGTGGCTAACCATGTCATTTTTGCCACATCTAACAATTCGCTGGCATATAATTGTTGCGCATGGAGCAATTGTCGGCGCGCAGTACCTCCCTCTTCCCCTCTACCTCTGCACTCCAGGTCCATGAGTTGGGCTTCTGTCTGTATCAGCTTCTCGCGGGAGAATGACCCATGGACACTAGAGAAATATGTGAATTCTTGGTCGGTTGGGTGAAGTCTCCTTCAGGTGTCCACCCAATCCATCCCCTGCATTAACAACTGCAACCTCAACTCCCGCGTGTCCGCCGGCCTCCCTGCGCTATGACATCTATCTTTATGTGGGCACGCAACATCGTTCCAATCTCCCCCGACTATTGCCAGACCCGGGGGGATCTCTGCCCACAACATCATCAGGCATTCTATCAGGTTCCATGCTAATGGCGGGGGTCATATATACTACCCAGAGCAAGCAAATCACCATATAGTGTACATGCGACTATAATGTATCTGCCCTGGGGGTCAGACCATGTCTTATCATGTATGTAAGGGACTCTGCGGTGGATCAAATTCGCTACACCCCTAGAGCCTCTAGTAAATCCGGAATGAAAAATCTGGGCGTAGCCAAATCGTGCCAAGCACGGTGTCTTATTGCCCAGTAAATGGGTTTCTTGTAGAAGCAGGACGTCAGCTACGTAACGTTTAGCCTGGCGCAGTACTGCCCCCCGTTTAATCTTATCTAGAAGGCCATGGACATTCCAGCTAACAATGTGGAGTCGCCTATCCTGAGCCTCGGTCAGATCTGGTGGCATGTTTAGTGGTGGTGTATATGAACAGGAGATGATGTATGGATGGCGTGATTCAGTGGGAAGCTGTATGCGTAATACCAGAACATGGCACTGAAAACAAACAGCAACTTTCCCTTAACCCACCTCCCGTCCCTCCCACCCCAATACCTCATGAACATTAAAGCATCTGTCGCGGCACGGTGAGTGTCCCAACCCCAACGGGGGCCAGAAACTACTCCCTGCCAATGGATCCCCAAAGAACTTCCCTTGTACATACAAGTGTCTTCAGAATCAAGGGAATGTGCCAATAAAAGTAGCCCAAGTAATGTTGCCGTCGGCTTGTTATGAACAATGTATATTGCAGGATGTTAATTAGGATACTGTCTTTTCCAGTGGGTCCTCTGTCGAACGCATACGGGACTTGCTACGTGTCTTGGAACGTCTCTTGGAGCGCGACCTACGACGTTGTTTGTCGCCGGCCTTGGAAATCTTGTGGCTAGGGCCCCCAGACCATGAGTCCGAATCTATCCTGGGTGGAGTATGCGGCTTGATTTTAACAATTTCATCTGTCCAGTTGAACACCTCCTCTGGCGTTTCGAAGAAGTGCGTCTGCGATTGGTAGGACACCCTCAGATGGGCCGGGAATGGCAGGGAGTACTGGATTTTTAAGTTCCGCAAGTGAGCTTTGGCTTCCATAAATGATTGCCGGCGTTGTTGAACTAGCCTAGTGTAATCTAGAAAGATCATTATAGAATGGGAAGTATAGTTAAGGGTCTCTTTAAGCCTGGCTTGTTGTAGGATAATGTCTCTGTCTTTGTAATTTAGGAATCTAGCGATAATTGGCCTGGGACGGGCACCGGGTGGCGGCCTCTGCGGTAGGGCCAGATGCGCGCGCTCGATTATGAAACAGGGGGACATTGCACCAGACGGAAGCCAGTCTGCCAGCCACCTATAAGGAACTTCTCCATGTTGCTGCCCTTGCAACCCACAGGGAATCTCACGCAGCGGAGGTTATTCCTGCGTGCCCGCCCCTCTGCATCTTCCACTCGTGTTGCTAGACCCTTCGTGAGTGTCTCCAGGGTGGATATTTTCTTTTGAAGGGTGGTCACTGTATCTTCTACCGTCGAGATTCTGGTCTCTGATTCAGTTATTTGTTGCACCACATTACGGAGATCCTGTCTAAGTAGCATGACATCTGAGCATAACCGCTCCGATTTTGGCCTCTAACATGTCCCTGGATTGCGTTATAGCTGCTAATATAGCAGCATTGTCTGGCATGGATGCCATCAGATCTCCTGAGTTGGGTGCCTGGGCTGCAGCGCCAGTGTATTTGTCTATGGTGCTTTGCCGTAGCGCTGGGCAGTTTATCCTTAGTCATGTTGTGTATGCTAATAGAAGGGCTGCCCCTAGGCGTGCACTCAACCGCAGATCAATGTGGCCAGGCCGCAACGGGGCCGGGGGTCAAACCGGACCAGAGCAAGGGCACGGTGGTAGGCAGTATTTGAGATGAAGCTACTGCACTCCCCAACCGCCTAGGCCAGCTCATTCGACCTCACCAGCCGGTATCCCCGACCTCCTTTAGTATATATCTCCACACACCTCTACATTCCAGCTCAGCAGCTGACAGGCCATGGACACTGGGAGATGCAAACCCCAGTCTCCGTCGGTCGGGGAGCACCCAGCCGCCACCCCCAGTAAATTGAATGATATGTAATTCGGGCACACGCTATTTAGTTGGTAAGCGAGCTTCTGTGGCGGACATCTAGTGTCGGGCCGACCCCCGTCCTAGTCAAAGGGGGGCCTGTACAACGTAGTAGTGACTCTGGTGCTTCGGACCAGCCCCCTGTCGCGCCACTACAGCTGGGAGTGTTCCGCTCCTCAGGTCTGTCTCTGCTCCCGAGGCCGTACAACCAGAGCAATATATTATAGAGGACGTTGAGTATCTTCAAGTATGTAGTTACCCCGGCAGACAGCTCCCAGATCGGCCAGATGTCAAACTGCGAGGGGTGGGGCCTCTCCCCCGCACCAATGGTGTCTCCAACAAGAGGGAAGTGAGGGGGGTGCTCACCGGTACCCCAGCCGCCTGATCCCGCGATGGCCATCCGCCTGTACCTGCCCCGCGGGGGGCTCATCACTGGTAGGCCCCCACCAGAAAGGCCACGGTCAGGAACCCGCCGCGGCCACCTGCACCGACGCAGGCACCGCCTCACGGCCCGATATGGCTGCCGATGTTCAGGCGCAGGGCTCTGAGGAATTGCGCCCGCATCTCAGATCCAGCCGGCCGCTGCCCCGACTGAACAGCGGGCCTTGCCTGCTAATGATCGCTCGGCAGATGAGCTCTCGGACAAAGGCCCCGTGATCAGGGCATCGCCTTCGCCGCCTCCATCAACGCGGGCTCAAGGCGACTGCACCGTGACCCGATATGGCCGCCGGGGTCCGGACGCCGACTGTCTATGCCCTCAATCCAGTTAGCCACACAACGCGTTTATAAGCTGCTCCTCCTCGTCGGCGACACACAGCAGCACTGCCACTCTTCTGGGGTATGCCAATCTTCTTCGCGGTGGTGCGTCACACGCTCCGGCGCTCCCTCTCCACAGAGGCTGAAGATCCCTAGGCCTCAGCAACGTCTCCGCCTTGAGCTGCTTCACTCACCCGGAGGGCGATGTCGAAAGGATTTTGGTGGCAGCAGGGCAAGGGTAGTACCTGCACAGGGCAGAAGCACAGCTTTAAGGGCCGATGCGGCAGGATAAACGCCGGATTTCAGTAGGGCTACGGGAGCTTCTTTACGGCGCGTCCACCATGTTGGACCACCTGGCCACGCCCCTCATTTCCTCTTGTTGAACAGAGAAAATCCATCCAATTGTTCTATCTCCATTCCAATATTATTTAATATTCCTAATTGTTTAAAATATCTTGCTGCAAAGTTCAAGGTTGCATCATACAAATTTTCCCAGGGATGACCTACTTCATCATTATTGGTGCTTTATCTGAAACTGTTACTTCTCCAATATCAACATCACACTAGGCGGTTATGTTAGCAGGGCCTAAAATGATATCAATTCTTAACTAGTGTCAAAGAGGATTTGAAAAAATCTATAGGCCTGCTCATTGGAAATGTGTAGCCTTGACATATCTACCAAGCCAAATGTGTTGATGACCCTGCATGCTTTACTCATTCTGGTTTTTGCTCAAGTGTTAGAATTCATTGTGCTGTTTAGTATACACTTTAAATAATCAAATAGCAATATTGGGTCTGTTCAGCTTCCTAATTTGTGAATAAGTCCTTGAAAAAAGAGATGGACTAGCCCTATTTGTTCAATACACTACACAAACTGTAAAAGTTTGGTTAACACCTTCGCGCTGCTTCTGTCGGCCAACGGCCGTCGCGAGCACTACCTCCATAGTGCTGCGCACGTCCATTGGCCGACGCGGCCCCGCCCACTCAATGGAACGCCCCGCACCATGGCGGAATTGCCGCCGCGGTAAACGGGTTAAAATGGCCATCATCCAATAACCGCTCGTGCCCATTTTCGAAGACATTATTTCAAAATTATTTAAAACTCATCCTTGCATATATTTTACTACTTTTGTATTAATAAGAGTCTCCAGTAGACCCCACTACCTCTAGCATCTCTGACACCCTTGAAACTGAATGCTCTCTTAGGTATTCCTTTGTGATGGGTCTTGTCAATCCAAGATACAAGACTTTCAAGAATTTTTCCAAAGTTCTAACGTATTCAGTTTCCTATTTCTTAAACCAAAATCATATATTCATATTTCTATCACCAACTGTTGTCTGCTTATTGCTGTACTCTGGTGCTATTTGTCTAATGAACATGCATAGCTTTTTATTCTTCCCCTTAATATTCCTCCAGGTACTACAAGTACTATTATTTAAAGAGTACCTTAAATACCATAATGTGTTGAATGTAATTTTCTCCACTTTTCTCCCTCTTCATAATTTTTTTATTCATGTTGCAAGCGGGCCTTTCATACAGTTGTTCCGACGCATACAAATACACAAAAGAGAGGGGATAGTTATTCCCCATAGCAGAGTTCTCCCTACATTCATAGTCATTGGTTATCTCCACAGATCAGACTATTGTCTTCTTATGCCTTTACTTCTCTCCTTTGATCTCCTGCAGGAGTAGAGTTGCCTCTTCCACTTCTTTCAAGATCCACAAGTGTCCTTTCAACCATGACTATTGTACATATTGGGCTGGGTGCCAGCTCCTTTAACTTCGCGAAGGCTTTTTATCTGTTTATTTTGTTGTGGCATCTCATGTGATCCATCTGGGAACACCTAGAAAGGGAATATATTGGATGCGATGAAGGTTTTTTTTCTCTTTGATTCCAAAGCCCGGAAAAAATACTAAAATAGTGCCCCGGGGGGGAGGGGATGCAACTGGAGTTAGACTTATAGAAAGGTACTCAATATATTCTAGCATGTCCTTAGGTACATCTTTAGGTTGATTGTTCCTTCTGCTCATTATGGCATACTGATGAATCCCACACTTTTGTAAACATTGTGTTAAACATATTTTTATTAGTCCGATGAATCTCAAACTTGATCCCTGAGACTGGGTCTCTAAATCCTCATATCCAATTTCCCCTCAGTTGTTTCAATTTGAACGGCTTACCTTACAGTTGTCCTCTACGGTGCACAGACAGAGTATCGAGTCATTAATGTCGAAGTGCCAGAATATCGAGTTGGGAATATCGAAGTTGCAGAATATCTGCTGCAAGAATATCGTTGACCAGAATATCGACTTGAAGGTAAGAAATATTGTTTTCTGTAATATCGAAGTCAGTAATATCGTTTGTTAAAATATCGTTGTTAATAATATCGATATTTATATTAGTGTTTTGTATTTTAGTATGTATGTTAAAAGTATGTAATCTAATTTTTTTGTATAAGTATAGCTGTTTTTAATGTATGTTTGAAATTTTTAGAAGTGAGTACATTTTATGTCAATTACATTTTGCATATTTTAGTTCTGTAGGGGGTTGTGGGTTTATAGGGGAATAGGGTGGGAAGTAATTTAATTATAATAAAGTAATTAATAATATTTTATTTGTTAGTATTTATAGTAAAAAAAAAATATTAATTAATTATTCATTGGTGATTAATTTTTATTTATTAATTAATTGATAATTATGTAAATTGTGTTATATTTTTGTAGGAGCGGGTTGTGGGTTTATAGGGGAATAGGGTGGGAAGTAATTTAATTATAATAAAGTAATTAATAATTTTTATTTATTAGTATTTATAATTAACTTTTTTATTAATTAATTATTAATTGATTATTCAATTTAATTAATTAATAATTATGTAAATTGTGTTATTTTTTAAAGGGGTGTGTTGTGGGTTTATAGGGGAATAGGGTGGAAAGTAATTTAATTTGAATAAAGTAATTAATAATTTTTATTTATTAGTATTTATTTTATATTTTGATTTTATAGTGTTTGTGGTAATTTATTTAGTATTGATTATTAATTGTTTGTTAATTATAATTAATTAATTGTTAAATATGTTAATTGTGTCAATTATGTTGGAGTTTTTTGTGCGTTTATAAGGGAATATGGTGTGAAGTAATTTATTTAAAAATCATTAATAATTAATTTTGGATTATAATTAATTCATATCAAATATAATTATTTGTTTGTAAAATGTTTTTTTTTACTTGTATAAATTAATGTTTGTAGTTAATTTTTAGTACTTTTTAACAATAAAATATTTTTCTATCTTTTGTAATTTATTATATTTTTATATGTTTTTTATTTTTGTGTTATTAACAATTTTTGTATTGTACGTATTTTATTTATTTTTTATTTTTGTTTTAATTATTTGGAAATATTAATTTTAACCCTCTGCTATCCAACACTTTCCCTACTGTTGCACTCTCTGGAGTGGGAATAGTAATTTTTTCCCCTCCGCTATCTAACACTTTCCCTACTGTAGCACTCTCTGGAGTGGGAATAGTCATTTTTAACCCTCCGCTATCCAACACTTTCCCTACTGTTGCACTCTCTGGAGTGGGAATAGTAAATTTTACCCTTTGCTATCCAACACTTTCCCTACTGTTGCACTCACTGGAGTGGGAATAGTAATTTTTTCCCTTCGCTATCCAACACTTTCCCTACTGTTGCACTCACTGGAGAGGGAATAGTAATTGTTACCCCTACGCTATCCAACACTTTCCCTACTGTTGCACTCACTGGAGTGGGAATAGTAATTTTTACCCATACGCTATCCAACACTTTCCCTACTGTTGCACTCTCTGGAGTGGGAATAGTAATTTTTACCCCTATGCTATCCAACACTTTCTCCACTGTTGCACTCTCTGGAGTGGGAATAGTAATTTTTTCCCCTCTGCTATCCAACACTTTCCCTACTGTTGCACTCACTGGAGTGGGAATGGTAATTTTTTCCACTTTGCTATCCAACACTTTCCCTACTGTTGCACTCACTGGAGAGGGAATAGTAATTGTTACCCCTACGCTATCCAACACTTTCCCTACTGTTGCACTCACTGGAGTGGGAATAGTAATTTTTACCCCTACGCTATCCAACACTTCCCTACTGTTGCAGTAATTGCAGTGGGAATAGTACACTTTTACCCCCATGCTATTCAACAATTTTCCTACTGTTGCACTCAATGGAGTGCAAAATGTAAGTTTAAAAATGTATAAATATTTTAGTATTTTTTTATAATATAATGGTTTTATTATATTTTATGCTATAGGTGTATGTATATATATATATATATATTTTATAGTTAATTTTTATATATTTATAATATTTGAAAATAAATTAAAGTTACTAGTTTTTTTTTTTTTAAAGTACATATACATTTATATATTAAATTTTATTTATCTGTTTAATTTTTTTAAAATAAATTTGTTTATTATATTTTTTTAAATGTATATTATATCTAAGTAATTTTTTTAGTTAATTTTATAATATAATTGTTTTTACATTATTTTTATATATTGAAAAAACGATATTTTGGACATCGATATTTTCTACATCTATATATTTTTTTCGATATTTTTGTCATTTACATTTTAAAGATTAGATGTCGATATTTTGACTCTCGATATTTTTACATCGATATTTTTGTCTTCGATATTATGTCAGTGATTCGTCCTCTACAAGCTCCAAATTGACTTCTATTTCTGTGAGATGAGTTGTGAATGTATTCATCGGTAGACCTAAATCCTTCAACTTGGCTTAGTGCTCACAACAGTTTACTAAACTAGGCTCTTGAGGTCCAAGTCCTCCTCTTTCAGCTAGACCAGATGGAATACCAGCAGACGTTTACCAGGCATTCTCGCATCAATTAGCCCCTCAATTTATGAACTGCTAACAAGTGTTTGGGAAGGGAGAACCACCTGAAGACATCGGGTCTGGCCAGCATTATGGTATTCTGTAAAAAAAAGGCAAAGCACCACCACAGTGTCCATGGCCTTATAGACCAATTTTAGTATTAAATTCAAACCCCAACGTTTATTCCAGTATACAGACAAGATGGTGAGGTAAAATTATAGAAGGTTTATTCTCTTCCTATGAGCTTGGGTTTACCTCAGCGGAACGCACAGAAGAACATATTAACTGTTAGGATGGGAATGCCCCCTGTATGTTCCCCTGCCCTAAATGTCCAAGTGCAAGCATCTGATATCCTGATTTTTTATTTTGGGCCTAGCCTCACAGGAATCTGTTATGTGTACAAAGGCCTAGGCCTGTCCCTTGACAAAAGTGAGGTTCTAGACCTGCCATGTGACCTGTAGCGGCACACCAATCATGTCCTAATTTGTCTGACAGTGGACTACCATCTCTCTCATGGGTTTACCATGTAGAGCAGAGCAGTGGTGACAGTGTACTCTGTTTGAGAATCCATAATTGTGAACAGATCTTTTAATCTGTGTCACTGGAGTGGATGCTTACTGGCACACTTGTGTAAAGTTCAGCGTCTATGCACTAACTCAGATGCTGGTGCAAACATCCTGAGTGCATGTAATGCAGTGTGGCCTGTGTGGTGCATGTGTTGTATGTATGAGTGAGCCTGAGTAATCAAAGCCTGTGGGTTCCATTTTGGAAACCCCTGGCCTGTCTCTGGACATAAAATGGAGGTGAGATTGTTTTCACAAAGAGTGGAAGAGTATTACTGATATTCCTGAAGCTGGAAGGAGGAGACCCCAACAGTAGGGAAAGAGAAGATAGGTTTCCCTTACAAATTAAATTAAATTAGGTCCTTTTGCTGAGAGAGTCTGCTGATTAGTCTTCCTGAACACTGCGATTTGGTAGATAGTCTGAAGGTGCAGACAGAAAATACCCTACTTTGACTGTATAAACGTGGGAGTTGCTGGCCCACTTGTTGTTCTACTTCCATGTTCTATTTAACCACAAAAGGGAATGCTCCGCAGACAACTCAGAGGACTGATGTGCAACCAGAGCTGGTGTCTGCCTCACAGACAACTTTTCAGTGGTGAGGGGACCTGAAGTCTTGCCTTCATAGAATTAACAGATCCTCTGACCTGAAATGCCTTGAAGCCAAATTGCTGCTGAGAGAGGAAAGGAGTCTGTCAACCCCGCAAAGGGGTGACGGCTCTGAAGCGCCAGAGAGCATGACTCCGTGATGTGGGTCTGCCTAGAAAGGAAGACCAGGAGAACGATCTCCGTGTCCAGAGAAATGTGGAGAAAAGCATCTGCCCCCGAATGGTTCAAGGCGGGAACCACATCTCAAGAAGTATGCTGAGCACACTGTGCTGCCACATCAGAGGACTGTGCCCAAGTGCACTGAGCTGCTACACCGCAGAAGTGTGCCCGAGCATACTGCACTGCTACATCGGAGAAGCATACATAAAGAGAGAGACTAGGAGAATTCAAGGTCCTGCATACAATCTCCCCTGTATGAATCAATATACAAAGAGTATGCAGTTCCTAAATTCATATAATGATGATGGCTCTTTGCCGGAGAGCTTTTTAAGATCTTATGGCTTTTTAAGATGTTTTTGCCATAATGAGCCTAAAGTGAGGGTGCAGAATGTGTAAATTGGAGAAAAGAAGTGAGAATGTATAAAAATGACTAAGGACCACCCAATGACTATTTTATTATGATGGTTGATCTTGTCATATCTAAAAACAAGATGAAACTTGTGAAAGAAACAATGTTCCTTCGTATCTCAAAGTATCAATTTAAGTGGAGGTCAACATGTTTCTATCTAACAGAGTAGTCATGGATGATCTAAGGCAATTCATCAGGACCATTAAAAAACCCTAATTTTCATGGGATCGGGACAGTAGTTCAAATTGGTGAAATGCCCAATCCGAAAACAACCTAGATAGTATGATAAAACCAATACCTCTTATAAACTAGTCACATGAGGGAGCGTCCGACCCGGTCGGAAAAAAGTACATGCCCCTTAGGTATTGCGCATTGTGTTGTTTTGGGTGTCATGCGCTGTCACCTGCCGGTGTCCTACCTCTCTCTGCAAACGCTACTGTGTGATTGTTGAGTTCTGAGTTTGCACTCCCTACTCTACCTCCATGAGAATCCAGTGACAGATCATCATTGCTACCACTGACAGTCAAGTGCTGAAGGGGTTCTACATGGGACATTTTTGTAGAACCATAGTAGTATCGACCACAGGACATAAGAGGAAAACAACTCCAGTCCCATAAGGCTGAGGCCCAGTAGCTGTTGCTTGCCCTGTGCCCCCCACACCCCCAAACGGGATCTGACATAAACTATCCAGTGGCACTCATAGATTAGGCAGTTTAACCACAACCCACTCTCACTTTGCATCTTCTGGAAGATGACAAGGCTATTCATCGAGTGAAGTGGTCTTTCTTTTGGGCCTTGAAGCAAATGTTGGTATCCCTACACAGTCCAGACAGAGGTTACATCAATCTGTGAATTCTTGCATGTCAGTCTGTAGGAAGCTGGCTCTGTATATACTATACCAAAATGAGGTATAGTGGGCACAGAGTCCAGGGAGTCCCCAGAGGTATAGCAGAGGCTAAAGTAGGTAAGTACTAACAGCTCTCTTTGTGGTAGTGTGTCTAGCAGTTAGGCTTGCCCAGAGGGTGTGTTAAGCATTTATTGTATTCACTCAATCAAGGCAATCAAGGACTGATTACACACTCTCAGAGACAGAACCCAGACCAATTAGGTAAGTATAAAAAATATATACTTATGTTTTATTTTAGAACCAGGCAGGACTTGGCACAGGTGAGTAAAATATACTTTCAAATGTAAGGGAAATGCGGTTGTACTTGAAATTGCTGTTGCTACAGGTTTTTATCACTTTTGAAATGCAGTTTGTATTATAGAGTAAGTACTTTCAGATTACTTTTTAGTTACTTTAGGATTACTTTGAGTACTGGGGGTGGTATGCCTAGATACCACACCTTAGGATCTCTATATACAAGGTAAGTATGACTTGTTATACTTTGCAATAGAATTCTCTTTTCTTCATACAACACAGTTCAACAGACATTTTTAGGCCCCAAATCTCTTTACTTGGGTTCCTATGGGGGAAAAGTGTTAGCGGTTTCACAGGTAAGTACACGACTTACAAGGGTGAGTTTCAGGGGTTAGAACCAGGGTTCTCCAAGGTCTAGATGGGCACTTGAGTTGCACCACCAGCAGCACTGGGGCGGCCGGGTGCAGAGTGCAGGGGCCCAATGTTGGTTAGAGACTGCTGACGAGCAGGTCACTCGGTTGTGGGAGCAAAGCTCCTGTGGTTAAGGTCAGCACTGCAGGGGCCAATGACCAGCACAGGAGCTGCACCACCAGCGGCACTTGGGCGGCCGGGTGCAGGGTGCAAAACGGATGTCTGGGACCCTGTGCTTTCCAATGGAGACCTTCGGTTTCGAAAAGATGCTGCAGGCTCAAGCAGGGAGGCTTCCTGAATGTGATGACCAGCTGGAGAGGTAAGTTGGGATCTGGGGGGATGCCTGGACACCATTAGTTGGGCCACCCGAGGCTGTGGGGTGTCGGGTGCAAGGGTGTCTTCTGGCGTCGGGTTTTCTTACCAGCTCCAGTCGCAGTCGAGGGGGGCCTTCAGGTTGGGGCTGCAGGTGTCGTCTGGAGGCTTGAGGGAGGTCGAGGGTCACCAGATCCCAGGTCAGGATCCCTGGGGAGACCTCCTTGAGGTGTTGGGCCACTCGAACTCGGGCCGTGGGTGTCGAGTGCAAAGTGGTGCAGAATCGCGAAGTCGCCCGAATCCGGATTCTGGAGGTAAGTCTTTGTTTGAACAAATCCGGTGCTCACAAGAGACAGAGGGGCCGATTCCGATCTCGGTCGGAGGCGCACCCAATACCATTCGGTCGGGAAAAAAGCCATGCGAAAGCCTGTTTCCCGACCGATCCGTACAGTACACCGAACGAGCAAGTACGATGCGCACAACAGCAAAAAATCCGGCCGAGCCGTACTCACCCAAACCAGGTCCTGTTCTCCGACCGAGGCGAATCCGGAAACGCCGAATCGAGTCGCACGGAAGGAAAAATGCAGCCCCGTCCGGCTGGACAAGTACGATGCGCTTTCCGTACGCTCTGAACCCGTCGCTACGCACGGCACGTCAAAGCATCCGGGAGAGGCGCACATAAGCTCCGATTCGCGCCACAACACGATCCACGGCTCCGAGACGAACACGGCACCGACGAGGACGACGCGAAGCGACGAGCGAGGCGAAGCGACGAGGACGACGCCAAGCAACGAGAAGGACGAACGACACGAACCAACCATGAATCCCTTCGTCCCGATCATACCAATATTCTACATTTACTACCGGAACAGGCACGGACGCGTACGGCGCAGAAGGTAAGCCAGACACCAACCACAAAACACATACAACACGTACACGACACATCACACACACACACACGGGGATGCTGAATATACTTACACCAGCAACAGCAGCACCATAGGGGCGGGATGCTCATCACCAATGCCACATATGCACACAGGGGCCTGAATGCGCACCACCACCCCTACCCAGGGGGGCTGGATGCCTACCACTACTACCACCCTTAGCCAGGGGGGCTGGATGCCTACCACTACTACCACCCTTAGCCAGGGGGGCTGGATGCCTACCACTACTACCACCCTCACCCAGGGGGCTGGATGCCTACCACTACTACCACCCTTAGCCAGGGGGAGCTGGATGCCTACCACTACTACCACCCTTAGCCAGGGGGGGCTGGATGCCTACCACTACTACCACCCTCACCCAGGGGGGGCTGGATGCCTACCACTACTACCACCCTCACCCAGGGGGGCTGGATGCCTACCACCACTACCACCCTCACCCAGGGGGCAGGATGCCTACCACTACTAGCACCCTCACCCAGGGGGGCTGGATGCCTACCACCACTACCACCCTCACCCAGGGGGCAGGATGCCTACCACTACTACCACCCTTAGCCAGGGGGGCTGGATGCCTACCACTACTACCACCCTTAGCCAGGGGGCTGGATGCCTACCACTACTACCACCCTTAGCCAGGGGGGCTGGATGCCTACCACTACTACCACCCTCACCCAGGGGGGCTGGATGCCTACCACCACTACCACCCTCACCCAGGGGGGCAGGATGCCTACCACTACTACCACCCTCAGCCAGGGGGGCTGGATGCCTACCACGACTACCACCCTCACCCAGGGGGGCTGGATGCCTACCACTACTACCACCCCCACTCATAGGATGGACAATGCATGACACAACCAGCACACCACAACCTAGGGAATGCAAGATAAAGACATCCCCCACCACCATGACAAGCGTGTGTAGGCTGTGTCAAATGCCTACAACACCGAACATGACTTTGAACATACAATGTGACCCCCTAGCACATGTGCCACACATATATGTGTGTGGCACCCACAATGCAAGCAGCCCATGACCATTGTGGCAATGGGGCCTAAACCCCCATCATCACAGTGACCAAAAGGTAAGTGTGGGGTCCATAGCTGAAGCACATTTTGACCATTGTGGCAATGGGGTCTAAACCCCCATCATCACAGTGACCAAAAGGCAAGTGTGGGGTCCATAGCTGAAGCACATTTTGACCATTGTGGCAATGGGGTCTAAACCCCCATCATCACAGTGACCAAAAGGCAAGTGTGGGGTCCATAGCTGAAGCACATTTTGACCATTGTGGCAATGGGGTCTAAACCCCCATCATCACAGTGACCAAAAGGGAAGTGTGGGGTCCATAGCTGAAGCACATTTTGACCATTGTGGCAATGGGGTCTAAACCCCCATCATCACAGTGACCAAAAGGGAAGTGTGGGGTCCATAGCTGAAGCACATTTTGACCATTGTGGCAATGGGGTCTACACCCCCATCATCACAGTGACCAAAAGGTAAGTGTTGACAAAGAAAGAGCTGCAACTGCCAAACTGCATGGATCATTCCTGGTCACAGAACCAAAAACTCATCTGTGGCAAAGTAGTGTATGTGTCCCATTGCAACATAAATTGGGTGAGCCAAATACTGCAGTGCAAATGAGACATTCCTTTGGCCATGTGCAGACAAACAACACCCATGGGGGCTGACACCGTCAACATTCATCAATGACACAATGACAGAAGTGACCATCAGAATGCAGAACCACATATTTGCACCAATGGGCACACAAATGCAGATATCCTGTGGAGACAGCAGATGTGAGGTGAACAGATACCATACCATGGCAGCAATGGGACACACAAACCATGATCACTGTGCTGACCGATGACCTAGGAGTCCCAGGGACAGCAGGGGAAACACACCAAACAACATACAGCCAATGGCACACCCAAGATATGCCAATGCAGTGGTGCAGATGCACAAACACAAACAGGCAGACCAACACTGTCATCATACACAGCAGGTGAGGGGGGTGCCAGTGTCCCCAGGCAACCACACAACACATGAGGAGAGCTGAATACCAATCATACAGATGTGCATACACTGCCACACTAAGGTAACTCATGGATCCAAATCCCCTATGTGGGCAAGCAGGCATTGTCAGATGAGAGGGAGCACAAAACACACATGTCACACAGGCACGTAGGAACAACAACTGACACAGCAAGACACAGACACACCACAGCACCACCCCCAGGGCCCCCACAATGTGGTGACCCTTGGCTGCATAAAAATCCCACTCTGATGACAAAGCTGAATGTGGTTCACACTGTGAACCACAGTCATGTGTCCTGAGCAACAAACTACCATCACACCGACACAAGCACAAATCAATCAGCATGGCCAGTAAGCCAAGGCCAACATGGAGGCAGGGGTCTAGCTGGGCAACAACTCCCATCTGCACACACTCAAGACCACACCCCTCGACCTCCAACAATGTGCAGCAGTGAAGTACACATGCACTGGTGACATTGCACATGCACCCATGACTATTCCAGGGTGGTGGGTGGGAACCAAGGTGCAGAAACACATCACACATGGCCACTCAACAAGACTCCTGAATGTCTGACACACTGCACACTACGCTGTACATGGACATGACGGCGATACCACACCAACCAATGGGATCCCAGCCACAGTCACACACCAATGAAGAAGCCAAGGTCACCCACAAAGAACACACATAGACAACAACCAACATCGCAGCCCGGACCCTGAGGAGTGCCAGCAGTCACACACACAACGTGTCACAATAACTTAAAGATAACACGAACTGAAAATCACATGACAGGGGCAAACAACAAGTGCCAAGGGGAAACCTGACTGTGACCCATCTGCGTCTGCACACAAACTCAGCCCTGACAGCAAACACACCTATGGGTGACACCCTGATGACCAGTAATGTGCCATGCACCCACATCACAGAGAACACAGGGAGAAGACTTTGGGGGAACATAGCTCAAGTCAGCAAGCATCACAAACAGGTACAACACTAGGGATCACAGCATGCGCAGATAAATGGAAGTGAACACACAGACATGCACATACAACACACACCTTGGGCGCAGGCAATGTCACACGTGTACACACTGCCATGAGGGGACTCCACTCCTGTGTGAGGAAAGCTGTGCCATATGTTGCCTCAGTAGGGCCCCATCATGTCAGCTGAGCACTTGGTCACACAATCAACAATTAGCACCAAATGAGGGCTCCCGTCACATCAGCCTGGTCATGGATGTGCCAACGGAATCATCAGCACAGATCCAACACACTTGTATAGCAATGTTGCACTGACTACACGGATGAGTCCTTCCCCATTGATGCCCAAACCTGCATGTCCAGTGGAGATGGCAACACGGTCAGGGAAGTAGACAAATCCAACAATGGCAGGCACAACAGATGTGCAGGGGTGGAAGCCACAGATATGAAATTGCTAATGTAAGTAGGAAATCCCATTGCCAAATACTGAACACATGACACCCTCAGATGCTGCTATGGATGACATGGATACACCACATGATAGGACACATTCCCCCTGGACCACATGGGTTCCTGCACAGTAACACTTCATAATCATGAGACCAGATATCACCATCACTGCAGCAAGGGCATGGTTAGCAGCACCAACAACATGTACATCTGAAGCATGAGCACTAGAGAAAAGAAAGTTGCTTTATTCAGCATATGTGTTGAATGAAAACGACGTCCAGAAAAAAAGAGCAAAGGCCAATGGCCAGTCCATTGTCAAAGTTCAAACAGGGTGACACTGGCAGATGTCACCCTACGCATGCCTGCACAAAACCAGGGACAATCCACTAGGAGGGGCAACCGGGGGGCAGGCCAGGCACCGCAGGGACAGGATCAGGGCTCACCAGGGGAGTCAGGGAAGGGGTGGTGGGTGCTGGAGAGCCACTGACAACTGCAGTGGAGGTGTCTGACATGGTGTGTGCCGGCACAACTGGGGGCATGACTCAGATGTCGTGGGTGCCGGCACAACTGCAGTGGACCCTGCAGATGGAGTGGACAGGTCCGCCACTGCAGTGCCCAAGTCAGACAGGGCGGTAGTGGACTCCACTGCAGTGCCTACCTCCAGGGGAGGAGAATGGGGAACAGGCAAGGTGGGTTGGACAGAGGGGAGGACACCCTCACCACATCAGTGGCACAGACAAGCGCAGCGGGGGTGTGGTGCTGGGAGAGCAAGTGGCAGGGGGAGAAGGCCTGATCCTCTTGGGGATGGTATATCTGTGGGTGGGGGAACCTGGGGCAGGGTGTGGTGGGGGCACCTGTGCAGTGGGGGCCTGAGGGATGGAGGACGGAGACCTTGTGCCTGAGCTGCAGGGCGGTGGCGGGGTCTTGCTCTTAGGACTCCGGGGGACTTGCGGGTGGGGGCCTCAGTCCGTCTGCGCCTGGGGGAGGGTGTCCGGGGGCGAGGGGCACTCTGCTCCGTGTGGGTGGGCTTCCTCTTCCCCCGGGATGCTGGAGCAGCTTCATCGGTGGGGAAGAGGCCGAGGTCACAGAGGAAGAGCTGCTGTGACTTTGGGGTTGCAGGTGAGGCAAGGGAGGGTGCTTTGGAGGGAGAGGGAACTGAGGACTGCGCAGTGCATGTGGATGCGTGTGTGTGTTCCAGGGCCCCATCCCCTGTGAGTCTGGCTTCAGTCCCCTGAATGTGCGTGCGTGTGCGTTTTGTCATTGGCGTGTGTGTCAGTGTGCTGGATGTGTGTGTGCTGGTGTGTGCCTGTGCCGGTGTGTGTGTGCTTGGGATGGGTAAGGTGCTGGGGAGTGTGGATGGAGCAGAGGCAGGAGGGGTGAGGGACCGTTTGAGGAGGGACACTGCTGCCGTCAGGGAGGAGTCCATGGACCTATTGCCCCTCTGTAGGTCAGACATGCCCGATGAGATGCCCTCCATGAACGACACCAGCTGAGTCAACAGCGCGGTGTGCGCATGGAGGACACTCAGCATGGCTGTCTGGCCTACATGGAGCTGGCGAAGGAGGTACACAGACTCCTCACTCAGGGCAGCAGGGGACACAGGGGCAGGGGCTGCGGTGCCTGGCCCAAAGGAGACACGCTCCCGGACATGGGAGCCTCCACGGACCTGGGGAATGGGAGCCGATGGGAGGGCGGTGGTGGTGCTGGTGGTGGCGGGGACAGCAACACTAGCTGGGGTGTGGTGGCTGCTGACACCCGCCTCCACAAGGGAGTCATCCTCCGAGTTGCTCTGGTCCTCAGCTGAGGTGGATGCTGCTGAGGACTCCTCGGTGTGGCTCCCCTCGCCCTCCGTGCCACTGGGTCCCTCCGACCACTCCTCGGCTGCTGACCCAGTCTGGCTCTCTGGCTCCTCCTGGTCCGTGGAGCTGTCCCCTTCCGTGGCCGTGGATGTATCTGCAAACAATGGGGAAACAGACAGACATCAGTCACCTGCACAAAACGCACACACCACTGTGAGCACAGCACATCACAGAGCAAGCCCTGGCATCATTAGTTGTACATTGCTAAAAGTGCCCTAACTGAACAGGAGAAGCCAATTGTCAGTCTGATGCCAAGCATGGCACTCACATCCCACATGGCCTTGCACCCATCTGTCTGGTGTCTGTTGGATTGCAACACCCCAGTGTGGACACATGCACCAAGTACACAGTAGTTGGACAGTGCAGAGGACACGGTGTGGCATGTGGACATGCACACATCACAGCTCTTGCCACTGAGTCAGTACAGGTTTCCGGATGAAAGGGATGCCCAGAGTCAAATAGGAAATGCATGTGATGCATACCAGCGACAGACACCATGATGCACCCATGTCCTGATAGCCAGCGCCACTATGGTGTGCATGTAGCACATGTCACTCCCCTGCAGGCTCACCAATCAGTAGACACATGCCATGGCGGAGGCATGACTGCAAAGTCATACATCACTGTCTCAGTGATGTATGACTTTGCAGCCAGACAACAACACTCTGCACTGTGTCACAATAGTAGGTCATGGGGAATGCAAGTCCTGGAGCTGCACAAGTGCACATGTACATCCCCCACAACACATCCTCTTAACCCTCATCTGTCCAGGTCATACCTATTGGACATATGGGAGACCTGTGACACTACCCTCTGAACCTGAGCCCCTCACACTCTGCTGTGAATGGGGAACAGCTGCCTGAACTTCACATTCACATGCCCCAGTCTGCATGGGCAGCTGATCAGACACCTATGTGACACACAAGTATCGTCTCCTATGGTCACATCTCCAGTGGCATGCTGAGCCCCTACCAAGAAACTCCACAGCAGTCCTGGCGACTAATCCACAGCACACTGACACAGAGGCAGACACCTGAGGGGTCAAATCACTGCGCACAATGTGTCAGCTGATACACGGGAGTGGGAGTACAGAGTGTATTGTATGGCCTGGAGTAGGCATGACTGTCCAGCCCCACATGAATGAGGGATGAGCCCTGGACTGTAGGCAGCTGGCTAAGTATGTGTGACACACGTCATATACATACTCCTGGGGCCCAAACATTGTTCCCACCCGCAGCATGGGTGTGTGCCAGATACCCCAGCCACATGTGGTGGATCAGCTCAGCAATTGGACCACAGATCAAAGTAACACGCTGAATACATGTCAGAATACAGGCATTGTGTAAGCAATGGACCCACCCATGATGCCCACCACAGAGTCAGGGAAACAGATGCTGTCTCCCACCTTGAGTCAAGCAAACTGCAAGGACACAGTCCTAAGTGACAGAATTCCCTGCATGTAAGGGCCACACCTGGGTATCAGATGAGGAGTGGGCAGTGCACAATAGAGGGACATGGCTCCTGGACAACATGACTGCTGTACTGTGGCAGTTTAACCAGGCCCGAGGAGGGCACATAGCATGTTAGACAGAGTTCACAGTGCAGTCTTTGACTCACCCCCTCCTTGCTGCTCTCTGGCCTTCAGCTGCCCATCCAGGTCTGGAAAGACCACCGCCAGGATCCTGAGCATGTGGGGGTCAGGGTCCGTGTTCCGCCCCTCCTGCGAGGAGGCGACAGCTTCAGCTGGACCCGTGCAATCCTCCGGGTCCAGCCCCGAAGGTCCTGCCACCTCTTTTGGCAGTTGCGGATCCGGCGCTTGTAGACCCCCACGGACCGGACAGCCCGGACGATGTCCTTCCAGATCTCCTGCTTCCGATGGGCAGAAGCCTGTCAGGATGACAAAGTGATAAGGCCATTACTACACATGCAACATATCCGTGCATGACACAGTTGCATATACATGTCGCAATCACAGGGGCACATGGTGTACACAGGCAGTGCACGGCTGCCCATGGACAGTTTTCCAGAAGTCACTACATGGTATCATTGCATGGGGAGTAAAACCCTGTTCAGAAGCACTGTCACTGCACCATACCTGTCCAGTGCAAGTCACTACACACTATGGGGGTGACAACTACTCAGTGAGCCTGCTAGCCAGTGGCGTGCAGACTCTCAGCCTTGCTAGTCAGACAAAATGCACATTCAGAAAGGCAGTGCACAGGACACTCACCTGCTCCCCTGGTGTCCCATACAGCTTGCTGTACTGTGGAAGTAGGCTGTCCAGCAGGGCCTGGTTCTCTTCAAGGCTGAAGGCTGGGGCTCTCTCCACAGTACGTGCCATTGCAGGGTCCAGAGGGGCAGAGACAGCAGCAGTGCAGTGGCAGATGTCGTCTTGGAGCATGTAGTGCAGGCAAGTGGGCTCTCAGGGGAACAGCCAGCAATATATATGTGCTGGAGAGGCAGATACTGTCCCTTGTGTCCAAAGTGATAGGTCCAAGTCGTTTGCATCTTCTGAATCTGGCCAATCCATGGAATAGCAGCACCAAAACACGCCCACAGCATCCTTCAAATCTTCAACTTCATGACATACATGATTTTGCAACATTGTTGTGGGTGACCAACTGATTTTCCAGCAACCGACTCGTTCGAAATTCGAAAACGCGTCCGTTGCCAGGCAAGCCCATTGTCAATGGGTGCGCACCGATCGGTCCATTGCAGTTCAACGCGCACAGGGGTACAACGCGTACCCGCACACATTGAAAGCAATGGGCCGGCCGGAGGCACCGATCGGTCCATTGCAGTTCAACGCGCACAGGGGTACAACGCGTACCCGCACACATTGAAAGCAATGGGCCGGCCGGAGGCACCGATCGGTCCATTGCAGTTCAACGCGCACAGGGGTACAACGCGTACCCGCACACATTGAAAGCAATGGGCCGGCCGGAGGCACCGATCGGTCCATTGCAGTTCAACACGCACAGGGGTACAACGCGTACCCCCACACATTGAAAGCAATGGGCCGGCCGGAGGCACCGATCGGTCCATTGCAGTTCAACGCGCACAGGGGTACAACGCGTACCCGCACACATTGAAAGCAATGGGCCGGCCGGAGGCACCGATCGGTCCATTGCAGTTCAACGCGCACAGGGGTACAACGCGTACCCCACACATTGAAAGCAATGGGCCGGCCGGAGGCACCGATCGGTCCATTGCAGTACAACGCATCACTGTACATGTGACTGGCATATGTCAGCATGCCTGTCTCAGATGGACATATGCCAGCCACAGATAGCTCCCAGGGAGTGAGGGGCACACCTACATCACGACAGCCTGTCCAAACCTTATCATAAGGCATGTAAGGCTGCATTTCCTATTGTGTGTATGTTGGTGTACATGTTGTCCTGTGGGTGTCACCTGTGGGCAGCCACCCCCAGGCTGTGCACGTGTTCATGGGGACAGGATCCTGGGTGTTACGTGTACGTGACCACTGTGATGTGCAACTGTTCATATCTGTGCATGTGCCATGGTCACATTTCACAGTGGTGTTTGTGTATGTCATGTCACATACCCCGTGAGTCCCATGTGGGACGGTATGTTTGAGCCAGGGTGTCCCAGTGGCACAATAGTGATGGACCTCCACAGTCTTTGTGCATGTAGTGTTTACAATGTCTCTGATTTCATGTGCACAATGGGAGACAGTCTCCACATCCACGTTGTGTGTGCATGGACTCTGATGTTGTGCGTGTGTGTCACAGACGTCCATGTCTGTCCTGCCGTGGCAAGTGGGGCCACTACCTGTGGGGGTCATGTTTGTTTTGCTGTGGTGTACACATGATACTCCATGTGATGCCAGTGTCCATGTGGCATTACAGGGTCCCTGGGAATGTACCTGTCGTTGAGCTGTGGTGCCTGGGGCACATCTGTCCTCACATGTCACTGTGGGGGTGATTGTGACACGGCAGCAGGAGATGGGAACTGTGACACGGCATCATGATATCCAATGGGCCAACCTGGGACAAATTGATGCCACCTGTAGGACCGTGTTGACAGATGTTGGCCATGTATGTACCATACATGTCCTTCCGGTACTGCACACTTCATGTAGTTGTGCCTCATAATGATGTATGTTGGGATCTTGAGTGTGTTCAATGCCGCATATGTGGGGTGACTGACAATCTTGCTTACTTCTCCTCTGCACTGCAGGGCTCCTGCTGTCCATCGGCCATTCCCAGACCTGGCAACGATGGTGGAACGGGACAGCATCCGACGGTACCGCTTCACCAGGCAGCTGATTGAGGATTTGGCAGTGCAGTTGTCCCCACATTTGCAGCCTGGCCGGCCGTATCCTACAGCGCTGACCCCCAAGGTGAAGGTGATGGCAGCCCTACACTTCTTTGCCACCGGTACCTTCCAACATACTGTGGCGACTGCTGGTGGGATGTCACAGACCATGTTCAGCCGTGTGCTCCGCGATGTTTTGGCGGCAATGTTGCTCTTCCTGAACCGGTACATCTATTTCCCTAGACTGCGACGACTCACTGACGTGAAGAGTGACTTTTATGCCCTGGGGAGGATGCCGCATGTAATTGGCTCCATTGATGGGACACATGTGGCTTTGGTACCACCACAGGCCCAGGAGCAGGCCTACAGGAACCGCAAGCACTACCACTCGGTCAATGCACTGGTGGTGTGTCTTGCAGACATGACCATCACACACGTGTGTGCCCGTTTCCCTGGTTCAGCACACGATGCCTTTGTGATGAGGAGTAGTCGCATCCCCAGGATGATGGCACAGATGCAGAACCAGCGTGCCTGGCTTGTCGGTGTGTACTGACTTTGTGCCATTGTGTGTGATCTGATCTGTAGTATTCCGCCCACTTTTCCAAGTCAGCTAATGTGCACTTGTCTGTCCGTAGGTGACTCGGGATACCCCAACATGCCGTGGTTGCTGACACCCCTCAGGAACCCTGTGACACCTGCCCAGATGCGCTACAATGAGGCACATGGTCGGACCAGGAGAGTGATTGAGCGGACCTTTGGTCTCCTGAAGAGCCGCTTCCGCTGCCTGGACAAGACCGGAGGGTCCCTCCCATATGCCCCTGCGAAAGTGTGCAAGATTATCATCGTCTGCTGCATGCTCCACAACCTGGCAGTGCGGAAGGAGTTGCCTCTCATCCAGGATGACAATGACCAACATCCGCCACCTGTGGAGGATCCTGGCCTGGACCACGATGCCAGTGACGATGATGATGATGATGATGGTGATGGTGATGTCCGCACACAGCTCATCACCAACTTCTTTAGCTGAATGTGAGTATCCTGAGGTGTCATGTCAATGATGTGAGTTGGCATGATGTGTGGGTGGTGCTCTGGTGCTGTTGGAGTGTGTCCATGGGCTACTTGACTGGATGTGTGTTGCGATGTGTGGTGACAGGTGGGCTGTACTCCCCAACAGTGTTGACATGCTAACTTGGTTCTGGGTGGGTATCTTGTAACATGTATTGTGCATGAGTTTTGCTGTTCTGTCCTGTACTCCATTGCTTTTGACTGTGTGTCATTTCTGTCCTTCACAGGGTACTTTCAGATTCGTTTGGTCAACTGTGTCCACCGACGACGTGATTGCACATCCAGGCTGGTAGCTGTTGTGTCCCTACAGGTGATGTGCGCCACACCCATGGACTTCCTTCCGTCTACAGTTGTTGACTGTGTGCCCGCTACCAGGTGGGGTTACCTTGCATCTGTAGTGGTTACGGCATGTTGCAACTGTGTAATAAACCTGTGCTTCACTTTGTGATGTGCGTTGTCTGTGGTCACACATTTGACTGCCATTTGCTTACTGCACCTGTGGGCTACTTGACTACAACTGGGAATGGGTGTGGTGTCTGTGCATTGCACCGTCTTCCCTGGCAACATCAGTGTAGGCAATGAGTCAGATGGCCTAGGTGTGTATGTGTCGTGTAGCCCTGGTGGTGTGTCTCCCTCATGTGTGTCACGTTGCCTGTACTCACATGCCTGTGTTGTCCTTGCTGTTGCAGTTCGCATACACAGTGTAATTTTGCAGTTCATCATCCCCATAACAGCACCCACGTTGGAATCACGACAGAGGCAAGTATGGTGTATTAGTGTGTTTATTGTGATACATTTGTGTTAATAGTGCATAGGATGGGTTGTGCTGTACATGAATCTTGCAATCCCAAGTTCCTAGGTGAATTGAAAGTCCGGGTAGACAGGATCCCCAGTATCGGGGCCACAGTTGTCTGACACATTGGTCCAACTTGTACTCCCCATGCAATGTGTGGGAGTAGTGTTGCCGTCAACAGGGTGAACAGTCTGTGCACAAAGGCGAACATCCAGAACAGGTTCAGGCTTCCTGGGAGTTGCGCTTGGCCATCGGCCTCTCACTTTTCCCTCCTCGGACGACCCCTCTTCTTGGGGGGGCCCTCAAGTGCAGGCTGCTGCGGTGCAGGGGACTCTCCGCCAGAGTCCTCCTCCCTCCCTGTGGCAGTTGCAGTTTGTTCGGCACCAGATGTTGTTGGCACACAGGGAGGTGTGGACTGGTTGCTGTTCATCTGGCGGAGGCATTGTAAAATGTCCCTGTGCACCGCCGTCATCTCATGCAGTGCATCCCACTTGGACTCCACGCGGGACATGTGTGAGTCCACACGGGACATGTGTGACTCCACGTGGGACATGTGGGAGTCCAAGCGGGCATGATGGGCAGCCTGCTGCTGTTTAATGTCTCTGAGGAGCCCCACTACCTGGCTGAGCTCTCCGGTGCTGGACTGGTACGCATCAGCTATGCGTACCAGTTGTGGGTCGTCATGCACACCAGCAACGTCTGCAAGCAGCGACCTCTGTCTCCCACCCCTCCCACCACCCCTGCTGACATGTGCAGTGTGTGCAGTGGCACGCACAGATAACCCTGGTCCACCTTGGGGGTTGGTGGTGGTGGTGGTGTCCATGGCCCCAGGTTGGTCCAGGGTCACTGTGCTGGTGTTGCTCCTTATTCTGTCCATGTCGGCAGGGATGGTATTCGTGGTGACAGTCGTTGTAGGGGTGGGTGCAGGGGTGCAGCTGGTGGTCCTGCTGGTGCTGCAGCTGGTGGTCCTGCTGGTGCTGCATGTTGACTTGCACCGGATGTGCCAGGTTGTTCTTCATCGTCCGAGGAGGACAGAGGCTGTACGACGCCAGTGAGCTCGGCATCCTCTTGAGCCTGGGACTGGGACTCCTCAGCGTCTGCTGCTGTGTCCCCATCATCACCTGTTTTTGGGAGACACAAACAATGTATGTCATGTTTCTGCAGGCATCAATGGTTGACACACATGACAGTTGTGACTGTGCCTCTGGGTGCGGGCCTGTACATTGCATTGTCCTAAGTCGTCACAGTCAGGGGTTGATATTGGTGTGGCACATTGTCCTGCATTATTTGGGCATTTCTATGTATTTTCTGGGGTGTGAACATGGTCTGCATTGCTTGTGTTTGGTTGACAGCCGGACCTCCTTCCCACCCACCCAGCCAGTCAGTTATCCCACCATGGAACGTGCTTGCGTTGCAGGGAGTGTAAGTTGTCTCTCAGGATGTCAGTCAGTGGTGTCCTGCTGTTTGTTGGTGCACAGTTGGCAGCAGGGCCTTGTGCTCCCCACAGCAGTAGCCAGTGTCAGCCATCTTGTGAGTCCTTCTCCACTCCCTGTGATGTGAGCATGGTTCAGGGTGGTGTTGATGGGACAGTTGTGGGGGTGAGCTATGTCTGTGACTACGACTCCCATCATGCCATTGCCTCCACCCCACTTGCCAGCATTCCCATACTTACTTGCTTTTGTGTGGAGTTCAGTGGGTGTGGGTGTGAGGGCAATGGCAAGATGGCTGACAGTGGTGTCCTGCTGTTGGTTGGTGTGCAGTACCCAGCATGCCCTTGTGCTCCCCACGACACAGCAACAGTGTCAGACATCTTTGATGGGCCTTTCCACTCTCTGTGGGATGTGCATGCGTGAGTGTGAGCTTGCTGGGCCATGTGGTGGGGGATGTAGGGCTGTGACTACGACTCCCATCATGCTATTGCCTCCTCCCCCTTCCCAGCATGCCCATGCTTCCTTCCTTTTGACTCTGCTTCCCTGTGGGTTGGGCTGGCTGTGCTGACAGGATGGCTGGGAGTGTTGTCCTGGCAGTTGTTTGGCTAAGAGTCCCAAGAGTGTCCCTGTGCTTCACACAACATAACCCAGGGTGGTGGTGCTTTGTGGGATCTTGTGTTAGGATGGAGGGCATTGCATTCTACCAGGTGGGTACTGTGGAGTTTGTGTTGGGGGGTGTGAGGGGAGGTGCTGGTGACTATAGTCAGTGCTGCAAGTCCCCCTTCCCACCCAGCCAGCCAGATATCCCACCATGGAACGTGCTTGCATTGCAGGGAGTGGAAGTTGTCTCTCAGGATGTCAGTCAGTGGTGTCCTGCTGTTTGTTGGTGCACAGTTGGCAGCAGGGCCTTGTGCTCCCCACAGCAGTAGCCAGTGTCAGCCATCTTGTGAGTCCTTCTCCACTCCCTGTGATGTGAGCATGGTTCAGGGTGGTGTTGATGGGCCAGTTGTGAGGCTGAGCAATGTCTGTGACTACGACTCCCATCATGCTATTGCCTCCAGCCCCCTTCCCAGCATGCCCATGCTTCCTTCCTTTTGACTCTGCTTCCCTGTGGGGTGGGCTGGCTGTGCTGACAGGATGGCTGGGAGTGTTGTCCTGGCAGTTGTTTGGCTAAGAGTCCCAAGAGTGTCCCTGTGCTTCACACAACATAACCCAGGGTGGTGGTGCTTTGTGGGATCTTGTGTTAGGATGGAGGGCATTGCATTCTACCAGGTGGGTACTGTGGAGTTTGTGTTGGGGGGGTGTGAGGGGAGGTGCTGGTGACTATAGTCAGTGCTGCAAGTCCCCCTTCCCACCCAGCCAGCCAGATATCCCACCATGGAACGTGCTTGCATTGCAGGGAGTGGAAGTTGTCTCTCAGGATGTCAGTCAGTGGTGTCCTGCTGTTTGTTGGTGCACAGTTGGCAGCAGGGCCTTGTGCTCCCCACAGCAGTAGCCAGTGTCAGCCATCTTGTGAGTCCTTCTCCACTCCCTGTGATGTGCGCATGGTTCATGGTGGTGTTGATGGGACAGTTTTGGGGCGGGCAATATGTGTGACTGCGACTCCCATGATGCTATTGGCTACACTGACTTGGCCAGCATACACAGAATTCCTTCCTTTGAGTGGTCTTCACTGTGTGTTGGTGTTGTTGTGGTGGCTACATGTGTGGATGTGTTTGTTAGTTCTATTTGTGCCACTGCCTAGCTGTAGTTGTGGTTGTGTTTGTACATGTGTTGGCACAGTTGGATGTGACTTTTTGATGGCATGTGTTGTGTTTATCTGACTGACATACACATTTTGGGATGATTCTGTTCTAGTTGCTGTGTAATTGCTATGAGTGCATGGTTTGACTCTCCCCTTGACAGTGATGTGTGTGTTTTGTGGCAGTATATTGTGTACATTTGTTGTGTACTCACCAGGCTCTGGGATGTCCTCTAGTCCATATACGCTCACTGGCGGAAGGATGGCCCGCACCTTCTCCTCCCAGGGCCTGAGGTATATTGGCTTGGCAGGAGGGCCACTGCCGGTGTGTTGGCTGTTGATGTAGTCTTTCTTCAGCATGTCCCGTACCCTCCTGCGCACGTCATACCACCTGTTCTGGATGTCCGTCTTTGTGCGCCGACATGGTGATTGGGCGTTCACCCTGTTGATGATCCTCTCCCACATCTTGGTTTTCTGCGACATGGGGGTCTGTTGGACCAGAGTGCCAAACAGCTGTGGCTCCACCCTGAGGATCTCGTCTACCATGACTTCCAATTCACTATCTAGGAACTTGGGATTCTTCTTGGGGGGCATGGTGATGGGTGGTGATGGTGGGTGATGTGTGTGTTGGTGTGCAGGTGAGGGTGTGTGAGTGTGTGTTTTGCTGGGTGTATGTGAGGTAGGTATTTGTTGGTGTGCTGATGGTGTGTGGCTTGTGTGAGGGATGAGCTGTGGGTGTGTGGTTGCTTTCTCTTGGGTGCTGGCAGTGGAATGGCATTTGCAAAGGCTCATGGTAGTGATTTGTGTCCTTTATATAGGTGGAGTTGTGGGTGTGTCCTTGTTCTCTGTCCCCACCCCCCAGTATTTATTGGCTTGGTAATTTCTTGTTTGGCCTTTTTTGGGTGATTTTTCCTTTGTGCGGTTTGTGTATGTTGGAAACGTTCTTGTGACCGAGTCGGACCCTGCATTGGTCTCGTACGGTGTTTTCCGTTTCGTTCACGCTGTGTTTGTGCAGTTTTCTATGCTGCGTACGCGTCGGTCGCGGTGTATTGTGTTGCTTCGGCTCGGTTTTGTATGCGTGTCGGTCGTACGGCTTGTCCTCCGTCCGACTCGCTCGTGGTTTTCGCGCCTTGCATCGTACTTAGCGGTTTGGAGTTAGCGTGTACGTTTCGGTCGGATTTGTTCCGGGTGCGTGTCGGTCGGTTGGATTCGCGTGTTTTTCCGGCCGGATTGCTGTTTTCCGTGCGGCTCGGTCGGTCGACTTGGTTTTGTTACGTGTCGGTCGGATTTTTCGCGCCTTGCATCGTACTTGGCGTGTCGGGCGCCACGGGTACGTGTCGGTCGGTATTTTTTCCGGATCCGAGTCGGTCGGTGCTTTTTCCGGCCCGAATCGGAATCGACCCCAGAGTCTGTGAAAAGGTCGCAGAGCAGGTCCTACGGGCTCCTGGGGTTGCTGGCTGCTGGGCTCGCCGGGGTTCTTGCTGTGGGCAAGTCGTAGACAGGACAGACCGGTAGGGCTGGGGCAAAGGCAGTTGTTGTCCTCTTCTCCTTCCTAGGTCAGCACGGCTCTTCGGTCCTTCTTTCTTCCTCGAATCTGAGGAGGTAAGGTTCAGGGTCACCCCAAAATACTAAATTTAGAGGCGTTAAAGGGTTGTGTAGGTCGGGAACAATGGGTCCCTTCCTTGGGATGGGTACACCCCCTATTATGCCACCCTCCAGTGGGAGGGGGCATGAGCCTCTTCCTAATTGGCTGAGTCCCCTCATCTTCTAGATCAGAGGTCTTCAAACTTTTTCATGCCGAGACCCCCTTGTCAAACTTTTTTAGACGTAAGGACCCCTTCTGACAAAAATTTCTAGAACCTGGTACTCCTCATCATCGACAACCATAAAAGCCCCCAATCCCCACAGCTAATAATTTTTACGGTGTGGAAATAATATTAAACAGTGTTTAGCAAACCAAAGGTCAGTGAGCGTGGGGGTGTAGTCAAAGGTGTAGCTAAAAATAAAGGGCCTAGTTTATGAGGAATTGGCGTAGGGCAGTGGCGCAAGTCTTCTTGCGGCGCTGCCCTATGCCAATGTGAAAGGGCAGGAATGCACCATATTTATGAAATACGGTGCATTCTTATCCTTTTCCCTCGCGTTGGTGCACAAATTGCTGCCCAGCACCAACATAGGCAGGGTTGTTTCTGTACAGGAAGGGGCACCTTTCTTCACAAAAACAATCCCGAGAGACGTTTTCCTCTTTCTATATGAGCTGCAGAATGCAGTGCACATGGAAAGAGGAAAAACAAGGAGAAAAGAAAACATTTCTCCTCGTTACGCCTCCACTGGGGAGGCATGTTTTTGGAGCCGCCCCAGGTTTACGTGAGTTTGAAGAAAAGCACTGTAAATAAGCAAGTCATTATTTTATACTTGCATTACACACAGTGTAAGATAGAATGCTGCAAAACGTGGAAGTAGTTTTATTATAAAATGGTGCTTCCAAAATGTAGATTTTAGTAATACTAGAGCGTATGTAATGCAATTTTTTTTTTTACATAATGGTCCCTTCAACACCTCTTTAGGGGTATTAAGGGCTGTTAAATGCAGTTAAAATTACAAGCAAGCAGTTCCCAGCCCAATTGTTAACTCTTTGCACTTCCACTCGAAGATTTGTTTTTTTGTCATCACAAACCTTGGTGTTTTTGATCAATAAAAGCCAGAACTGCTCATCCTTTACACTTGCAGATTAACTGATTTGCATTTCATTCAGGCAAGCAGTTGATAACTATCTAAATGAGCTGTCCCAGGACAGCTGTCTTTATCCAAAAGGAAAGCAAACCTTTTGGATTGCAGGGACAAGTGAAGCTGGGGAATGCACGACCCCCTTTCCAGGACTCCAGGGCCCCCCTGGGGGTCGCGCCCCACAGATTGAAGACCTCTGTTCTAGATGGAGGGGACTGCGATGTGTGCTTCACCTCGCCTCCCCCACCTGAGGGGTGGGGTGGGGTTGGCAAAGGTGGGTACACCTCTCTTCCTAGCTTGGATTTCCAGCCGATTCTCCCACCCAAAGTGGGGGCCAGAACCGTGTGAGCCAGTTGCTGGGGGCAGCAAAAGGCAGGGACAGATTCTAAAGGCAGCAGTCCTTTGAAGCTTCCCCTTTCGTGGACCCAGCCCATCCTGGGGAGGAAGCATGACACCTCTGCCCAGGATGGGCTTTGTTTCTGGACCCAGAGAGCTGAGGTTCTCTACCCAGGGGTCCAGAAAACTGTCTGGTGGCGGCAAATGGCAGGTAGCCATTCAGGAACTACATCAGGGCTGGTTGATTTTCAGGGGGCATCTCTAAGATGCCCTCTGAGTGCATTTTACCTTAAATCCAACACTGGCATCAGTGTGGGTTTAATGTGCTGAGAAGTTTGCTACCAAACTTCCCCGTTTTTAGTAAAGTCATTATGGAGCTGTGGAGTTTGTAATGACCAACTCCCAGACCATACACTCTTTATAGCTTTACTACACTTACAATGTCTAAGAAGGGGCTTAGACACTGTAGGGGTACAGGGCTCATGCCACTGCTTGAGGGGTGACTTAGCTAGACCTTAGGCAGTGGGTTGCAGGCATGGCACACAGAGATGTGACTCTTCACTTTTCTCTGCACCAAAACACGCAGACTGCAATGGCAGTGTGTGGGTGTTAAGTTACAGGGCCTCTAAGGGTGGTACAATAGGTGCTGCAGCCCTTAGAGGCCTTCCCTGGTCATAATGCCCATGGTACCTTTTACGAGGGGCTTACCTGTGGCCAGAGATGTGCCAATTGTGGGTACAAAAGTACAGTCTTGGGAAAGAACACAGACCCTGGGAACCCGCTTGGCAGGGACCCAGGGCACATCAAGTCAGGTTGCATCAGATGTCAGGCAAAAAGTGGGGGGTAATCATGCAAAAAGGGGCACTTTCCAACACAGTCTATTTCACTATATAGGTCCCCTGTGCCATTCTCCTCTCAACATGCCCTCTTGCCTCACCTCCAGCATACAGCATTGAACAGGCAGGGTTGCACGGCCAAGATCTTTCACTTCCAATGTTTCTTTCTATTTAGGAGTCATGGAGGCTTCCCATGAGGTTGGCATATACCCACCACGGGGCATCATCCCATAAGTGGCATCTAGCTAAGGCTACTTTCACCCCTCCAATGTGATTCAAATTTTGTTCTACAGTTCTTGCAGGATGGCCTTGAAGTCAGTAACAGGTTCTGTTTGAAATGGGAATCCATTCGCTCCTTTGGCGAACCATGTGGTGACCTCCCACCCACTGAGGCCCTGGCTGGCAGGTTGATGAGGGGATCTGCATTGATGCAAGTCTAAGTTCAGCCTGCTTGGTATCTGACCTTGCTCTGTTAGCATTAGAGTCCAAGGTTTAAGCCTTTGGAGGATGCCCTTTAAGAAATTCTGTTCTTTCAAAGTCTACATTTTGATGGCCATTTCTGCAGCCCTCATCTAAGTGAGTTTGGTTACTCTTCCATCTGCTGTATTCAAATGTGCACTGGAAGAATGGGCTAAGCTATTACTTCCCTTATACAACTATGCGTTTACTACCTTTCAGATACCAGACTCATGGAAAGGCTCGATCTTATGCCCAATTCTTAAGAAAGGAGATCCTTCCCTTCCAGCTAACTACCGACTCATTGCCCTATTAGATCTTGAGGCCAAGGTATATGCTCGGTGTCTTCTCAAGTCACTAGAAAAATGGGTAGCGGAAAATAATATTTTACCATACTTTCAAACTGGGTTCCGAACTTCTGCCTCCACAATTTACAAAATCACCGCCCTAGCCATTCTGAGTCAACAAGCAGCGCAAAAAAATCAACTCCCCCTCTATTGCTGCTTTATAGACTACAGCGCCGCCTTCGATAAAGTGTCTCGTAACACTTTATGGAGGAAATTAGACATGTGGGGGATCCCACGGAGCCTGCTCGGAGCCCTTATCTCCTTGCATAAGAACACATGGGTGCGAGTCAGAACTGGCCCCACGACAGTCTCTGCAAAAATTCCAACTTCTGATGGCCTAAAGCCAGTGGTTTAACCTCTACACCGCTGACCTGGGGAGATTCCTGGAGCAAAGCAGCCTCCTTCCGCCAAAACTGGGCCATGCAAAAACGATCTTGCACATTCTGCAATACGCTGACGATATTGTCATAATGGACCAGGCCAAGTCTGGCCTCCAAAGAGCCTTGTGTAAGCTCCACGAATACAACACAGCTAATGCTCTTAAAATTAACCAGGATAAGGCCAAGGTCTTGATTTTTGGCCATTGCAAGAAAAAGAAAAGTCTAACGTGGATTATTGGGCCCGCAAAGATTAAAACAACATCAAAATACAATTACCTGGGGGTTTGGTTCAGCGAGTCCTCTAGACCATCAGTCCACTTAGCTGCCTTGAAAAAGAGAGCTGGAGCAACAACATACAGCCTGACTCGACTTAACCAGTCCCTGAGTAGTCCTTCTGCCGAACCCATACTGAAGGTGATCAAAGCTACCCTTCTTCCTGCCTTAAGTTACGGGCACCAGGCCTTTCCTGGTGCATGCTCGGCCGGTCTCGACCACGCCCAGGTCACCATTTATAAAAAAATCTTTCGTCTCCCGAAATACATTCACAGGGCAAGACTACGACTGGAGCTGGGCCTCCAAAGACAATCTATTTTCTGTGAGACTGACACCCTGAAGTACTACATAAGGGCATTAAAAGCCGCAGATAATACGCTTAAAGCCCGGTTAAAAGAAACTCTTGCCAGCTCTGGGAATCCATGGAACCGTCAAATTGTAAAAGCCATAAGAATGCTACATATTGACGAAACATCATTAACTGCAGACTCTATTCCATACACAGTCTGGAAAAGGGTTATCAACAAGCAGGTTAGACAAATCTCCTACCAGCTGGACATCCGGATCTTAAAAACGTCAACTATCCTGCTCCCCTTGAACGATTCATACCTCCCTGGGGTACCAAAACCTTACCTTTTTGATAGTCTGAACGCAGTGGCCCGCAAAAATATAATGTTTATGCGTCTTCTAGGTCTGCGCTCCACTGCCTTCAACCGATGGTCTCCAACTGGTGAGGAGGGGGCTTGTAGACTGTGCAATTACAGGTCTGAATCATGGCTGCATCTTCTGTGCTGTTGTCCCGCTCTTGATGCTCCTAGAAGACTTCTCCTAAAACCCTTATATCTAAAAAGGGTCATCAGCACATGTTGGGAGGCATCTGCTCTCTGTTTTACTTCCTCAGATATTCAAGCGCTTGCAAGGTCCGGAAAATATGTGAGACTCTTGGACAACCTGCTTTCTCCCTCTCCTGCCTCTGCCCAACCAGTCCCTCCTTCCCAAAAACTCATCACAGACTATTTTTGCACTTTGCCCTAGTGTCTCTTTACCAAATTGAGCCATAAGGCTCATTTTATCCTTGATTTTGAAGCTTGTACTGTGATCATAATAGTAATTATAAGATTGCCTTGTTAGAAATATGTGTTACGAATTCGATGGTATGCTTCACTTTGTTTTTAATGTGGTAAAGATGCTACGGAGACATTTTATTGCAATGGTTTTAATTAACTGTGCTAATTCAATAAAATCTGAAAATCTGAAATCTACTCTTCACCACAAGTGAAATTTTTTATGGCTCATATACAGGGCCACTGGAATTATGCAGCAGAGGAGGGCCAAATTAGGTGGCAGGGTTGAGTAAATTATGTGGCAAGAAAAGGCAAATTATGCAGCTTAATTCTGCACATTTTATGATTGCTTTACTTCGTTATTTTGTCATTTTTAGGTCTCGCCTGCGTTGCAGCGCATGCGCTGCTCGCTGGCGAGAGACTTTGTGAGAGAGGGATTTCAGAAAAGGGCTTTAAGCCCCGCCCCTCATTTCCATTGGCTGGCGGCACCGTTTATGCTAAATGGTGGCCTGCCATTGGAAATGAGGGTTTTTTTGTTGACGCCCTTTGGCCTCCGATGCGGACTGGGTCGCCTGCTTTGCTGCTGTCGCAAAGCACTTTCTTATCTTTATGGGGCCATGTGTTTCCACGCTAATTAGAAACATATGGCCCCATAAAGGAGATCAATGCTTGTTCTCCTTTCCTTGCTAGTCAGTCGATGCGGCTATAAAGCCAGAGATGAGGTATTCTTCGTTTACAATTGGAGTTTGTGCGCCTATTGTTGGGCCAGCAGCAGCGGGCTGGGAGCTAGCCCCTTATCGGATCTCTCGCTAGAGGCTGCGGCTCCCACTGCTGTCTGCCGCATAATACTGCTGGCTTTACAAGACAGGAAAAAATGCGCGCCCGGTGACGTGTCGCTTTATGGAAGGTCTCTGAAGCAGTCTGTGCACCCACAGCTGGGGCAGTGCATGCGGGAGCCCTCGCGTGAGATTAGTGTTCACCAGTGTACACGTGCACATTGAAATATACACGAGGACTTGCACAAATTCACTTCCTAACCACTTACCAGAACCGCCGTGCTTGTCTCCTGTGCTCCAGCGGCCCCTGTGTTACTGTTCTCTGGTGCACATTTGGCTGCTCGCCTGTGTCCTCTGGAAAACTTCACATACCTCAGCCTGACGCTAGGGAATGTGTGAGGAATAAAGGCGGCGTGCCTTATGTTCACTCAACACATACACAGAGGGTGATAAAGGATGGAAGACCTGGAACAAGGACTATGACGGGGATTAGCAGATGGGGATGGATTGGAATCGGGGAGGGGCCAGTCCCATTATTTACACTTTTCAAAGTAGTCGTGCTGCTGTAGCTTAAAACGTGGGTAGTGCGTGGCTCCCAGGGACGAGTAGCAGCACTTCATGTCCGTGTCCGAGGGCGCTCCATTCGCATGTGTAAAGAAATGTCTGGTGACTGGAAAGTGTGCTCAGCTGCCTCTCTTTAGTTTGGAGTGCTTGCCGGTAGAATTGGGCATTTTGATAACTCGTCGACTTTTTAGATAGAATTTCTCAACTAGAACAGCGATCTGTCCCTTTTCTTGGTCCAAAGACGCTGCAGACAAAGTGGTGATGGTCAGTGGGGAGGTTCTTTATAACATCATCACTGCGCAATGAATATATTTTGTTTACTGGTAAAAATCGCCATTTGCCAGCTTGCCGAGTGTCCTTATGATAGGAAAAATAATGATGGGTGGAAATTATGAATTAATGTGGACCACGAGTGAATACTCTAGACATATTCCAAGCCATCTTTTTCATAGTCTGCACTGTTTGAAGTGAGAATCAACCATATGCAATTCAGCCGCCACAAAATGGACAGTCCAGCCTGTACTGCTAGGCCACGTTCCATCTGAAGCAACACGAGACTGTCAGCAACCCCTTTCCGTAGTTTTCTGTTTTAAGCTCTAGTTTGTTTGCGGAGACTTGCGTCCACAGTGGTCATACGAAACGTGAAACTACAAGTCCCAGAATGCAAAATTGAAAAGGTGCTACTGATAACATGGCAGCAGTTGTCTGGTCTTCCTTCGCTCCCTCAAGTAACTGTCACCTTTACCCAAACCTCACTCCTCCAGAGAAGGATGTTCATTATAGTCCCTCTCTCTTGCGTGACTCTTTTCCGGCTTCTTCGCCCTTTTATGTTACGCCCCCTCATCCCAGGTTAATTCTTGCTGCCCTCCCTCCCCCTCTAGCCGGTCTCGGAAAGCCCTCTGGCAGAGAGAGGATGGATGGGGAGCGAGAGGAGGAGGAGGAGGAGGAGGAGGAGCAGTGGGAGGAGGGAAGAGACGTCACCGGGCTCTGCTGGTGTGAGAGAGAGGAGGAGGAAGAGGAGAGCCCGGCGGCGCAGTCCGAAAAACTCTTCCCAGGCCCGGACCCAGCCCGCCCGGGGCAGAGCGCGGGGACGCCGGGCCATGCCGGGGGGAGCCCCCACCGCACACCATGGAGACGGAACCCCCCCAGCCAGGTACGGGATGAGGGGGCTGGTGATACTTCGAGTGAGAAAAAAATGGAGTATAACTTGGGTGGGTGGGAGCTGAGGCTAACCCAGCTGCCTTCAGGTTGGGGGTGAATTGGAAGGGGGGGGAGAGGGTTAAAGAAACAGCCGAGAGGCTGAGGAGCGCTTACTCGGGTATCGTGCAGGGGGCACAAGTGGAGCGCTTCTTCAAGGGGGCGTCTACCGATATACATCTTTTTTAACTGGCCTCCCTGCCCACACTCCAAGTTAACCTTGCTCTGTTATTTTTTATACGTATAGAACCCCCGACCCAGATTATCCTCCGCTGAATTATTGCTCATCTCGCTATTCTCTGTACCCCCATTCTTCCATGCCCCCTCCACCTCCACCGCCTCCAGGAAAGAAGACCCCAGCATGTGAATGCCTCTGTAGGACCACAAAAACCCCACTCGTCTCCGAGTCCAGAAGTTTTGAGGGAAGTTGTGAAAGTGCGTTCTGTAGCGAGGAGAGACAGCGCGAGACCTCCTAGAGGGGGCGAAGAGACCCTCACGCGGGCAGACAGACCCGGGGACCAGCACTCGCCCCAGAGCCTCGGGGCGCTACATGTTATTGGGGCCGTTATTGTGGTGGGCTGGTAAGAGGATTCCGCGACTGGATGCTTGTCGCGATGTGAGGGGGTGCTCAGGATGGCCATAACTGCAATCTCACGGTGCGTGAGAGCGACCATTGCAGCAACAGGGTGGTGGGGGGTATTTCCAAGTGCTTAATTTGTGCTAGTGGACTCCGGTGCTCGGCACCGGCGCTTAATTGTCAACACCGGCGCTTGTGACAGTCTGCCGTAATGTGGCGCTGTCTCAGATGACCATAACAACAATCCATTATTAATTCAATGTACATTAAAAATGACCATTACCTGCCGCCCAAGCCATCCCTATAGCTTTGGGGACCTGTAATAGTCTGAATTGTCACATTTGTAGGAGTGTGACGGTTGGTAGTTGTATTGTTCCTATTACTGCCAGCATGGGGTCAGTGTGTTGTGCAAGCTGTAGTGGCCTCCTGACAAGAGCCCTGGCACTTATGTTTTTACAAATTAGGCAGAGTGACCCTCTTGCCGGAAGGAATGTGAGGCGAGTGCTTGTCGGGATGAGATGGTGGCCGTGGCGTTGGAAGATGCCATGTTACGATGCGAGAGGACGGTCCTATCTGGAGATGGGTGTGTTGTATTTTAAACGTGCGTGGCGCTTGCTGTTCCTGCCAGTTTGTGGGCGATTATACGCCCCTCCTTGTAGCCCAGGGGGAGTTGGTATTGTTACTTCTAAGCGCTGCAGTTCATCGTTTATTATAGAACATTATTCGAGCTCTCGCACTGGCTGTTTGCATGCAGTTTGTGTTCTAGCGGAAGCTAGTTGTTAATTTTTGCAGAACCCATGGTTATGTGTCGGTTTGCATTCCTACTCGTGTCTCTATGGGTAACGGGAAAGGATACACATTGTGCTATACACAATGTGTTGTTTGGGTGTCCTGGTACACTGTGTTGTTGTATGGTAGAAGCATGGTTACAGAACACACTTCTGTGTATTCCACGTATACAGGCTGAGCCAGTGAGTCTGCTAGAAAGAGCTCTGTACGGTTTCATTTGGAAGGCAAAGAAGTGTTTAGGACAGGAGACATGGCCTGACATGGGTTCTGTTAGTAGGGGTGTGAACTAAGCCTACCGCAGAGAAAATTGATTCCTGTCTCCATCAGAGAGGATACCTGTTAAAATGGTGCCCGAGATAAGGAAAAACAGAGAGCTGTTAGAATGTGAAAGTGTATCCATCATATTGTGATGTCTTCTGCGATGGAATGTGAGACGAATATCTGCCAAGTCTGAGAAAAATGCCCTGTCATGATGTGGGATGGTGCCATGTCATAATATGAGGGAATGCCAAATTGCAATATAAAAAATACCTTGTCATGTTGTGAGAAGAAGCCATATCACAGTTTGAGGATGTTGCCATGATGAAATGGATGGGAGTTGGATGGCTGTCCGGATATATTATGACGCCTGTATGAAATAGGATAATTGTTTGAGTGGTGACTGCCCACTTCAAGGAATAATCACAACCCTTGAAGTTACTAAATTAACGCGAACTGAATCCCGTGGCAACTAAGACGCAGCCGTACGGGTTAATTTAGGGAAATCTGTAAAGTATTTTAAAGTAGCAAAAGTGCCAAAAAGCACTACACCCCAGATAGTTTATGGTCGTGGTACACCGGGACCTAGGCACAATTTTAGGCTGACCGTGATGAAGTGCAGGTTAAATACACCAACCAGGTTCGTCCTGGGCAAAGATTTTACCTTCTGACTTAAGCCCTGATTTAGATCTAGATGGGCAAAATACTTTGTCACAAATGTAATGAATATCCCGCCTGCCGTATTACAAAGTGCCTGGTATGCTGGTATGTCTGCAGTTAATGCCTTGCTAGTGCCCTTCGTTTTTCGCTCTCTCCGTTTGCAACTTTTTGGTTTTATGTTTTCAGTCTTTGGCTTTGGCAAATATCACTTTAATTCAAACCGAAACAGCCAGGACTTTTTTTCGTTTCTTCGGGGCTTTTGACTCACATTTTTATAAGGTTTCGAAAAGGCTGAGTAAAATGTGTTCAGATGGTAATCTTTTCCCACTTAAAAGCAGTTCTCCTTTCTTCTTGCGATAAGATGTTACATGCCCCAACAGGCCTGTGTGACTCTTATTATTGTAGGATGCAGAGACTAGAGGATTTCTAAGTGTGTGGGTCAGTTCAAAGCGGTGGCATTTAACGTCCCGGCAGTGATTTAAAGACATTGTATGTACACAGTGCACGGGCGGCCTTTTAAGGGCGCCGAGTCTGCCAGTGCGACATGTGAAGCACCAAGCTTCTGTGGTTTTTAGGTAAAGCTTGACATCACAGCTGTCACCATACCTGTGACCAACTCAAAAATAGTTTTCAGGATAACTACAGAGAGGTGCTTTGGCTTCACCCACTTTTGATTGATTCGAGTACAGCATTTGAGTTGGCAAAATTTGTCGTCTTCCGTCGAGAGTGTTTATATTGCTCTCCTGTTGGATCACAACTGGTGTTCTTCCCCTAGCAAGGCCACCAATTGCAAACGTAATGACATGGCAGATGCTCCTGCAGTCCCATTGGTGCAACAGAGTTTCACCTCGCCCAATGCATTAAGTGGGCAGGTCCTGTCCTGTACAGAGTACCTGCACTTCTGAGCACATTAAAGGCTAGCTGGAATCTTGCCTGCCTCAACTGAGTGGCACTAGTATGCAAGAGGGCTCAGGTCAACTGATCGGGGTCTCCTAGCTATTGGCATTGTAAATGACAATGCCTTTTATTTATGTTTTTAAAACAAAAACAACAACAAAATGCATTGTCATTTGCAATGTCAATAGCTCAAACTCGCGGGAATGCGAGACCTATTGCATTGCAAATGCTTGTTACACTTGTTAACACTGCCTGGGCATTGGTTGCATCTCATTAGCGCCAGCTTAACACACAAATAAAGCAATAAGCAACAGAAAGGTGACCAGTCATGCTTTGCAAAGGGCCCTCCACTGCGCACCAACACGTGCTGTTGCCCTTTTAGTCAATTGTGAGCCTTTTGAGCTAGAAACAATTTTTTTTGTTGTTAAAATCTGCAGGTTATGCAACAGCAGATGGATTATGCAAAACAAATCTATACTTCTGCGAAAGACGCCGCTGTAACACAATAGCATAATTCCAGTGGCCCTGGTCATAAACTACTCCATTTAAGTACTGGATTTCTCTCCAAGGTTATCTCAACTTTTCACCATGACCAGTAGGTGGTAATTTCTTCTTTTTTTTCCTACTCTCTCTTCGGAGGCTGAAGAAAGAGGTTGTGTGTCCTGTTCAAATATTCCTAAACTGACATTTGCATGTGAGCCACTTAGGTCATTCCCCCTACATTTGCTTGCTACTGCAGGTTGGATTTGGCTTGTGCATCTGAGTTAGATTTTGGTGCTGGTATCTTGTCCGAGGGTATTTCAGCTTAACTTCTTTGATTACTTATTTCCTCCATTTTGAGAGATGGATTAAAGTGTGTGATTTTGCTTTCCTCTGGCTCTCAGTATGTCTTTGCTTATGATTACTGATTGAAATGAAGACTTGCTGCTAGGTAATGAGAATACCAGTAATTTCATTGCTCCGATTCTCCTTGCCTCGTCCCAGTACTTCCAACCCTTTCTCCTGCATTGGGGAGACTTTGTCTGCTATTTTAGTCCTACTGCTTGCTATGATTATGAATGCTGAAGTGCTATTCCCCTTAGTGTCCCAAGATTATAGGCAACGCCACTGGAATTAAGCGGCAGAAGATGACCAAATTATGTGGCAAATTTGCCTAAAATATGCAGTAAGAAAAGGCAAATTATGCGGTGTAATGTGACACATTTTGTATTACTTCATTATTTTGTCATTTTTAGGTCTCGACTAGACAGCGCATGCGCTGTCTCGTTGATACATGTTGTTTACTGTTAATGGGCTTGGAGGCCGCCCATTACTTACCATTGGATGGTGTGGTATCCATGGAAGGTCGTCATGTTCCCTTGCCTAGCGACCTTGCGATAGTTTACCTAGCCTCAGCCTGGAACTCCGTGATGTCATCCGGGGAGCTCGGCTCAGGTGATGGAATGTCAGGAATTTGAAGGTTGAGGCAGTTGCTGTTCTACGCCACTGCTTGATGTTGAATGAGATTCTCTGCTCCTAATAAAGACGCTTAACCTTGACACACAGTAAAAAACTACAGGAGGTAGCCCATAAACACGGTAGAGACCAGGGCAAAGGTGTGTAACATACAACAGTTGTCTCAGAGGGTATTATTTGTCAGACAATTTCTAAGGGAGCACAAGTAATTGCTACGAGCATGGAAGGGGAAAACAGGGAGACAATAATTTGTAAAGACAAAGATAGATTTTTGTATCTATTTTCATCATATATTTAAAGGCAAGAAAAGCACTGTGTTACATTAAATGACATGTAACCTGGGTTATACTGTGCACAAGTGCTCGTGAACGGCACAAGTGAGGAAGTATGTACAGCGGGCAAGCGGTGCAAACAAAACAAATTATATACAAGGTGTATTCGTAGTAGTGCCCATACAGTAAATGCAAATAAATACAAGGTGATTTACATGGACAAACACGAGAAAGGCGCCGTAAATTTTCGCTGTAAAAGTCAACGGCGTTTCGGCCTATATGAAATGTTAGGCCATCATCAGGACCAGGTTACAGGTAGTTACAAAACAGTGTTGCTGCGAAGGAATCGCAGCGGAGGCGAGGTGGTCTCCAGCAGAAGGCTGTAGAGATCCGATAATTATACAACAAGGGGAGCCCCTAGAAGAGGTGGGTCCAGGTGGGGAGAAGCTGTGGTCAAAGCAGCGGTATGGTGGGAGGCGTCAAGGCGCGTCCAGAAGATTGGATCAAGGCACGTTCTGTTCGGGGATACGATTACTGCAGGCCGCGGTGGGCGCATGGAGTTAATCCCTGGGTTAGAAAGAGGTGTGCAGTCGGCGTGAGGCACTTTGACACACAGCGGTTGTTCTTCTCTTTCTTACCGTGTCTTGAAGTGTCACACTGGCGTAGTCGGCAGGATAGGAGTGAGAGAATCCCAACACAGCCATCTGAGGGGCCGCGCCGGGTCCTGGACATCGATGACACCCGTGACATTAGTGCTGTGGTCAACATTGTCATCTGAGTGAGCACACCGGGACTTGGACGTCTATGACATCGCTGAGATTGGTACCATATGGCACTATTTCTTTACATGTATATATTTATTTGGCATCTGCAGTGTATCTTTTGTGGCTGCAAGCACCGACAAGAGTGTGGTGGCAGCCTTTCACTACCGCTTCCTCCCGGTAGCTGCTACGAAGGATAGTACTTCGTTTACTGAGTTTTACTACGGGCTCGGGTGTTTCTACCTACACCGGCCGTGCGAGGCAGCCTTTCACTACCGCTTCCTCCCAGTAGCTGCAACGAAGGATAGTACTTCGTTTACTGAGTTTTACTACGGGCTCGGGTGTTTCTACCTACACCGACTGTGCACACACCCTGGATGAGCCCCAGATTCCCAAGCAAACTTAAGTCACAAATGTACATACCTTCTTGTGGTGTCCTACGACACGAACCTCTGGATGGTGGTGACGGTTTGGCCTAGTGCACTGTTTCAGTGGTGCGCACACTGATACTAACTCCATCTTCGAGTTTGGTCGTCGGCTTGTGCAACAAGTGTATTGTTCTACTGCTCGTAGCTCAGGAGGGTGGTGACGGTCTTGTCTCACGCACCGACAACGGCCTGGCTAAGCGCACCGTTTCAGTGGTGCGCACACTGGTGCTGAATTCCTCACGTCCGGCTTGGCCGTGCACTTGTGCGCTGACCTGCTCTTCTGCGCACTGCTGGATTCCTCACTTCCGGCTTGGCCGTGCACTTGTGCGCTGACCTGCTCTTCTGCGCACTGCTGGATTCCTCACTTCCGGCTTGGCCGTGCACTCGCGTGCTGGCATACTTTTCTGCGCACCATTTCAGTGGTGCACACACTGGTGTGGATTCTTCCTTTCCTGTTTGGACGTCGGCGTGCTATCTCAGGGGCACGCACGCACGTGAGCTGACCTTCATTTTCTACACTCTCGCACACCTCTTCAACGCTGCGCACACTGTGCAGGGTTTTCTTCTTACTTGGTCGTTGGCGTGCTGTCTCAGCGGCACGCACGCTACTGAGTTGATTTTATTTTTCTACACCCTTCCTCAGTGAAGTTCTTTTTGTCCCCGATCAGGATAGGTCCTTAGTGATAGCGCTTGGGTCAGGAACACTTGCTGTTCTTCACTGTTGAAGGGCCCTTTGGTGCGCTAGATCGTCTTCCTGTGTCTCTTTTGTCAAGATGTTTGGTAATCTGCAATATGCAAAATATTACTCCTCCACCTTTCTTCCTAGCAGCTTCTGGTACTCCTTTATTTAGGTGGCAAAAATGGAAAAAAGTTTTCGAAAGGTACGCCAGGGTGTGTGGAGCATCTTTGAGTGCGGAGAGGAAGGCCTCTTTATTGATGCACTCTTTGGGGGGCGAAGGCCAAGAAATTTTTGATCATCTTCCTCCTCCTTCACAAGCAGACTTGGAGGATTTAAATGAATATGAGTTATGTCTAAAAAAAACTGGACACTCATTACTTACCAAAAGTTAGCACTATTCTTGAACGCTACCATTTTGCCAGGAGGTTCCAGAACACTGAGGAGTCTGTTGAAGACTACGTTACAAATTTGCGTAAACTGGCTTCTACATGTAAATTTGGCAATCTAATTGATGGACGTGTCAGAGATCAGTTTGTGGTGGGTTGTGGCATAGATAAGGTAATAGAGGAACTTTGGTTGAAAGATCATCCTACATTGGATGAAGTTCTTGTGGTTGTGAAACGCATAGAACATTCAATATAATGTACTGGCGTGATTAAGAAAGAAAAAGAAAAGGATCAGGGGGTCAATGTGATTAAAGAAAAGGCAAAGAGGTTTAATGTTAAACCTGATGTAAGTGGACACAAAAATATGCCTGCAACTGTACGTAAATGTTATTGCTGCAATTCAACTAGTCATCTTGCCAATGACAAAAAGTGTCCTGCGCTTAAGATGACATGTTCTAAATGTAGTAAGAGAGATCATTTGGCCTCTGTATGTAAAGCAAAAGGGGCTATAGTTAAAGAAATCTTTGTGAGTGATGATTCCGGGGCAGAGGGGAATGATTTCATGTGTGGACAAATTGTGCTTCAAATAAGGAACCACAGCAATAACAAACAAAGTCCAGTTGATGCTATTTGTGTTGAAGGGGAAACAACTAATGTCCTTTTGATTCAGGGGCAAAGATTACTATTGTCTCAAATTAGTTTTTCTCCAACAAGTTGGCTCACAAAATCAAGTTGCTCCAACCTAACATCAAACAATGTGCATATGGTGGGAAGCCAATAAAGTTACATGGATACTTTACAGGGGTTATAGATTACAAACAATGCCTCACATGTGGTAAAGTCTATATTTCTCAGTTGGTCACACCAAGGTGATTTAGGCGTGATGCTTGATCCTGGTAGCACCACACCCATAAAACTCAAGGATTGTTCCTCCCCGGATGTTAATTCTGTTTCTGACCCACTATTGTTTTCTCAACTCAAGGCGGACTTTCCCAAAGTGTTTAGGGATGGGTTAGGATGCTTGAAATCTTATAAGCACAAGATTCGTCTGGTCCAACAAGCAAGACCAGTTTGTTGTAAAGTTAGAAATGTTCCTATTGCCATTCGTGAGGAATTGAAGGAGGAAATAATGAAGCTTAAAGCCGAGGGCATAATTGAGGAGGTAGAGGGCACCCAGTGGCTTGTTCCCATAGTCGCTTCAAGGAAGGCCAACGGCAGCTTGCGTCTTTGTTGACCTTAGGCATCTTAATAAGTGTTTTGTGGTGAATAGATATCCACTTCCGAATATCTCTGAATTGATTATGTTGTTGGGTGGTGCTACAGTTTTCAGCACTATTGACCTAACCAGTGCTTATCACCAGACTGAACTAAAAGAATCTTCACGGGATCTCACCGCGTTTATAACGCCCTTTGGTACTTTTCGTTTTGTTCAGTTACCTTTTGGCCTTGTTTCCGCTTCTTCCGTTTTTCAGCGTGCCATGGAAAAAGTACTTTGTGGTACTACTGGTGTCTGTGTTTATCAAGACGATATCTTGATTTTTGGGAAATATTCTGTGGAGCATGACACCAGACTAAGGGAAGTGTTAGGTAGGTTGTCTGAATGGAACCTCACTGTAAAACCTGAAAAGTGCAAGTTTGGTACTAAGGGCAGATTTACAAGCCCCTTGCGCCACTTTTGCGTCACTTTTCCCATGTTAAAAGTGACGCAATAGTGGCGCAAGGGGCTTGTAAATTTGCCCCTAAGTCTGTATCATATCTTAGTCACATAGTCTCAGGTGAGGGCATTGTTCCCAAGGATGAGTTAGTCAACACGATCATGTACATGAGCCCTCCGACTTCTCGAGAAGAATTAACTAAATTTTTAGACATGATTGAGTTTTATTCCAAACTCATTAAAGGGTTTGCTGAACTCAGCGCTAATATGAGATCACGCTTGAGGAAGGGTGTTGTGTTTTCCTGGGACTCTCTCTGTGAAGAGGAATTTAGGTTACTTAAATTTCATCTCAGTATGGCACCCAAGCGGAGGAATTTTGATCCCCAAAGGAGGTCGATTGTTACTACTGATGCCAGTCTTAAAGGGTTGGGTGCTGTACTCCAACAGGAAGGAGAGTATGGAACAGAGACCATCATGTTTCTGTCAAGAACATTGAAGGACGCAGAATCTAGATACTCCGTCATTGAGAGGGAGGCTTTGGCTGTGTTTTGGGCTATAAAGAAACTTAAAAAGTTCTTGTGGGGGTCATCATTCCCATACGGACTGACCACATGCCTCTTGTAGAGATTTTCAAGAAGAAAGGGGTGGACTTAATTTCCAGTTGCATTACCAAGTGGGTCATTGCTTTACAAGAGTGTGACTTTGTCGTTGAATACTTACCTGGTGTTTGTAACACTGTTGGTGATGCCGTTTCTAGGTTAGTTCCCAACGAGGAGGATGGTTTTGATTCGTCAGAGGTTTTAGAAGACAACTCTGACTGCGTCTGTGCTATCAATGTGATTTCTGAAGAGAGATGGCGTGAGGAGTTGACTAAGGATGAGGTGCTGGTTGAGGTGATGAGGTTCATGAGAGAAGGATGGAGCAGTAAAAGGCAATGTTCACAAATGTGTCACAACTACTGGAATGTGCGTGATGAGTTGTCTGTCAACAAAGAGTTGTTGTTCAGGGGAACAAAACTTGTTCATCCATCCAGTCTCAGGAGTGAGATAATGGATCTTGCGCATGAGACCCATCAAGGCATGACTAAGTGTAAGGAACGAGTGCGTATGTCATATTGGTGGCCAGGCATGGGCAAGCACTTAGAGCGGTTAGTGCGTGATTGTTCCATATGTGCTTGGAGTGATAAGTCTAAGCAACCAAGAATTCAACCCATGGTGTCAAGGAATTTGACTTCCAGACCTTGGGAGGAGATTGCATTAGATATTGTGGGGCCCATCCATTGGCAAGGAAGGCAAACTTACCTCATTGTAGTACTGGATTTGTTTTCTAGATGGTCGGAAATTTTCTTTACCAACTCTATAGAAAGCAGTGATTTGATTAAAGTTCTTAATGGATTGGTTGCTAAGGAAGGTTTTCCTCATTCTATACTAACGGATAATGGGGTACAGTTAACATCTAGAGAGATGGTAGAATTCCTGAATGTTAGAGGTATATTTAAAAAATAAATGTGCGTTATATCATTCCAAAACTAACGGAATGGCTGAACGGCTGAAAAGAGTCATAAAAGAGACCGTCTCCCTAGCCAAATCCAATGCCATGGATTGGAAAGCGGAGGTCTGTAAAATGATCGAGATGTACAGGGTAACTCCACATTGTACGACTGGGAAAACTCCCTCTGAGCTGTTTCGAGGAAGGCTTCTTAATACTTTTGTTGAACCTTCCTGGGTGAATGCCTATACATTACAGTGTAGTTGTTGCGTGGGTGGTCTGGATTGGCATAAATGTAAGGAACGTAAGATGTGTTTGAGGAAGATTGATTTTGATACCAGAAAGGCAGTGAAGAAAACAAAAGTGTGTGTGGGGGACCTTGTCATGATTAGAAATCCAAGGAAGAGTAATTCCTCAATTTTCTAAACCTGTGCGTGTCATCAAAACTTTTACCAATGCTGTTAAAACTCAAGACCACAGAATATGGAATCTTAATCGGTGGTGGTTTGTAGTGGTAATGTGGATAGAGATAATACGAAACATGTGGTGCCCACCGAGGCTTCAAAAGGGAATTGATGGCGGCGAAGGATGTAGCAAAATGACTGGTGTATTCCGTCGTGTGGTCGAGAAACCTGGGTATTTGAAAGATTATGTTTAGAATCTTAGACTTCCAATTAATGTATTTTCTTATGTTATTTTTTTGTTTTTGTTTCTTTTCTTTTGTTGTTTAATAAAGGGAGGGAGGTGTGTGGTATCCATGCAAGGTCGTCATGCTCCCTTGCCTAGCGACCTTGCGATTGTTTATCTATCCTGAGCCTGGAACTCTGTGATGTCATCCGGGGAGCTCGGCTCAGGTGATGGAATGTCAGGAATTTGAAGGTTGTGGCAGTTGCTGTTCTCCGCCACTGCTTGATGTTGGATGGGATTCTCTGCTCCTAATAAAGACGCTTAACTTCGACACACAGCGATTGTTCTTCTCTTTCTTACCGCGTCTTGAAGTGTCACAGATGGCTTCAAAGCCACTCTCAATTGCTTGCTTCCTGCTAGTCTGCTCTGCCACTTCCCTCTTCTTGCATGTGACCCTCTCCTGGAGCATGGCCCTAGTACTTGCGTCCTTAACTGCTCACGCTTTTGGAAGCACTTTTTTTATTTTTGTTGAGCCACTCTACAGAGTGCACCTTTTGAAGCTGGTTCTGTTGTCTGCGCTGTCTGTGTTTGGTTGTTTCCCCTCCCTACCATTGTCGTGCCCCCTCCCAGCACAGTAGATGATCTGGGAGGCCAGATGCCTTTGTTCCGTCCTCTGACTTTTGTTTTTGTTGCAGCTTTTATATAGCGTAAACTCAACCAAAGGTGTTGGAGCGCTTTCCACAAGGACAATTCATTTTGTGGAGGCACAGGAAGATTACATGATTTGCCCAGAGTCACAAGATGTTGGGTCGGCGCTGAGACTCAAACCAGGTTCCCCAGTTCGAAAGTGGGCAGCTTGCACCATTACACCTCATTCTCTTCCCTGCTATACTTGCAGATTTCAGATGGCAGATAAGCATGTTTACATTACTGATGGCATTTCTTTTAGCACTAGGAAGCTTGCATTTGAATCCATCCCCTCCTGCGCTGTCCCTCTTTCTTCTTCTCCCACCCGCTAGTACGTCCCTGACGACTCCACATAATTCCACTCCATGCCACACAATGCCACTACACATAATTCAACCCTATTCCATACCACATAATTCAATTTCACATAGTTCAACACAATGTCCCACAATTAAGTGCCATGCAATTCCACAACACACAAATACACACCGCATAATTCCCCTACACACAACACATTTCAACATCTCACAATACCATGGCACATAATTTAACTCTACATCATTCCACTCCATGCTACATAATTAAAATCCAACAAATTGAATTCCACATATTTCAACTCCACGTCACATAAGTCCTTTTCATATAATACCACTCCATGCAACATAATTCCACAGTACTCCAATCCACATAATTCCACTCCATGCAACACAATTTAACTCCAGATAATTCCACAACACATAATTCCACTCCAAGCTACATAAGTATACTTCACACCACATAATTACACTCCCCATATATCTTCTCAGCTCTAAAACACATAATTACACTCCACAAAGTTCAACTCCGCACCTTGCCACATAATTTCACTCCACACCATGCCAAATAATTTCACACGCCTCACAATTCAATGCCACACAATTCAACACTGCGCAACATAATCACACTCCACATAAATCCACTCGATGCCACATAGCAATACTCCACATAAATACACTCCACATCATGCCACATAATTCCACTCAACGCCTCACATTTCCGTGCAACGGAATTCAACTCCACAAAATTCAGCTCCAACGCACATAATTCCACTCCAATCCACATAATTCCACTCCAATCCACAAAATTGCAATCCACACAATATAATTCAACATCATGCCACATAATTCCACTCTACGCCACACAATGGCACGCCACACCACGCAACTTAATTATACTCCACATAATTCCAATCCACACCATGCCAAATATTTACACTACACATATTTCAACTCCACACCATATATATCCACTCAACTCCATAACACATGGTTAAAATACATTAACAATGCCAATAGCTCTGTTTGCTGAGACCTATTGGCTTTGCCAATGCTTGTTACCCGTGTTAACACTGTTTTAGCAAAGGCTTCACCTCATTAGTACCACATTAGCATTCAAATAGAGAAATACGCTACTGAAAGGTGACTAATCAGCCTTTGTTAAGGACCTTCCCCTGTGCAGCAACACATATTGCTGCGTTTTTTAGTAACTTTTGATCCATTTGCCCTACAAACAAAATGTTTTTGTTAAAATCTGCAAATTATGCAGCATATGATGGATTATGAAGGTTATCAGTAAGTGATCCAGGCTTGAGATAAATTCTATTACAGGACCGGAGGCTTCGGATTATGCTTCTCTTTCTTTTATTTGCTACTCACAGCAGCCAATGAAAAACGTTTTGTATGCAAATAAAACTACATTTCCTAAGATGCTCGTCAATACATCACATCCTGTATAGCCCTATAAGAGCCACTGCATCCCGTTTCTACTCCTCTTTCTTTGCTGCTCACGCAGAAAGTTAAGTGCTCAAGAATTATACTGTGATTACTGTCTAATATTGACTATTTAATTGGTTTATAGTCATTTTGTAAGTAGTGCTTGCGCGTTATCGCGCTGTGTTTTACTGTGTACATATAGGTGCGCGATATCGCGCTGTGTGCCGCGCGTGCATTGCACTGGGTTGCGGAGTGCTCTGACGCTAGCGCTTGTACCGCGCTGTGATTCCCGAGCCTCCGGCAGTGTTGAAAGGCTCCTGCTGGGAGCGGTTATAAATGTGGTGCGCTTCCCGCCGGGAGCAGTGAAGCAACGCAGGCGGCCCGATTGGGCTTACTTTTACTTCCCGCTGGCCTCAAAGTACCGCGCTGCCCTCGACAGCGTTACATTGCCAGTTACTTTTATATACGCTACAGGCTTCCCCTCATAGCCGGTGCGCATGTGGTGAGAGCTTCCTCCATTACGCGTTAATTGGTTACAACGAGTCACTGTGGCCTAGTGGTTAAGGTCTCTGACTCCTATTCCAAAGGTTCAGTGTTCAAATCCTAGTAGTGTTTTCCGAGTTAAGAATTATATTTAAATTTAAATTTGGATTTATATTGCCTTTTAGGCTTGAAATTTTCTGATGAATGTTTATCAATATTAGATATTGCACTGTTGCTGGTGTGTGCGCGATCGCGCTAATGAGTTTAGCCCACCCGGGCCCAGAATAAGGCCACTCCCGCGGGAGCAGAGATGACGCGCAGAGACTGGCTTGCTACATACCTAATTGGGCATGTGCGCGATCATCATTAAAAAGACTTGGGCCGGCCGAGCACAGAATCAAAGCGTTTCCACAAGAGCGGAGATACCGCGCTGTCGATTGCAGCGTTTCAAGTGAGTCACTGTGGCCAGTGGTTAAGGTCTGTGACTATTACTCAAAAGGTTACGTGTTCAAATCCTGGTGTGTCAATGGATGTGATTTATGTAGTAATTTTAACTCACTCCTGCTCGTAAGGTTATGTGTTTAAATCCTGGTATTTCAATGAATGTGGTTTCTGACTTAACATTACTTTGGCATTTCCATATGGTTGTTTCTGTTCACTGCGCGATCTCGCGCTTATCCGCCACAGGCTTTGCCTAGTTGCCGAGTGCGGTTATGGAGCCATAACGCTCCCATGTGCGTAGCCCAATTGGGCTACATTTGGACTTTTTTGGCCTACGCACATCGCACACGTCCCCCGTTTGCTCTGAGGTTCATAGTGCCTCGTATTTTACATGGAGCAGTTTTTTCTTGTACGCCTACCCGGCTGCAACAATAGGCTGGCCCTTGGAGTGCGCACACGCTCCCGATATTTCAATATGGCTCTGACGCCCTTTGGGCTGGAAAAATTTAGACTACAGCATTGCTGAGGAGCTGATACATTATTATTATTTTTCAATTCTCATGTGCACAGGGTTGGCTCCCCCTCTACTCCTCCATTATGCTGTGCTCTGCACTACAATATTGAATACAGACACCCTTAGGCACTGCATGGGTGAGCTATAAGGAGGATGGGATTTATTCTGAAAGGAGCGCACAAGTCTCCCAGAATAACTTGTTGACGCTCGGGTTCTTCCCGTCCTAGAGTCGATCAACAGGGCCTCAGAAATGACAGTCCCTAGCTCGGGGTAGCAAGCCTTGATTGTCGCCCATCATCATTATTTAGTGACAAAATCCTTGGGCATGATATTTTTCTCCCTACCTCATTCACCCGACGGATATTGGGGCGCCCGCGCGCGTTCGACGGGGCTTAGACAAGGGTACAATAGATTACAATTAGGGCGCTGCGGCCCGATATTCCAGTCACGGTGGAGGAGTCGCCTGACACCGACGCCAGCCTCCTTCTTTTCTTTCTAGTCGTAGAAAATCACAGAAAGGGTTCACCCGGACCTGGCAGGGAGGCCAGGACAAACTCCTAGTCATAGCCGGACACAAACAGCGATAGGCGTTGTATAACACCATCTGCGTCATCTCTTCCGAGAGACGCAAATCCTTTTCATAAGGATGGACAACCTTAACGTCATGGCTGCGCTGACCCTTAGCGACGGATTCCCTTGGGGACAGGTTAGTTACTGGACATTTCTATAATATGTGGGCATGTTTACTTTTGGTCACACCTCTGGAATTATGGGGGTCTCTCACGATGCCAGCCCTTTACGGAACGTTTAGGGATTCCTACTAGAATTATCATTTCTTTTCCCAACATATTCAGCACATTTCTAGCATATAGCTTTCAGGAGGGCGTCCAGTTTTTCGCCATTTTTTCCTTCCACGTCGTTCGCTGCTGTTCCGATACGGAACAGATGGTTGGAGTCTTTGATGATTTTTTCTTCCGGGCTCCCTTCAGCTCTTTAGCGCCTCACCAAGTTAAGGATATAGGTCATTGTTCCCTCAAGGGAACAGGACATCCTCCACATCATGTTTACCGGGATATATATATATATATATATATATTCATCTTGGCACAGACATAGACCTGAGCCTCACAACTTTCCTGACGCCAGATCTCATCTTCAGATTCCGATTTTTTGGGGATACGATATGTAAGGCCTATTCCGGCTATAAATTCGATATACTTGTGTCTCTTGGATTAGAACTTTACAGGATTATCTCGTTCCTACACAGTCAGCTAGGTCTTACACGATCCAAATTAAGGGATCTCCAAAGGAGCCCATACCGATGTTATCCATGCAGACGGTTCCATTTCGGGCGTTTGCCAGAGTAGTGGTGCGATTAGCATCGTCTATCAAACAGTCTTCCCTGCCCCTCCATTCATTTCGGGTCGTTTTTGTTTCCCACAGGGGTTTCTTGACACATCCTACTCATCATGCGCAATATCTTGGCAGTGAGACTTTTCAACAAGTTAGAAGGTACGAGGTCATCTTACTAGTGGAGTTAGTGAAGGTCTTCTGGCATTCTGCCGGAGTTATCAGATTTAGGTCATTGCAGAATACATTCCATAACAAAGGCCACAGTGGCGGACTGGTACTCCTGGTATCTCCAGGAAGGCAACGGGTGGCAGCTTCACCCGAAGGACATTCAGTGGTTGTAAGCCTTTTAGGGTTCTTGTTCAACAGACCTTTTAACGGCAGAACTGATTCGTCAGTTGCTGACGTTTCAGCTGGAGACCGGATCGATTGGGAAGATGATGTCTGCTTTGTCCCACGACTGTCGGTGGGACTGCCCTATGCTTCCCTACGTTCATTCCAATTTCGGAAAAGGGGGTGCAAATATCACGTCAATTAGCGGAAGCGATCTTAGCAACTCTCGTATGGAAGTCTCCATCTTGTTTTTCCAGTACTCCTTGAGACGGGCTGCGACCTGCTCAGAGTGCTCCGTAACCCTTTACAATACTCCAGGGTCCTCATGCAGAAGAGCTCGCTGGTAAATTGGGGGCAGTTGTCTTTTATGATATACCAAGGACCTATGGTTCAAAGGTAAGTCTTGTACCTTTGGTGGCACAGGGCCAGGGTTCGAATCCTGCCAATGCTGTAAAAAGTATCCCCAGGTGGTAAATTTTCAAACCTTTGTCTTTTATGACAAAGGTTTCCCGGCAACAACGGGAAATTGCCGGGGTTTTTGGACATGCTGCTGGCGTTCATTTAACAAACCTGGGTCCTTCCACTCAAACACAATACTTTTCGACATGGGAAGGCCAGATTCGTTGGTAAGTACACAACGCGTGATTTCTGTGGGGGCTGACTTTCCCCACATTGTGAATGTTTTATCGGAAATAATGTCATAGGGATTTGTGTAGCGTTCGCTTCAACGGCCAATCGGCCGTTTCTGCAGGTTATTCTCAGATAGAGGCAAATTGGTGGGCTTGCGCCGGTATTCTGGTAGTTATTGAAAGGTAATAGGGTAGCGCAACCCCCAGACCAGAATATTCCTCTCTGTGGATGTTCTCTCGTTTTCCTTATTTGATAAGTGGCCAAATAATAATATGTTGACAAGGAGTCAATTATCGTCAAGCTGTGTTACGAGCCTTTTCTACCTGTCGATGTTCCTACGACTTGAAAAGCCTTCGGATTTACAGGTACAGTATCTACTCCAGGAAGTTTCATTTACAGTTAATGTCAGGACTACAGCTTGTTAAGACCTGTTACGTATTAAGCTTTCCAACTAATGCAATTTATGTGTGGTTCAATGCCTTAAGGCTTACAAGGGAGGTACTAGGCCTTTACGACCTGAGGTTTGATATAATTGTTGATTACATTACAGAAACCTAATAGACATGTGTCTGCGGCTATCATAGCCAGGTGGTTGAAGGCAGTTATGCCAGAATACAGTATTCATACCCAAATGTTTGGGGCACCGTCTGTTCGTGGTGCCATGGCTCTCAGTATTGTATGATGATTTCTAATGTTCAGGACATTTCTAATCTACTATTGATTTTCTCAGTCTCCATTTAAACAAATTTTATAACCGGTGGTGATATGACTGTAGTTGTGTTTGATAAGCGTTAAACTAGCATAATCCGAAGCCTCCGGTCCTGTAATAGAATAAAAAATTAGCTAGCATTCGCGCCAAGAATTTTCAATTCTATTAAGGACACGGAGGCGAGGATTATCCCACCCGGTTTTATTACAATGTTGGTAATAATTACCCACCCACTAGTACTTGATATTCTTGATAAGCAGAAGTTACGGGTTTTTCCCTGTCTCATTCCTTTCAGGTTCTGAAGAGCAAGACGGAGCAGAAGTACTTCTGGTTTACAAGACGGAAACTTTCCAGTTTGGTGATGGTTCTTCCACGTTGGAGGATGATTGTTGGGACTCTTGTTCCTTATTTTGGACTAGAATTGTTAATGTTATTGACCGTCAAGGTTCGAGCAAAGAAAGAGGAGTAGAAACGGGATGCAGTGGCTCTTATAGGGCTATACAGGATGTGATGTATTGACGAGCATCATGGGAAATGTAGTTTTATTTGCATACAAAACGTTTTTCATTGGCTGCTGTGAGTAGCAAATAAAAGAAAGAGAAGCATAATCCTCGCCTCCGTGTCCTTAATAGAATTGAAAATTCTTGGCGCGAATGCTAGATAATTTTTTATTCATACCAAAGATAGTGCTGGTATTTATATCACCGAGTACTATGCTTCAACGAATACAGTCTCCATAATGCAGAGTAGTATGCTACATAATGAGTGCCGTCCGTCCACGCTTCATTACCCCAGACTAATACAGAAAAACATGGTGTATTTTATTCGAGAACCTAAAACTTAAAATGATCTTTATTTTTCTGATTTTTTGGGATCTCACGCTAACCTAATCAAATCTAAAGTGTCCAGTTGAACTAATAAGACGTGGCCATTTTGCAGCATTAGGGACGTCACAGTGGATTCTTTCCAACGTTCTGTCCGGGTTCTGGGCCAGTCTTCATACGCCCTTGTTCACCTCCGTCCCTGCTGTTGCCCCGCCTGGAAGGGGCGCGCTCGGTTCTAACCTGCCTTTGTGATCGGATAATGCCCGCGCTCGGCTCGGTCCATTCGGCGCTCTGTTTGATAAATGCGGCCTGGCCTCGGCGCGGCTGGTACCTCTGCTGGCCGTATCCTTTTCCATTTATTCCAGACATGGGTGAGGTTTGCCCAAGTCTGACCCTCGTTTTCCTCAAAGGATTTGACGACCAGACCCCTCTTCGGTCCGTTCGAGTAAGTGGATTCCAGTATATTACAAAAATAACAAATACAGCCCAGTGTTTAGAACACGACACAATCTGCGCCAGCTTGTCGACCTAGTTCTTGGCCACGTACATTATTTGAACAATAACTGCTCCCGACAACACAAGAACAAACGTGTGGATGAACGGACTTCTCCAGAACAGTTCCTCTCTTATGCTCTTGCACGTTGATTGGGGGAAGCACGCGTCAGTGTCAGCAGTCGGTAATCCACAGGGAGGGTATGTTTTTGACGGAACACGATTAGTAGGTTGAAAGGATGGGAAAAGGTTAAGGCTTTCCGATATGGAAGTGTATGTCCCCTCTGGATAAATGACGTGCAGGTAACAATTTCGATTTCCATCAAAGCCAAGTGGTCTTTCATCCTTCCTATGTCGCTAATTTGAGTAGCTATCGTCTGGTGATAGTAACATCTGTTCTTTACAGCACTTAGAAACAGTGACCTGGTGTGCTACATAAAAGACGATTATTATTAGAGTTGGTATGCATGATTTATTCTGCAACACAATACAAAGCCAAAATGTCTGTCCTTGATAGTCCTGCCTTGTTTTAAATCTGTTTTTACAAACATATTTAATAGGCATTAAAAAATGTAGAACTAATAAAAAGTAAAAATGCTACCATCTAAAGGTGGCATGTATGTTTGCCGAAAAAGCAAGGGAAAAGTGAACTGTAGGAATAAGGAATTTAAAAAACATGAAATAAAAGCAGAAATGGGTCTATCAGCCCTGGGAAGAAGTACACTACAGTATACGGATATGTGATAGAGCAAAATGCTGTCACAGTGAAGAGAGCACTGGCTGAAGTGGGGCTGACACGTCACCATATGCTGTAGGCTGTGGTGGGCGGAAGCAAAATGTGGTGGCACATGAACTGCCCAATGAACAAATAAGGGTGTCCGAAAGCCGCTCTATGTATACATATATGTTTGTATTTTTATTACAATTTTTTTTTTAAACATGAGGCTCGCTAGACTGTTAATGCTATCTCTAGGCTAGACCCAAAACGAAAAAGTATATCTAAGCCTCAATTATCAGTGCCTCACTAAATTCCAAGGTCAGTGCAACCCACTGTTTGCATGGGTATCAGAATAATGAATATGTTGCATTTTTCTGGCAGTTAGATTTATCTCCTGATAAATTTCAGCAGGTCAAACCTACCAACATTTACTAGGTGAAAAAGGCCGTAATGAATTGGACATGGGGATTTTGGTACAGAAATATGTGCTTTTTATGCCCCACTTTCAGGGCAAACCTTGTGATTGCTGTTATTTATTGCAACCGATAAATAACAAACCCCAGGGTATTGCTATTAATTGGATGTGACAAATAATGATGTGATTAAGACAGATTGAGGTCCCAAAGTCAGGCAGCCAGCCCCTGCTTTAACAGTTTCCCACCATAATACCTCTGAACCACCATTCCATTGCAAGCACAGACATTCAAGTGATTCCCTTTCCCACTCGTACATCCTTGGACCCCACTGTGCAGCCCGGACAAAAACACAAACCTTGACACCACAAAAGTATACTTTTTTTTTGGTAGAAAAGAAGTCACGTGTAGTATTCGAATCACTCTGCCACTTGCCACTTGGGAATGCTTTGGCCTAGTAACATATTTACACTGCCCTGCTTACTTGTAAAGATCCACTAAAAATGCCCTCTTCCCGCTCACGCGTTTTCATTATCCACACCCTAGTTATTACCAAATGCATCAAAAAATACACTATCACCACACTCTACACCTTCCTGTTGACGTCCTTGTACAATGTCCTTTCAACACCCAGAATGGTGGTAAAGCAGCCACTCCGTTAATGACCATGCACACATAGTCACACACTGTTTGCTATACTATGCATTTCCAGTTGGTTACATCCATTCTTCTGGTACCCTATTAATATATTCAGTCTGTGATTATTATGGGGGTGATGAAGCTGTTGCATATCTTCTAAATAAATGCCCTAAATTTTAAATACTCTTGCATCAACTCTGACACATACTGAACACGTTTATCACTTACAGTGTATTCAAGAACACCTTCCCTCATGGAAACTAATTTAAGCAAACATCTAACTTGGCTTGTGTACAAGGTCTTTAAACTCATTTTATGTAAATGAAATCACTTTTGATCACTAATGTTTTTGTAGTATATGATTGCATTTAATACATATAAAATGGAAATCTTCTTGTGTGTCCGGTGCTTTTCAAATTAGATTTGATATATGCGTAACACTGAAATAATTAGGGAAATCCCTCTTTGGTGATCATGAGCCTTCTAACTTTCTGAAAGTGGCATTTTCAAAATTATAACTTAAAAACTGCCTTTACCATTAAAGAGGATTTTTAATTACAATTTCTCTGACAGCAAACACAAAATGCTTACCTGGTCCCAATCAAAAGTTAGCACTTATTAAATGAAATAAGACAACCCAATGTTATCCTACGGAAGAGGTAGGCCTCACAGTAGTGAAAAACGAATGTAAGAATTTTTCACTACCAAGATATGTAAAACTTAAAAGTACATGTCCAACCTTTTTAATTACAAAGTGCCCTACCCTATGGGCTACCTAGGGCCTTTCTCAGGCATGACTAATATGCAATAAAAAGGAAGTTTAAGGCTTGGAAGGGAGTTATCATACCAAGTTGAATTGGCAGTTTAAAACTGCATTCAGGTTGCAATGGCAGGCTTGGGACATGTTTTAAGGGGCTACTTAAAGTGGGTGGCACAATAAGTGCTGCAGGCCCACTAGTAGCATTTAAGTTAGAGGCCCTGGGTATATGGTATACCACTCTACAAGGGACTTATAAGTAAATTAAATATGCCAATCAGGTTTAAGCCAATTTTGCCATGTTTAAAAGAGTTAGCACAAGCAGTTTAGCTGTGGTTAGCAGTGGTAAAGCGCACAGAGCCCTAAGGCCAACAAAAACAAATTCAGCAAAAATAGGAGGGGTGAAGGAAAACGTTTGGGGGAAGACGACCCTAGGGCTGACAGGTCTAACACGTGTACCTCTATATGTACACTGATGACACCAAAATCATTTCTGCCTGGAATACCGGCTAGTAAACCAGGTAAACACCAACATTATGTATCCCACTGGTTGAAAGATTGAAACAGACTTTTCTATGCATGAATGGAGTTAAGTCTGCGATGCTGTTACTAAGAGCAGCAGACTGTGGATCACTGCTTTTCTGATTGATATTCACCTTAGGGGCATCAGTGTCCACGGTGTTAGGAACCTGTGAATACTATTCAACTCTGAACTATCATTGGCTCCCCAAGTCCTAGTGATATCAAAGGTAATCATTATTACAGTTTTTCATACTTTTCCTGCCCCTAAAACAGATATGCATGTAGAGCTGACAAGTGCCCCAAATGATGTTGCAAGGTGAAACAAGAGCTACCCTTAAACCTATGGGAACCTGGGCTATTGACACTTCCTTACTCACAATGGTTCTCATTGGTATCATTCAATTCATTCCTCTTTTTTCAGCCAACTCGACTGTGCATAATTGATGCAGAAAATATAAAGAGTCTCCAGACCACCATGTATCAAGTTAGCTAATATTCACCAGCATCATCTTTTCATATCACATTAATCTATTTTTAAAAGTGCAATGTGTACCACTGACAAAGAAAACCCCAAACCAGTGTGTCTGTCGCATGACAAGTAAAAGTGAGTACGGTATAACCACAATTTCTTGTGTGTGTTTTTACGAGGTCGATAATCAACTATTTGGCCAATATCCAATTTCTTTGTTTGTTTTTTCTATATGTCAATGTCATTTTGACCCTCAACGTGGTACAGGGGTCTCATCAGGACAAGAAGTTGCATAGGACATATTGGCAGAGAAGTACCATTCACTATGGCCCAAAACTTGTGAGGGAATGTGATAATCAGACTAGTTTCAATGATATATGTCCTCACTGCGAGGGTGATGAGTACCCTTTCTGAGCAGGAGTACTCCATTTAGAAATGAAGCCGCCGGTTAAATGCGTGGCAGCTCGGTGAACACAGCGGTATGGTAACCCGTCGGTCTCTGTTTTGTATGCCAAATCATGTAGCAACAGTCTGCAACTGCTCCAAAACCAGGCAGTCAGAATGTGCCTGAGCCATTAGATGCCATCATAGGGATGGTGGACTGATGGGGTCAGCAGATTACCATGTCTGTGAGTTGCATTTTAACGGGGCTGCATTTAAAAATATAAGTTGTTTTTTTTTTTTTTAAAGAGTTTGCATTGGTCTCATTTTTTAATCTTCACAAATTGGTTACCATCTCCTGTGAGGTGTTGATAAGATTTCAATGTTTTGCAACTGAATTTTGGTTGCAAAACATTGATACATACACTAACAAATCACTATTTGGAAGGCACGTCCTAAATACGCCCTTTCCAAATAGAGTTTAGTTCCGGGTTTCTAACCCCATTTTGTGAATCGGTAACCTGTTACTGAATTGCAAAATGGGTTTAGTACATAACAAAATGCCATTTTGTGGTTGCAAACCTGGTGATTTTGAGAATCGCAGGCTTTGTGTGTAATAAAGCTTTGTACGTCACGCCCTACATTTATTCCTTACTGCTCACTAGCTGCCCACTTCAGATCACCTTCTGCTTGTGGTTCCCAAAGCAAGAACGGGGGTTCAGGCCTTCTCTATAGATTCAGCCAAGCTATGGAACTCGCTGCAATCACTTGCGAGTGGAATCCAGTTTATGCTGCTTCAGGAAATGCCTGCAGACCTGACTTTTTAACATTGTAAGGAAGCATTTTTCCCTTGCTCTTGTCGTAGATCTCCTTTCATCTTTTTTAGGTTTGTTGGAATGTATTTTTGCTATATGTTAGCTATAGTGCTATGGAGCTCTGCATCCAAGCTTAAATAAATTAACATATGTCAACTAAAAACTGAATTTTTCCGGCTGGCCCACAACTGAACTCTAGCCATATGGTGGGGGTGCGATTAAAGAATATTGGATTGGGCGCCCACCGTTCATCAACTCGACATGAACACCCCCCTCCATGCAACAAACACATTTTGATTCGGACTCTGAAGTGTCCAAAAGTTGTCATACATCACTTTACTCCTTTTTACAGCACCCTGAATTGGCCAAAACGCTTTTGAATATTATTACAACACTCTGAAGTGACCACACAACAATTTATAAAAAACAATTAATAAATAAATGAATAAATATAAATACTAAAACACTAGTGCGGCAACATTAAAGTGTAATGGGTCATTGTGGCAATCGATATTTAGCAACACTTTCTTAGGGAGTTTCATGGAGTAGGGGCCCAGCGCAGTGACCGATTTAAGAGCTAACAAGGATTCATTCAACTATTATTGAGAGAATGATACAGACTCAATCAGTCGGTGTTGCATGGATTCAGTCTGCTGCACCAGGGCCGGCTTTAGGGCAGTGCGACCGGCTTTGGAGCAGTGCGACCGATGCGGCCGCACTGGGTGCTGACCTGTGGAGGGGCGCTGACCTCGGGGGGGGGGGAGGGGGCGCTGTATTTAGCAATAACTAATGATTGGAAAGATGAGGGGCACTTTTGCCTGGTGGTAGTGACAGAATCTGAGGAGGCAGTAATGGGGTGTGGGAGGGGGGGGGGGCACCAAAAATGATTGTTGCACTGGGCGCCACTAGCGCTAAAGCCAGCCCTGCCCTACAAGCATGACCAGTGACTTGATAGTACTAGATTGCATAGTAGGCTGCCAGCTGAATATACCAGAACGAATGGGTGCAATTTTAGGCATTAAAAATGTAGGCAAATTCTCAGATTTAGACGTATAATTGATGTGACAGGTGCCATGGTAAGCGGCCTAGCCCTGGCTCTGAACAGGCGAATAGTGTTAGGGGAGCAGCCTGCTGAGACACAGACTTGCTAGGGCACAAGAGCACGTGGAGCAGCCTGCATGAGAACACAACTGCTTGGTCTTGGTGATTGTAGGGCATACTGGTACTTAGTGATCACCATGCTATTGACATAGGGCAGGTGAGGCCACATTTACATAAAGGGCACACCTCTGTGTAGTGAGCAGCCTGTCATGGGTGCAGAGCTTTCGATGGTGCTGAAGCGTGGTGAGCAGGGCACTTAGACAAAAACCTGCTGGGTAAATTGGTCCATGGTAAGCATCATGCCCTGGCACGGACATGCTGGTGGCATTTGTACATGGTGAGCAGTCTGCTCGATCAGAGGGGTGTAGAGTCCACTAGTGGAGATGAGCAGCCCACACAAGGCATAGATCCATAAGGGTCACTGGCAGGGAGCAGCTTCAGGGGGGGCTGTGACACTCCCCAAACAAATACATTCTTGGCTTGGAAGTTGGGTCTGAGGGCCCTGAGTCGGGGCTGCTTATTCTGTGTCGGTTTTTAGTTCGGGCCTGGGCAGTGCATGTGCTGATCTGCGAGGCATGCTGTATTCAGTATATGGGCTATAGTGGACTTTGGAAACACCCACCGCTTTTGGTTGGTTAGTTGCCTGCTTTTTAAAATTCCTTTTCTCTGGTTGGTTAATATTGTGCTTCTGTCCCGCCTTTCGGTTCTTGGTTCCCTCCCAGCGGACATCACCAAATGATTCTTTTGGTTGGCCAGCTCTGGACATCTCTTGACTCCTCGCTTGCACCCCCCACCCTCCCGTCATTGCTGCTGGCATGAAACTATTGATGGGGTAACTGTTCTAACGGCACAGTCTGTTGAGCATAGAAACTCAACCTAATAAAAGAATTTTGTGAGCTCTCCCCCACTCTCCGAGCGCCAATGCAGCGTCCATCCATGTCGTTATCTGGAGGGGGGACATTTAGGCCCTTTTCTGTAGGCCACTGGCCTGCTGTTAAAAAATATCATGGGATCGGAGATAAGATCACTGTTAAACAAGCATTTGCAATCCAATAGGTCTTGCATTACTGAAAATTTGACCTATTGATGTTGCAAATAATAATTAAATGCCAATAGCTCAAACTTTCAGTAATGCTAGATTTATTGCATTGTAAATGCTTGTTCGATTTGTGAGCCAAGAATGAAAGACAAAACAGTGACCTTTGATGTAAACGAGAGAGATTATATATATAAATATATATATACAGATGGGTGTATATATATGTGTATATATATATATATATATATATATATATACACACCCATCTGGTGGCTGAATTTCAAAATATGAAACGAGATAACTTGGAATCAATGCCAGCTTCACGGCTTGTCCAAGCTATGTGATCCTAGGCAAATATATTATTTCACAGATCTCTTTTTTTCTTTATTATCACATATTAGAGTACTATTAAATACTTGAGTTTCTAATGTGCACTGTATAAATACTGCTTATGTTTGATTTAATAGACTATAATGTTGCTCCATCTAGGCCACGTTTAGGGTTTGCATGACTACTGACTAGCTTCTTAGTTCACTAATGGCATTGTCGCTGGGGGGGAGAGACATGAATGTTTCTAAAAACTATTACTTAAAGTAAATGTCTGTATATGCAGTGATATAAGCTATTGCACTAAGGTGAAACGCTTAAGCATGTTAAAAAATACACTTTTTGAATTTTGAAGCGATTGTATCATATTTTTACATTATGTTTTTTGCATGATATGCATGCTGAATGTTTTCATGGCTCGGCTCATGCACGGACTCCTTGAGAGTGCCTGCACCCGGCAGCGGTCTCCTGGGGCAGTGTAGCGTGGTGAACATCCTCTCAGGCACATCGTACTGTCCGTGGGGCTGGGGTGGGCGGCCGCAGGCTGCCTTGTGCTGTCTCTAACAGCTGCTTTGTGTTTCCAACAGAGGGGGCGCAGTGCGCGGCCGGCCTGTGGTAGCAGCAGTGAGCAGCACGGCGGTCTGTGAGGACAGAGCTGCATCCAGGCGCGGATTGAGGAGGCAGCCACGACCGCTCCAGAGGAGCCCCCGGGAAGCTCGCCTGCCGAGCTGAGCCGCTCCGTTGCCCGCCCCCCATGCCCCGTGGAGGACGCTAACCATGGCTGCTGGGCCCTGCCTGCTGCTGCTGCTCTGGGCTGGGAGGACTGTGTGTGACATGCAGCCCGTGCACCGGACCACGTCTCCTGCCGTCGCCGCTGCTGCAACTTTGGATTTTGGCTTCGTACCTGCGGGGACCTATGACACCAGCACGCACTACGAGCCCGGGGCCATCGGGGCGCTCTTTCAGATCGTCAAGGCGTTCCTGTACGTGGTGCAGCCCAGCCCCTTCCCACAGGGTGAGTGTGATCGGAGGGCTGCGGTGTGTGATGGGGCTTTAAATATAGTAACTGCTCCCTGCAGCACAAACACCGCATCTGTTGTTAACGCGCACCGCGTGCGGCGCTGCCTGTTTCACCACTGCAGGTGTGAACACACATCGTATATGTTAATACATACGGGGTGTTAGCTATCACACGCTCTCACCACAGCTGCATAGTAATTCACGTCTCACCGCATACTGCCTGTCTCATCACAGCTGTTTAGTGCTGTCTCACCATTGGCGCATGTTCCACGAAGAACTGCATGTCTCACCACACACTATCGTATCACTAGTCACACAATGCATGTATGAACACACACTGCATGCCTTCCACGGATTGTCTCACCACACACTGCATGTCTCAAACAGAGTTGACTTTTTACTACACACAGTCATTACACACTTCATGTCTCACCACATCTTGGACTTCTCGGCACAGATCATGTTTTGCTATGCGTTATTGCCTTACTGTTCCACAGCGCCAAGATGCCTATGTTGGCGCAGGAGCGCACTAACAAAAATAAATCCAATCTTGCTGCGCATTGCGTATCTGAACAAACACCAACACACTATAGCATAGAGTGCACTGCTTGGTCTCTTAGCGCTGGACAACATACTCCTCGTTCATATCTCAAGTCTCACTGTACACTGAGTGTGCCATTGTACTCGGTGTGCTCCACGTTTCACCACACATTCATCTTCTTGAAGCATTCTTGCTATGTGAAGTCACAGTTCCTCTAATCGGGAGGCCCACCCCTCATTTTGCCAACTTTTCCAATAAACTCAACAGGCTCGCGCGCGAGTTGCTTTTCAGTCAAACGTTCGGACTGGATCATGTTGATGCGTGAAAACCCTCAACGTAACCGTGGCATGCCAGATCTGATGACTGGGTGGACTAATGGATTCACTGCAGGGATCTGTGATGGGCATAGATTGAAATCCCGCCGGGTGTACTCAGCCTTTCATTCACCCGAGGTCGATACAAAATTACCAGTGGGCTGAGTAAGAATAAACGCGTCGTAATGACGCGCCGAGAAACTCTTCTACACATACTCGTTGTACTATGCAACAGTTGTAGGCATGTTACATGCAGTCACCGACCTCACACTTGGAACACAGCACACTGTAGGATACCGTTACATGCAGTCACCGACCTCACACTTGGAACACAGCACACTGTAGGATACCGTCTGCGCCCAAATTATCTGTATACTACCGTAGCTAGCAGCACCTCGAGGCTGGTACTTCAGGGCGCGACTCGCCTCCCAGATTACAGAAAGCAAGCTGCCTCCCGAACTGCGCGCCAAGCGCCATCCTGCATTCTTCAGAAGTAATAAATAACCGAGGCGTGTTTGTGCCATCTGGGCTGCTCCCGGCAGCCTTTACCATAGTTACCAGCAGGCGGCCAGCCGAGTGAAAGGGGTCTGGCTGGCACTGACCAGACAGCTGAAAGCAGGGCAATCTCCCACGGTTAACATAGTGCAGATATTCCATAGCCAGGTATGCACACACACAACACACAGACTTAATAAATGCATGCATAGGAAAAGTCTACAGGCGAACAACCAAACCACACCTGTTGTGTTGGGAGAAAGTTATGTTGCAGGTTTTATTGATAAGGTCATGGGTTAACTTATGGTGATCCAAGGGCAGGTAGGCAGTGACATATGACCTAAGCTGACTGCCCACCTGATTAGCCAATGAGGGCCAGGAATCCACAACACCTGCTGCTGAAACTTGGGGGGGCAGGGGGGAGAGGGGTCACCCCGCATCTGTACTCCATAGTCCAGGAAAAGAATTCAAGCAGAGGCGGCGCGTTACCAGGCAACCCCCAGTTGCTCAGGCTTACTACTGCCCATGGGAATAACAGGGCGCCCCCGCTTTCATCCGGGGGTCCTGCCGTGAGGACTCCCTGGGTATTGGAAGCCCCTGTGGGTTCTTTCCTTTGTGCTCTATCGGGCGCTCCACTTTTGCCCTCAGGGTGAAAAAAAATCTCAACTCTGCAGCAGTGCCACCCTTCACTGCTTTTGAGGTAACTTCAGAGAGATTCCTTGTAGTTCTTTCACAGTCTCATCATTTCAGAACTGAAGCATTTTCAGTATTATATACAACGAAGCCATAGTTGTTGCTTATTTATCTTACACAACTAACAACTATTGGCAAAGCCAATAGCCCTGACTTGTTGCAGGTGTAATGTTACTTGTATTATTTATCTGTATGCAATGACAAAAGCAGCAAAATACCAGTCGGGCGGCACACTATGCTAAGTGCAGATTTTTACCTTGGTATGTTTAAGCCACGCCCTTAATTACTTTGGCCACGCCCCTTTGAGAGACCCTCGAGTGTTTTCATTCCACTTAAAGCCATGACATGAGTAATCACAAGCATTTCAATAAGGGTAAGCAGTAGGGTGCGTTTCGCTGTACTACGTCGCTAAAAGAGGATGGCCCTTGGAGCTGGGCTGACCCGCCTTGAAAGTGGCCTTCCTCCCCCCCCACCCCCACATGTAACCACTCCTCCCAGCAGCCCCCAGCATCTCATGATAAGGGTAAAGTAAGTGGGTGGAAGGAAGGAAGGGTGTATAGCCTGGCAGGGGAATGCTGCACCAAGCTGCTTGTATGCCCAAATTGTCGCCCTGCGTTTGAGGCAGGCAGTCACATCTCCTAGGCGAGAACATTACATGCACCACGCGCCCACACGTGCGGGAATAACGCCGACAAAAAGTAATACGGCCTCAAGCTTAAGACTAAAAAACACAAGGGGCAAGGGTAGTGTGCATTCATAAATATGTGCTCACAAACTTGCTCCCAAAACCCTGAAATCGTAAAGATGGGCAACCAAGACAACTGGCAGCGCTGCGAGGCCATACTAACGGAATCTGGTGAGCTATAAGCATGCCAGCAATATAACATTAGAACCCTGAAGTGCGTTCCCATTGGCTGGCTTTTGCTTGTACGCTTTAACTGCGCACTTGACTTTCTATTTTAATCACCGGAAAGAGGGGGTGGCGACTGGCGAGGGACTTCTAAGGTTCTCAGAGGTCCCATGGGTAAGAATGTTTAGGAATGGGTTTGAGAAAGGCGCGGGAATCTGTTTTCATAAATATTTCACTGCATTTCCATTCAAAGAACGGGAACAAAAGTAGGTCAGCGGGAAGAGCCCACGGGTGAACACAAACTTTATTTTTAAATCCTGGCCCATCCTCCTGCCCAAAAACGCAGGGCCCCGCAGGCCACCGTAATGCAGCCAATTTGCAGGGGGAGGGGGGCGGATTAAGCGAATTACACGGATGTTGTGTAACGTTGAGCCGAGCAGCAGTGCATGCGCTCTGTTGTTTTTGCACCGGCCACTTCGTGGAAATGTCGTTTTTGCACGGTTCGATCGGTGCAAATGTTAGGGCAAAATTGGCACATCAAACTCCTAGCAAATATGTATTATGTCAGTCTGTTTATGTGCTCTGTTAATTGTGCCATGGTGAACGCGCTGCTAATTACAGTATTCTGTAATTACCAACGTGGCCTGTGAGCGCCAAATGTTTAATTTGTGCTACTGAGCTAGTAATTCCCACACGCAAATTGCAGACACATAGTGTGTTCTATTGTTTTTGTTTTGCGAGTTTGCGGTGGTTGCATTGAAGGCACCTCCGGCTGGCTCTGGGATTTCTGCCGTTGCAGTTGGACACGGAATCCGGTGATCACGCAGAGCTTTCAGCGATACCACTTAATTAGTCAAATCTCTTAATCCCTTTTACCATATGTCGGTGCTTGTAACAAGCCATCGTTCCAGACTCTTCATGCCAGGCACTCGACTTGTGCGCGGAAAACTGAACCGTAAAAATTAAAGTCCACCCCCGAACTGTGAATTTCCACCCACAACTGTGAGTCTCGTGCAGGGGGGCACATTTTAGGTAACTTCTCGGCCAGGCCCTCCTGTCCGTAGGTGGAGATTCCAGCCCTTGCGTAGTGCGCAGGGCACAGTGCGGATCAGTAAATGGGGATTACACGAGGGGGGAAGGCGTGTCTCACCTCTCAGATAACTGCTCGTCCCTGGGAAATGACAGGCCAGGCTAAAGCCCCTCAGCTACCAGCTGTCACCCCTCCAAAAGATGTCATTACTCATAATTACTTAATTCAAGTAAGTGCTTTAAATGGAAACTCGAAGTGCAGGCTCCTGAGAAGTGCCGGTACAAGTGCTTTAAATGGAAAATTATAAGTGCCGGTACTCACTAATTAGACTGGGTGGGCAGTTAGGGGCGTGTCTGGGGGGCGTGGCTGTGAGCAGGAATTTAACAATAGCCACATAAGTAAGCTTTAATGCAAATGTTCTGATTGTCATGTAAAGCGCTTAAATGCCCATGGGCCAAATTCGCGCAATATCAAACTGCCTCCATTGTAGTGTATGAACCTTCTTCATGAAGAAGCACACGGACACCTTGTGCATTAAAACTCTTCTTCATTCTTGAGAGGGAGAGCGGAGTAACCACTGCTGCCTGTGCCTCGTAACGTCCGCCAGGCTCTGCCTCGCCGTAGGCATAGTGGTGGTCACGTGGTGCCTAACAACTAGACTGCGACACCACATCCATACATAGGAGACATGGCAAGGATCAGCTTCTATGGCATAGGTGCAGGGCCTAATTTTTGGCAGGTTGATATTGCACAAATTTGCGTTTGGCATTTAAGCGCTTTACATGACAATCAGAACATTTGCATTAAAGCTTACTTTTTTTAAGCACCACTGATTAAGGGAGTTGTCCAGAATCACAGGATGATGAGCCGACGTCGGGATTCGAACCTGGTTCTCCAGTTCCACTGTCGGCAGCTCTGACCACATCCTATTTCTCGTTGCGATGCCAATTAGATCCTAACACTGCAGGAGCAACCCAGCGCAGGAATACACTGGCTGTTGCCTGCCAGAGCTGCACAACCTAAAAAAAGAAATCCTTCACTCTTCTATCCCTCCACTATCCTTTTCAATCAAAATAACAGACTAGCATGTTCACTTCTCTAATTCCATATTCCACTATACTAATTCACCACTAATCCTTATGGGTTCCAGAGTAACGTGCTACTCGCCAACAAAGCGTTTCAACACCATCAGGGTTACAAGCGCTATATAAATGCAAACCTTTTTTCCTTTTTACCCCTCCCTAACCCTTCTCAATCCAAATAACTGACTAACATATCCACCACTCAAATTACTTCATATTTCACTATACTAATTTTCAACACTAATCCTTTATGGGTTCCGGAGTAGCCTGCTACTCGCCAGAAAAGCGCTTCAACACCCCATCAGGGGTAACAGGCGCTATATGAATGCAAACCTTTCTTTCCCTTCTAACCCTCCGCTATCCTTCTCACTCCAAATAACTGACTAATATCCACCACTCAAATTACTTTCATATTTCACCATACTAATTCACCACTAATCCTTTATGGGTTTCCGGAGTAGCGTGCTACTCGCCAAAAAAAGCGATTCAACACCCTATCAGGGGTTAGAAGCGCTATATAAATACTAAACCTTCTTTCCTCTTCTATCCTTCTGCTATCCTTCCGAATCCAAATAACTGACTAACATATCCACCACTTAAAATTTACTTGCATGTTTCACTATACTAATTCAACACTAATCCTCTATGGGTCCCGGAGTAGCGTGCTACTCGCCGAAAAAGCTCTTCGACGCCTCGTCAGGGGTAGTAAGCGCTATACAAATGCAATTACAATACAATACAATACATAAACACGCTCCATCTGAAAGGGTCATTTTCAGTAGTTTTTGTATTGCACGTGCCCTGCTGCTTCTGGGAGTACCGGTACGCTCCTTGCCTGAAAATAAGTTCCGGTACTCAGGGGGAGAAAACTGAGAAGTGCCGGTACTCCGTACCGGTGAGTACCGGCCCATTTAAAGCACTGGCCGGTACTCTCGCATTAAGATACATCGCAGCAGTGCCGAGAAGTGCAGGTGCTCTCCCTTTTAAATTAAAGAAGCGCAGGTACTCGGTACTGGACAGTACCTGCCCATTTAAAGCGCTGATGAAATTGTATTTGTACATTCTAACCACCCTTTCTAATTATCATTTTTACAAAAGCTGGAAAGCAGGAAACACAAGCGATGGTGAAATTGTATTTGTACATTCGAACCACCTTTTCTAATTATCATTTTTACAAAAGCTGGAAAGCAGGAAACACAAACGATGGATGGAAATGTTTTAGCTGAGTCTTCCTAACCTCTTGGAATTGCTGTGGTCAGAATTCCATCACTTTTAAGCTTGTCTGTCCTTTCACCAGTGCTGTCAGTGACCATATGCAACTTACTCCTGTCCCTGCCCTAATAAGAGCAGTGCAGCTTGTCAGGACAGTCCCGTGCTGGGCAAGGCAATGCAAGCAGCCCCAGGCGAATATCAGGCCTGGAGCATTGCAGCCTCACTGGGCATCATCAGAGAATTCCTTGTAGTTGGTGATAATTCCTATTCCGGGTAGTAAGTTTACTCTCAGGCGAAAAGTCCTTTATGACTTCCTTGCCAGTCGTCCTCCTCACTGCAGTCACCTGGTGAGCGTGGCCTACACAAGTGCTTTCCTGCGTTAAGCTACTTTTAGGAGGGGTGAAGGGGAAGCATTTTCTGTTTTGTTTTTCTGAGTAAAGGCTGCAGGTAAGCATTTTTGTTGTTTGTTATTCTTTTCTTTGTGAACTAGTTATTTCTTGTGGTTCTTTAACAAGAGGAGTTAAGGACTTGGGCAGCGGTCAATCTCCAGTCTCTTTCTGCAGTCTTTCTTCCGGGGAGGGAGAATGGGCCTGCCGACAGTCTGAGCCAGTTTTTCCATTGTTGGAAAGTGGATTATTGGAAGGGGCAAATGTAGGTCTGCCACTGGCAATAAGGCCACTAACACAGTATTGGGCTCAGAATAGGTCTTAGAAAACTATTCCTATGCTCAACCCTTGGGAACGTGGCTGCGAGCAGGCAGGCTTAACTTCAAAGACGGGTATGTAAAGCATTTAAAAACACCAATTCAGTAAACAATTAAGACACAACACAAAATAAAAATCCAACACCAATTTATAAAAATAGGAAATATTTTTATCTTTTAAATGACACCAAAACGAAAAAAATCCACTGTAGGCAACCAGAGATATGAATTTTTAAAGATTAGTCACTTTCTAGTGCTTAGAAACCAACAGTGCCACTTTTAGTCATTTCGTTGCCTCTGACAGGGACACATTCACCTTTAGCAATTGTTCTGGAGGATCTCTCACCAGTCTTGTGCAGCACCCTCCAGCAGGCTGGTTCCTGTTAGAACTCCTACCTGAAGTTCTTCTTGCTGGTCCCACAGTATCCAACACACAATCCAAGGTTCTGGAAACTCCAAGAGGGTCCTTGAAAGTGTGAGACTTCAATTCCCACAATCCACTTGGACAAAACCCTTACAAACCCACTGGTAGTACTCCAGGCTGGGGATTCTTTGTGGTGATGGTCCAGGTGAGCTCCGTTAACCTGTAGCTTGCAGGGAGTCCACTCTTTAGTCCTTTTGAAGCAGGTTTGATCCACAGGGCTGTAGTTTCAGATGGTGCAAAAAGTGCAATCTTCAGAGTGCAGGTCTTTGGAAATGCACATCAAACTCTTCAGCGCAGACCCTTCTGATTCTCTTAAGTTTCAAGCATCAGATCTGAGAGGCACCGCCCCTCTCAGATACTTATTCAGTGTTCTCTGGGGTCAAGCAGGAGGGCACACCTTTCCAATGAGCCTCAGGGTTCCACCCAAAGGTCTGACGACTTCCTGCAGAGTGTGGCAAAATGCTAACCCAGAAACCACTATTCTTCCAAAATTCAATATGTCAGAATTTTCAGCACGGAGAGAAGAGCTGGCTAAACACACCCTTAGGATGGCTAATCTCCATAGTCTCTCCCCCTTGCATCTGCTCATTCCTTCCTTAATCCTAGCATCTGGCTGGAGGTGAACAGGGGTCCTCCCCTTCGCTTGAAGTCCATGGTTTACGACTCCTCCCACTGCTCTGGCATTCCTATGCCCAGCAACCTCTCCTCCCCCAGAGGCTTCCTAACCCCAGGGGTCATTTATCACCTCTTTAAAGCAGCCAGGCTCACCCACTTATCTCTGACCAATCAGGGCAGAGCAGTACAAGGTTGAATTTTGGCTTACAGACAAAAAAAAGTCTTATAACTTTTTGTCTGTACATTTTACAATAAATTCAACAATACCATATTGTTGTATTTATCATTACCATTCTACCGAGTCCTTTAATCCTAGGTTTATGGCTTTTCTTTCTCCAGTTATTAACTAATAACCTTTTCCAATGTCAACCTATGGCATGGGATTTGCAATGGGAAAAGTGGCTTGGGCCATTCTTCCAGCACCACTTTACCCAGGGCATATAAAACTCATTTTATAAGGGTCCACCTTATAGATACCTGACCCCCCACCCCTTGGACACCTAGGGGAGACCCTGGTGGTACCCAATATGCCCAAACATTGTAGGTTAATCATTTTAAGTGCCCCAAACACAAAAGTCGAGTTTGGGCACAATTTACTTTTTAAAAGCAGTCCTGTAGCCCAGAGCCACTTTTAAACTGACCTCAGGCTTCAGCAGTGCACACATGCAAGTGCAGAAAGGGCTGCTGGCCTCTAAACTGCCATGCCCTATTATATACTAGGGACTGATGGGTAGCTTCAATCCTCCTGCCCTATTATGTACTAGGGCCCTATGGGGTATGTCATGCAAATCACAGGGGTACCCCAACCGTTAGTGTACCCTATTGTATGTAGGTGTTTTCACTGTATTCTAAGTGTTTTCAGCATAGCACTGGCCCTGGGCCTGGTTAGGCAGAGCCCAGGGTCAGTCAGAATCCGTTACCACCAGTACCAGTCAGCAAAAAGTTGGGGGGTGCCCAGGGCACAGGATGACTTTGCAACATCCATCCTCAATGGAGATGCTTTTCAATCCCTGCCGGTGACCCTGGGGGCTTCAAGGCTGGACCTTTTTGCCTCCCAGGAGAATACTCTCCTTCAAAATTCTTGCTCTCGCCTCTCATCCCCAGGGGTATTTGCAGTGGATGTAATGAGTGTTCATTGGCCGAAGGGCCTCTCATATGCTTTTCCCCTGATGAGCATGCTCAGCAGAGTTCTGAGAAAAATAATATTGGCTCAGGGGGAAGTAATCGTGGTGGCCCCAAATTGGTCTCACCAATCTTCAAACTTGGTATCCTCTCCTACAACTGTCGCTCATACCTCCTCAGATTTTTCCAACCTTCTCATCTCCTCTGCTGTTAGAGAGTCCAGCCATCTGGCTTTGGCGGCTTGGATATTGAAAGAGCAAGGCTAAGGGCCCTAGGTTGTTCGCATGACATTGCTGTTTCAATCCAGAATTGCAGAAGATCTGCAACTCTGACTTTTCAAGAGGCATTAGAGAAATGTTAATTCCGGGTGTCTGTTGAGAAATCTGATAGCTTCATCCTGTGAGGGTGTAGGAAGCTGGCTCTGTATATGATATTGCCACTGTATGGTTATACCATGCACAGAGTTCAGGGGTTCCCCAAAAGTGTACAGGGCTCAAAGTAAAACCCAAAGTGCTCTAATAATGGTAGTGTGGGCGAACAGCCTTAGGCCTAACACAGAGGAGTGTAAGACATTTATTGCACAACATAGACCAATAATGGACACACAAATCAAATAGGAGATCCACACTAATTTTAGAAAAATATAATTTGTATATATTAAGACCAAGATCTTCGCAATAATGTAAGTATGTTTTTAACAAAAAATACTTTTTACGTTTGAAAATCGACACTTCGAATATTTTCTTAATAGTTCATTGTTATCCTAAGGGGAAAAATAATATCGAGGCTAAACAAGTAAGTATCACACTTACAATTCCAGTCTTCGGTACCACAGGTCAGGTGAGTACCAAAACTGCATCACCAGCGGCACTGGGGCGACCGGGTGCAGAGGTCAAAATTGGAGTTCGGCCCAATGCGTTTCAATGGATACTGGGGGTGCTCAAAGCCACACTGCTTGCAGGTAAGTAGATCGGTTGCAGGGGTCAAGCTTTGGGGGGTTAGGTTAAGCACTGGGGGGCACAAAGCTGCACCAAACATACACCACCAGCGGCACAGGAGCAGCCGGGTGCAGGGTGCAATTTCGGCGTCGGGCGCTGAATGCTTTGCAATGGAGATTCTTCTTTTGGCAAACAGGCTGCAGGCATTGCACCGGAGGTTGCAGGAATGAGACCAACAACAGCAGAGGTAAGTAGAGATGTAGGGGGTCGTAGGGGCACTGTTGGTTCAGCTCACCAATGCCCAGGGGCTTTGGGTGCAGGGGTGCCTTTCGACGTCGGAGCCTTCTCACCAGAGCCAGTTGCTTTCTGGAGGATCCTCTGGATTCACACTGCAGGTGCCGCCGCGGAGATCAGGAGAGGTCAGCCAATGCTGAGCTCGAGGTCAGGATCGCTGTGGATACTTCACTGCATAGGTGAGCGACTAAGACTCAGGCCGTGGGTGTCGGGTGCAGAGTGGGCAGGAGTCGCGGATCCACCTGGATCCGGGGTCCTTGGAATAGATTTCTTTTGGACAGGGCCGCTGTCCTTGGGAGATTGGAGTCTTTTTTTCGAAGGCATCAGTCCTCCCAGGGTTTTCAGAGGTTGCTGGCTGCAAGACAGGTTGCAGGGTCATAGTAGCTGGAGACAGACCGGTAGGGCTGGGGCCAAGGCAGTCGTCGTCTTCAGTCTTCTCTGCAGGGATGTCTTCTTTCTTCTTAGGTCGTCGCAGATCTAGTTTCCAGGTCTGGGGGAGCCACCTAAATACTACATTTAGGGGGGTTTTAGGGGAGTAGCAGGTAGGGCCAATGGGTACCTTACCTGTGGGAGGGGGCAAAGACTTAGCCTTGATTGGAGGGGTCCCCCCATCTTCAAGATGGTGGGGACTGAAAGATGTGCTTCACCTCGCCTTCCCCACCTTTGGGGTGGAGTTGGCAGAGGTGGGCACACCTCCTATTCTCCCAAATTTTCCAGCCGATTTTCCCGCCCAAAGTGGGGGTGTAAACCGGGGGCTGCCATCTGCTGCTAGCAGCAGAGGCTGGGGGTCACATTACAAAGGAGGCAGGCCTTTGAAGCTTCCCCTTTAAACACTGGCCCATCCTGGGGGAGGAGGTGAAACACCTCTGTCCAGGATGTGCATCTGTTGTGGCATAGCTGCTCATGCAGATATGCCTTTACCTTTGGTATAGTGCACCCTGCCTTATGACTGTAAAGCCTGCTAGAGGGGTGACTTACCTATACCTTCAGGCAGTGCTGGCAAGCATGGCACCCAGACAGGTTGTCATGTCGACTTTGTCGTTTTCTACCTCACAGGGGCATGCAAGCTGCAAGGGTAGTTGCATCTTCCCAGTGAGGGGGGTCCCAGGGGACCCTCTTCAGCTCCCAGGCCCTAGGTACCCAGGGTACCACTTACTAGGGACTTAGAGGGGCGGGAGTACCAATTGTGGATATGTTGTAGGGAAGAAGCACTGGCACAGGGGACCTAGTTAGCAGGGACCTTGTGCACTACAATTGAAACCACATCAAAACCAGGCAAAAAGTGGGGGCTAACCATGTAAAAAGAGGCCCTTTCTCACAGAGGGAAATTTGGTATTGTATTTTTTGAGGGATGGCTTTCTGTTGGAGTTAACTGTTTCCATCCTTCAAAGCTAATGGTCTGCTATGAGAGCCATTAGGGTTTGGAGTTGGGTCCTATGGACAGTTTAGCTCATTGCCTCCTAAGGAGTTTTGCTCTTAGAAGGTCAGTGTGTCTCTCTCAGGTGCCAGCTTTAGATCTTCCGTTAGTCCTACATATCTTGTTGGAAAGCCCCTTTGAAGCCTTGGAGACTGTCTGGCAGGAAGGGGTCATAAACCTACAACATCTTCCTTTAGTAGATGGTAAAAGCAGCTATTTCCCTTTCACATTCAAAGGATGAGGTCCCTCTTCCATCTGTGGTGCACTGTAGATCACCTAGAAGCAAGTCTTCAACTGGGTCTGCTCTTAAAGGAGCCTCGTTAAAGGTCATCTGTGCAGCAGCAACATGGGCCTCGCCCAATACCTTCACATCCCACTATAGGTTGCGGTTGAGAGAAGTTTTTTTTTCCTTGTTTTTGTGAAGTGGTGCTGTCTACCATCACTTAATTTCTTTTTTGCAAATAAATACACTGGGTCTAGCAGTTCAAACCTGTCCTGGTTGTTTTCTTTCTTTCTATATTGGGCCATTTTATCCACCTTTTGGTATACACTCACCAGGTGACTGTTGTGAGGAGGAAGATTGCCGAGGAGGTGATGCTCGGATTACTTACTGGAAAGCTTCATTACTCCGAGTCATTTTCTTATTCCTCACCGTAATTGCTACCGCCCACCCTCTCAGTTTGTGTTGGGGATAACATTGCCTTTTTGTTTGGATGCTCATTTAGCTTAGTTAATACAGGAAGTGCTTCCCCTTCGCCCTTCCTAAAAGTAGCTTGATACAGGAAGTACTTGTGTCAGTAATGTTAGGAGGGGTGAAGAGTTTTTTCTGTAGTTGGGTGGTCTGCGGGCAAGAGGCAAATGCTCACCAGGTGACTTCTGTGAGGAGAAAGACATTGACTGGGAGTAATGAAGCTTACCGGTAAGTAATGCAAGCATTTTCAAAGGTTTGGTTTATCTGTATAACTCTGTTGATCCCTACCGCTACTTCTGCTCTATCCACCAAACCTCCTTCTCCAACGACATCGACAGAGGTAACACATTGCTCACTCACCCTGCCTGTACCACTTCAAGCAATATATTTAATGGGCGAGCAAAAGAATTAGTGCCATATTATGCCCATCCTGGTACAACACCATTATCATCAATTTAATTCCAATTGCATCTACTTTACAGAAAATTGTTAATCTCTGGTTGTTGTTGCAGCATATGCAGAACTTCCCTCTTAATTCTGGAGATCCCAAAAGCCTCAAAAAGAACAAATGCACCCAGGATCTGGAACAACACCCTCACCCCTCAATATCAGAACTGCTTCTTCCCTCCTGCAATTCAGAAATGAACTGAAGACATGTCTATAAAGAACGCTACTGCCCCACACTTCAAGAGCCTATCCCCCCAATAAGTTTGCGTGTTTGTAAACCATTATAAATCATACATCGGAGCTCTTGCTCACTGTTCAGGGCTCTGATACTCTCCAGTTAGCATTGCTCCAAAAAGATACCACAGCATTCATACCTTTGTATAACAAAGTGGAAGACAGCCCTCCATTGTTTAGGCTCCTAAATTCTGAAACAAACTTTTACTCCGGTGTTACCATTAGCAAATTGGCACAATCTCAGCCTCTCCCATCACATTCATCATCACTCTTGCTTCTAGTTCTTCCCAATATCACCGTGATTTATGTACCTCTGATCTCTGTAAATGTCTTCCTGAGCCAGTTTGTAAGCACTTTATTGCAGCTAAGAGCTAAGTCAGCACTACTGAAATAATCAAAATAAAATAAATATTAATATGTCCCCACTCCATGTGCGTCTAATACCAGGGTGGTGGCATGGGTGCTCCATTTGCTGTGACCTGAGTAGATGGGACCAGAATGATTAAAAGCAGGTTTTTGCCTTCTTTTTCTGTTAAAACGTAAATGGTGAATTTTTAGAAAAAAGATTTAAATCGATTAAGATTTACAAAAAGTTCAGCAGAACTAAAATAAGCCATACAACTTCTACATATGATGTGACTAGAGGAATTAGAGTTAAGAACATTGAAAGGGCAACACTGAAAGTGCTGATGGTTTCATCAAATAACATGTTGTTTAGGTGTGCAACATGTTATTATTCTATCTCATTGGTTTATTTATTTGGTGGTCCTGGTAGAAGGTTTCCACTGAGAGAGCTGAGAAAGGTTCCCTAATTTTGATGACCTAGGGGTGAAAGACTTACATTTAAGTCAGTGGCCTTCAAAGGTCTCAGAATCTCTAACATTAGTAGTCCCTCATCTTCGCTTCTTAATTTTCCAAGGTCTACAAATGCTCTTTCCTCTTTTGTTGACTGAGAGGCCCATTGGTATATTTTCTTTTAAATATAGTTGATCGCCGACACAATAGCTTGGTAAACAATATCGTTGACAAAAATGTTGTTTCGAAAAAAATATTGTTTACCACAATTTTGTGGTCCTATACTTATAACTGTAAATAGAAAACTATCAGAAACAAATATCCTTGACACTAATATCATCCAAAAATAAACAAATAATAGATTTAAAAAAATAGAGTAGTAAATGTTAAATATTTTAATATATGATTTTAATATAATGTAAATTAAATATACTCCACTTACATTTAATACTATATAATAAATATATACATATATAAACACACAAACACATATGTTTTTGTATATATATATATAAATACACACATATAGTGTAATGTTATTAATAAAAATATTTATTTGACATATTAAGTTTTTATATTAAGTTTTTATATTTACAATTTATTAATAAGAAAATATATATCTATATATTCCTACAAATGCATTTAAAATATGGTTAAAATTAATATAATGTAAGATACATATTTTTTATTAATTGTTACACTATACATATGCATATACAAGTATGTATATATATATATATATATATACACACACAATAAAACCATAAAAATATTTTAAAAAATCGAAGAAAAAATAGATTAATTAATGTAGACCAGTGGTTCCCAAACTTTTTTGACCTGTGGCTCCCTTGACCTAATCGGCAGTTGGCCGTGGCTCCCCACCATTTTTTTACCGGTGGGCGGGATTTAAGCCCGACCTCGGGAGTACTTCCTGTTGTCTTCCTTAAAATAATTGGGACGCAATGCTTAAAATGGCAAATATAACAAAAAATTACTTTGACATTTATTCAGAGCCTCATTAATTATTATCCATTCCTAAAGTGAAGTACAAAGAACAACGTGATGGTTGGAATGCTTGAATTATTCATCTCATCCACTGGCAATCACTAACCCATTTTGTTTTTTACCCCATTACCGGAGGTGGGACTCAGAGAACGTGGTGCAACATAAAAATTAAATAATGCACCAGAAATTGTAAAAAATAAATAATTGAAGACATGGCCTAAATTGTGCAAAATTGCAGATTTTAAGGTGGTTCATCTTTTGTTTTAAATGTAGTGCTTCGTTTCACATTTTTACTATTTCTTTTTGCTGTAAATAACGTGCTGTCCTATATTATTACAAGGCTGCACTTTATGGACAAAAACTACCATTATCAGTTGTGATATCAATTTCCAGGTTCTGTGGGTGACCTCCCACTTGGCTGGTCGTAAGCACAATTATTCTTATCTTCGGGTCTGCTCCAACCTGCTTCTACAAAACAGATACCGCAGGTCAGCAGCAGTGTAAGCCTTCCCTCCAAAAAATAACTAATACAGGAGAAGTTGCAGAATTCCAGCTGCTCTACTAGCCTACCCCGGCCCAGCCACTGAGTCCCACGTTATGCACCCACATCAAAAGCACAAGCATTAAAGTCCGCACTTCACTTGTTCGAAATGCTTCCAGCGCCCTGAAAATCTACCACGTGACTAAGCTTTGGAAAGTAGACTTGTGTAATCTTTTAAAGCAGTGTGGCATAATTAACTGGCGTGATTTGTATCAGGCAGGAGAATCCTACTTATTGTGGGCAATTGAGAGGGGTGTTTCCCTGAAAACTTTAAAAAGGAAAATGTGCCGAATGGTGCACTTCACAGTACAATGTTCACATTAATTGACAACGAAGCCATTGACTCTGAAGAGGGACACATGAAATATTGCAATACTTTCACAGTGTGCCAAGCAAGATGGATCTTATCTAATGTTGAGGATTCACTCTCGCCACAAACCCAAATCATGGTGGCAATATGGTACAATTCACAGTACAGTTTGCTGAAAGAAATCAATAAAATGACCATAGGAAGTTCAGTCAGTTCAGAAAATCTGGACCATGCACTTTAAAATGTCACATCTATTAAAAAAAACAATATAGCATCCTGCTTCACTTCTACATTCCTCTTTCTTTGACTGTTCCATCCTAATGTGTGCAGGAGTTTCCCAGTCACAGAACTGAGGGTCGTTTGGAAGAAAAACAGCTCTGCGCTCTGAAAATCTACAACGAGCTCCGTGGAGCCCGCCTTTTACAGTAAAATTATTAATCAAATACCATGCCGATCTTCGGCCCAACCTCCGTTTACACCCGTATCACCAGCATTCTTTTTACTGTAAAATTTACAGTAAAAATAATGCCTGTGATACGGGTGTAAAACGGAGGTTGGGCCGAAGATCGGCATGCCATTTGATTAATTATTTTACTGTAAAAGGCAGCCTCCACGGAGTGAGTTAAAGAACTCAAAGGCAAACATAAAACGGACCACACAGGAATCCCTCCCATGCCAGTTTCAACACCAACGGCCCTAGTACTAACCTTACATGTGGAGGAGAGGCTCCCACGAGGCACGGCGGACAGAGCTCCGTATAAAATGGAGACTACGACTGTGAAATGAAAACACGTACGTCCGACGCGTATACGTACGCACGTATCGCACCAGTACTCTCTTGGGCCAAACCATGTTGCCAGATTATGCAGGGGACACGTAATTTCACGTAATTTGCACTACAGCTGACACAAGCTTCACTTTCCCACTTTGTGAGCGCGGCGCCCCTGGCACCTCATAACGGCGCACCGGGGTGCCGCGGCGCACAGTTTGGGAACCACTGATGTAGACAATAAAATATAAAAAATTCAAAAACACATTTACAAAAAATACTATAAATATTAAAGTAAATGTAAAAGTAAAAAATAATATAAAAAACAATTAATATATAAACTATTTAACCAACATTATGAAAACTATTGGAGTCTAAGAATTTTTATTATATTATTCCCACTCGCGTTTATGCAACTGTCGGGAAAGTGTTGGACTTCGGAGGGGTAAAATTTTCTATTCCCAGTCCAATCTGTGCAATAGTAGCGAAAGCGTTGGACTTCGGAGGGGTGACATTTACTATTCCCACTCCAGGCAACACAACAGTAGGGAAAGTGTTGAACTTCGGAGGGGTTAAATTTACTATTCTCACTCTAAACATTGCAACAAGAGGGAAAGCATTGGATTTCGGAGGGGTACAATTTACTATTCCCACTCCAGTCTGTGCAACAGTAGGGATAGTGTTGGATTTTGGAGTGGTGAAGCTTCCTATTCCCACTTCTGTCTCTCCAACAGTAGGGAAAGCGTTGGATTTCGGAACAGTAATATTTACTATTCTCACTCCAGTCTGTGAAACAGTAGGGAAAGCGTTGGATTTCGGAGGGGTGGGATTTACTTTTCCCACTCCAAACAGCCCAACACTAAGGAAAATATTGAACTGCAAAGAGGTAAATTTTACTCTTCCGACTGCAGTCTAAACAAGAGTAGGGAAAGTACTACACTTCAAACACATTACATATACAAGTAGCACCATGAACGTAGAATGTAGAAAAATATTAAACTCCTAATATAAAAACCATTACCATAAACGAAAATATATATATATATATATATATATATGATTAAAAAAAATCAATTTACATTATTACTATTCAATAAAATAATTATCAATTAATAAATAATTGCTATTCAATTATTCATTAATTAACTTCCCACCCTACACCCCTACAAACCTAGCAGCCCACACCTAAAATATAACATAAAGTATTCCACAATTTACATATTTAAAATCAATTAACACTTAGGGGCCCATTAGGATGGCGGGCGATCCGCCCGCCATCCTTACCTGATTGACCCCCCGCCATATTAGTATGGCTGGGGGGTCCGTGGCGGACGGATAGACCGTCCGCCTCTTTTTCGCCGGTCGACTCGTCGACCGGGCGGAAAGAGGGCATAATATGCTGGCGGTGTCTGCAAGACACCGCCATCCATATTATGATGCAGGCGGTGAATCGCCTTTCCATGGCATGCGGTTCTTGCTTTTGGGGGCACGTTGCGGGCCCCCAGGGTGTTGGAGGGGTGGGGGGTGCACATGGGGGGTACCTATGGTACCCCCCCTCATTGCAATGCACTACGTGACAGGCACCACGTGGTGCCTGCCATGTAGTGCATGGCAATGCTGTGAACAGACCTTTTGCATTGCGAGTGGGTCTGCAGCCAGCAGATCCAACCGCAATGTAAAAGGCCCAGGATGCGCCCGCCAGTGTGGCGGGCGCATCCTAATTCTCATGGCGGGACCGCCGCCACTTCGGCGGTCGGTCCCTGGCACCGTTGCGATGGCGGGCGGACAAAGTCCGCCCGCCATCGTAATGGACCCCTTCCCAGCCTAGACCCTACAAAACTAGCAGCCTGCAACTAAAATATAAATAAAAAAATAAGTATCCCATAATTTACATAATTAAAACCAATTAAATAACAAATGACAAATTAATAATTAATGAATTAATTAATTATTACCCAATTAACTTTCCACCTGATACCCCTACAAACTTAGCATGCAGCAACTAAAATATCAGTAAAATAAATCAGTATTCCATATTTTACTTAATTAAAAATCGATTAAAAAATTAATTCGAAATTATTAATAAATTGTTAATTATTACTTAATTAACTTCCCATCCCAGACCCGTACAAACCTTGCAGTCCGCAACTAAAATATAAGTAAAATAAAAAAGTATTACATAAGTTACATAATTAAAATCAATTAAATTAGAACAATTAATAATTAATTGTTAAAGACAGGACGTCCTCACAAGGCTGATAATGGAGAATTCCACGTGATGCGCCGATTTTGGACTCACTGACTTCAGAAAACGCGTCGGTAAATCCATTAATACCCTGACTTACCCATCACAATGCTCTCGACGTTGCCCCTTGGAGGAAACTGGGGAGAGTTAACGGAATGGGAAACTGCTGGGGCCATGAGAATGAAAGATTTGTTTCGCCATGGGGAGCTCCTCCTTTTCAAAGATTTTAGGACTGAATTCGATCTGCCACAGGACCACTTCCTGCTTCACAGAGCAGTGACGACAGTGTTTCGTATACACTGGAACACAGGGCCTGCAGAGCCACCACCTATCATATAGTGATTTTTTCTGGCACCTATAAAACAGTGACATCCCTCTATAGGGCAATGTGGGGAGATCTACTCTTACCATTGGAAACTCTACGCACCAAATGAGAGAAAGACATGGATATTCCTATTCCCGAGGGTGATTGGGCAAGAATACTAGACAGAATACCCAAAATATCCAGGAACGCTAGGTTCAAATTGATAAATTTTTATGTTCTTAACAAGTCCTATCTTACGCCGACCGCATTAATAGATTTTATGGCGTGGAAGATGCTAAATACCCGAGGTGTGGGGAGTTAGGTGCTGACCTCATGCACATGTCACTGTTCTACCTTACAGTATTATTGGGACGATATAACGAAAGTCACTGCAGAGATTATAGAGAAGGAAGTGCCTTGTTCCCTAGGGCATTGCTTGCTGGGCTGGTTCCAACATACATCCAAAACAAAGGTGACAAGTAGGTTCCAAAATCTAGCATTCATAGTAGCGAAGAGAGAAATTACCAGACACTGGAACTGTCCAGGGGGCCCCCGGGTAATCACTTTGCTAAAGGAACTAGAGAAATGGGCTTTTTATGAAGTGGAGGTAGTACTGAGAGAAGCTAGGAGAGGTGTGGGCTCGATCGATACAGCCCATGCTTGGGAGGCGCTAGGAGACTGCCTAAAGGACCCAGCCCAGACTCCCAATCAAATGCATCGTCCCAATCCATAGCGGATTCCCCAGCTCCTCAATCCCCATGAACTAAAATGGTGACAAACTAGACTACTGTCTTGCACCCCCTTATCACTTCCGTACCACGAGCAGTACAAATGCCTTCTAGATATGAATCAATATAACAGTGAAAACTTTCCTTGAACAAATCTACCACCCTAAAGTCACTATAATAGGGTGCAACTTAGAAGAGAGATGGGAGGTGGAAGAGGAAAGGTTTGGGAACTGTTTTACGACCGTTTATATTGAAAGTGATGCAGATTACTGTTCCAGACTAGAGCAAGTATGGGACCTGTTGTATGCCGTATGGTATTCACATCAGTACTTCAATAAAATCTGTTTAAAAAAAAACAATTAATAATGAATTGCTAATTAATTACTTAATTAACTTCCCGTTCTATTCTCCTACAAACCTAACAGTCCACAAATAACATATAACGAAAATAAATTAATATTAAATTATTTACATAATTATCAATCATATAATTAAATAAAATCGATTAAATAATTCATAATCATTATTAACGAATTAACTTTCCACCCTATCCCCCTTTAAACCCAACAACCAGCAACAACACTATAAATTACTATAAAAATTAAATAAAAAAATTCTAAATCACTTAAAATCGCAAGCTACATTAAAAAAAAGAACCTTTATATAAACAATAGTAAAATAAAATTAATATATCAATTAACTCATTCAAATTATTAAAAACAATATTTTAACACCATATTATTGAAAACAATATTAACATAGATATTATTTAAAACAATATTTCTTACCTCAAAAACCGATATTCTTGTCAATGAAATTTGTGCATCACAATATTTGTGTGTCAAGACATTTATTTTTCAATGTTTCTGTCTCCCGATATTTTTACATTAATATTTTGTCCAAACACCAAATGTAGTACATTAAAAATTGTCACAGAAAGCACAATTAAATCATTATTAGAATTGAAAGGCGCTGGGGGACCGCTGGCCCATAGTGAAGTTTAATCACAAGAAAGACATACCATGTCAGAGATGAATGCTATTTTATGATGAGATAAATGGTGGCAATCTTCTTTCATAAGGCCGATAAGGAGGGCGCATAAGTTTGATTTGATAAAAAGTGTCAGTCAACATATTGAGGAAACAAGATCTTTAAGGAGCTCACCCTCTGGTTCACCATAGATACTGAAATGAATGTGTATGCTAAGATCGTACCCACAAGGGGGCGGGGGGATATCAGGAAAAGAGTTGCCATTTTCAAAATTTTTGTATGGTCTGAGAAATAAGATCTGAACCATCTCAAGACAATTCCCTCCTTGCTTTAGAAGTGTCCAAGAGAAATGTGATGTTCAGTGGTGTTGGGCGTCACAGGAAAGTGAGAAGACAGGGGAGAGAGCCAGGGGCCTTTAATGGTGTTAGCTGGAAAAAGCAGTACTGCATGAGAGTAAGTCAGTGCTTAATGTGTAAATAGATGAGTGCTTGTGCCCAAACCTCTGCTCAGAAGCCCAATGCAAGTGCAAATAAATGTTGCCACGTCCCATACCAAGACTGCTAATCTTGGGGGCGTGTCCAATAAGATGGCCGAGTAGAACGTGCGTTGCTGAGCTCCGTCCTACCACGGCGAAAATCTGTAATAATCCTAAGGCGCTAATACGCGCGACCTCACCCGGTAATCCTGGTTGACCGGTGCACCCTCTGAGCCGGTTGCACGCCGTGTGGAGGTGCGGATCGGTGAGAGAGAAGCCGAAGATCGGATCGTCCCTGGGGCCGGGCCGCCATCTTGCCGGGCGCGGAGATTGCTGCGGGACGCGACGGGGGCCCTGGGGGGGGTCTCCCCGGCCCGTCGCCAACACACAGAGAGGATCGGAGGCGGGTGCGGCCTTAATTGCACCGAGTCTGCAGAAAGGGGCCCAGGCAGCCCGTGAGGTCAGTGATACGCGGAGCGCTGCATACGGCCGGAGGCTCAGGTCGCAAGAAAGAACACAGACGCTCCGCGATGGGCCGGCCACATCTGATTGAAAAAGTGCTGCTGGACGATCGGGAAGGCCCCAACTGAACGGATGGGGAAAGAGGCATAAGGGCAGCGGAGACCCACGGAACTGGGGCTAAAAAAGCCTGGTCAGGGCTGCTGAGAGACATATCAGGGGACCACGTGGAAAAAGGTGGAGCCCGTGGACTGGGGGCCGCTGAGGGGCGTTCGCCGAGGGCCCGGAGCAGGTGCTAATATATCGTGGTTGTCGGGGCGCATCACCGAGAGGCCTGAGGAACTGGGACCCGTACTTGTGGTGGAAAGTTCGAGAGACTGCGTTTGGGGGCCTCACAAGATGGAGCCATTAACTCTGTGGTGAAGGGGTCGCAGTGGGGCATCTACATACACCCCCTGGCCTGGTCAGACGACTGCGGCCAATATCGCCAGATGGTGTGTTGCTGACCCTTGGGGCCCGGTTGCTGCGTATCGGGGTGTGGTGGTCGGCCGCTTCTTTGCCGCATCTACGCCTGGTCCTGGTGGCTGGGAGAAGCATATTGAGACAGCGGAGGGGCACGGCAAGGCCTGAGGTGCCCTGCACGTCCCGGTGGTACTTTGGAGGTATCTGATACCCGGGCTGAAGGTTGTATGCCCCACTCCTGCAGGGGCTGGCTGTGGCCCCGAACGGCAAGTGTACACAAACTACGAGGGGATGGAACGGAGGGTGCCAGGCCCGGGGCGAACCCGCACTTGTGAGCACAGAGGAGGTGTGACGCTGCCGTGCAGTATGGGAAAGGATAAGGGTTCCCGGGCGCAACCCAACAAAATCCTTAACTATGCGCAACCCCTCCCCCAGGGCCCAAACCAACGGGACGCGCAGGGTGATGTGGGCACTGAACGTAATTACAATCCCTTGCACACGTTACAATTAAAACAGAAAAAATGACAGCAGTAGCTATTGTACGTCAAAACAAATGTAAACAGAAATCAGAGTGGCTTCTTTGTTCCTTTATTTGTTTTCCTCCGGTTCTTCATACACAGATCTTAGCCAACACGTGTTTCGTTGCCTCAGTTAATATGTACATGCGACTTTTTCAAGGCTCCACTGTCTTCAATTTGCAATATTTCATGTGTGGTGATAATTCCAACCCACACGATCCTCCGGCGTGGGAAAAGTAATGGCGGTGAATTCCTAGTACTACGTCTCTCGGTCATCAATTATTAGGGTTCAATCACGTAATTCCTCAACCGCAATCGTCCTCCGTCAAAACGCCGGCTCCTCGAGGACACAGACGGTTTCGGGGGAGGAAACACGAGGCCCCTCTCTGAATGACATCCTGATGGCTGTACGGACGAGATGGTGACCAAGATCGATGCCGTGGCGATCGATGTTAACTTACTCCAATGCGATCTGCGCAAGGTCTCGGACAGGGTCACCACAACGGACCAGAATGTGGATGTCCTCCAGGCGGAGGTCAAGGCCCTAAGGGACACGGTTATGGACCTCCAGAAAAAGCGATCAAGCAGGATGAGCGTGCCGAGGACCAGGAGGGATGCTCACGGAGGAACAACTTGCGATTCGTGGGGTTCCCAGTGCCGGCGGAGGGACCCTCTGCGGAACTATTCTTAGAAGACTGGATAACAAAGGTCCTGGCTCCTGGCAAACCATCAAAGTTTTTTAATATTGAGAGGGCCCACAGGGCGTTGGTCCCTCCTCCGAGGCCAGGGGCACCACCATGGGCCATTAAAGCCCGATTTTTTAATTATCAGGATCGAGACATGCTCCTGCAGGCCACCCGCACCATGCCAAATCTACACCACGAGGGGCACCATATAGCAATCTTCCCGGACCACACGAGTGCAGGACCAAAGACGTACTTTCTTGGCGGTGAAGAGACGCATGAGAGAGGCAGGGTTGAAGTACAGTCTTCTCTATCCAGCCAAGCTCCGGGCGGAACATAAGGGCAGGGCTCTGTTTTTTGGATCGGCGGTGGAGGCTTCGGATTGGATGGACGCAGCGTGAGATCGGGAGGCTTGTAGGAGGACGCAGACACCGGCACCCTCGAGGGTAGAATGTACTGACCAGTCGGGACGGCAACACAGAGCATCCGGAGGAGTACTCGTGAGGGATACAAGTGCATCTGGGAGAGTTCGGGTGTGCGAAGATGGGACCTTGCAGGTGGTGGAGGGGTCGCCGGACTCTGATTTGGTCTCTTCGGAGGTCATCCCTGACACTAACGAGGACTGAATCCATGAAGGGATGAGGAGGCAGTTTCGGGGCTATGGATACACAGAAAAGTGATTCTATGTCATTGTCCTGCTAAATGCCTGTTGCCTTATTTTCTGTTACACTTTTATGAGTCTGGATGAGGGTCAAAATGGGGGTGTATGCCGCGGGGAGGTGGGACACGCTCCACTTCAGCGGTTGGGTCGGATCCCGGGATCTGGAGGCCTAGTCCTCGCACCCGGCTGGGGAGCCAGTCCCTTGCATAGCAATGATGTGAATAGTCTTCCGCAGGACGCGGCCAAGCAGGCCGTGCTCTATATGTTGAAATGGGGGGGATGGATATGGAGTCTTATTGTTTTATTTGAAAAGCCTGAGGTGGGAGGTGTAGGGCGGGGGATGGCGCTGTTCACTCGCTCTGTTGGCGGGAGGGATAGTCTTATCACACTGCCCAGTGGGTGGGGGAAGGACTTGGGAGTTCAACCTCTTCTTATTGTTGTTCATGATTATTGGGGAAGTTCACGGGGTCCATGTCTGGGTTGGGGTTCATTGCAGATGGCTCAGTTTGGTATTGTACTGACGGGATGGGAACGGAGGTGGGGCGCCAGTTGTGCGGGCTTATGGCTCCCTCCTTGACGAAACTCCTTACGTGGAATGTACGGGGAATGGCAGCGTTGCAGAAACGTAGGAGGATATACGCATATTTACGGAGATATAACATTGCAATAGCAGGTTTGCAGGAGACATGTTTGGGGGGATACACTGCCGTATATCAGGCGTACATGGCGTGGGCAACTGTATGCCACTTCATACTCGGGATTTGCACGGGGGGCGATGATCTGGGTGGCCCCCGGAACCCCATTTCAGCACTTACATCATGTGTTGGACCCAGAGGGACGCTAAATAGTACTGCATGGTAGGCTGGACGGTCAGGAGATGTGCCTGATAAATGTGTATGCCCCTAACTTGGACGCCCACTCTTTTTTTTTGAGGTGCTGACGGCAGAGACTCCCTATTTGGGTGGAGACATTGTCCTTCTGGGGGATGTTAATTGTGTCCTGGATGGGGCGCTAGACCGTGAACCTCCACGTGCGAACACCAAGCCTGGCATGACTGTGGCGCTGCTAGACGTGATGAGGGAATTGGGCCTGCTAGACGCATGGATGGTTCGGCACCCGGATTCACGGGTGTTCTCCTGTCATACCCCCGCGACTGATACATTCAGCAGGTTAGACCAGTTTTTGGTGTCACAGACTCTAATGCCCAGGGTGGAGGAGATAGCGTACCTTCCAAGTTATATCTCGGATCACTCTCCGTTGCTTTTAACCTTGAGTATGAGCCAGCCCAGAATGGCAATTACCACATGGCGACTTCAAACAGAGTCACTGACTGATCCGCCCTTTGCCGGGAAACTAGAGGAGGAAATCTCTGAATACTTTAGGATTAATTGGGGTTCAGCATCGTCAAGAGGTATGGAGTGTGAGGCATTGAAAGTGGTAGCATGCGGGTTCTGCCTCAGCACAACATATGGGGTTCGGAAACAGCTTGAGCGGGACATTCAGCTCACTGAAAAGAGGCTGGCTGAGCTGGAATGGGTGTTGCCTGCTGCACCCCACCGCCTAAACGAGTGGAGGGAGGCACGGGAGGAACTGATGGCGGCATTATGCCGCCTTGAGAAGTTCCATTACATGGCGTATCGGCAGCGCCTGCACGCGGAAGGGTATCGCTCAGGGGCATTATTAGCGAGATTGATCCGTAATGAGACGCCGACATCATCTATAGTACAAATGAACACCACGGACGGCCGCACGCTATATAGTCAGCAGGGCATTCTGGATACTCTGGCAGATCACTTGGCCGGGGTCTACGCCGGGCATCCCACCTTTCCTTTGGAGGAGGTAGAGAACTTCTTGCCTACAATGAATCTCCCTCGTTTGCAGGATGAAGCCAGCCGGATGCTGGATGCAACGATTTCGAGAGAAGAAATACTGGGGGGTGGGGGGGTGTATCAAATCTTTGAATTCAGCTAAGAGCCCGGGAAATGATGGCCTACCGACCCGAATTTTATAAGAAATATGCGCACATTTTATAGACTGCCATTTGGAGGTGTACAATGAGGCATTTCAGCGTCGGACCCTTCCGCCCTCCATGAATGAAGCAGTGATAGTTATGCTTCCCACGGCGGATAGAGATGCACAGCTTCCGGGGTCGTACAGACCCATATCCCTACTGAATATTGACATGAAGGTCCTTAGTGGGATCATGGCAGCACAACTGCAACCGTACATGCAGCGCCTAGTCCATTCTGATCAGGCGGGCTTTATCCCCAATCGTAGTAAGACTCTTAACTTACGACGATTGTCCACGTTTGGCATTCAACTGTGCTACACCAGGAGGAGTGCGCCCTGGCACTCTTAGATATCGAGCAAGCGTTCCATTCAGTGGGGTGGGTGTATCTTTGGGAAGTCTTGCGGGCCATGGGAGTCGGGGCTAAATTTTTGAAATGGGTGCAGCCTTTATACTCAGAACCTTGTGCCAGGATCAGAGTGGGTCGGCTGGTTTCACGGGCCTTTCACCTACAACGGGGCACCAGACAAGGGTGTCCATTATCACCATTACTCTTTGCGGTGGCAATGGAGCCCCTGGCGACAAACTTGCGAATGGGAATGGAGGCATTCGGGATCAAGCTGGGGGAGACCAATCAAGTGGTGTCCATGTATGCGGACGACACCTTAGTGTATGTCCGGGATCCAGTAGTTGCAATACCGACCCTGCTGGGCATCCTGGAGGGGTTTGGCCACGTGTCGGGCCTGCGGATTAACCCGGGAAAATCCAAGCTGGTCCCACTGGGGAAACTGGCCTTGCGCCCTGATGAAGGATTACCGGAGGTGGGGCTCCCATGGGTGTGGACAGCACCCCCGATACCTGGGAGTTAGATTAGCGGAGGCAGCCAACCAATATCTGGCGCTCAACATTGGTAGAGTGTTGGAGGGTTTGAGAGGCTCGGTGCGATTTTGGCGGGAGTTGCCTATGTCACTTATGGAGAGGATAGCTCTGATAAAAATGGTGGTCCTGCCTAGATGCTTGTATGTAATGCAACACTCTTTCTTTAGAATCCCCCAACACTTTTTTAATGACCTGGATAAGCTACTAACGGACTTACTATGGGGACCCAAACGCAAGCAGGTCAGTCTGACCACTTTGCAGAGAACGGTGGGAAATGGAGGGTTGGAGGTCCCATGTTTGGAATATTACTACGCGGCCTCGCAATTACAACATGCGATACACTGGCTGGATGGGGACGACAATTGGGAGAAGGCCTTGCTGGCGGGGGCCTATGAAGACAGAGAGTTACCAGAGTTGCTTATGATGGGAACAAGGGTACCCACATCCTGCCCATACATTGTTCGTCATGTGGTGGAGATGTGGAAACTGGTAGTCCGGAGAGTACTGAAAAGAGCCCCATATGTCCCGGACATGCCCTTGTGGGTCGTCCGACCTTTCCAACAGATTTCTGCATCCATGTCGGTGAGGAGATGGCAGGAGGGAGGGTGTTTGACCATGGGTAATCTCTACGACAACGCACGATACATCATGCATGAGCAGGCAATGGAGACCTTTGAGTTGGGTCCAGGACAGTTTTTGCAATATGAAAAGATAACGCAGGTGGCGAAGGAATTGTGGCCTATGTTCCCGGACGAAACTCCGGTCTCCAAAGTGCTACGGACTCTGATAGAAATGGGTAAAGGCCGCAGAGTGATTTCTCATCTCTACAAGGCAATACGGGACAAAAAGGTGGTTGGGGCGCTACCAATCCAAGCGACATGGGAAGCGCTGAGGGGGGGCCACATTACGGAAAGGGAATGGACCAAAATCCATGAGGGGTTAAACAAGCGAGTGCGAATACAAGGTTCAAATTAATCCAATTTAATTATATACATCAAACGTATCTGACTCCCAAGATGCTACATAAGATCTACCCGAGCGTTCAGGGCAGTGTCCTAGATGTGGTGAGATGGAGGCTACGTTTGTCCACATGGTCTGGGCTTATCCTGAGCTGCAGGAATATTGTATGGGGGTGCTGACCGCGTTGCGGGGAGCAACAGGATGGGAGATAGCAAGGGAGATCCGGGTGATGTTGCTAGGTTTACTGCCCCGACCTAAGAATAAGAATCTTGCAGGAAACTTGTCCTTCTGGGACTGGTCCTCGCGAAGAGGCGGATTGCCATTTCGTGGCTGGGCCGCAGGCCACCCAAAGTAGTGCAGTGGGTGCGGGACATACAAAAATGGGCGACTGCTGAAGTGATCCGAATGCAGCAGACTAGACGGGACGAAAAGTTAGAGGAGGACGTGCAGGCCTGGAGGGCAATGGTGACGGAGCTGACAGCTGGGGAGACGAACTGTGAAGATGGAGAGGACGCCGAGGAAGGCGTAACATCCGGTGGTGGGCCGGAGGGCAATCAGGAGACGGAGGGGATGGGGTAGCAGGGTCAGGCCGGGCAGTGATTAGATGAGTGATGGGAGGTTAAATAACAGTCATATAACCTGGGACCGTACACCAGACATGGAGGGGGGCTGGGGGGGAGTTTAGTTGGGGGTGGGTAGATAAAGGGTAGCTCATAAACTAGGAGACAGGGGATCACAGTAGATGTACGTGGGACTAGCAATGAAGAGGCACATTCATAAGAGGAAAGTCTTGGAGATAATGGATGCAACTCTGATTACATCTATACTGTAAATAGACTACAGACTACTGTACATGTTGCCCTGTTGCTCTACAATATGTGAATAGCGAATATATGCTGACTGTTTGTAATGCTTATTATAAATGCCAATAAAGATATATTAAAAAAAAAAAGACTGCTAATCTTGAATCCACCTCAGGCCTTTTTAATCAAGTACCAGACATTCCCTAGCCCTTCAGCTCACGTTTGCAGGTTCCTTCTTTATTTCTTTATGACGGTTTTTCTGTGTTTCAGCTTTGTTTGTTTTTCCATCTCTTGCTCTTGGTAAGTTGGCAACCACCTGCTCAAATTAAGCACTGGGGTTACCTACATGACACGGGGCTAGTTATAACGCTATATAAATGCAAACCTTTTCCCTCTTCTATCCCTCCGCTTTCCTTCTCAATCCAAATAACTGACTAATATCCACAACTCAAATTACTTTAATATTTCACTATAGTAATTCACCACTAATCCTTTATGGGTTCCGGAGTAGCGTGCTACTCGCTGAAAAAGTGCTTCAACACCCCATTAGGGCTAACAAGCGCTATATATATATGCAAACCTTTGTCCCTCTTCTATCCCTCTGCTACCCTTCTCAATCCAAATAACTAACTAACATCCACCCCTCAAATTACTTTCATATTTCACTATACTAATTCAACACTAATCCTTTAATGGGTTCCGGAGTAGCGTGCTACTCACCAAAAAAAGCATTTAAACACCCCATCAGGGGTAACAAGCGCTATATAAATGCAAACCTTTTCCCTCTTCTATTCTTCCGAATCCAAATAACTGACTAACCTATCCACCACTCAAATTACTTTCATATTTCACTATACTAACTCAACAGTAATCCTTTATGGGTTCCGGAGTAGCGTGCTACTCGCAAAAAAGCGCTTTGACGCCTCGTCAGGAGTAGTTAGCGCTATATAAATGCAATTACAATACAATACAATTACAATAAATAAATAAATGAATAAATAAATCTTTATTCGGAAGTAGTCACAACCATAAAAGATAAAAACATACTATAAAAAGAACATCATTACAAAATAATTCATTAAAATATTGTGCAAAGTTGCAAGTCCAAGCGGCCGTCAGCCACATCTTGAACTTCTTGATCTAAAAGCAGCCCTCAGGAAATTCGTGACAACAAAAAGGGTATGTTCGTTGGGCAAAAGCTGCAAATACATAAGTGCAACACAGGCTTGTCTAAATTTCATAGCTTTTAAAAGGGGCCTAAGAAACAATCTCCTGGGGTAGCTAAAATAGTTACATAAGAGGACAAAGTGTAAGGTGTCCTGTGGAGACCTATCCTCGCAACCACAGGGCTCTCTCACGTATGCAGGTAAGAAACCAGACGGGGACGTCAGGAGATGATGGAGCTGATTGAATCTAAAACAAGTTACTAAAAATCTATCAGAACCACTTTTCAGGGTAGATAGGTAGTGCTCCATACTCTGCACTGATTTTAGCAAAACGTGCCTTCTCATAGCTGGTTTCATAAGCTCAATATTTTCGCGGTGAGCGGCGGCATGTTTAAAGAACAGCTCCTTAACTATTCTCAGGTCCTGAGGCCTCACTGTGTCACATTTAAGAAAAATATCTGCCCTGCCTAGAGCCATAAAGGACTCCTTTACATACCGTAGCCAGGGGATTTTAAGTGCATGATCTAGTGACAAACAGTCTAAAATAATCGAGCGGTTAAACTCGGCCTCATCACTAGACCATATCCTCACCCAACACAAAAAGGGCTTCACTGCCACCAAATCAGCTTTGTAATTAACTCCTAGTTCTTCATGTACGGTAAACGAGAGGGTGCCCTGTGGGACCTTCAAAATTCATCACAAAAAACGTATTTTGAGCGAGCTGTAACTTATTGGCCGCTGTATACCTCCAAACCTCGCTACCGTACAATACCTTGGAGATGCATATAGACTGGTATAACTTTAGAATCTCCCCTGGGGACCAAGGACCCAATCTGTGGGCATAGTTGGCAATAGCTCCCATAGATTTATGCATGTCACTCAACTTTCCCTCCATCAGTTGTTTCCAGTTGAGTTTTGCATCAAATAAGATTCCCAGGTAGGAGAAAGCCAGGACTTTCGCTAAGGTGTGAACACCTGCCTTAAAAGTTTTGGACAGAGTCGCCCGAGGGCCATCTTCCAAAACGTATGATTTTGTGAAGTTGGCTGACAGGTCCAGCCCGTCCATAAAAGAAACAAACCCATTGATCAGCACCACATCGTTGGCGTATAAGAGAACTGGCAATCCTTTCCTTCCCACTCTGGGCAATCAGACTGTAATAAAGACAGGGTGGCTTCTAGGCCATTAATATAGATGGTAAATAAAAAAGGAGCTAGAATGCAACCTTGGCGGACCCCCCCTATTGCAGTTAAAATCTGCTAGGCCCGCCCCCTGTGAATATCTGACTGCTGCTGTGGTGTGTGCATGAATGTTCATTAGTAAAGTTACGATAGCGGGCTCGACTCCCAAGGAACTAAGTAGGTCCCACAGTTTCTTGCGGTTCACCCGGTCAAAGGCGGATGTAAGGTCCATAAAGGCTAAAAAAGGACACCAGGTTGAGCTACCATGTATTTGGACACTAATAAGTAGAGGTTAAGACATTGCGCGGTGGTTGATTTTCCCGAACGGAAACCAAACTGCACCTCGGAGATTATTCAATTCGTGTCAGCCCAAGCAGAAAGCCTAGTCAGTAAAACCTGAACCAGAACCTTAACTGTGGAGTCAATGAGGGATATGGGGCGATAACAATAGAGTTTATCCTTGTCCCCCTTCTTGAAAATCGGTAAAATGGTGGCAGTTGACCAAGAAGGCGGCATCCCTTTTCTTGCTGCTGCTTTTAACACCGTGGTCAAAACCGTAGCCCACACGTCTATGTTGTCCCGGAAAAGATCCGGAGAGATCCCATCGGGTACAGGTGCCTTATTCCGGGACAATCCCTCAATGCCCAGGCGTACTTCCTCTAGGGAGAAAGTAACTGGTGTATCACTCGGGCAGGGTTCTATCTCATTGGGGGGCCCTTCACTACGTCCGAAGTTGTACACTCTTTCAAAGTGATCAATCCATTGTTCCGGGGAAATATGATGGCATAGCGCAGGCCTTGATAGCTCCGTAAAACAGGGTCTATTTATGACCTGCCAGTAAAGTGTGCTATCCCGCAGCTCACTCGCTTCGGCTAGTTCATCCCATGCCTGTCTTTGTAGTAGACGCCTCGGTCCTTTCAGTGCCCCCTTATAATTATTTCATAATCTCGGGGGGGACTGCTTCAGGGCTTTCTTCAGAAGGCGAACGGCCCGCAAACACTCGGCGTCAAACCATTTCGGGTGCTCAGGGGCAGTGCCGGCCATGGGCGCCGTTAACAAGCCATTGACTGACTGGGCGATGGAAATGAATAAACTAAGTCTCTACGCCAGAGGCTAAGGGGTCTGAGCAGGTTAGTGTCTCCTGCTGTCTAGTTTTAAATAGGGTGCGATTAAAAGCCATGAGGTCAATCTGTGACCAGCGTAGACGCCTCCCCTAGTCTGTTAAAGATAATGTGCCTGGTGGCATGCGAGGTTGCTCCGCCTGGTTCCCCACCCCTTCAAGCCCTACGGCCAAGGGGTTATGATCGCTGAATGGGCTATGTAGAATATTAAAAGAAAATGAAGGCCAATCCAAAGAGGCCGAAACAAAAATAAAATCAATAATCATAGCACTTCCCCTTCCTTTATAGGTTGGGGGAATATGGGGCTTAAATGAGTTAACAACAAAAGAGTGAGTAGAGAAGGGACGATGGGGAACGTAGCACGAGGAAAAACCTCTTATTTAAAAGAACCCTCACTCACCAACCTAGGTTGGTGAGTGAGGGTTCTTTTAAATAAGAGGTTTTTCCTCGTGCTACGTTCCCCATCGTCCCTTCTCTACTCACTCTTTTGTTGTTATTGAATTCATACGTTAGGGGGAATAAGAGTGACCCTCTCCCTCTCTCTCTTGTTGATATTATAGCTTAAATGAGTTAGTCATCTTATCTAGGGTGAATTCGAGATTATAAGTATGTAAAAAACGGTTCAGTTCAGCACCTTCTAGGGAGTGCTCCATATGCGTGCCCTCGTTGATCATTCAGGTTTGGTAGCTCTGCAAAGAGTGTAATGAGTTTGGGCACAAATGGCAATTAAAGTTCCCTGCCAGGATAAGATTCTCTAGGTTAAGGGCTTCTCCCCTTAATGAATCAATAGCGCCACTTAAGACTGAGAGGTTTGAGGGCCATTGCTTCCCCCTTTTTGTGTTGTAAAAATTAATTAATACCAAGCGAAAAGATCTCCCAACTACCAGTTTAAGGCCCCGAAACACTTTGGAGTCCCACTTTATTGTCTTCGTTGACCCATACTGCTCAAGGGCTACAAAAATAATTAAGCCCCCACTCGCTCTTCCTGCTCTAAAACCCACAGACGAGCAGAAAAAGGTTTTAAACCCCTTGAGAAAGAAATTGTTCTCAACTTCCCACGTTTCCTGAAGACAAATAATATTAAAGGACTTAATTAACAAAATCCATCTTTCATCTAAAAACTTTGCTGATAGGCCTGCCACGTTCCATGAGATGAGGCTTAAATCTTTCCCAGTAACCTGGTTCTGGCTTAAAAAGGGGATTATAGAGCCTACAGAAGGGTCTGTGGCCCCGTGGGAAGGTGACCTGCTAAATTGGTGCTCTAAGATTAAAAGGGGTGAAACCTCGATATCTACCACATCCCGTAAGAGCGGCCCTGGGAGAAGGCCCTGAGGTGTGTTTCTGTTGTCACTCTATGGAATGGAATGGAAAGATTTTTATATAGCGCATGGCTACCCGGGAGCATCCCAGCGCTGAAGTGATTACTATGGGAGTCTATGGGAGTCAATCCAGATCATTAAGATATGCCAGAGGGGCATAACGGTTTAAAGGTGCCTGACAGCGGCGGCCGGCACAGGTAAGCGCAGTGGGGCGGGGTGGGAAGGGGGAAGCCGACAGACGACGCAATAGGTATAATTAAATAAATAAACAATAGGTATAGTTAAATAAATAAATAATTCCTATTCCGTCGTCTGTCGGCTTTACCCCCCTCTGTGCCCTGCCCCGCCCCCTTACCTGTGCCTGCCGCCACTGGTGCCTGAAGCCCACCCGGGCTGCATTCTACCCCACTACAGGCAAAAGGCTGAGCCCTATTTGAAATGCTCTGAGAGGGTCTATAAAGAAGCCCAGCGGTAGTGGTTTAATACCAGATTTGGGGAAGTAAGTCACGGAGGTAGTTGAATGCAATACGGTAGCCTTGAGGTAATCTCACTGTCTTTTGAGGTGCATCTGTGCCCTTCCGTAGTATGCTTTTCACACCTATTGTAGCCACCTCACTCCATGTCATCACAAACACAGCTTCCAGTCCCGCTCTTTTGACCTATAAATCGCTTCTTTCTGGTGTTTTAGTCTTATTATTGAACTGGAAGCACACCAAGAGTAGAACACCCAGAATGCATTGCGTTGTCATAAGAAAGCCAAGGACTGGTAACAGTGTCCATGATCTAAGGTAGTGAAGTATCTACTCTGTTCAACATACTTTGAAGATCTACCTCAGCTTTTAAACCTGCTGAATTAAAACAGGAAATATTCATTTCTGATGCTGAGACTTGAGTACTAAATGTATTCATGCGAGGCACGGTTTAATAGAGTAATCAGAATTTCTATTGGCTTATTTGACAGACTGATATTGGTTTAAGTCCATTCAGCTAAAGATAGACCATAACTGATGCTAACTAATGTAGTTTATCAGAGTAAAGTTTTCTATAGTTTCAACAGATTCAGAGTACTGAATGATCATCATAAAATTACAAGAATGAAATGTATTTATTGCAGCAGCACGTCTAACAAACATTGATGTTTGTTGGAGTCATGTCCTTGACTTTATGGTACAAGAGCGCACATTGTTTCCGGTTCTTGACTTTCAATCACCATATAAGTGCATTCTGGAACTTGTAGTCTTGGATTGGTACAATGTCACCATTTAGTCTATCACACCTTAAAATAGGATTTGGAAAAGAAACATACTAGCCTGGAATGGTGTTTCGCTGTAACATGTACTTATAGTCCCATACATATATGCATACGTATTTATGTCTAATTTATGACTAAAACGTTTACCAAGTAACTTTTTTAACGCGAGGCTCGAACCTCAACGAAGCAGGCCAACAGGCCGGGGTGAACAGTATCAGCAGAAGAAATGAATTAAGGGCTTTAATAAAATACAGCGTCTAGTGGTAATGGTCATGTAGTAAAGCGCCTGGGCCTACAGACGGTCCCATAAAGTGCACTCTTACGAACGAGAAACAAATCGCTTGTTTCCTGCTGGCTTCAGCTGGTGGCAGGCGCATTCTTTCTTGGTGAATTCTTAAAGACTCCCTCTGGGCGTGTCCAGTTCACCATTGTCCTGCAGCCCTTAAAAGCAGCCACCTGTCTGACCTCTAGCTGCTCAGAAGGGGTGCACCTCATGCCCCCGAAAGAACACGTCATTGTCCATTGGGCTCTGGGGCGCAAAAATCTGCATTCCAGCTGGTTTCCTTGTACTCGCCCCTCGAGGGAGGCTGCAGGCTGCAGCTCAGGGGAAAGAAAGGGTAGCCACAAGCCAGGCTACGAGGGCTTCTTCCGGGGACAGGACCGCAGATACACGAGGACACCGCCATCACACACCTGCAGCTGGGTAGAAGATTGCACTTAAAGCAGCTTCATTTCAAATTGTATATTTTTTAATCTTTTATCCATTTTTCCAATGAAAACAGATTCATTTCGATTTTTTTAAAGAATATATATTTTTATTATAATCTTTTTAGTTAAAGCGCCTTCATTTTTAAATTGCCTGTTTTTAAAGTATGTATGCGCTGTTACACACAATACATTTCTTTTTAGTGTTGCCAATTAGATGCATTTTAAAAATGTATTTTAACACATTTTTTACTGGATTATTGCGGTAGTACGGACTTGGCCCGAAGGACGGGATGGCGATGTGCATGGCAGCTAGAGAAGGGGCAATACTGCATGTTCCACATGATGGGTTGCAGAAAGTGTGCAGAATTATTTACCTAGCTCAGGGAAAGAGTGTTACGTCATGACGTGATGGTGATAAGTATACATATAAGTCAGGCTCAATCTGACCCTTGAACATGAGCCCAATGTAAACTTAACCAGTAAAGAACCAGCTACCGGTCATTAATCAATTAAACTTTAGTCATAAGGGATAGAAATGGCTATTCATTTCCCCTTTACTGTCTTCAAATTCACAAACGTGAGATCTTACCTCTCTCATCTAGAGAGTATCACCACCTCCCTTCCCCAGACTCATGTTCATGCTCCAAATAAGAACAAGCATTTGCAATGCAATAGGTCTCGCATTTGCGAGAGTTTGAGCTATTGGCATTTAAACGACAATGCCTTTTATTTATCTGTTTTGAAAACCTGCAAGCGGTGCGTAAACATGCACTTTGTGCTGATAGTCGTTGCTTACAAGAAGCAAGGCTGGCAGTAACTGCTTCTCTTTTACTGCCAGCCTTGCTTCTCGCAAGCAAGGACTATTAAGTACAAAGTGCGTGTTTACACACCACTTGCAGGTTTTCAAAACACATAAATAAAAGGCATAGTCGTTTACAATCCCAATAGCTAAATCTCTCACAAATGTGAGACCTATTGCATTTGTACTTGCTTGTCATCTTTTACCAGATGGAGAGACATGTACAAACTCTGGGCCAAGTAGGTGTGGAAAGTCGGACATGGGGACAGGAATAACAAACACTAATACAAGGTACACTAGAGAAGGTAAACAGAAAAACGTACATACATGGCACCACATGCATCACAACTGGGTGGCACAACCTTTGCACAAGAAAGGCAGCAGAAAATGGGGCAAGGAGAACATTTATAGTTGGTAAGGGAATCCTGAGCAATTATACTGGGACAAAGATACCTGAACGTCGAGAGACATGACCACCAGGAAAGCAGACTCAAACACTGGGAAATGTAAAACTAGGGATAGGGAACAAATATGCTGGGATACCAGAGACAAGTTATTTGGGATGGCAAAAACACTCACTGCACTGCTAAAGAGGTTAGTGTGTTATACAATTGATTTAAAAACTTTTTTATTGTAGCACAAGAGAGGAGAGATGCTATGGAGGAAGGAAGTTAAAGAAATAAAGTGATGGTTAGGGGAAGCGGCTGAGGTAGGGAGAGCAGCAGAAACGTAATTGGATATTGGTCTGGTGGTCATCTTTCTGATAAAGAAAGTGAAATCCTAAATGTCTTTTTATCTTTGAATATCAGGTTAATATTATGGAAACACTGAGGCAACTACATTAAATTTCTAGTTATACTCTACCTTTTCTTGGAAGACAACGCTTGGCAGGCTATTGCTTACTTTATCACAGGCTTACAAATAGACTGCTACAACAGGCTAGTTACTTAAAAATGGTCAGTCGGCTTCAGAAGATTCCGATCTAAGCAGCCAGTACAAAGTTTGTGATTCCAATCCTCTGAAAAAAAGCTGCTAGTGGGTATATCTATTGAGTCCGAAGAGCAACTAGAATGAAATAATCTTCCCTGTGGTGCTAATGGAGGGCGCGGACTTGAGCAGCGTATGAAAACTGATTTGTTTTTTGCCTTCTGGACTGCTTTAATCCTAGCCAGCAAGCATGCACATAAACCCAAATATAAGACACGAAAGCAATCTAAATTTTGAACCAGTCTTTCTGGTGTTTTGTACTACTGATCTCTGTCAATGAGGGTCTAAATTAGAGGCTCTCACTGTCGACGACTCCACAATAAAAAGTTTTCAGAAAACATGTAGATTTTTTTTTAATTTAACCACTAGATGGCAGAACATACACAGCATGTGTGAATCAGTCTTATCAAAGTCAAAACGTATTGTTTCAAGCCAGACCTGAAACAGGCCAACCAAGTGGAACAATTTAAGCGGTTAACTAAAAGAGGAAACATATTTTCCCAAATTTAGAAAAACAACCTTAAAATTAGCTTACTTTTAAGAAAGCTCTTGAAGCAAATAATCATTGTTAAACATTGCCAGCCGCTCTAAACTACGCGAGCTAAGATTATTTTAGTTGTACAACCGGCACTTTGAAATACATATTAACAGGTACCATGGAGTTGCATGTCATTAGGAAATAAAAACCACATAACTAGAACATATACTAAGCGTGGCCCGTAAATATTTAAAATCAAAATGTGCAAATTATGACATTGCCTCAAGATGGCAGCATCCTACTTCATAAACGAAGTTGCCAGTTTCGTAGCAACATTGAGTCGGTGAGCAGGAAGCGAAGCAAATACTTGTTTGTGTTTCGGAAGTCCTGTCTTGCAGTCATAACTGTACCAATACGAGAAGAAACACATACCCCTCTTGCTATTTTACTATGTAGGCCGGGAGGTGTAAATACAGAAAGTTATTATCGTTTCCCGCGAATTGTCATCAGAATAATCATTTTAAGAACATCGGACAAGACACCACTAACTGAAAGAAAAAAGTGAAAGCGCAAGCGCGCCATGCGCACGTTGTGCTGAACGCGCGAGCCGTACGCGTGCACATCGCCTGTCCGGGCGCGTGCGTGCACGCCTGTCCGGGCGCGTGCACATCTCCTGTACCCCTTCGCTAGCAAAACCGACGACAATAGATCTCGCCAAGGCGACAGCGCATGCGCTGCATCGCTAGGCGAGACCTAAAAATGCCTTTTATTGACTTCAGCTGGATCTTGCGCCCTGAAAACCATCGTCATCCTCCTAAAATTTGAATCTCTATTCATTTCAATGGTCTCCCCCTCCAAGACATCTTGATGGTTCCCTCCTTGGGGCTCAAAATGCTAAGAGGTGTGCGTGAGACGGCGCTCTGACTCTAACCTCAGTTAGACTCAATGGCAAATGACATGAAAGCGTTTTATATAAATTCGTTAAAAATGCCTTTATTTATATGTTTTATAAATTTTTAGTTTTTCTGTGTCTAGTGAGTCAGAAAAAAATTGATCCTCACCCCCACCCCCCCAACTATTGCAAGAAAGTCTTAAAAGTGAAATTCACATATTAACATAAGACTCAACATTTCCATTTGGTTTTAAAGTTTATTCTTTTTTTTTACCAGGAACTTCTAAGGGCAACGCCTTGTAAATTAAAGTCCACCCAGGGATTCATAAGCAAAGTTCCTTCACACGGCACATAACATGGCCAGTAGTGAAACTGCCTATAAAATTGTCTCTTATTGGTATTTGACCCCGGCTTGACTCCATGCATGGAACACGGGGCACACGAAGGAATGCTGGCGGGGATGCGGTGACACTGGGACTCTTCTTCACCTTCTGTTGCATTGTCCAAAACTCGCCCGTTACTGGGATCAAGTCCTAACCGACATCGACTCTGCCTTTAATACTTACATTCCAGGGTTCCCAGCATACACTGTTCTTGGACTTCCAAACCCCCTTACCTGTCCTGTACTTTTCACCCGGGGGAGGCAAATGACCCTAGCTCTACGGAGCGGCTCACCAGGTGATTCTATCCCTCTGGAGTACCGATAAGACTCCCGATCACATCTCCTGGCTAAGCAAACTGTAGTTTGTCCTGGGGATGGAGAAACTGTCCTTGTCGGTGGACCCGGCCTCTTACCCTGATAGACTGGGCACCCTTTATTCAAATTCTCTCCTCTGAGTTTTGAGAGCTGGCATGCCCGGCCTACCTATGGCTGCTCCGCTTAATCCTTCATGAGACTGCGCTAACGATTAGGCACTATCAGGTATTCTGCTACATTCCCCCTCCTACCCTGCGCTAAAGTGGGAGGCCAACATTATCAACCATATAACTTCTGTACCACGGAGAACTGGGGGGTTGGGTTTGTTTGTTGGGTTGTTTTCGTTTCTTTAAAATTGCCTGATTTATGCTGCCGACCTGAGGGTTGTAGGTGGAAAGCTGTGTTTTGAGCACTGTGTGTTTTACTGACCACTGCCGGCCTTTGGTTGTAGGTGCACAGCTGTGTATTGTCCTTATCAAGCTTCGATAAATAGAATTGTTCCATAAAATACATACTTTTGTGGCCCTCTAAGCTAAAGACTAAAGTTGTTGAAGTTGTTAAGAACTATCCTGTTCTCTTTGTTTCATTTATTTGTGATGCCCTCTTTAACTTACGCTAACACATTTCAACCATCTTCCCCCTACAATCTCAGGCAACATTGGTTTGTGGTATTGCCAGGACTTTATCGGTTTCCTATGAAATGAGGTTGTGGCAATTTGTGGCATACAGCACACAAAAATGATTGTCAACTCATGCAGTGTTGCAATATATATTAAAATCGAGGAAAAGGCACACCTTGATCATGGATGACTCGGTTTGGTTGTGGATTTGGGGGTCTCCTCAGAAGACCACCCAAAGGTGCAGGGTCACCCTTCGTCCACGGGTCCGGAATACAAATTGAGACCAACACTGGAGCACGGAGAGAAAAGATGTTTATTTTGATCTCATGAGAGAGAGCGCATCAGCCACAGACACCCATAGCTGTCTGAGGAGGCAGTCTGCTGAGTACTTTGGTTCCGCATCTTATATACCCTTCATCCCCACCCTGTGCGTGTAAGGAGAACAAACAAAAACCCATATTTACACAACAAGCAGTGGTCAATCTGATAAATCAGCAGATGGTAGCTGTTGGGCCCCTGCAGGGCTGTAGGCGAAAACCATAATTACACAACAAGCAGAGGTCAATCTGATAAGTCAGCAGATGGTAGCTGTTGGGCCCCTGCAGGGCGTAGTGTGCAGGGTGAAGACGATAAGCATCTGGGAAACTCCCTGTCCGACTGGTTGGGCATGAGTTGGTCAGTTTGTGGCAGGCCGGGGCACGGACAGGGCGTGGGCGTCCGTGCAGGAATGAGGCAAATCAAGAGTGAAGCCCCAGAGCGTTCGTGATACAGAGAGAAGGTCAGTAATGAAGGGTGAAGCGCAAAATGGCGGAGCGAATGGCAAGATAACAGACTACTTTTCCACAGTCCCTCCTTTTGCCATAAGCGAAACCATCTTTAGTCGATTACAATGTTCATCAATAGCTGTGTCTCGTGTTCAGTCATTATTTTATCGTTCTCGACATGTGCATTTACGGGGACTGGCTTGATAGCCTTTGCGCAGAGGCCGCAGAGTGGGGGACCACATTGAAGGCAAAGACAGCAAAAGAAGATCAATGCAAGAGGTATTAGGATAATCATTAGGACCTTCCATCCCCACGTCAGTAGAAGTTGCCGTATCCAGGAACCAAGGGACCATGGGCCGGTGTCTTGATGGAGATCAGAGGCGATTTGATGAAGCGTGGAAATAGCCTCATAGACAGATGAGGAATGATCTGGGACGTACACGCAACAACTGGTGCCGATGATGCGGCATGCTCCTCCGAGGTCAGCTAGGATAACATCAAGGACCATGCGGTTTTGTAGAGTGACGAGGCGTACCGCTTGGAGCTCCGCAGTGTTGTTGGCCAAAATACCAGCTGTGATGTTGACGGTGGCTTCCATGACTCTGGTGAGGTGGCGAATGGCTCCGCTGTTTGCCATCGGTCCCCAGAAGGGAAGGAAGCCCTTCATGGCATCCAGGAATTGTTGAGAGGTGGTGTCTGTCTGGTCGACCACATCGTTGCTGCGGCGGACGCGATGATGAAGAGGAGAAGCAATATAGACAGGGGGAAGGAGGAAAGCTATATAACATGTACCTCCCCAGTTTTTGTGAAGCCAGGTGTATGCCTTTGTCCCACACACGAAATAGGTGCTTGGGGAGGCAACAAGGGGCGGTGGAGATGTCGTGTTCAGAGTTGTTGTTATGGTACAAGAGCTGTCCCCAACGTACTCAGTACCTAAGCCTCTGATACATACAAGTCCAGGAATGCGAACAACAGCTAGCGGTGGCGTCCGCTTGGCGGGTGTCCTTGCTTTGAAGCTGGAGAAGCGAGGTCTATTGGTAGAGTTGTATACCAGCATTTCCTCCTTCTCGTCCTCAGACATGCGTGTAGAATTGTTAGTTGGACAAACAGCGTTGCCCGTTTTGTTCTGCCAGAACTCATCTTGCAATTGTTGGAGAACGATATCGGCAAGGCCGTTGGACCGATGGGCGCCCATGATGAGCGACATCCAGGCAGCGCAAGAGGCGTGTATAGAGTAAGAGTAAGGGAGGAAGGGTATGTTATTTTCCGTGGAGTGAGGCAGGAGACCACAGACCCAACAGTTCGTTTTATTCAATATCGCATTATGTTGATTCAACATTTGGATGAAGGTGTTGTTCCAAAACTCTTGTCGCCTATTTTGGAGATAAGGGGATAAGGAGACATGGGAGTGTTCAGGAGGCGTGGCATCAGTTGGCAATATGGTATCCTTGGCTGGTGCCCCTTCCTCTATGATCCAGAAGAGGATGGCGAAGATAATAGTAAGGAAGAGAACTGTCGTCAAAGCTATTGACCTGTTATTATGCAGTTTGTTACATGATGCTATCTTCTTGTTGGAAAGTTCCATTGTTTCGTCATTGGTCATAATCAGTCTTCTTTTGGGCTCTACAGCTGTTGGAGAGGAAAGTTGAGCCCTACGCGCCGCCGGTAGCTGGTCGTTGCTTCACTGGCTAGGTTTCTCGGTACCCCACTACAAGGAGTACCAATCCACCCTTCCAGCCTGTACTACCGCCCTGCGACTTTTGGCTCACCTAACCTGTCCAGTCGCTGGAGCTCCAGAGGCCGTGCGTGGACGGAGGTTGTATCCTTCTTTGGTTGGCACGGTGTTATCTTCGAATAATTCGAGTTCTGGTTCTTGGAGGCCATACACAGGGGGGTCGCACGTTAATACTTCCTTGTAGGTGGACAAGGTGGGATCAGTTTGGGTGATACTGGGGACCTTCCGGCAATGTACGGCATGTATCCAGGATTTCTTGCCTTCCACTCGCAGGGCCGTTCTAGTTGTCAGGAGACTAGCAGGGGACCCTTCCACCGGGGTTCCAACATTTTCTTGCGAGCGAAATTCTTTATCATCACGTGATCACCGGGTTGGATGGTGTGTCCCGGCCCAGTGGATTGGTCAGGCAATGCTTCCTGGATCTGTTGATGAATGGAGGACAAAGTTCGTGTAAGTACAGACAAATAATCACTCAGCAATTCACAAGGGGAATCAGACAATGTGGTAGCAGGGGGCGCGCCCCAGATGTTCATTGGGCGTCCAAAAACCACCTCGTATGGGGTCAACGAGGTGCGAGAATGCGGGACAGATCTTATTGATAGAAGGGCCAGTGGCAACGCATCTGGCCATCTGAGCCCCGTAGTTTCCACTATTTTGGCTAATTTAGATTTGATTGTGGCATTGTATCTTTCCACTAGGCCTGCCGATTAGGGGTGGAAGACGGCATGAAATTTCTGTTGAACCCCCAATCCCGCTAAGATGTGCTTGACTACTTCTCCAATGAAGTGACTCCCGCTGTCACTCCAGAGGACTCGGCAAAGGCTGTAGCGGGGAAAAAACTCCTTTAACAATATCTTGGCAGTAGTTAGGGCAGTGTTGTCTCTGACCGGGTAGGCCTCCACCCATTTGCTGAACGCGCAAACAACCACCAAAACATATTTAAGGTTGTTGCATCGTTCCATTTGGATATAATCCATCTGCAGAACTTCGAAGGGTGATGTAGGGATGGCATATCCTGCCCGTGGTACCAGAGTCCCTTTTCCTACATTGTAGCGGAGGCAAACCAAACATTGTTGGACCAGCCTGGTGGCAGTAGACCGGAGTTGGTTGTTATCCCACACTTCCTGTAATATTTTAGTCATGGTGGCAGCGTTGGTGTGGGCCGGTAAATGAGTCATGTTCAGCAATGGGAGGAGATAGGCATTTGGCAATTTCCAAAGCTTTGTGTCCTTGGACCGCCAACAATTTTCTTCGTCAAGCATGCCCTCTTGTTCCCATTGTTGAAGTTCTCCAGGAGTGGCAGTAGACTGGATATCCCGAATCTGTTGTCTAACGTCATGCCACTTCTCTGCTTGGGATTTTACTATGTACATGGTGGTATGTGCTCTTTCTTGTGCAGTAGCCCGGGCTGTCTCGTCAGCAAAGGCATTTCCTAGTCCTATTTCGTCTGTGACTTTCTTGTGTGCGTTGCATTTAACAATAGCTAGTGCTCGGGGCAGTGTCAAGGCTTGGAGCAATGCAGTTACTAAGTCACCATGTTGGATGGGTGTACCATGGGACGTTAGGAACCCTCTTTCCTTCCAGAGGATACCAAAACTGTGGGCTACTCCAAATGCGTATTGGCTGTCGGTATAGATGGTGACAGCGAGACTCTGGCTAAGGATACAAGCGCGGGTGAGAGCTATAAGCTCTGCTGCCTGGGCCGATTTCTGAGGTATGCGTGCAGTTTCAACAATGGTGTTGGTAGTAGTGACGGCATAGGCAGCAGATGTAGTACCATCTGATAGTTTAATACAAGACCCGTCCACCCACAATTGCCCATCTTGTTCCGTGAGAGGGATGTCTTTCAAATCCACCCGCCCCTTAGTCTGTTCTTCTGTTTGAAAGAGGCAGTCATGTGGAATGTTTGTGGCGTCTGAATCTGGTGTGGGCAGGAGTGTAGCGGGGTTTAAGGTCGTACATCGCTTTAGCGTGACATGGGGTGCTAACAATGTAAGTTCGTATCCTGTCAGTCGTGCGCTAGTGAGGTGTTGTGTCTTGGTCCGGTTCAGTAATATGTCGACTGCGTGGGGAACTAATACCGTCAATTTAGATCCCAAAACAATTCCCTCACTTTGTCGTATGGAGACGGCGACCGCTCTAAGACAAGGGTTCAGACCTCGGGCCACAGGGTCTAGAGTGGCCGAGAAGTAGGCGCATGGGCGTTGTTTGGTGCCGTGAACTTGGGTCAGGATTGAGAGAGCGCATCCTAAGCGTTCATGGGTGTAGAGGCAGAAGGGTTTAGAGTAGTCAGGTGTGCCCAGTACTGGTGCAGAGCAAAGAGCGTGGCGTAAGTCTTGAAAGGCTTGGTCATGTTCATGTGTCCAAGGGAGAGGTGTGGGTGTGTCTTTTGTAAGTAAAGCAAGGAGTGGCTTAACTATGAGGGAAACATTTGGAATCCATTGACGAGAAAGGGAAGTGAGACCAATTAGTGCACGAACATCTCTTTGGGTAGTAGGAGAAGGAAGGCGTAGTATTGTTTGGATGCGGTCAGGTGTGAGGGTACGTCCCTCCTTAGACAGCAGATGGCCGAGGTAGGTCACCTGCTGTCTACAATACTGTAGCTTATTCTTGGACACCTTATGGCCCTGTGATGCCAAAAAGTTTAGAGTAGTAAGTGATGCAGTGCGGGCCAGGGCGGGAGTGTCTGCAGCCAGAAGTATGTCATCGATGTACTGGATGAGGGCAGTGCCAGGTGGTAATTTTATCTGATCCAGCTGTTGTTTAAGAGCTTGGCTGTATATGCTCGGACTCTCAGTGTACCCCTGGGGGGCCCTACAGAAACGGTAGGATCTGTTCCTGAGGGTGAAGCCAAAGAGGTATCGGGAATCTGGATGGATTGGTATGGAGAAAAAGGCATTCTTGAGGTCTTTCACTTTGAAGGTGGTAGCAGTTGATGGGATCATTGTTAATATAGTTATGTCAGAAACCACAGGATATTGCGGGACCACTATTTTGTTAATTGCGCGAAGGTCAATGACAAAACTGTATATTTTCTCAGAGGTGGACGTACGTTTCAAAACTGGGAGGATAGGACTATTGCAGATGTTGGACTGGACTTCCTCAACTACCCCAGCTGCAATCATATCCTGCACTATAGTCATGAGGGCTTTTTCGCCATCTGCAGAAATTTTATACTGAGGGAGGCGGGGAAGATGCGCATTCTGTTTTACTGTTATTTTGACAGGGTCCATCACAATTTCCCCCACGTCGGTGTCCGTTAGGGCCCACAGGGCGTCTGGTAATTGGGACAAGTCCTGCTGCTCAGACTCAGTGAGACAATAAAAACGGGATTCATAATCGGGGGTACAATTATTGTCAAACAATATTACTCGGACATTTTGGGGAGAACAGCGAATGGTGGCTCTGTAATGTTTTAAGAGATCAATGCCCATCATCAAATTATCTGGGCAATTTGGGGAGAGCAGAAAAGATGCCATTACTGTGTTTCCTTGTATGTCCAGTGGCACCTCAGTAGAAAGGGGGTTGGTGGAGGGCGTGCCGTCAAATCCTACGGATGTGACCGATAAGCCAGACAGGGGTGCCCTAGGAATCAGTTTTTGTAAGAGGGCACTTCTAGATGCCCCTGTGTCGACCAAGAATTTTCCCTGAGTTCCAACCACTGAAGCTGTGACATAGGGGCCTGATTGATCGACTGGAAGTTCCACTGGTTCCTTTCCCTGTCCCTGGCTGTCTCATGCAAATTCACTGTCGGGGAAGTGGTCAATTGTGAAATCGTGTGCAAAAGCCTGTCTATTGTTATCGAAGACATTGGTGCGTTGTTCGTTGGACGGTGGGACTCTTCCCCTCCCCCTACTCAGCCCCCTTCCCCGACCCATGGTATTTCGCTGTAAAAGAGGACAATCTGCGCGCCAGTGGCCCGTCTCTTTACAGTATGCGCATTGATCCTGGGACAATTGGCGTGGAGTTTGGTGTATCCTAGCAGCTGCAGGTTGGTATAAAGGTTGTGGCCCTCTATTCATACCCCCTCCTCTAGTACTTATTTGAGACAGCATTACCTTCTCTTTTAAGTCTCTCCTCTTTTTGTCTTTTTCCTCTTCTATTTTATTCTGCAAATGTTCATAATATTGGGCCATCGTTAATATTTGTGCTGGCGTGGACGCTGGCCATGTACTTTCACTACTCTGTAACTTGGTTGAAATGGGTGGCAACAATCCTTTAACAAAAGTCTGAACTAGCAAGTGTCGGCCTGTCTCAGTTGTCGAGTCCTGTCCGCTATAGTCAATGAACACCTGGCTGAGGCGGGAGAAGTAGTCAGATGTGGTTTCCTCAGATTTTTGTTTACAAGCCGTGATGACTGTCCAATCTACTTTCCTGGCCGGAATTGTTGCCTTCAACTTCTTCACTATGTTACCTGGTAGTGCTAAGATTGCTTCTGCAGGCCTTTCACCTGGTTTTCTGTCCCTATCCATTGTCGCCAAATCTTCCCACTTATGTCCGAACGAGGCCTCATCGTCAACTTTCCTTATGGGCCTCCAAATATCTGGCGGCAGGATTAATCCAAAGAACTGATCTATGTCAGTTAGTGTCATTGTGTAAGTGGTAATAACCATGTCCAGCCCTTCGTAGAATCCCGCAGGATTCTTCCGGGGGTCAGGCAGGTCCTTTTTAAAAGCCAGGACATCAGCTCGAAGCCATGGAGTATACACCCAGTTATATAACGTCCTGCTCTTCGCATCCGGACTATCTACTCCCTCAGCAGTACCCTGTCCTCGAGCAGGGACAAAAACTGGGGCAGCCTCTCTTATTGGCGCCATGTGGCCTCCTACTGCGCCTTCTACTACTGGTAACTTTTCCTCCCCGTCCTCGCTCCTTCTTAGACCTTCCATCATTTGTAGCGTTAGTGCTAACAAATTGTGGCTTTCTTTAACACTTTCTCGCCCTTCTATCAGCTTACGGTACAATCCTCTAACATGCTCTTCTGGCGTTACTCTGTAGCATTTCTCATACAGGGAGAACACTTCATAAACAAATCGTTGTAGGAAATAACCCTTCTGTGGTGGTGTATAGGCTTCGTAAATGGCGCGAATCTGATTAGGAGTGGAACGGTCCTCCAGGCAGGTGCGGGCTAGGCCTTCAAGGGCAAGTTTTTCCGTTTTGGTGACACGAGGTATTCGGGATCGGGCAGAGGGCGTTGGTTCGGTGTCAATTTGGGCGGGAGGAGCAGTGAGATCAGGAGGTGGGGGCTGAGCATTCTCGGGGTGTCTTTGCTCGTCCATCTGTGGGGGGGCATGGGGAATGTGAGGGACATGATATGGTGGCGGTAACGGGAGGAGGAGGAGTTCCTCTTCATGGGGGTCCGCTCGCGCTAGTGGCGCATAACGCACAGGATACTGACCAGACGCATTCAACCTGCGTTCCCTATCCGCACATGCGATGTTGGACGCAACTTTTTCTTGTTGTAATTCTATCAACGTCTGGTTATCGTTTTTTCGAGCCTTTTTCTGTAGCCTCGCCTGGGCCCTTCTTTCTCTCTCAGCTCCCTCCTTTTTCCATTGGCCTAGGGCGTCAAACATAGCTTGTCGCGACCTTCGTCTATGGAGTTGTATTTCTACAGTCTCAATTTTTTGTGCTTCAAAAGAACCGTATATGGGCCACTGGGTCGCTATATCTTTAGATGTGTATTTGTGCCACAATGAGTTATATATTATAGGAGAAATTCCATATCTTATGTACATATCCTTACTCGGGGTACCCTCCGGGGGGGCTGGCTGACTTTCTTCCAACACCTTTGAGCTAGATGTGCAACAACAGCACCATCGTACAAATTTACTAAACACGGGCATGTTTCCCTATGTTATCTTTACAGAAAAAAACGTCTTTTACAAGTTTCTAAGTCGGACAAAAAGTCCACATTACCCGTCTACCTTCACTTTTTGCAAAGAGTGAACGAGAACCAGACAACAAAACGAACAACAAAAAGGTGTCGCAAACCAGCGACCCTACCAGAATCCTTTGTCTCGTTCTCCAGGCGGTCTCTTTACTGTAAGGATCGTCCAAGTCTATCGGGGGCCCGAGTCAGGACCGGCGCCACTTGCGGGGGTCTTTTCAGATGTAGTGAAGGTCAGGTGGTGGCTACAAGGACGAGGGTCTTTTTCGCGTAGGTATACCCCACCACCGTCCGTTCAACTTCCTCGTCGGGACCCCTCGACCGGGCAGCCGCGTCACTGATTGGGTCCCATGTTGGGCGCCAATTGTGGATTTGGGGGTCTCCTCAGAAGACCACCCAAAGGTGCAGGGTCACCCTTCGTCCACGGGTCCGGAATACAAATTGAGACCAACACTGGAGCACGGAGAGAAAAGATGTTTATTTTGATCTCATGAGAGAGAGAGCATCAGCAACAGACACCCATAGCTGTCTGAGGAAGCCGTCTGCTGAGTACTTTGGTTCCGCATCTTATATACCCTTCATCCCCACCCTGTGCGTGTAAGGAGAACAAAAAAAAAAAACATATTTACACAACAAGCAGTGGTCAATCTGATAAATCAGCAGATGGTAGCTGTTGGGCCCCTGCAGGGCGTAGGCGAAAACCATAATTGCACAACAAGCAGAGGTCAATCTGATAAGTCAGCAGATGGTAGCTGTTGGGCCCCTGCAGGGCGTAATGTGCATGGTGAAGACGATAAGCATCTGGGAAACTCCCTGTCCGACTGGTTGGGCATAAGTTGGTCAGTTTGTGGCAGGCCGGGGCACGGACAGGGCTTGGGCGTCCGTGCAGGAATGAGGCAAATCAAGAGTGAAGCCCCAGAGCGTTCGTGATACAGAGAGAAGGTCAGTAATGAAGGGTGAAGCGCAAAATGGCGGAGCGAATGGCAAGATAACAGACATACTTTTCCACATGGTAGAGATGGATAGTTTTTATTCTTAGGAAATGCTGTAGGTTGGCCACCACACTGTCATCACGAACACTGTTTTCAGTCCTCGTCTTTCAACTTAAATATCATTGATCTCAGGTATGCTAGTCTAACTAATTCTACGACTACAACACCCAGAATGCATAAGATTTTCACATTCAAACTCTGGGCAGGAAACAATGTCTATGATGACATGGAGACGGGTGGCCTCCCTTTCTAAGACTGAAGTTTACTTGGTTAATGACCGGTTGACGTTTCTTTTCTGGTTGCATATTTTGTTGGAGCTAAGGATACCAGAGCACTCCTTGTAACAAAGGAAACAGTGCTCCAATCCTGAATTTTCGTTTAACAACCCTTTTGTTTCTGGGGGTTGTGGTCCTTGCTCACTTCCTTTGATCCAGTTGTTCTAAGACATCTGGAAATAATTTGTAAAAAAAATAATAACTGAGCATCATGTCGTTAGAGACAGGGATTCACCTGGTAATGTTATGTGGGGGTGAGTAGGGTTGCCATACCACTCAGTCTCATCACAACACCACTTTTCCACTCCTGGGCTTGCCTTTTACAACTCACTTTTATGAGGTGAGTTAGTCGAATTAGTTCAGTAGAACTAAACTAAGGCTTCATGGGTATGGGTACAACATGATTCCATGTCATCAGGGCTGCCATACTTCAGTTCACTTTTTTCTTGTACAGACAGTTGTCAACTATAGTCCCATTGGTTCAGCTGAGGTTTATAAGGACGTCAGTACTAAGAAGTCATTGGGTTAAACGAAGGGCCAGGACTGGAACATGGTGTTCCAGGTGACCCCTGGTAACACCTGGTAACCGTATCCATGTGCGACAGGCTCCATGTAGGCAGGACACATTATTTTATGTCCATGTCAGAGATGTTCATCTATGAATTCACACTGCATGCTGGTATTTATACTCCTTACATTTATTGTGGAGACCAGATCTACAGCTGCCAGAATGCAAAGGAAAACCTGGATTAGGGGAGTCACTCGTGCATGGAATCAGGAAACTTGGGAGCTCTGAAGTTTCAATCCACAAACTGTAATTTGATAACCTTATGTTACAGTCTTGGTGTGCTTTCACCAAACGGTCATTTTAGTGCATCTCATAACAATAAGCTTGGCGAACCAGGTGTACATTGTTTCTGTCCTGGGACTCACTGTAAGAAACCACTGCATTCTTCTAGCGGTAAACGTGGTTCCGCACAATTGACTCAATTGAAGTAATACACCTGAAACCAATGATTAGGGAGGGAAATTCCAGGGCTAGGAAAGTTATGCCTCAGTGACACGGAGTCGGCTGACAACCTTAGAGAACAGTGATATGTAGCAGGAAATCCCGGAAACTGTAAAGATGTTGTCCTGCCAGCGTGTAGCAAGTTGGCAGCTGTAATCTATTTATGTACCTCCTTTTCTACATAAGCACCTCCTTCCACTAATTCTCCTACCAATAAAACCCCCAGTTTTATTTTATACGGTCTCTCTATCCTCCCACCTATTAGCAATCTTTAAAGAGGAAAATAGGGGAATGGAAGGAAATAGAGAAAATCAAATCTCAGCTTTAGAACATTGAATACACATGTGGTTTTCCTCAGCCAGAGACATTAACAACCTGGGGCTGTATTATAGAAAGTGCCCTGGAGGTGCAACGGGCATGTGCGCACGCTTTGTGTGCTCCTGGAGCACTTTGGTATTACAGAAGGGGCCGCAGACGCTTGTGCGCCACTTTTGTAATACTGATAGCACTGGCACACATGTAGCACCAGCGCTATCTTAAGAGGGAGTTCCCTTTTTTGCATAGGGGTATGGACCCATGCAAATGAGGGAATCTTTTCACCTCTGCGCCTGCACCGTATTATGGAGACGGGCGCCGCGGCCGGACTGGGGACAGAAACTAGCCTTGGCTGTTCCGCTTGACCGGTTCCTGGGGGCGGGCGGCAGCGGGGTGCAGGGTGGTGTGTAATGAGAAGCGCCGGCCTCAGGGAAAGGGGGTGCTACTGTTAAGTACCACTGCCACTTTTGTTACAGGGGGACCGATAATGCAGCACTGCTGCAAAACCAGCCCCAGTTAACAAAACCGGCCCCCACAGGTCAAAAACCGGACCCCCCCCTTCTGGCCCACTGAAAAAACACCCGGTGCCCACTACAGCCAGTCCAGCCCTGGCAGGTGGAAAGGCAAAGAAGCTGTCGGAGGTGCACTGAAAGTGCGCCACAAAAAAATGCTGCACTGTCAGTGCACCCCTGATGGCAGCCCTCTGTAGGGGGCAGGGGGTCCTATGCAACACCAGACATCCCCTTGCAGGCAATGCAGTCACTCACTGCAACCGCCTGCAAGGGGATCTCTGCCCCCTCTTGAAAGTGCAGACGAGTGGCCGCCTGCACTATGCAACACGTAGAGGCTTTGAAGCAGCCGCTCCATATTTCACTTGAATGCGCTGCCCCCAGGGCAGCACGAGTTCGCTGCTGCCCTGAGGGTAGCGCATTTTTAATAATAGGTGCGCCATCGCGCAAAAAGAAAAAGTGTGCCCTATCTGTAATAGCAAAAACAACAGTTGATGGACAGAATGTAGAACAATGTCATACATTCACCCCAGTGCAGAGATCTGGGCCTAAATCCATCGTTTTTTGCTCACCATGCCATTCCAGTTCGAACCCAGCCATATGCAAATCAGTCTTGACCCTGTGCCTCATGGGAACAGTCCAGCCCGAACTGCCAAGCCAGGTCCTCCCTGGACTGGAAACAAGCATCCTAGGACCGGTTTCGGGGTTTCACCCCTCTTCAGCCAGGATAGCTTGATTCCAGTGGCATGGAGAGCACGGGACCCACGTCTGGGCATACCCGTCCCACTCGGGGTGACAAATGCAAAAACAACAGTTGAAGGACAGAATGTAGAACAATGTCATACATTCACCCCAGTGCAGAGATCTGGGCCTAAATCCATCGTTTTTTGCTCACCATGCCATTCCAGTTCGAACCCAGCCATATGCAAATCAGTCTTGACCCTGTGCCTCATGGGAACAGTCCAGCCCGAACTGCCAAGCCAGGTCCTCCCTAGACTGGAAACAAGCATCCTAGGACCGGTTTCGGGGTTTCACCCCTCTTCAGCCAGGATAGCTTGATTCCAGTGGCATGGAGAGCACGGGACCCACGTCTGGGCAAAAAAATGCTGCACTGTCAGTGCACCCCTGATGGCAGCCCTCTGTAGGGGGGAGGGGGTCCTATGGAACACCAGACATCCCCTTGCAGGCGATGCAGTCACTCACTGCAATTGCCTGCAAGGGGATCTCTGCCCCCTCTTGAAAGTGCAGACGAGTGGCCGCCTGCACTATGCAACACGTAGAGGCTTTGAAGCAGCCGCTCCATATTTCACTTGAATGCGCTGCCCCCAGGGCAGCACGAGTTCGCTGCTGCCCTGAGGGTAGCGCATTTTTAATAATAGGTGCGCCATCGCGCAAAAAGAAAAAGTGTGCCCTATCTGTAATAGAGCCCCAGTTGAGTCAAACAACCAGACTCCATCTTCAAAAACTAAAATAATTAAAACATATTCTTTTCTCTTCAAGATCTGAAATTTGAAGTGAGGCCATGGTAACCCCTAACGTGACTATTGTGCCCTCCTCAGTGGTCTTTCTAAAAGTAGACTGTCCCAGTTAGAGCTGTTTTCATGCTGCTGCCATATTTATCACCAACACTAAAAAAAGGCAAGCATTGGCAAAGCCAATAGGTCTCACCTTTGCAAGATCTATTTGCTTTGTCACTGTTTTTTTGGACATGTTGCACAGCAACTGGAGCTGCAGTGCAACATGGCTTGAAGTCACGAAAAAAAGCGCTATGATGTTGGCAGTGTTGACCGCATCACAGGGCTTTTTTTTAAAGCCATGTTGCACAGCAGCCCAAACTGCTGTGCAATATGTGAAAAGAAAAAGCAGGAGGGGGAAGCAACACAAGGGATGCGTGGGGAGGAGGGTGGTTGCAGCAGCCACGGGAGAGGGTAAAAGCAACACGAGGGAGGTGCTGCGGAGAAGGGAGGGAGCACCAGACAAAGGCAGCAACAGAAAGGAGGGATGGGTGGGAGAGGAAAGACAAAATAGTACTTCAATCATAGTGCAAGCAGCGGACGGGCACTAATTAAGTTCAATCAATCTGTGCTTGATCCATGCACCGCAGAAAAGTAAGAAAGTGACGCATAGCCTGCGCTGGCCAATTTAAAGGCAGCAAAGAAAAGTGACACTGAAGCCAACAAATGGTAAGCAATAGGCAGGCTCCAAGACCTTTATTGTAAATAATACGTCTCACAATCGAGAGCACATGCAGCGCATGTGCTTTTGCAGGCTCAACCTAATGGCATATCACCTCTGCTCTACTGAATGCATTAGAGTTGCAGAGGATCACTTCTAGCCAAAGCAGAGGGATATTATGCTATTGGAACATTTCACTGTCTGAGGGCAGAATGTGCTGTATTAAACAGCGAGAAACAGAAAGACTAACTTGAATGTTGGAGCTGAAGTCCTATTCCAGCCACTATTGGCCAAATGCAGCTCCGTTTTAGCTCTGGAGCTCCAAATAATCCCATTTTCTAATTGGTGTTGGAACATGATGATGAAAGGAAGGACGTTTTTTATATTGCGATATCACAGCAGGTCCCCACGTCCCTACTGTTTGCTGTGACCAGTGTTTAATTTGTGCCGGTAGTTGCAGATGGTGGGCAGTGGCACGTATTTTGTTTGGACTGGGAATTATTTTGTGCCATTAGACTTTGACCCAGAGCAAGAGACAGAAAGGAGGAAAGGTAAAAAAGAAAGCAGCGTGAAAATATAGTAAAAGAGCAACAAAGGGTATAAAGCTGGGAGAGTGTGGCACAGAGAAAAAGAATAGAGTGGTGGAGTACGGAGGCATGAGGTGGATTCACCTAGTGTTCGGGAACCCCAGCATTCCTATTGAAAACTATGGGCCCCGGGACATATCTATAAATATTGTTTTACAAATTCCACACTTCTATGACCTTTCCATGTCTTGGATACTGACTGCGCTGTGTTGCACCTTGTAGCAGTCTTGCATATTGGTATTCTAGTGCCATGGAAGGGCGGACAGCCAAGATATCCAGCAAAGAAACAAAACAGATATAAGCTTCTAAAGAGAATTAATTTGGACTTGGAAGTAGATTGACTCCAAACTTGCTTTTTAAACGAAACAAACGGTTAAGTTCCAGCTGGAACAAAATACAGAAGAACAGCTTGCATCAAAGAGAACCACCAGGCTAGAGGGGTGTATTGCCAGTTTGTCATTTTGAGATTAGGCTGGGTCTGTTGCTATTCTTTATACAAGACATGATCTGGTTGAGCACAACTGTGTATTTAATGTTAGAAAATCACAGTCGTGCATGGAATAGCAGGGAGAGGCAGCACAACAGCAAAGACCTTACCAGCCAATCATGGGTGTTTGATGCTCACACTAGGTCTCTTTGTATGACCAGCCGCATTTGGGAAACAGCAGGCCAGGTTTTCAAAATGTGGCCAAGCTCAGCTGTACCAGCCAAGATGCATCTTCACTGCTGCCCATCCTGCATAGCAGTGTTCTGCTCCACAGCTCGTTTGAAACCCAGTACATCCTGCACAGCTGTGGTCTGTTCCATATCTCGTATAAAGCCCATTTCATCCTGCACAGCTGTGGTCTGTTCCATATTTCGTATAAAGCCCATTTCATCCTGCACAGCTGTGGTCTGTTCCATATCTCGTATAAAGCCCATTTCATCCTGCACAGCAGTGTTCTGTTCCATATCTCGTATAAAGCCCATTTCATCCTGCACAGCAGTGTTCTGTTCCATATCTCGTATAAAGCCCATTTCATCCTGCACAGCAGTGTTCTGTTCCATATCTCGTATAAAGCCCATTTCATCCTGCACAGCAGTGTTCTGTTCCATATCTCGTATAAAGCCCATTTCATCCTGCACAGCTGTGGTCTGTTCCATATCTCGTATAAAGCCCATTTCATCCTGCACAGCTGTGGTCTGTTCCATAGTTTGTATGAAGCCCGGTATATCTTGCACAGCAGTCTTCTGTTCCATGTCTCGTTTGAAACCCAGTACATCCTGCACAGCAGTGTTCTGTTCCATATCTCGTATAAAGCCCATTTCAACCTGCACAGCAGTGTTCTGTTCCATATCTCGTATAAAGCCCATTTCATCCTGCACAGCTGTGGTCTGTTCCATATCTCGTATAAAGCCCATTTCATCCTGCACAGCAGTGTTCTGTTCCATATCTCGTATAAAAGCCCATTTCATCCTGCACAGCTGTGGTCTGTTCCATATCTCGTATGAAGCCCATTTCATCCTGCACAGCAGTGTTCTGTTCCATATCTCGTATAAAGCCCATTTCATCCTGCACAGCTGTGGTCTGTTCCATATCTCGTATAAAGCCCATTTCATCCTGCACAGCTGTGGTCTGTTCCATAGTTTGTATGAAGCCCGGTATATCTTGCACAGCAGTCTTCTGTTCCATGTCTCGTTTGAAACCCAGTACATCCTGCACAGCAGTGTTCTGTTCCATATCTCGTATAAAGCCCATTTCATCCTGCACAGCAGTGTTCTGTTCCATATCTCGTATAAAGCCCATTTCATCCTGCACAGCTGTGGTCTGTTCCATATCTCGTATAAAGCCCATTTCATCCTGCACAGCAGTGTTCTGTTCCATATCTCGTATAAAGCCCATATTATCCTGCACAGCAGTGTTCTGTTCCATATCTCGTATAAAGCCCATTTCATCCTGCACAGCTGTGGTCTGTTCAATATCTCGCATAAAGCCCATTTCATCCTGCACAGCTGTGGTCTGTTCCATATCTCGCATAAAGCCCATTTCATCCTGCACAGCTGTGGTCTGTTCCATATCTCGTATAAAGCCCATTTCATCCTGCACAGCAGTGTTCTGTTCCATATCTCGTATAAAGCCCATTTCATCCTGCACAGCTGTGGTCTGTTCCATATCTCGTATAAAGCCCATTTCATCCTGCACAGCTGTGGTCTGTTCCATATCTCGTATAAAGCCCATTTCATCCTGCACAGCAGTGTTCTGTTCCATATCTCGTATAAAGCCCATTTCATCCTGCACAGCTGTGGTCTGTTCCATATCTCGTATAAAGCCCATTTCATCCTGCACAGCTGTGGTCTGTTCCATATCTCGTATAAAGCCCATTTCATCCTGCACAGCTGTGGTCTGTTCCATATCTCGTATAAAGCCCATTTCATCCTGCACAGCTGTGGTCTGTTCCATATCTCGTATAAAGCCCATTTCATCCTGCACAGCTGTGGTCTGTTCCATAGCTTGTATGAAGCCCGGTATATCTTGCACACCTGTGGTCTGTTCCATATCTCGTATAAAGCCCATTTCATCCTGCACAGCTGTGGTCTGTTCCATATCTCGTATAAAGCCCATTTCATCCTGCACAGCAGTGTTCTGTTCCATATCTCGTATAAAGCCCATTTCATCCTGCACAGCTGTGGTCTGTTCCATATCTCGTATAAAGCCCATTTCATCCTGCACAGCAGTGTTCTGTTCCATATCTCGTATAAAGCCCATTTCATCCTGCACAGCTGTGTTCTGTTCCATATCTCGTATAAAGCCCATTTCATCCTGCACAGCTGTGGTCTGTTCCATATCTCGTATAAAGCCCATTTCATCCTGCAAAGCAGTGTTCTGTTCCATATCTCGTATAAAGCCCATTTCATCCTGCACAGCTGGGGTCTGTTCCATATCTCGTATAAAGCCCATTTCATCCTGCACAGCAGTGTTCTGTTCCATATCTCGTATAAAGCCCATTTCATCCTGCACAGCTGTGGTCTGGTCCATATCTCGTATAAAGCCCATTTCATCCTGCACAGCTGTGGTCTGTTCCATATCTCGTATAAAGCCCATTTCATCCTGCACAGCAGTGTTCTGTTCCATATCTCGTATAAAGCCCATTTCATCCTGCACAGCTGTGGTCTGTCCCATATCTCGTATGAAGCCCATTTCATCCTGCCCCGCTGTGGTCCGGTCCATATCACGTATAAAGCCCATTTCATCCTGCACAGCAGTGTTCTGTTCCATATCTCGTATAAAAGCCCATTTCATCCTGCACAGCTGTGGTCTGTTCCATATCTCGTATGAAGCCCATTTCATCCTGCACAGCAGTGTTCTGTTCCATATCTCGTATAAAGCCCATTTCATCCTGCACAGCTGTGGTCTGTTCCATATCTCGTATGAAGCCCATTTCATCCTGCACAGCTGTGGTCTGTTCCATATCTCGTATAAAGCCCATTTCATCCTGCACAGCTGTGGTCTGTTCCATATCTCGTATAAAGCCCATTTCATCCTGCACAGCTGTGGTCTGTCCCATATCTCGTATGAAGCCCATTTCATCCTGCACAGCTGTGGTCTGTTCCATATCTCGTATAAAGCCCATTTCATCCTGCACAGCAGTGTTCTGTTCCATATCTCGTATAAAAGCCCATTTCATCCTGCACAGCTGTGGTCTGTTCCATATCTCGTATGAAGCCCATTTCATCCTGCACAGCAGTGTTCTGTTCCATATCTCGTATAAAGCCCATTTCATCCTGCACAGCTGTGGTCTGTTCCATATCTCGTATGAAGCCCATTTCATCCTGCACAGCTGTGGTCTGTTCCATATCTCGTATAAAGCCCATTTCATCCTGCACAGCTGTGGTCTGTTCCATATCTCGTATAAAGCCCATTTCATCCTGCACAGCTGTGGTCTGTTCCATAGCTTGTATGAAGCCCGGTATATCTTGCACAGCAGTCTTCTGTTCCATGTCTCGTTTGAAGCCCTTTACATCCCGCATAGCAATGTTCTGTCCTATATTTCATATGAAACCTGGTACATCTACTCCTGCATAGTAGTGTTCTGTTCCATGTCTCGTATGAAGTACATCCTGCATCACAATGTTCTGTTCCATGGCTGGTAAGATCATTTTCAAGCTGTTAGAAATGCTCTTTTATCTATTGAAAGGATTTGCTAAAACAGATCTTATGGATACATTTATATAGTGCACACATAGCTCAAAGGCCGCAAAGTACTGTACAAAGAGCGGGGGAGGGTTATAGAGTCCGAACAAGAAAGATTTGCTTTCAAATTGTACCAAGCACTTATAATCAGGCTAGTGTTTGTAGACAGGAGAGGTCTGAATGATTCAAGAATATGTCTTCCGCCGCCCCACCGCTCTACATCTCCATTGGCGCGTGAAGGCCAGTCTGTAGTAGAGCTTTCAAGATTCCTAGGTCTACACACGCGTGGCTCGTGCTACCCAGGTCTTTCCTTTGCACTCTGGTAATGGTAGTTCTGGTATTACAACGGGATAATCAGGATACAAGTCCAAGAGTGCAAACCAAGCTCCTGGTGCGGATGAGCTACTCATGCATGGACTTGAAAAATGTGACAAAACTGCTACAGGTCTTTGTGACCTTTACAAATCCGAGGGGAGAAGCGCTTCCGCCTTCACACTTACACCATAGTTGGACCCTAGACCAAGGCAAACACCACAGACTCGTAGAGGAGCTCTTTAAACACAGAAGACATTCATAGCACATTCCACACAAACAGAATAATTTTATTTATTTTATTTTAAAGGTTTTATATAGCGCTGGCTAGACCCGGAGGTATCGGAGCGCTTTACATGAGTATCAGACCATAGTTGCAGGTTACATCGTTATAAAGGTTACACAGTAACAAACAATAAGGACGTATATGTAAGGGAAAAAAGCAGGTAAGGAGAGAGATTATGGGGAGGGGGGGTTGGAGTAGGGGAAGTAGAAAGAGAATGAAGGAGGGAAGGAGGAGGGGAGGGTGAGAGACACAGCCTGGAAGGAGGAGGGTGATGGGGACACAAACCGGTAGACGAGTCAAAGCTGCGTCCAAAGTCCAGTAAGCTGTGATCCCAGGGGAATTGGTATCATTTCCCCATCTCTGTTGCGAGAGGTTCCCTTTACGCAGTGGACTCTCTCAGAGGGGTCTCTGAGACTCCAAGGCCTACATACTGGATCCTTCCCCAAAAAGGGGAGAGGGAGTGCTTTGGCAAGGGGTGCCATACCATACCTCAACTGTGAGTGGCTCCCTTGGCGCTGTGGACTCTCTCAGAGGGATCACTGAGACTCCAGAGTATACTTATTGGATCTTTCCCCAACAAGGGGAGAAGGAGTGCTTAGTCAAAGGGCACAAGGGACAGGGGGCAAGGCGGCGTCGCAGGCAAGGGGAGAGATTCAGGGGAGAAGGGATAGGAGCAGAGGGAGTAGACAAAGAATGAGAGAGGGAGATAGGACATTGCATAAGAACATTTTTACATAGTTACATCTGTTATAGTTACAGTTAACAGTAAATGCTAGGGAGGAAAACGCTAAACAGGATAAAAAGATATTAGAGCATAGCATAACCAGGACACACGTCATAGGAGTGGTGGAGGGTATAGTGGAAAAGGAAAGCAGGAGAGAGGCAAGTGGACAGGGTCGGGTGGATCAGAAGGGGGAAGGTACTCAGGGAAAGCAGGCAGTAGAAGTAGATTGAAGAGAAGAGACAGATAGAGCCGTGAAGAGCCGTGAAAATCAATGTCCGATGTCCGGCTGGGTAGGTGACGGCCAATGGGGTGAACCAGAGCCAGACTCCGCTTTAGCTGCGTAGGACAGCTCCACCGGGCAGCGGCCAAGGGTACTCAGTCTCCGCGGTAAGTACACATGAATAAATATAGTTACAGGCCGTGGGGCATCATCGTAGTTCCATAGAGAGGCATCAATCCCGGTGTAATTGGAAGGCGTCAACTGCCTCGTCCTCCATCCCACTCCCGGCTCGACCGGACGAAGGGATCTGGGATCACCGAGTATCCCTGGCTCGGGTGCCATTTTAGGTCAGGCACTGCTTCCAGACCTCAGCCCAGATTAGGATTACTGCATCACAAAGTCCGGGGGTAGCCACATTGAAAAAGGGGGGGGGGCTCTAGGAATCCAAGCATGAGATTCAGTCCCAGTCCCCTATCAACCTTTGGACAGTTCCTTCCTTGCTTATCCGATCCACATTTGGACACAGTGTCTCTGATTCGAGCCGATCCTACTCCCGGCACTTTCCCTTCTCAATCCCTGTTTTCGTGGTGGGGGGGAGGAGGGGGGGCAATAGAAGGGGCTCCACTAGGGCTACGGGTCAACCACTCCGCTACATCCCCCCACCGCACACCTGGCGATGGCTGTCTATTGTGAGAAGGCGGGGGGCACACGGGACAGCAGAAGGCCCAAGGGAGGTTGTAAGGGGCGAAACCCCCCACAGCACAGTCAGTGTCAAGTGGGCCTCCACAGCACCCCACTCACGCTGGATAATTATGGGGGGGTGCTTCACTCACCGCTCCAGCGTCCGGTCATAGGAGGAGGCCCAGGGGGGCCGGGGGGGGGGGGTAATGAAGGAGATGGACAAGGTGTGCCAGAATCAAAAAACGATTGAGAAGGCCAAAGGGGTCAAACGCCCCTCTGGGAGATGAAGTGCATGGAATGTACCAGGGAAATGCTCAGAGGTGCATGAGATGAGGCAAGGTCCAGTTGAAGTCCTCTTTCCATGAAAAGCTGGTGGCGCTGAAGCGGTGGTAGTACTCCCGCCCCCACCTTTCTCTTTGCACATTAGAAACGCTGGGGAGAACACAGGCAGCTGACATCTGGCTTGTAGGGCTGGACTTTTGTAGCGCTAGGCTCTGTAGATGCATCTCACGGGTACCCCCTTCCCCGGTCTCATAACCCCTTCAATCCCTGCACTCATCTATTCATTCTTGACTCACTTCAGACTCTGTGTGTTCCATGGTGGCTCGCAACCTGCAGAAACTATCCAGGAGTCCAGGCATCCCCTCTTCTCGGAAAGACAATATAAGACAGAGAAATTAAGCGACATGCCCCATATTTTGGACTTAAGTGATGCATACTGAGCCAAAATAATAACAAGCATTGGCAAAGACGGTAGGTCTAGCCTTGGCAAGTGCTGTATCACGGACTAGATGCGGGCAGTGCCTGAGACTCAATCACTCTTATAATGTGTAGTGTTGTGTTAGAGTGGGCGGTGGTCTTCGAAGTCTTATGTTGTCAGTATATGGAAAAATCAATAAAAGTTGGTTTTCAACTTTTTTAAAAATTCACTAATATTGCTGTTTCACTAGCGATGTCTTTAAAATAACCAGCCTTTCACTTTTGCTATGCATTTTATTACTATTATTAGTGAAGGACATAAGAATAAATCACTACACAACAAGGACAAACATTGCAGGCAGCTACAATGTTAGTTGTTCAGTTTATATCTTTGTAAAGGAGACGGAAAATAAATCAACATCTAACTAGGTACCCAAAATGCAGACAAAACAAATAGTAGTATTTAGAGCTGATATAGGGAAAAAAAACATGAAAAGAACATTTTAAAGCAGCTTTGTCCCTGAAGAGAAAGGAACTATTTGAGGCAGATGGGAACAATGTACACAGTCTTTGTGCAGTTGCTCAATAGTGAAAGGAGGCAATGGGTAAAGTGGGCTGACCCATTGCCCCGTGGTGTATGCTGTGGTGGGTGGAAGCAAAATGTGAATTACAACTCAACAGACCAGTGGATGAAGCTCTCTTACCAAAAGTCCCTGTAAGTATGTATGTCATGTATGAATTATTTGTAAAAACAATAGCCTGCCTCAAAGGCCAAACAGAATGAGACATTTGGATTCCACCACTTTTTACATATCAAACAGCAGATTATGATAACGTAGTTATTGGTGGAGTGGTCACAAGTCCTATAGTTTTGACAGTCAAGACTTTTATAACATATTTATATTACGTTAGCTGAAGTAGGTAGACCTGTTTCTTGCATTCTCGGGAGTGGTTATCATTCTATGGGGGTCCGGGGGGAAGTGAGGGGGGGGGGCGCCCCTACTAACTTGCCTCTGCTTTGCCTTCAGTGCGGAGATGTGAAATGTTATCCGGCGGGTTGCACATTCCTTGCCTAGTTTGCAGAATGTTGCGCATGTGCTCATTCGGTCCCATGATTATAATGATCTCAGGGAAAGGATCCCTGTGGGAGGAGAGGAGGAATAGATCCAGATCCAAAGCCAAAGCAAGGGCTAAGGACCAGCCGATGCTTATAAAAGATCTTCTTGGTACCCGAGTGTCGGTAAGAGCTTGAAGTTTGATACTGAGGCCATTCCTGCTAACATATTTTGGATTTCTACTCAGCATACCACAGTAATAGAAGCATTCTGTGTAAGCACCCGGTGCAGTAGCGGCTGGCAGGGAACGGGGGGTGGAGGGCCGGAGGTGGGTGTTGGGGGGACTTGGGGGAGGGGGTGTATACAAAATAAAAAAAATAAAAAAACACCTCCTCACAGCTGAGATGCCATCTCTCCACCGTTGTCTCTCCGCTTCTCCGGCGAGTCCCGGAAACAGAAAACACACAGGCTCCCCTAAGCCAATCACAGCGCTGCAATGCAGCATTGTGATTGGTCTGAGCGCCGTGGTTCGGCGCTCAGACTGGGACAAGGGAACCTGTGCATGTTCCTCACCAGGCTGTGCATTACAGCCTGGTGGGGAACATGCAAAGTGCGCATGACTGTTTGTATGGCCCAAGACGGCCAGCCAAACCGTCATGCACACTTGGAGTGTACAAACCACTCCTCCCCCTGTGCCACCAGCCCCACCCCGCCCTAACCCAGCCCTGAACCTACGAAAAATCAATCTGAGAGCAGTGGGGCGACGCTCCTCGAGCCGCCCTTGACTCAGTGCTTAATTTGAGCCCGAGGTTGCCGGTATGGGGCACCAGCAATCATTTTGGGGACCAGCACTTATTTTTGCTATTCAGACATATACAGAGAGCAAGAGAGGGAAAAACACACAAAGGGGAAAGAAGTAGGAAATGAAAGATGGAAAAAAAACTCACAAATGGAGAATGAGGGGACTTGCAAGAGTAAGATAAATGGGCAGAAAGTGTCTGGCAGAGAATTAAAGAGGCCTGGTTTGGATTCAAGACTAGGCAGCCTTGGTATTCACCGCACTGGCATTTGATACTGCTGGCTGTGGGCTTCTGAGCAAAGCTTTGGGCACTGACATCCATTCTTTTACAAATTAAGCACTGTTAAAGCATCCCAGGTGAGAAAGTGAACAAAATAGTCATGATTCTTATGATCAATGCTGCACTTGTCCTCATTTTAGAAGAAACACAGAGGACTGGCGGCCAGAGAGTACAGCAGCCAATATGGTCCACAAAGTAAATATTTGGGATTAGAGAGTGATTCTTATTTAGCACATGGAGATGGTGAAAGCCTGTTATCCGAAGCACTGACGCCAACAGTACAGCACATTTATATTAGTGAATGACGCCAGCTTGTCTCCGCTAATCCACTTGGAAGCAAAGTAAAGTAGTTTTCTATCAATCCGCTATTATCCACCATGACTAACGCTTCTGAAGATCAGCCATGGTTGATGAGCGCATGCAGCTTTTACCGTGCTTTGTTCGCTTCATGTCTGCGGAGGTTGTTTATGGAACCCTTCTATCACATGTTGGTGCTGGCAGCGGCGGCTCCTCTATGGCGGGGGAGTGTCGCCCCCCCCCCCCCTGCCAGCAGCATTAAAAAAAAAAAAGATAATAAACTCCTGTTTATTATTGTTTTATTATGTTTCCAGGCTGTGTCTTGGGGCGGGGCTAGGGGGATGATAGGCAGAAAGGAGTGGTGGGCACTGCTATCAGTGCGCATGATAGCTTGGCCGGCCATCTCAGGCCGGTAAAACTGTTATGCGCACTGAGGCTCTCTCCAACCCAGCTCCGTTGCTGGGTTGGAGACAGCAAAGCGGCTCCCAGTCTCCCTTGGAGCGCAACTCCTTTGTGCTCAGGCCAATCCTGAAGCTGCTCTCACGTGAGAGCAGCTTCAGGATTGGCCGCAGGGGAGGCTGGGAGCCTGTGCCTCCAGTGGAGCCACAAGAGGAGGAGAAGACCGAGTGTACGGCGGGCTGCAGGCAAGTTTTGTCTTTTTTGTCCCTTTTTTGTTGTTGTTGTCATGTATTCCTCCCCCCCGCCCCTCTCCTCCGATACCGGCTGCTACTGGGTGCTGAATTCAGCTCCTACTGCAGAGTTGTTTTAATGTGTTAGAAAAATGACTCTTAAAACCTTGCTTGGTAAAGGGATTCTGCTGCTGTGTCCAGAATATATGATATTATCTGTAGCTCTTAATGTCCCTCTTCCAGTTAAGCAATAAAATGATATGCTTAACATCATTCCTTTGTCCTGATAAAAAGGGGACCGCAAAGGGTGCAAGGGAGATAGATAAGTTTGACAGGCGTCACATGAGCTGGCAATGGCAGCATCATTTGAATGTCCGCGTGTATCCAATCAGATAGCACCTGCAAAGACTCGGTCGGTTTTGGTGAACATTTCAATCTTCCCTTTAAGCTTTTAATTTTGTGGGCCTGTGCTCTATTTAGCCATTTATGGGGCCTATTCACAAAAAGCAGTTTGGAGTACGTAAAGTCATATCACTTTACGTACCCCAAAATTAAATTCACAAAACTTTGGCCGGAGTTCTCCACCACGCCTCTATTTTTTTAACGGAATTCCCACCCTGGGGCGGAGCTCTTCGCATACCTAGGTATAGAATCTAGTTGTGAATGTGGAAGGGACCAGGGGGAGTGGGTGGAAAGTGGGGAATACTTACTACTAAATGGGCTGGATTAACCTGAAATTGAACGAAGGGTATAGGAAGGGACATTCTAGTACAAACACCCACCCACATAAGAGTAAGACAATTGCAATTTACTGCTGACAAAACAGATTTAACTGTACTCCAGCCCAATCTTGGAGTAATTCAAGCTTCACATGTGGCCAACCACCGATACTGCAACACACTCACATAGAAATCAGTGGAGACTGGGGTTAACACTAACACATAGGGAAACTTATAAAATAAATTAAATAACATTTTAATTAAATATCATTCCAATCAATGTTTATTACATTAATAAATCATTTTTTAAGTTATTTTTTTTTAATACATGTAACAATATTTTAATACAACATATTGTGCATAGATTATTTTTGAAACACAAATTATACTATACCATAAGGGGCGGGGTAGGGAAAATTAACATTTTAATTAATTAAACTTAAATAAAAAATTATTTCAAATAATTTAAGTTAAAAAGTGATAACATGTTAAGTTTTAGTGCAGGTGTGTTTTCCCAAAATGTTTGGCTTGCTTTCTCGTGGTTGCTGAATACCAAAGGTGCCTGGTCTTCACCCCTCATGTTTTTTTTTTCCACCACCCTTTACTTCCCGGTTCTTTCTCTCTCTCTCTCGTGTAGATTCTTTTTTGTCCCTGGTCTCTCACTTTGTCTCTGTTTTCATTTCTCATTTTCCTTCTTACTCCCTTTTCTTACAGTCTCTGCTGCTCTGGACCAAAGATTAATGATGAAAACGAAGTTCTGGTCCCCAAAATTGAGGGCTGGTGCCCATCAGTTGTAACCCCTGCACAAATTAAGCCATGCAGCGGAGTCAAAAGCATGTTGTGCACTGTTTTCCTTTAGAAAGGAAAATGTGTTACTTGGCCCTTGATTAAATCAGTGATGTGCATTGTTCACAATAAAATGATACTGTAACTTTGTGGTTTTAAGTCGTACACAAAAATACATAGTACTGGCACTGTATGATCTCACTGCTGCCTACAGCTTTACTACTATTGTTCTGAGTACTAACTTTCTCCCTGTGTTTGGGAAGAATAAGATGTACAATGCAGCTAAAGTAATCTTCGAACTCTTATTTAAGTGGGATCTCCAAAGATTGTTGCATGGTTACTTTTTATTTTCAATGATTTCTCCTCGGTGCATTCCTCTACAAACGGCACATTACAGCTCAAGACGTCTCTGAGCTGTTGCATTCTAACAAATACTTTCCTTGTAAAACAGTATGTGCCTGACATCCTGTTCAAGAGCAGCAGACAAAGCACACTGTTCTCATGTTGACCTGCCCTTTGACCTTTCTTGTCTCTCTCACCCATCAGTTCTTTTTCCTTTCATTGTCGCCTCATACAGAGTCCGTCTTCCTCCCTTGGAACCACTGTGCACCTGGTGTTATTTCTCATTTTTCCTTCTGAGATATCTCAGGGCTCTTTGTTATTTTGTTTCCCGCTATTCAGCTTTGCCAAGCTGTGAACGTATTTTTTCTTTTTCTTTCTGATTTCTTTACTAATTTCCCATTCTAATTTGATTGTGAGCGATGTCGTTTAAACTAGCATTCCTCCAAACGTTTTCGCGAGTTTGGCACGTGTAAAAATGTCTTGTCTTTATGAATTTTCAAAACGTTTTCACAGTTGTATTTATAGTTTGTAGCATACACAAGTGTGCTGTCGTTACAAGTGACAAACTCTTGTATTTTTTGGACTGTATATGCATTTCTATCGCGTTTTATACCCCAGTGTGGTGTGCCGAAGCTTGTTATTGAACGGGTAGCATACTTCTCCTTGGGGTTGCCAAAGCTTATTATTAGACGGGTAGCATGCTTCTCCTTGGGGTTGCTGAAGCTTATTATTGGACGGGTAGCATTCTTCTCTGTGTAGGTGCCGGAGCTTATTGGACGGGTAGCATGCTTCTCCGTGGGGAAGCATAACCTTATTATTGGAGGGTAGCATGTTTCTCTGTTGAGTTGCTGAAGCTTATTATTGGACGGGTAGCATGCTTCTCCATGGGGAAGCTGAACCTTATTATTGGACTGATAGTATGCTTCTCTGTGGAGGTGCCAGAACTTATTCTTGAACATGCAGCAAGCTTCTCCGTGAAGGTGCCGAAGCTTATTGGACGGGTAGCATACTTCTCTGTGGAGGTGCCGGAGCTTATTATTGGACGTTTAGCAATCTTCTCTGTGGAGGTACCGGAGCTTATTATTGTATGGGTAGCATGCTTCTCTGTGGAGGTGCCGGAGCTTATTATTGGACGGGTTCACGGAGCTTATTATTGGACGGGTTCACGGAGCTTATTATTGGACGGGTAGCATGCTTCTCCATGGAGGTTCCGAAGCTTATTGGATGGGTAGCTTGATTCTCTGTGGAGGTGCCGGAGCTTATTATTGGACGGGTAGCATGCTTCTCCGTGTAGGAGCCAAAGCTTATTATTGGACAGGCAGCATGCTACTCCGTGGAGATGCCTAAACTTATTATTAGACGGGTAGCATGCTTCTCCGTGGAAGAGCTAACCATTATTATTGGACGGGTAGCATGCTTCTCTGTGGGTGTGCCGGAGCTTATTTTTGAACGTGTGGCAAGCTTCTCCGTGGAGGTGCCGAAGCTTATTAGACGGGTAACATGCTTCTCTGCGGAGGTGCCAGAGCTTATTATTGGATGGGTAGAATGCTTCTCTGTGGAGGTGCTGGAGCTTATTATTGGATGGGTAGCATGCTTCTCTGTGGAGGTGCCGGAGCTTATTATTGGACGGGTAGCATGCTTCTCTGCGGAGGTGCCGGAGCTTATTATTGGACGTGTAGCAAGCTTCTCCATGGAGGTGCCGAAGCTTATTGGATGGGTAGCATGATTCTCTGTTGAGGTGCCGGAGCTTATTATTGGACGGCTAGCATGCTTTTCCGTGGAGGTGCTGAAGCTTTTTGGATGGATAGCATATTTCTCCATGGAGGAACCAATGCTTATTATTGGACGGGTAGTATGCTTCTCCATGGAGGTGCTGAAGCTTATTATTGAATGGATAGCATGCTTCTCCATGGATATGCCGAAACGTATTACTGGATGGGTAGCATGCTTCTCCGTGGAAGAGTGCTGGATTGGAAGCACAATGTACTTGTAGATGCAACCTATGTGGCAAGTGTTTTGGTGTCATGCATTAGTTCATGCTGTTTTGGTAAGCAGTGTTTAACAATGTGATGGATAAAAGACTATTGAGTGATAGAGCGCAAGCAGTTTGCCTTAGACAACTGCTTTGATTAACTGTACTGGTCCCTTATCGAATGTTTTGGTGATTACTAAGCTTTCAACCCAGGTTCTCTTCTGGTCAACATAGTAATGTCGTTGTAGGTTTTAGTAAGGACAGAGTGAGGACAGAGATCTATTTACCTGGATGGTCTGTTAAATAGTTAACTTTAAGAAGCTATAATTATGGTGAATAAAATTATAATACTTTTGAGCGCTCAGACTTGTAGCTGGTGAAGGATGTGCATGGGATCTACAGGGATTAACTGTACTGGAGTCATCTTGTCTGCTCACTGTGTGACCCATCTCTCTGTGCATATGCATGGGCATGTCCTCGTTGATATTGAGTGGCTTGGTTTAGGTAGGGTGATTGTGGCTGTCTGCAAGTACAGATGTGCCTGTAAGAAGTTTTGGTTGAAAGTTGTCTTGTTATGATTCTTCAACGGGTTCCAAAACTTGGGTTATAAATGCAGACTCCAGTCTGCTCTAGTTATAGGAGCCAAGGTGGAATAATTTATCAGAACATCCAAGAGAGATATAGGCGTTGTCCAAGGCCTGTCCTGATAACAGTCGATTGAGGTAGAGTCTATAGTGGGTGTTCCTATTATTTTGGAGTACTCTTGGGTAACGCGTTCCATTTGACCTTGATTGTTCAGTTTTGTGGTGGCAGGACTCTAAACTGTTTCGTCATCCTTATTTCAGGAACAGCCAAGTCTTTACTTCTTTCCTGTACTTCAGGTGGTTTTGTATGCTTCGTATCTTGGCTGGCAAAGTGTTCCAGTTTTGCTGCCTGTGCTGACAATGCTGTTTTCCCAATAGTCTGTTTCTTATGGGAAGGAATGATAAGACAAGGAGCTTGATTTAAGTGAAGTTTCAATATCTGGGAGAAATTAATCGAATTTAGCTTCAAGGAAATTCATGACTTTATAGGTGATGCACGATGCCCACAAGGCAGATCTTCTAGGTATGGGCAGTCTGTATGATGTCCGAGAACTAGTGTCATGTGTTTCCTTGGATTGGGGTGTAGTAACACTCTTGCAGCACTATTTTGTTTCCTTTTCAAACTATGTAGGGGGAACACGGGAGCACCACAGTACAAGCCATAATATTACATGGGTGAGAATGGTAGTTTCTTTGAGTATCCCAGGTGAGGAAAAATGTGTTGTAGTGTTCTCATTGTTTAGAAAGTACTTCTTCATTCAGATGTGGGATCATTGATAAGTTTGATGTCTCCGACGGTATGTCCAGTTTTTTGGCCAAATTGTTGTTGGTTGCTTCAATGTCCACAGGTCATGCTCTTGGTTTTGGAGGAGTTGAGTTTGAGATGCCTGATCTACATCTATGTATCTATGTCATGCAGAAATTTGGCAAGTTTAGATATGCCTATTTCCTTGGGGTTTTACTGTTTTGAGATGATTGTGTATCATGTGTGTAATTGTAACATGTAAAGTTGAATGTGCTGATTAGTTCTAGTAAGCGGGTGATGCAGCAGATGAGCAGGAGTGGAGATACGATTGAGTTTTTGTGGGAAACCGCAATGTAGTATGTAAGAGGATGAAGTGAACATTGGTATTCATACTAGACTTTTCTTTTGTTGCTTGAACATGAAACGTTTGGCAAAATAGCAACAGTTTATTTTATTAAACAATGCAGCTGGGAGCACAGTCACAGGCATAGGGTCTGTGGACTGTCTCAATTTACAGTCGGCCTAACACAGACTTTAATACAGTTCATTGGATACAATAAAATGGTTCTGCCAATCCTTTTTTGGTCAGGAATGCAAGCCTCTGTCTTTGGAGCTATAAATTAATTTACTCGAGGAGGAATACATGTGGGCAACGACCTTGCTTCAACACAATGCGGCTAGTAGATAACATGTCCAGATGTCCAGTATGGGGAACACGTGATCACTGCATGTACTGTGTGTGCTGTTTCCTGATGGCTAAGTGTTCCTAACTTCATATGGCATCTGACTTTATGGTGTTTTGGGAACGTGCGCACCCCTCCAGCCATGTATGCTTTATTGGGGCCAATCTCCCTGAACAATTGTGGTGTCGCTGCGCCTATCTGTGGAATTGATTTGGGATTTCCTGTTTGCACGTTTGTCTGCTGGCTATGTGCTACTTCTCCTGTGATCTGCCAATCAGTGACCTCGGACATGGGTTTCAGGGCCTGCCTAACTACGTATTTCTGAGTCTGGGTTAATGTGGAGTTAACAACTGGCTAAGTCGTCAATAAAGAGGCAATTTCGTTTTTGTACATGAATGTATTGTTATTGACATTGACTTTTTCGAGCTAGGACTGTGAGCTAGGATGAAACCCATTTTAGGATATTTCTGCATATGAGAAGCTCTTTCAATCTCAGAAGTATGGCCTGATGATGAATGATGTCAAAAGCTAGCAATAAGACCGGCAATCCTACTGGTGCTACTCCATCATTGTCCACCAGCAGCTTCAGGTTGTCTAAAATGGATCTCTAGTCCTGCTGGATGCCTCTGCCAGGGCTGAACATAGTTTGTTGATCCAAGATTAGATCGTTCTTCTCAACAATGTTCGATATCATTGAGAAGAATGCCCTTTCAATCAGTTTACCTGGGAATGGGTTTTGGAGATTGGTCTATTGTTTCCTGATTGGATGGGTCAAGGCTCTTTCTTGATAAGTGGTGTGCTGAATGAAGTCTTAAGGTTGTGGTGGAAGGATCCTGTATTTAGAGAGTTTCTCACTAAGTTTTTTGCCACAGACCCACCACAAGTGCTTAAGAGGATACTTTTGAAGATTTTTGCCAGAGTGCAGTCTACTGAAGTTCTGGATAGTTTGTTTACCTTTATCAGTTTACTGAATTCAGTGTTGGATGGGTGTTTGAAGGAGATTAGGGGCTGGTGGCTGTTAACTTTTGTCTGAGGTAGTCTTCTATTTTCTAGTTTTGTTCATATGCTCATTAGTACTTGTACCATAGAGGACTCATAAGTATTGCGTCTTGGTAGTGGAGCATTCCAGGTTGTAGAACTCTGAAAGAATCCTCTGTAGCTCTTTTGCAGGATATTCTGCAGTAGCGCTCCACGATGAATAGTGTAGTCTCTTTGCAGTTTTAATTGGCAATTTTTAAGACCTATTATGGCATAGTAATAGAAGTTTTTTCAAGTCTTGTCCTTTAACTTTCTCCATTTGTTTTGTACTGCACCAAGTTCCATTTTCAGATTCTTTATCTCTTCACTGATCTAAGGGCTAGTGCCCTCTTTTCTGCGTTTAGTGCCATTGGATTTTGTCAGTGCCATGTGTGTGCCCAGGTCATCAATGATCCATTTGTTATTTTTTTTTGTTTGGAAGTATGACATTGAAGAAGAGGACGTGATTATCGCTTCAGATTATGGGTTAATTTCATGCTACTGTGACATGTCCTGGAAAGAAGAAAATTACGTCCAAGGCATGTCCCACAGTTGGAGTTGATTCTGTTGTGAGTTGATGTAAATTGAGAGCCTCTAGCTTTGCTGTCATAGATCTTATTTGTGGTAGGTACAAATGTAGCTCTGAACACGGAGTCAAAGCATATTATGCTCTGCTTCCTTTAAGGAAGGAAAATATGTTGCTTGGTCCTTGATTAAACCAGTGATGTGCACTGTTCACAATAACCTATTTGCGTACTTTTGTGGTTTTAAGTCCTATAATATATTATACTGGCAATGTATGATCTTAATGCCACCTCCAACTTTACTACTATTGTTCTGAGTATTGACTTTCTACCTGCCTGGAGATAATTCTGTCTACTGTAATAGTCTATGTTGTACCCAGGAACAGAGTTGGCCTTAGGGTTGGGGACAATATAGTGTTTTGGTGGATGGGGACAACCCAAGAGTGTTGATGAAACTATCTTCTGTGAATACTGGTGATTGTGAACTCAGGAGAGAAGTTAGCTCAATCTATTTCACCTGTGTATGGGATAAAAGAGGAGCCCAGTTGGCCTTACTCAGAAAGGGCAATGTGCCTATGAGATACACCCGGGAATGGAGTTAGGCCTACCCACCCACGAGAGTAAGTAGATAGTCTAATCTACTTAGAATATCTGTTGTTTGAACCCCGGAGACCAATCAAGTGTGGCTGTCTCTAGGGTAAACTCAGGAACGAAGTAAACCTTATCATTAGAGAGCAATAGGACACTGGGTAGTTTTGTATGAAGCGACCTCTAGAGCAGAGGTAGCACAATCTCATGATGAAATAATTCTGAGAACGGCATTTGTGGACTCTGCTGTAGGTATAGAATGTGGAGTGGGCATTTATCATAGTGGTTATTTGTGCATGGAATGCCCTAGTACCAGAGTTTGCCCATCTTACTTCACAGTCAGCAGGAAATGACTGGAGGGAAGTGGTATTAGGTTGTGGGAACTTCCAATGAGGCCCATTGCAGGGCTCGAAAATCCACTCACCCTCTACCTATGGCGAGCCAAATTTAATCAGGACGAGCTATTTTTTGGGCCTATTTGCCTTTTCTGGCGAGCTGAAAATCCTCTAACTTCCGTCACAGAAAGAAAAGTAAATGTAGGAAAACAAACTGACTTCTGACTTCTGTCTCTGAAAGCGGAGCAAATGTGACATGATTTAAAGGCACCTTTATTGATCACAAAGTGAATGAGCAATAAAGATGCCTTTAAATCTTGTTATCTTCTGTGACTGAAGTTAGAGGATTTTGTAAAGTGAACTGTGTGACCATCGCGTTGAGACCAGTTCACGGGTCAAGTACATTACAGTTAGGTCGAGTAGATGTTTCAAGTTTCTAGACCTGCAGGTCTAGTAACATTTTTATGATTTTTTGAGCCCTGCATTGTGGTGGATATGAGGGGTTTTCTAATAGTTAGTGGCTTGGTCAAGCTCAATCTGGTGGGGGAGAATTGATTACATCACTACCACACAGTAAGGTTGAGGTGGGAGTCAGAAGTTCTTTGACAAGACTCTACCCAGCCCTAACAGGCCCAGACACTGAAGGCACTACAGGATGATTCCCGTAACCTCTCCCTCATTACCTTGATGTTCTGGGAGAAGGACTTAAGTAGGTTGAGGAGTCCAAGTGGCGAGATCTTGAACTGATGTAAGCGGCCACATGATAAGGGTCACATCTTCCAGTCTGTGGCTGTGTTGAGGTGGAGGGCAGGTACTACAATGGGGACAAGCCCTCACCACCAGTCAAAAGACAAGAGGTGAAAAAACAGGAAATATGCAGGGGCGGTGCGTCCATTAGGGCGCTTGGGCGTTGCCCCACTGCCCACATTCATCATCACAGTGGCATCGGCCATCGGGCGATTCGGGCGCAGGCTGCAGCAAACAAAATTTACGAGGAGGCAGTCAGGACGACCTCTGAAGGGGGTGGGGCAGCACAGCAGCCGGGTTCGTTTGACTGACAACACCAGTGAGTTTGACAATGACAACATGCATTGCAAAGCAAGCTTGCTTGCAATGCATGTTGTCTAGCAAGGGTGGCACTGGTCTCGTCTAGCGCAGCAGAGTGCGCATGTTCGGTTTGGGGCTCGTAATTTTTCAGCCCAGAACAAACATGCGCACTGGCCTGCACAATAGGAGAGCGAGGGTTGCTTCATGTCGCAGCCCCCGGTCTCCTAATGGGCGGGGAGTATCCCCTGCTCAAGCCAATCCTGGCTCTGCTGGAGCAGGGTCTGGATTGGTTGAGAGGCACGCGCTTGCAGGCCTGCCGCGCGTGATTGGCACTCTGGAACACTCTGTAAGTTGACCAATCACTGTGGCTTATGCAGACAGTGATTGGCCCGATTTCGACAGATTTCTGATGATGACGACGGACGGACCATGATGTTGCAGCAGACCGCCGGCGCCACACACGCACGGTGACGCACCTCGTGCAGTGTGCTGACTGCTGATCACGCCGAACTGGCTGGTGGCGTGGCTGCGATTTGCGATTCAGATTGTCATCGACCGACCGACTGTCATACTAAAAAGTAAGTCTGTACTCCGAGTCAGGACTGTGTCTGTACTTAGTCAAGCTGCTATAAGTTATTTATTTCAAGATTCTGATGAACTTAAGAAGAAGACGAGTAGAGACTAACTTAGTCTCTTCTCGTCTTCTTCTTAAGTTCATCAGAATCTTGAAATAAATAACTTATAGCAGCCAGGGAGGGCCCAGGCCTGGTTGACGTCGTGACGCGGCCGCCGGCCGGCGACCCGTTGATTACCTCGGACTGCTTGCCTGAAAGCAGCAGGGGCCTTAAACTCTGGCATGTGGTTTGTGCGCGTGGCACGTTGCCCTGCGTACTAGGCTAGTAACTAAGCCTAGTACGCAGGGCACCGTGCCACGCGCACAAACCACATGCCAGAGCAGGGTCCTTGGGAAGCTTTAGTTGGTAGCTGCAGTCCTTTCCAAGGATGGCGGAGTGAGTCCCTGGTGAGCTGGTGCCGGGCACAACTTCGGTCTGTCAGCGAGGACAGTCATAGATTCATGTTATATAAGGACTTGGGAGTTGGAGATGCTGCTGTGAGTGAGTGAGTTCTGGAGCATGGAATGTAGCCATATGGTGAGACCTGGCGCAGGGACTGTAGTTGCCTCTGCGTGAGAGACCTGGAGCGTGGGCCGTAGGTGGCCTTGGTGAGACCTGAAGTTCGGCTTCGGGTGCCTACTAGTAGTGAGATCACGAGCTGATGTTACATTTGGACGATGCCTCAGAGGATCAGCTTCTACTGTGGTGAGACGCAGAGCACGGGCTGCTGCGCCCGGGGTCTGCCATGGAGAGGTGAACAGTGGAGCTGGGCGGTGCTTGTTCCGACAGTGCACGTCTCCATCCTTCAAGGCACGACCCGCAGCTGTGGGTCGTGAATGCCCACTTTACCCATATGTGCCCCTTGCCCATCTAAGGAGAAATGCGCATCCCGAGTTCACTTACAGCCAGGCAGCAGTCTTTAATTGTACCCTGCTACCACGGGGAACAGCCGGCTTCCCTCTTTTGAGCAATTGCAATCCTCCTCGCCTGTCACCTCCCACGCTGATTGATGGAATCAAGGGACAACACCCGATATGATTGCGGAATGCAACTTAAATACACCCTCAATTGTCCAGTGTTGAAGTTTAAAGTACAGATTGAGCAATGAACAGCGCTGAAGATGAGGGAATTTGGTGTGATAACATTTGGACAAGTGTATGAGATAGACACGTTGGTTTGCCCTGCCAAGTATTGTTGTGATTAAAAAAAAACAACTAGGATTAAAACCTACAAGAGAAAAGGGATGTCTATATTTACAGGACAAATGTTTAAAATATCCACAAGAGTGCATTGAATTTCCCAATGATGTGTAGGCGATTATGTGTCATCTTCTCAGTCCCTCTTTTCTACCACAGCCAAGCCTTATTTCTCACTTGCGAGGTGAGGCAGAATATATACAGAACGGCTTCAGGGCTATTAATCCGCCCACAGGTTATGGAAATGCACAACATAGGAGCCGATAAACATAGAAGAAACAGGAACCCACTTGTGATTGGTGTGTCTGTGGTTGTGGTGTATGAAAGCTGAAATCTTTTGTTTGGGTATACATTTTAACAACGTGCTGCTTCAACATAGATTTCCTGCTAAAACATGTTCTTACTTGTTCTGTGTTTTTGTGACAAAATGTTTCTGGTCTGAGCATTGTGGTCCCTTAAATGGTCACTGGGTTGCGATTGGCTAATTTGTCCCATCTGAGTCATATGGTCATGTTGTAGCCTTTTCCTTCCCCTTTCTCAAGGTGTCCTGTAGTTTGGGGCATTTGAAGTAATAGACGACCTTCTGTAGCAACTCCAAAGTTAGGCTCTGAAACAGCCATGAGCAAGAACTTCTGATTTCCCAATGGCAAGACTCACCACTTTCCCCTTCTTCATGACCTATAATAAACAATCCCCACCCCAGAAAGGGTCTAGTAAAGTGCAAAAACCTTCCTAACCCTACAAATCTGTGCTTCATCTCTTTATAGACCAATAGTTCCTTGTCACTCCTCAGTGGACCAAGTGTGCACTTATCTGGCTCTGTAACCAGTGCTGCTCCTCTGTCGCTTCTGGAGACTGTACTCGTCATTTATCCTAACTGATTCTAGCCAATACATACCTTGTGTGTTCTTCTGTCTCTCCTGGATGAAGCCCAGCAAGCAAGGTTTGAAATCTGCCTGACACTGCCAACTCTTGATGACAAAGGGTCGAATGTCATTTACATGCTTAACGTTAAGCTTTAGATTCAACTGCACTTTTGCCATGATTCCTGCCCATTCTTCTCTTACTAACTCACTATTACTTCACTTATAGCAAAATATACAAATATGCTAAATTGCCTTCTTGCAGCTTTAAACGTTGAATGATGATAGTTTGCGACCTGTTTAGTTGTTTGTTAAATAAAAAACATCTGTGAGGTACTCAGAAATGCATTGTATCTCAAAGTCTGTTATGAAGCTCTGTGGTTATACTGAATAAGCAGCTACCTATGTTATATGACTTCTCTTTATTAATGTAATAACTGCACTTTCACAATTGCTTTATTAACCTTCCTGCTTTCTCAAATTTGCTTGAAAATGCACCATTTGTCCCCTCTTTTTTCAAAATGTTCTCGGGGGGGGGGGGGGCTCGGGCTCGCTCGCTACGGTGCAGTATGCAAATCATTTTCGCCTCACCAGTTTCAAATGTCACCAGCCGCCACTGGAAATATGGCCCTGTCAAAATCTCTGCAATGGTTAATATACAATGTGTTCTTGCTTATTATTTCAATGCACCATGGGCCTTTCCCTCTTCCACCTTCTCCTGTAAGTCCCTTGTGTTAAAATGTTGTGAGCCCGATTTGAGAATTAACAGCCACCTTGAAGCTCGAACATGCTTTTAAATGATGTGAAAGTTAAGCCATTATCAATTTTAAATTGTTATGAAAGATTTGTATGCACAAAAAAGGGACCTGCAACTCCTTTTAGATGCTTCAATGGTTTTTATAATGTATTTTCCCAGATAATGAAATGAATACCAGGGCTAAATTAAAATTGGCATGAACACTTGTGTACACAAGAAATGTTGAATAGCAACCCCTTTAACAGGCTCTCATGTCACGAGCTCTAATGGACAAGAAATAGGGAACAACAGCCCGTATAAGAAGCTCCTTTGCTTTATATGTATGAGTTTTGAGAACACAACAAACAAGCGTATTGCTAGCAATATACAAAGAGAGGGCTTTGGGTTTGCCCTTTTTAACCATTGGCTTTCGTTGATCGGTCGTTTTTAGCCATTGGCTTGAGAGTTTATCAATCACATCTTGGCCGAGCCCAGTGGAGTATTTATCTCTCACCTAAAGCTATTAGCTGTTTAGGTGTATCATTGCCTACATGATTACACTATTTTACAACTATAGCCTTCTCTGTCCTTATTGTGAGTCTCGCTCTAATGTGCCATCCTCTGTGTGTTAGCACATTAAACACAGACCTATTGGGTTTGCAGTGTTTTCTGATCATGAAAGAGCAACCAAAGCAAGACGAAGATTGCTCAGGGGCTTTTGTGGTCAAGTTACAGTTACGTTTCAGGGTTCAGTTTTCAGTGTTCAAGGTTTACCTCTTTCTGTGTCCCTGTTGACTGTTTGTGTCACCCCAAATACAGAAGTTGCTATCTCCGTGGTCTGACTCAACTGAGGAGCTGTAGAAGTTCTGCTTTTACATTTGTTGCTTCAGTTTGAAATCCCTTAAATACCAGAACACAAGAGGCGTTTGGCAAAACAGGAACAGTTTGTTTAATTAAACATTACGGCCGAGGGAACAGTTACAGGCTCAAGGTCTGAAGACTGTCTCAATATACAATCAATACGTATCCTTCTTTGATACAATTCCAAAATAGCCTGGGGCAGTTTTTTGCTCCAGTCACAAGCTGTACAGCGTAAATGACTTTAATGAAAACTGTAGTTCGTTTTTTCTTCATATAATTTGTTTTTAATCCATGTTCTTCAAACGTTTACAATTCGTAACGGAGGCAGCTTAATTCCAAGCTTCAAATGCTGCATACATGCCCATCCAGGCTTTATCATACAGCACGATGGAATCAACAATACATCTTGGTTACTTTTGCAAATATATACCCAATGCATTTCGGGCTGAAAGCCCTTCTCCAGGGGTAACTGAAATAAAAAAAAAGGTCCATTAGCATTTAAGGGAGGAGATCCAATATAAAATGTTCAAATATACAATACATTACCTAAGTGTACAAAAACATGCCTCCTTTTACCTAAATGTGCCGTGAATTACATGCAAACTTGCCAAAAAACACTACTATAACCTAGCATCATATATGTAACTATCCCAAAAATACATGCACAAAAATGTACGTGCTGTTACTCTGCAAACTCATCAAAAACAGTGCCACATGCCACGCTCAAAAGAAAATACTAAACTCGTTTAAAACTTAATTTCAACTTACTTTGCCTCAAATGTAAAGAAAATATCTTCCCTTTGTCAGCGCTAAAACCGGCTGCTTAGTACACATGCATACAGCACCAAAGTAATTCTCCAAATGAAAACAACCCCGTGGTTTAAGCCTGTTTCAAGCACTGCAGGTGCAGACCATTTAATTAAACCCAACAATGTGACTGACCTCCTCAAACCGAGAGTTAACTAAAGAAACACAAAAACTACATGAACCATGATCCTACAGGTGCTTTGCTAAAATAAAGGGAATGTCAAACACAACAACAGTGACCAACAATCACACTTATTTAGTGATATACATTATTAAAACGATCCCCTCCATTTGTTGATTTCATATTTCAAATGCTAGAAAATGACTCTTTTTGATCTTTAATAAAGCCCCATGTCCCCAGAGAGCCTTCGTGACTAGATGACATTTCATTTAAATATTCTCATTCGACATCTGGGTGCAATAGACGACAGGACAAAAATTGCCTTGATTATTAATTATGGTGAAAATGTGATAAATCGGTGTGCATGGACTCATCTATTTGTGATAGTCACCTTCTTTCATACAAAACATGATGGGTTATAAAAGTTTCTGGCGTACCATATATGATGAGGAATGTTGGTTGCTGCCTTTGTGCACAATGTTGTGCAGACCCACAAACCCAGACACAGCATGGTGTGCAGGGTGGCGTAGTAAGTGTGCCCAGGTCCTTTCTGCAGAAAAGGGAATTGGCCCCTCCTCCATGTTCTCTTAGTAAAAGACAGTCATACCTGAAGTTGACAGGGCCCCCACACCGCTGGGCCCTGGCACCACTGCGCCTGCTGCACTATTGCCAGCTACGCCCCTGAGTGCGCAGCAAAGAAATCTGGGACATCAGTCATCAGATTGCGAGGGCAGAATTGTTTTGTCTGTGAATTACTATGGACTCGGAATTGAACTTTTGATATGTTCATCCTCTTAAAATTGTAATCGGAAGTAAGACGTGGCCTACGCTAAGGTCACTGACTGCTATGTATATATGTGGCATGTTTATTCTCCTGGCGATGGTGTCTTGCTAAGTGCTCACCCTGGGAACGCAAACCCTGCTCTTACCCTGATCACCTTCTAAGACACCAGAGTCATCTCTGGGTAAAGGAAACAGTGGCGTGCCTCGAGTCTGTGTTTTTAGGTCTCGCGTGGCGTTGCAGCGCAAAGCGCTGCTCGCCTCGGCGAGATTTATTGTAAACGAGGAGTTTCAGTAGAGGGCTTGAAGCCCCGCCCCTCATTTCCATTGGCTGGCGTCACCGTTTATGCTAAACGGTGGCCTGCCATTGGAAATGAGGGTTTTTGGTTCACGCCCTTTCGCCTGCGAGCCAGACTGGCTCGCCTGCTTTGCTGCTGTCGCAAAGCACTTTCTTATCTTTATGGGGCCATGTGTTTCTAATTAGAAACACATGGCCCCATAAAAACACGAGATCCCCATGCTCCGGCTGCAGCGCGGTCCTCTTTCACTTTCGGGACCGCGCTTGTTTGTCTGGCAGTTGGACTCACAGTGTTCGTGTGTGTGTTTTTTGCGTTTACACTTTCTCTCCTCTAGCCACCATAACTTTTTTGTGGTGTAAGAAAGTAATGAAGGCAGCGTGTACCTTCCGCTTTTCCCGAAGACCAGGGATTCCCAGGGACTTCTAACGTAAGCACGGGGAGACACTTACAAACAGCTGCTCTACCAGACCTGGAGGTGATTCCTCCTTGCTTCGGGCGCAGCACTGCCCTCGCCGAGCTCCTAAAGAGGCACAGGCCAAGCACAACTGCACTCGCTGCGGTGTGCACAGAGGCCCTGGGGTGCATGGCTCAGAGGCGAGGGTTGCAGCCTGGTTTTACTTTCAGATGAGAATATAAAGCAACTGAAGAGTGTCCTTCCAGTGTAATCACGTGGTGCTGTGTAGCGCCAAACAAAGCGCCTGTCGTCACTGTTAGCAGGAGAATGACCGGTAATGCAATCCTTCGAGGTTTCAGTGAACAGCAACATGAGCCTTCACTGTTTGTCATGGAGTGCACAATAAGCAAGTGTGTCATTTGTGCAAGACCCGCATATGGAAACCTGCAGCTGATCTCGTGACAGGTACTGGTGCGTACCTGCATGTGTGTGCGTGCATGTGTGCGTATGTGTGCAAGTGTGTGTGTGCCCATGTGTGTGTGTGCATCTGTGTGTGTGTATGTTTGTTTGTATCTATGTATGTGTGCCCATGTGTGTCTGTGTGCGTGTGTGTATGTATGTATGTATGTATGTTTGTTTGTCTGTGTGTTACAGTCCAGACCCGTGAAATGTTTCTCTCTGCTAACGAGGGGCCCAGGCAGGACATCTGCTAATCGGGGAGCGCATTTTGCATCCTATTGCAGTTTCCATCATCCAAGTAAAATACCAAACACAGAAATAGGATTTAAAAAAATAGAGGCAATGAAATTGATAACCTCGAAGTTTGGGGATGTCATGATATAAATTTTAGCCCTCTGTTTTGTCGATGCCTACTTTTACGGTCAAAAACAGAAGCTCTTTTTGGGTTTTAGAGAAAAAATCCACCCACAGTGGGAGAGATTTCAACCTCCTGCAGGGGTGCGTTCCTGGGTACACGGCTACACGCTGTGTCTAAAAGGGCAACAGGAAAGCAGTGAACTTCATATTCTGCTTTTAAGAGCCGCCTCTCCCTCCAAACTTTGGAGCCCTCCAATCCAGGATCCCGGCGCTACCTGTACTCACTGTGTGATCTTGGCACACCGCTTTGCTCCCACCGCGACGGCTGCACTCCTGACAAACGTGGACGCGGTTAGAACGGTCCGAAGGCTAGTATTCACCTTAATTGTGACATATTTGGTAATACTGAAGAGGTAATTGATCGGTCAAGAGTTCCAATAAGGGCCACCTCAGCCTTTCATCTTTCCAAATCGGCACACTGACCACCGTCACCGCGTGTCAACCTGACGCAGGGGTTAGAATCTGTATAGCTCCTTCTTTAAACGATTTATTGGCAAAAAATCGAGTTATTCATGGCCACCGATATTTGAGAAATCAAGTTGATTGTTTTTGAAAATAATAAATACAAAAATCACTTATCCAGCTAATCTCTAAATTTGGAGTTACACGAGTGAAAATAGGCAAAGGAGGTAAAATGTTGGTAGCAGACAGCTGACCGAAAAGTGCTGAAAGTCAATGAGTTTTTTTGTGATATGCTTTTTTTGCACACCTTTTTAACCTAAGGCAAATTTTTATACACCCTTTGCACGTTTCTACACGAAAAAACATTTTGGGTGAATCCGAATTGAAGACTGAAAGTGTCTGACCCACAGAGCCCTGCGCCGTGAGTGTTTGCTTGGTGCTACTCGAGCGGACCAGGGACCAGTGCTTTAAATGGGCAGGTGCTGTCCGGTACTGAGCACCTGCACTTCTTTCATTTGAAGGGGAGAGTACCACTTCTAAATGGATGAGCACCTCCACTTCTGAAGAGCAAACAGGTACTCTAAACAGAGGATACTATTACATGTATGTTTCAATTTAAAGCACTGCGCCACTGATCTCTCTGCGGATGTACCCCCAGTCCAGGAGATAAAAGGTTTGAAAAACAATAATGTCGTCTTTTACTCTGGATGAATATTTATAAAGGAACTCTGTGTGCTTCGCTCCAAAAGGCTTTTGAAGCGTTTTTCGATATATGAAGCTTGCTTAATCTGTTTTCAGGCCTGGTTTTGCGAAGCATGGGCAGAACTGCTAATTTAATCGTGGCGCCCCTGCAAGATCCCCTATGTAGCTCTTCATAAGTTATGTTCCTCCGGGCCATGTGAAAGTAATGTCTTGCGTTATCTTGCGAGTAAAAAAGAAATGAACGGCAAAATATTTTCTCAGGCTATAACATTGCACGTTGACTTCTCTGTGCCCCTTTGTCCTCAGAATTCATCAGTTTGTGGGTTTCCAAGGCAGGCAGGAAAGACGTGTCGGCTGTGATTTACTCCTGACGAGCGGGAGGTCGCGCAAATTCCAGTGGGTCGTGTACCCACTATCATTTCCACATGTGTGGCTTCCCTTCTTCAGACTGCGCCTCGGTGCCAACGCCACTCTGCTGAAGTAAGTCTCAAGTGATCGCTTGGCAAAGCTGAGTGGGTTGTGTTCCGGCCGCATGCAACAAGGAGAAACAAGCATTTGCAATGCAATAGGTCTCGCATTTACGCGAGTTTAAGCTATTGGCATTGTAAATGACAATGCGATTTATTTCTGTTTCAAAAAACAAAACATAAATAAAAGGCATTGTCATTTAGAATGCCAATAGCTCAAACTCGCGTAAATGCGAGACCTGTTGCATTGCAAATGCTTGTTTATTTCACTTATTTCACTGGGGGCAAAGGGGGTGGGCTGTCCTGTGTGACTAAAATTGCAAAGGGCTGGGTTCAAGAGAGGTTTTTTTTTTTACTTCCCCCACTACCCGCCAGTTGAGTAGTAATAGGCAGTGATAATTGGGGTGCAGTAGGGCCCTAAGACTCCGATGCCCCGGTGCCACTGCACCTGTTTCAGGGACTGCTCCCCTGGCTGAGGTCCCCATTAGACACTGGAGAACTTAGAAGCGGTGCAGAAGTTTCCAGAACGCAGTCATTCTTTTATCCCAACTTGGTTGAAGCCAAGGAGAACGGTGTCTACTTTAAACTAAGAAAGTAAAACAACAGGACATGATGTTGGCCTTTACCATAGATGTAGAGACAGGAATCAGGGCAACCCAGCTGTAACTGGGACAGAAAGCTACAGATAGAAGACAGAACAAGCATTTGCAATGCAACAGGTCTCACATTTACGCAAGTTTGAGGTATTGGCAGTGCAAATGACAATGCCTTTTATTTATGTTTTGGTTTTTGAAACATAAATAAAAGGCATTGTCATTTACAATGCCAATATCTTAAACTCGCGTAAATGCGAGACCTATTGCATTGCAAGTGCTTGTTTTTTAAATCTTCTGATCTATTGATCAGAGGCCCACTGCGACCTGCCAGACACTCCCCTGAGCTCTGTTAACAGAATATCAGCAACCAAGACTTAGACGATGGGATACTCAATTCTGTGAACTAACATAGGACACTCGGGGTGGAGACTGGCTGACAGTTCTGTCAGTCACAGTGCTTCTAAAGCCAGGTTTGCTGCAGAAAATACATATGTTCTGAGGGATCTTTGGCCAACCTACTATACATATCCTTAATAGACATTTCTTATGCATATGAAAGATGTAGGTTAAATTTCGTTTCAAATTAACATCAATGAAGACAATAAAAACGATTTAAATGTATATAATTAACAAGCATTTGCAATGGAATAGGTCTCGCATTTACGCGAGTTTAAGCTATTGGCATTGTAAATGACAATGCCTTTTATTTATGTTTTAAAAACTAAAACAAAAATAAAAGGCATTGTTATTTGCAATGTCAATAGCTCAAACTTGCGTAAATGCGAGACCTATTGCATTGCAAATGCTTGTTAGATTAGTGAGTAGAAACGCTCCCTTTCGGCTGTGCGGCAAATTAATTAAATAAACAAGCGCGGCCGCAAAAGTGAAAGCGGACCGTGCTGCAAAAAAAAAAAAAGTGCTTACCGACTTATGAAGGAGACCGTGTAACGCCACAAGTAAAAGATCCAGTCCTCATGGGAGGTAACAAATGGCGACAGGGCGGTAACAAGGACGGACTAACAAGCCTGATTATCAATCGGAAGCCAGCATTTACCAAGGACAATGACACCAGCCAATCAAAAATATGGGCAGAGAGAAGGCGAGGCTTTCCACAGCATACTCGACTACTGCATGCCTCGCAGATCGAGCAGCGCATGCGTGCTACCGCTAGGCTCGACCTTAAAAAAAAAAAAAAAGGGATCGTGCAACTATTCTGTCCATGTGCACATCAATCTCCCACAGAAACCTTTTACACAGATGTAGGTGTGCGTGCAGTGACCAATCGTGTAGTGCACGTCCAGAAATGTTAATTTGATTCCTGCTAATGTTGCTTTTGTGCAGGCTAGCTGATAGATCATGTGGGTGCAGGCGTGGGATCATCAGGATATCATCTGGGAGATGGTTCTCCGCTGGTCATCTGTAATCCTTCTGTGTCAGGGAGAAGGACAACTAGCTGAAACACTTAAAAGTTTGAAAGGGGGGTCCAAGGGAAAAAATTTTAAGACCTGCAAGAAGTAATCCCCATATCCATTAATCACAACACAAAACTTCTCGGGTCTACAGTGAAAATGAAGTGAAAGAAAGTGAAAACTGTGAAAATAAGTCTCTCAAATAAGCCCCTCTAAGGAGCACTTCCCTTTCAGGACGAATGCCCTCACCCACCATAGGTGGCATGCTTCATCATATGGGCTTCTCCGCCCAGTGGGAACCTAGTCCCACTGTGAGGTAGGAGCTCTGGGATGTTTTCAATACTACCCTCAAATATTTCAGGATGCTAAAATCCCATATGTGAGTTTCAGGTGTTGTGAGGGTGCAGCGCTGGATGTAATGAAAAAATATTAATAGTGCCCCTGCAATAGTGAAAAAGTATATGATAAGAAAAAGTAATACTAGACCAGTAATCCAATTTGAATATTCGATACTACTGGAACTTATCCTTGTTGAGGGATAAAGAAACCCGCCTGTACCTGGCAACAACTCAGGGAAGGGGGCCCCGCTCTCTCCGTCGGTACCCCGTTGTGGTACATGAGCTGCAACCGGAGCACTATTAATTTGGTCCTGAAGAAAGCTTGGGTACTGATATAGACCATAAAAGCTGAAACATGTCGACCGATTGTACATATGTAGGAGTTTAAATCAAACTGTTCTACATTGCTTTTTAATCCTGCCAGTGTGGACAAGCTAATAAAAAGATTTTTTTGACCTCACTAGGTAGTTTTAGCTTCACTTATATTTTTTCATTACATCCAGCGCTGCACCCTCACAACACCTGAAACTCACATATGGGATTTTAGCATCCTGAAATATTTGAGGGTAGTATTGAAAACATCCCAGAGCTCCTACCTCACAGTGAGGTAGTTGTAGCCCTCAGTGGGACTAGGTTCCCACTGGGAGGAGAAGCCCATATGATGAAGCATGCCACCTATGGTGGGTGAGGGCATTCGTCCTGAAAGGGAAGTGCTCCTTAGAGGGGCTTATTTGAGAGACTTATTTTCACAGTTTTCACTTTCTTTCACTTCATTTTCACTGTAGACCCGAGAAGGACAACTAGACCTTAGCCATTATTCCCTGGTGTCTAAATGCAGGCTATTGACATACATCAAGGCCATACACTGCAACCTCATGCATTCAAGAGAACACTTCCGGCTATTATCACAGGCAGTTAGTTTTAGTAGTTCAACCGTTGTGACACAAGTCCATTCTACATAATTATTGATTCTAAACTTACTTCGTTTGGACCAGTTTCTAGAAATATACTGGTTCAAAGTTAATAGGATCAATTTAAATGCATTATCCAGTACCACACAATGTGGGGGTCACAATTAAAATTAGGACCACGGATGAGTATTTCAGACAGTTTATGTGTAATAAATAGATATGTTATGAATAGCTGACAGTCCCTTTCTACAGCACTGCATAGAGAACTTCCATAAACCATCAGCCTTACACTAGATGAAAATTGCAACACATATTGCAGTTATACCGTTTAACTTTATTGCTTATGGATATCCATCTGGGCTACCAGTCATGCCAGCCCACCTAAAACCACGCGATATTGACAGCTTATGAGGAACATCAAGACCATCTAGTCCTAGTCTGCTACCATAATCATGAGCACTTCAACCATCAATCACCACTCGTAGGCCTTTCAGTTATGCTACAGATTCTCAACCACTACTCTTGCCGGAAGGAGATTCTATCTACCCCTTTTTGCACACAGTTAGTACTGTCAAGTTTTCTCCATTACACCCCTGCCCCCCCACACACCCACCCAACATGGCTCATGATACTCATTTTTCATTTTTGCATTATACAAATTGATCAGGACCAGGGTTACTATAGCCTAAAATGCATACCTAAAGGCCAGGGAGAAGCCCATGTGTAAAATCCCAGCCTCAACAGCAGATCCACAAATCAAAATCTCACCTTCGAGGTAGCTTTTTCGGTGTTCAAATGGCAGAACTGAGTTTTGCAACAGACATGAAGTTATGGGACAGCTTCACCTTGCCGAGCCCCCTAAAAACCTGGCTACGCACTGCCACCACTTCATAAATTAACCAGTGCAGCACTGACCACCTCAGGATTCCCATGTAAGATCTTGCACGCTTCCACCATCCTCGGATTTAACTCAACGCAGCAACACAAAGGACTGATTTTCCAGAACACGGTCATGCAATATGCTCACAGCATGCCTGTTCATGTTTGTTGCACTAGAATGATGGTCAAACCAGCTCAAGAACACAACCTTTTGGCACAAAATATGCCATGCCACACACAAGCCTACCAACTACTGATTTAGGCTGTGGCCAGTTCCCAGATAACACAATAGTGCCACACTGACAGCTGCCCACCCACTATATAAATACTAAATGACAGATGTTTAATTTCTTCCGTCTTTTCAAAATGCCCATCCCGCATTCGGCTGGAAATCCAGCTCCCATAACTAGGCAACGTTAAGTGATACCCTAATAACGAGTGGGAGAGTAAAATGCAATTTTTATTAAACCTCAGCATTAAACCCCAGTGTCAACGACCTATCTTGTCACAGTTTGTACCCTGCCGATTCTAGAACTGCAAGCTTGGGTCTACATAACAGCCTTGAGTAACCCATACCAAACCCTAACCTTAAACCACGCACTGCCCCATGGAGTTTCTGGCCGCCATTTGTCAATTTGTTTCAGAATGTCAACTATTTTTTTTACCTCGCCAAGCATCAACTGCAAAGATGATCAAAAGTTCCAAGCAACACAATGATGCTTACAAAAGCATTCAGGAGTGCCACTACATTTGTCCCTTGTGGTTAATTTGTGCTAGTGGGTCCAAGTGATGCGTTCCTGCACTCACTTTTGGGAACAGACATTTTCATCGCAAAGCTCAGACCCAGAGCACGAGACAAATTACGCAGGTGGAAGATAAAGATGAGAAAAAACAGCGACAAATGGGGAAAGCATGAAAGAAAAAATCCTGGAGCGGCATTGTTTTTTACCCAAGCTAAACTCGATAGACAGGTTGCCATAATTATTATATATGTTGTAACCAGATCTGTAATTGCAGTTCAAACATCGGAAACCGTATCACACACCTCAGTCACTTCCTCCCAACAACCTCCACTATGTGCCTAAGCAGTGACCCTAGGAACAAGCACCACGCCAAGGGTAAATAGATGTCGTTTTACTATTCTACTGCAACCCAGTGGATTGCGTTATCCTGCGTACCTCTTACCTTGCTCGAAAAAGTAACAGTATCTATATGCCGCCAAGTTTACTCGAAAACCGACACTTTTAAACGCCGCAAAATTGTGTTAGTTCGCTGTGGTAAAACACAATGAAAATCAGCCATTAACTTTCAAGCTGATCTTTTAAACCATATAATTGTGTAGTCGTAAAACCAGTAAACAAAACTCCAGGATGGTTACAACAGGGCGAAGAGGGTTGGGTGGTTAATCCAGCTGATGATAGTGATGATAGTGGTGCAAACAGATACTTCAAGAGTTTAAGGCCCACCACTTTCCATATAGGGCGAGGCGATATTGGGCGGTGGCACACTAGCCCTGCAAGCAAACCACTTTCGTCTCGTTTCCATAAAGAGAAGGCATGTCACTTCACGCTGCATGGTTTACCCCAACTTAGTAATTATGCTAGCCTCTTTCCTGCATTGTGGCTAGGAAGACGAGACAGTAAAAACACGAACAATCACCATCAGCTGATGTAAAGAGTACAAGACCAAGCGTAAACTGAGCGCGGTGTCCCTAAAGCGGACGCCGTGCTCAGCATGCAATTTAGAGCTCATAGCGCTGTATAAGAAAATCGGCCGCCATTGTCCCCATCACTTTCAATAAACAAAATAGTGCTCACCCCCTTATAATGCAGACCGTGTAACAAGCTAAGTAAAAGGTCCAGTCCTTATGGGCGGTAGCAAATGGAGACAAGGCGGTACCAAGGCGGGACTAACAAGCCTATTTTCGAATCAGAAGCCAGCATTTAGGAAGGACACTGACAAGCCAATGACAAATATGGGCGGAGAGTGGGCGTGGCTTCCACTGCATACCCTAATACAGCATGCCTCGCAGAGCGAGCAGTATATGCGCGCTGCCGCTAGGCTCGACCTAAAAAGCAAACTTTATAACCACTGCGAGTACAAAGCTTTCCCTGCACTAGGTTTTTGCAGAAGAACACAGCACTAGTTATGTATATTTTGCCTGAAAGTGAGATCACAGTTCCTGTTCAAACCCTTACACGAGCAAGTTACTCTTGAGCATCATTTTGGACTGGTTGTGCCAGCGCTTGCCTTAGCAGAGTTCCTTGAGCTTCCACTATAACCCTAAGCGTGTGACCCTCATGTTTCCTCATCAGAGGTCACGCGCTGTATCCTCCTTAAAAACTCCCCTTAACTACACTATTTTTGAATGCTCGTTGTACAGGACGTTAAATAGGTGTGCATTTAGGCCATAAGTGAATGCCAAATTCTCTTTAGAATTCCATCATTATTAATTTTATCCTGTTATTTTTCCCCCCCCTTTCTTGGGTTCTGATGAAACGCTGAGCAGAATTCCCAGTGCAGTTCCGCTCTGCACAATTATCAGTGCTCTGAGTTCTCCCACTCTGATTTTACCAGAAATAACATCTTGGCGGTAGCAACACTTTGGGAAAGGGCTGCATTGCAGCTCAAGCTCCAGCCCTGACCCCCGTCTCCTGCCTGACTTTCCACCAAGGCACTGGAGGAGGGCCAGGCAGCATCCTTCCCTCTACCATCCTGCCCCCTCGCCCTCAGAGCAGGTGCTAAATATCTTCATGAAACCTCTCGGGACTGGGAATACCGTGCAGAATTCTGCCCAATTAATCCAGGTCTGCAAATGCACTCATTTCGGGGGGTCACCGTCTGACTCATAATCGCGAGAATTCTATACAGAGATTCCGGGTGATATCTGTAATCATCATTTGGTTCTCCTTTTTTTATTCTATTCAAATCACCACTGTAACCCTTTTCAACTACTCACATTTCCCCCCTCACTCCCTCTCATTTCACCTCAATGTACACCCCTGTGACAGTTTCTTTCAGATTACTTACATCTCCCAGCTCAAATGAGCTCTTTAATGCCTGGCTGCCTCCACCCTCCTTTTCACTAAATCCTGTACATCAACTTCTTCCACAGCAAGATTTGTTCTGCAGTTTATTTCATATATGTTTTCTAGTTTACTAACAGTCAGTCTACATTTTCTTTAAGGCTAGATTTCAGACCTCTTCTATTATTAGCTACCTTTAACAATGTGTTTGTAATATTAGTGAATTCATATTAAATTGGAGTAAACACCCCTAGTTTTTCAACATACCAAATTATTCCTTCCTCTTTGATGGCTTGGACGGGCTCCTGTAACTATCACATTATAGTCTCCTATACGTCATACACTAGAACATTGGCCTTATTCTGGCCCTTTACATTCTGTTGGGCATTGCCATCAAAGTATTTTGATTAGTTTAAGTTATGTAGATGATCTTCCTGATTTGATTTTGGTTTTTTTCGGAACATGATGCCATTGAGAGCCAGCTGTAAGTGTGAGCAGCTCAGCTTTCAGATAAACATAAAAAGTAATAGATTATCTTTCAGCAGTCATTGAGGGAATACATTTCATAAATATGTATGGGTCCACTCAGTCAGACACCCACCCAGTGACAAACCTCTAAACTTAGAAGCACACTGTTAAGCAGTGTTCAACGACTGTCAAGTGTATTTTGAGCAGATACATGTGATTTTGTTTTTTAGTGCTGGGCAGTACGGGGGATGCATGTATGGGTACGTATGTATATGGTATTTCTATAGCGGAAACCTAGCCAAAAGGCAGCAGAGCACCGGAGATGGTCAAAGTCAAGCATAAAGTCAATAAGTAAGAGTAGCTGGGTTGATGATGGTTAATGCATTGTGATTAGGACTCCCAGTTTTCATTTTTACTGATTTTTAGATACAGACAATGTGCTTCCTGTCTGCATTTATTTATAAAAATGGAAAAATAAAGGAAATTGGGCTCCTTTTAAGTGCCCTTCCATACTGTCTTTCATTAATTTCAGCCTAACAGCTGAGCAGATAGATGGCATGACAAGTTATAAACAGGATGAGGTTTAATTAAATAACGACATTTGTCAACATCCATTTGTAGTATAATACCGATATTTACCTGTGGACGTATTGTTATGTTATATTTGACTGCTTAGTTTGCTAAAATATGACAGCATCAAAGTATGAGCACATATTTATAGAGGTTAAATACATTTTGAAATTTACAATATTACAATTTCATCTATTCAGAGAACACAAAAAAAATTGATAAATACTGACAAGATGGACAAAAAATAAATATGGATAAATACAGATGGAGATGTTAAAAAACATAAATCCCATATTGTTCTTTAAAGAGATGAGTCTTCAACTCTTTCCTAAATTGGAGCAGTGCTGGGGTAGTCATGATGTATACTGGGATGCTGTTCCTGACCCTGGGTGCATTGATGGAAAAGGCCTTCTGTCTTGTTTTGTCTTTTTTACACTTTTAAGTCTGCAGTCTGATGGTGTCCTGGCTGCAGGTGGGCCGAGATCCACCAGAGATAATGAGCTTGTCCACAAGATAAGCAGGGGTGCCAGTTGTGATAGCTTTGTAAATGATGCAACTGCTTTTAAAGATGGTGTGGGCATGCAAGACAAACTGTTGGTGTTCCTTCAGGATGGAAGCGATGTGACAATATTTCTTCAGGCACTGAGTGAGATGTGCTGCAGCATGTAGGCGGCTGTAATGGATGCTAGTGTGACATGTGGCCATGGAGTAAGGCAGTACCACCATCCAGATGCGAGAGAATGAGGGCTTGAACAGCAGTTCTGAAGTCGCTTTCTGGAAGAAACTACTGGACATTAGGAGAGAAAGAGCTGGTACCAGGCCGTCTTGTCTTTGTTTTTTGGCAATGTTCTCATTGAGGGTGATATTGGTGTCCAGGTTGAGTCTAAGTGACTTGGCTTTCGGTTAAAGGTGGGGTTCAAAGCGGTCAAGGTTCATGAGATTGAGTCTGTACTGTATCTTGTGTATTGTTGTTGGTAGATAATAGGACCTGTCTTGGTTGGGTTGAGCTTCAGGAAGGCGCCTTACACTGCCTCATGAGAGAGGGACAGCCAGGATCTTAAACCAGCATGTTGGTGGGCTGCATGACAATGCAGCACTTTCAGATCATTGCTCAGATACTCCTGCCAGTTTAGAATCCGAGTTCAAGAAGTCAGAAATGACCTATTTTAACCATAATACAGGCAGCCAAAGTCATGCAACCCAAATGAAATTGTAATTATTATTATAAATAATTTGTCCGGTAACTCCGCGGTTTTAGCATCTTTCAGCAAAAAAAAAAAACGACTTCCTTCTCAATTTTAGGTTCAAGCACAGTTTGCTGTCTAATCAACGTCCTCATTTTCTCTCAGAAATTTACAATGTAACCAGTGTTATGCTGTTGCACTCCTTGGAAATGTCTGTGTGTGGCCACTTGTGACCTCAAATTGTAGCTGGGTTTTCTTTGTAAATTGCTGAAAATCCAAATGAATCTTCTTTATGTGACCACACACAGACTGAAAAGCAGAATGCAAGTTAGGTAAGTGTTGAGTCGATTAGCATCATGAATATAATGTGGGCATCAATATTTCAGAACTGAGTGATGGCTTGCCAAGCTTTCGGAACACAGATGTAGATATTCCGTTTTGGGCACAACACAAAGGGGACATGTTGCCATGTGCACCTATAATAAGAGCATATGAAGGAAGTGTAAAGTAAGATAATTTGGCTAATTAATGATCTTACTGGGTCAAACTTAAAAAGGAAGTTTTACTGATTCTTTTAAATAATACTGCACCCACATAACAGCTGCTGCTACTTGTCACAAATCTGTGATCCTCCAGGAAATGTCTGTTCACTTTTTTGTTGCATCCAGTACCCATCAAACACTCACTGCATGCTCCAGGGCTTAAGATGCAGTTGGCAAAACTGTGAATGTAGTTGGCAACCTGGAGTGAAATGGCTCGCCTCTCTTGCTAGAAAAGGTAAAGTCACAATTTTAGCTGCCTGAAACTAGATTAATACCTGTCCTTGCCCACATTCACCTTTAGATGAGCTGGCCGATAGTCAACTTCTTTAGGAGTTTTGGCAGAAAGGGGCCTGGGTAATATTAGCCAGTTTCCTGGGGGGAAAGGAGGGACATGGACTCGGGGTTAGAGTCTAGTTGCATCATTAAGGTGGTATATCTCTGGGATCATATGAGCTAGAGAAAGTATTTCAGACTCAGGGTGTCAAGTCTGAGAAAATAGGAGACTACTATTAGGCCTAGGTTGAAGGGGAAAACCTCTTGTTTCCCTCTTCAGCTTAAAAACTGGCTCCCACAAAATCAGGGATGGTACAGGATGGCTTAATGCGACTAAGCTTACCACACTTACTCCTGGGATGTCTCCTGCAGTTCCTTGGTCCTCTTAGAGAGCATATGTCTTCAGTTCATTTCTGGCCATATGGATAGAAGAGGGGTGATGGCTATTTTTCTTGAGATGACCTTGATGAAGGCTTCAGTCCTCACCGTATCCTCCTGGTCTGTTGTGTCTGCACACCGAATAGCACAGCCCCTTCTTGTATACCAGGTCAAGGCAGCAGGACTTTCTCCAGAATCCATGGCTTGATTCTAGACTAGTGTAAAAGGGTGCCTTCAGGAGCCCTGGCTCTTGTAAGACATCTGTCCTGGCTGGTGCAGCAGAGTATCTCAAAGTGGCTGTTTGTATCAAAAACCAGTGGTGCCATGTTTAAATATCATAGTGCTAGCCAACCAAAGTCCAGAGCATGTTCAGGAGCTTTCTTTCCAGGCTTTCTCAAAGAAAAGTGGGGCAGGTAATGACCGGTCAAGAAAATGAAGATTTCTGTGGAGTCAGTACAGACTCCCTGACAGGGGTCTTTATGGGTTCCAGACAGTCATTGGCAAAGAACAAAGGGGTGGCCGCTGAGGTCCACGGGATGTTGATAGCACCACCCATAATTCAGACATCTTGAGTGGGGTTCAGCTTGTGTTATGTTAATTACTGTCTTTGTTGCACCAAATAATGTTGATTAACTCATTAGTAGAATTTTTCTGTGGTAAAGAGCCCTCTTCCCCTTTAACATAGTACTCCTGGTTGTACGTGCCTGCTCAGTACTGTTAGACTGTTGGGCGTGCCCCAGAACAATCTTTAGACTTTTATTGTTTTTGTACCACTCTTGTCAGAACTTTTGTTTCAAAGGCTCATTAACTTTTCAGTGAAATTATTCTTTCCAATAATGCACCCTAAACATACTACCCCTGTTCCCTATTGTGAGAAGTTGGCCTGGCATATGCTGTCCACTAATTATAGTGGGCACCTTGCACCAGTCCAAATCGACTCTTATGGTAGGTAGGTTAAAGACAACCTTATTGAAAGCTATCCTAGTGGTAGCTATGGAGAGCAGCCTTCAGGCTAAGTCTTGAAGGAATGTAAAGCAGCTTGTTTTACCAGTCTATAATCTCTTGAGTGACCAAATGAAAGAGCACCACACCAGGTATATATTCAAAATATATGTATTTATTACTAAACACACCCCTCTAGTCTCTTTATGAGGCTAGAGTTCGAAATACATAGGTTATAAGATCTTAAATCACAGTAATAGCACAAATACACGTTTGGGCCCTAGGGGCGTACCAAACCATATACCAATAAAGTGGTATGCGAACCACGACTGAACTAGACACTAGGCCTAGAGCCTCTAGAAGTGCTTGGACCACAAGGAACCACCCAAGGTAGTGACACAGGGGACCCACGGGAGACGCGTGCAGTGTAAATACACAACCGCGATACGCCGTTAACTTCTATGGAGAAAGTCGGGATCGGGAAAATAGAGGAAAGGGACACTTAAAGAGGACTAGGACAAAACCCTTTGAGATCTAGGACTTTGAAGAGTCTCTACCCACGGGAGCACTGGAGTACTCGTGTTACCTCACCCAGGGAAGCCGGGTGCATAGGTGCCTTTCGGGGTCGGGTTTCGTCGTCGTTTCGAATGGCGATCTGCTGCAAAGTGCTGCTGGCGGCCAAGAGAAAAGTGTCCGGGTGGATCCAAGAGTGGATCGGAGTTCTGGTGAACCTGAAAGCAGAGGGGACAGAGTCTGGGTCACTAGCCAGTGACCAGGAAGGCGATGGACAGATGCCCACCGATGTCGGGTGCTTCAGGTGCGTTGACGGTCGTCTCGTTTCTGCAGCCACGAGGCGACCAGGAGCAGGATTCGGGCTGGTACACGATGTTTGTCGAGTGCTGCGGTGTCGGCGACCGGATTGGACCCAACAAGCCTTGGCAACGGCAAGTCTCGATGTAGCTGAAGATCGTCGATGGTGCAGACCAGCAAGGTCTGGGGAACTCACCCAGCGAGGGTAAGTCAGGGCAGGCCTGGAGCAACCAGGGAGCCCTTTGGTTTCTTTAGAAAGTCTTCTGGGGACCCACGAGCTGGCTGGCAAGGGATCGCGAAGACACCTCGGGCGGAATCACTCAACAGGGGCCCACGGTCACTCGGGACAGTGTAGGCCTCTGATCTTCGAAGGGATTCCTGCTGGAGATTGGGACCACACGTGGTCCAAAGCACAGGTTCGTAGAACGTTGTGAAGGGGTTGCACTCGACAATAGTGCACGGTACCCAGGGGTCGCGGTTCCTCGTCACTCGTGGGGTCCACTTGCCTCAGCTTCGCTGGGGACTCACGATGGCCTTGGAGAAGTCAGGAAATCCACTTCTTGGGCTGCAGGGACTTCGGACTCCGGCGGGAGCGGCGTAGTTTGCGACCGTCGTTATCGTTTTTGGTGCCTGCCAAGCAGAGGAGTCACTCCTTGACCCCAAGGGAGATTCTTCAGTCCTCTAATCGTGATGTAGAGCGTCGAAGGTCCAGGATTCAGTTTCAAAGTTTAGTCCAGGGATATCTACTCTTGCTGTGGCAAGGGTTCCCCATTTTAACCAGTAAAACAGGGAGGGACTAACTCTATGACCCCACCTATGGGAGGGTCAAGGGAGGGTGGCTACACCCACTTCCCTTTGTCCAGTTTCGTGCCAGAGCAGGGGCAGGTAGCCCCTGAGCTGGTTTGAACTGGCATATGCACAGAGGAGCCTTTTGCTCCCCCAGTGCAGGACTTCAAAGCACTCTAAGAGTGCACCCACCCAGCCCCAATACACATTATCCTGTCTGGGGAGGTGGTCACACCTCCCTGCAACAGGAAACCTATTGTCCAGGCCTCCCCTGCCGGAGTTTCGTCCAGCAGCAGGAGGCCAGACTTGTGTCTATGGCAGCAGCATCCATTTTGTGATGCCAGGGCTTCAGAAAGAAGTTACCGGGTAAGCCAGAGTTAACATGTCTTTCCCTCTAGAAGGGTGGAATGCTACCCCCGCCGCCAGGATTGGCGGGGGGTAGTATTCCAAGATGTTTGACACCAAACATGACATGTTTAGGTGCAGCCATTCCAAAGTTAGCATTTTACCGCGAGGATATAATGCGCTTAAGAGTATATGGTCAGGCTGCACTACAAACAGCATCAGAGATGGTCTCCGAACGCTGCAGAGGGGCCCTGCTCATGCAGGGGCACCCTCTCACATAGGAACCATGCACTCTGCCTTTAGGATTGATAAGGCCTGCCTTAGGAGTGACTTATAGGTTTATATGTGTGTATGTATTTCGTGATATAGGTAACCTATATCACAGTAAGGAGTGCAAGCACCACCTTACCCAGGCTGCAGTAGCAGACCTGTGGTGTCAGTTTGGATGGCCTTCCAGGGGTGGCATAATACATGCTGCAGCCCTTGGCAGGCCTCTGAGGTACCTATGCCCTTGGTACATAGTATACCATATACTAGGGACTTATAAGGGCACTCCAGATCCCAATCAGAGATGTGCCTAAGGCACATGGAATCCATTTTACAGAGAAAGCAGATAGACTGGGGCCCTGAATAGCAGGATCCCAGTCCAACTAAGTCATAAACCAGCAAAACACCATGAAAAAAAGTGGGGGCAACCATATAGTCAGATTCCACCTTCCTACATAACCCCCCCAAATGAAAGGAGATAAGGCTAACCTTGGCCAGTTGAGCCTATATTGACTAAGTGGCCATATAAGGAAGCACCTGCACTAGCATGGTTGCCCCCTATGTTATGGTCCACTAAGCAATCCCTCACCCTAAGGGTATGAGAGGGTCTCCACCATGGGGAATCACTACCTCTGGTGTGCTTAGGTAAAGTACAAGGCTGGTGAGGTGTCTGAGTAGGGAAGTGAGGCCCTAGGAATGTTGGCCTCAGCTTCCTCAGATCACTGGTCACCATGTATGCCTGTCTTTCCATGACTGAGTTGCACTTTGCTCTAAGGGTCAACCTTTGGCTGCCTACAGCTGGGGGTTGGGTCCCTTTGGATGGAACACTGGAGGGACATGGCAGGTTTGGAACCTTCTGGTCCCAGGTTTGCCCTTGCCTACCAGAGTCCTTCTGGGGAGGTCCCTACATAAAGGTATGGGGGATCCCTCAGTGTGTAGAGGAATTTTCACCTGGCTAGGGCTACTAGACTGGGTGCCCCTAATCTGCTGATGGGGGCTTCCTCTGGACAGGGGGCCCTGGGGGTCCACTGACCTCCCTGACCTCTGCAGCCCTGGGCTGACTGAGGCAGGGTAGAGAGGGGCAGGTTACCTGCTCCAGACTGGGTACCACCTTGGAAGGGTCCTCTGCCATCAGGGGTGTGGCCAGGCCAGGCCTGACTACCTCTGTGGCAGTTCCTTCACTAGGGGTAGGGTCAGTTCCCTGAGGAGGCTGACCCTTACCTATTGTCTGGGGGAAGAAGACTTTTCTTCAACCCCTGTGCTCTCTTTTGGGGAGAGTGGGCCATTCTTTCAGGCTCCATCTCTCCAAATTCTCTGGGCTGGGGCTGTGGCCATCACAGCCCCACTAACCTTTACAGGGACGCCCAACATCCTAAGATGGGTTTGGTGTTCAACTTCAGCCCAGGCGGAAATTTCCAAATCATTGCCCATCAGGCAATCTACAGGTAAGGTGGGGGACACTGCCACTCTCTTTGGGCCTGTGACCCCCTCCCAGTTGAGATTGACTATGGCCATGGGGTGATCTGTTCTGACACCATCAATGTTGGTCACCTGGTACTTAAACTCAGGTAAAAACTGGTGAGGGGGACTAGTTTCCCTGCCACCATGGTGACACTAGCCCCTGTGTCCCTAAATGCCACAGCTTTCTGACCATTAATCATTGGCTCCAGTCTGTACCTGCCCAATGCTATGGGACCCATGGTAAAGGTGGCAAATCCTATACCACCATCAGAGTCAGAGGAGTCTGTTGAGGGGTCCCTGTCTAAACTAGGGCCCACCTCTGTTCCTCTTGCAAAAGCACCTAACTTTTTGGGTGCACTACTCCCAACTGGAGGATTACTACTGGTAGTACCAGGAGGGGTGGTAGTAGTTGTGGGAGGAACATTTTCTTTATTGCCAATCCTGGGGCAACTGGGATCAGTTTTCCAGTGCCCAGGCTTTTTACAGACATGGCAATAGGGTTTCTTTTCAGGAGAGGAAGGAGTTTGGGACCCACCCCCAGAAGAGGAATTTTGGGGCCCTGTAGGGGACTTATCCTTAGATTTATCCCCACCTTTCTCTTGGGACTTAGTAGAATCTTTCTTCTGGTCACCACCCTGATTTCTAGTTTTTACTCTGGTTCTGACCCATTTGTCTGCCTTCTTTCCCAATTCTTGGGGAGAGGTCAGATCAGAGTCCACCAGATACTGGTGCAAAAGCTGGTTTTGACAATTATTAAGGATCTGCTCCCTCATAATCAAATTGTACAATCCTAAAAAGTCATGCACTTTGTTGCCATGTATCCAACCTTCCAGAGCCTTTGTAGCACAATCTACAAAATCAACCCAGTCTTGAGTCTGAGCTTTTTGGGTGTCTCTGAACTTCAACCTATACTGTTCAGTGGTTAGGCCAAACCCATCTATCAGAGCACTCTTCAAGACTGTGTAATTGTCAGCATCCTCTTCTCTTACAGTGAGGAGCTTGTCTCTACCTTTGTCTGCAAAGGAGAGCCACAAGATTGCTGCCCACTGCCTCTGGGGGACCTTCTGAACTTTACAGGCCCTCTCCAGTGCAGTTATCCATTTGTGGATGTCATCCCCACTCTGGTAGGGAGGGACAATCTTGTTTAGGTTTCTATGGTCATAAGACCTTTCCCTATCTCTAGGGATATTGCTGCCACCATGGGACTCTAGTCCCAACTTTCTTCTCTCTCTAAGGAGATCTAGGGATTCTCTATCTAAAGCCAATTGCTTCTTCCTGATCTCTAGTTGAGTTTCCTCATACTGGACCAGTCTCTTTCTTCTCTCATGAGAGGATTCCCTCCTGTGAGAAGAAACAGAGCTCCCTATTGAGGTGCCAGAGTGGTTAGACTCCTGAGAAGGAGACCTAGACTTTCTGAGCACACTCATAATCCTTCCTGGGGGACAAAGGTGTGGTTCTCTAGATCCTCATCTTCATCTTCCCCAGAAGGGATTGGGTTCTCCAGGTCAGGGTCATTGTCACCCTCCTGGTCAGTTTCAGAGGGGGGGCTGGGGGTAGTGGTACCCCTGGCCCCTTCCTCATCTGCTGGCCCACCCTCTGCTCCTACCCCTCCAGTCTCTTCGGAGGCGTGGGTTCGAATCCCACCGCTGCCACCAATGTGAGAAGTTGGCCTGGCATATGCTGTCCACTAATTATAGTGGGCACCTTGCACCAGTCCAAATCGACTCTTATGGTAGGTAGGTTAAAGACAACCTTATTGAAAGCTATCCTAGTGGTAGCTATGGAGAGCAGCCTTCAGGCTAAGTCTTGAAGGAATGTAAAGCAGCTTGTTTTACCAGTCTATAATCTCTTGAGTGACCAAATGAAAGAGCACCACACCAGGTATATATTCAAAATATATGTATTTATTACTAAACACACCCCTCTAGTCTCTTTATGAGGCTAGAGTTCGAAATACATAGGTTATAAGATCTTAAATCACAGTAATAGCACAAATACACGTTTGGGCCCTAGGGGCGTACCAAACCATATACCAATAAAGTGGTATGCGAACCACGACTGAACTAGACACTAGGCCTAGAGCCTCTAGAAGTGCTTGGACCACAAGGAACCACCCAAGGTAGTGACACAGGGGACCCACGGGAGACGCGTGCAGTGTAAATACACAACCGCGATACGCCGTTAACTTCTATGGAGAAAGTCGGGATCGGGAAAATAGAGGAAAGGGACACTTAAAAGAGGACTAGGACAAAACCCTTTGAGATCTAGGACTTTGAAGAGTCTCTACCCACGGGAGCACCGGAGTACTCGTGTTACCTCACCCAGGGAAGCCGGGTGCATAGGTGCCTTTCGGGGTCGGGTTTCGTCGTCGTTTCGAATGGCGATCTGCTGCAAAGTGCTGCTGGCGGCCAAGAGAAAAGTGTCCGGGTGGATCCAAGAGTGGATCAGAGTTCTGGTGAACCTGAAAGCAGAGGGGACAGAGTCTGGGTCACTAGCCAGTGACCAGGAAGGCGATGGACAGATGCCCACCGATGTCGGGTGCTTCAGGTGCGTTGACGGTCGTCTCGTTTCTGCAGCCACGAGGTCCAGGAGGCGTTGTTGGCGACCAGGAGCAGGATTCGGGCTGGTACACGATGTTTGTCGAGTGCTGCGGTGTCGGCGACCGGATTGGACCCAACAAGCCTTGGCAACGGCAAGTCTCGATGTAGCTGAAGATCGTCGATGGTGCAGACCAGCAAGGTCTGGGGAACTCACCCAGCGAGGGTAAGTCAGGGCAGGCCTGGAGCAACCAGGGGAGCCCTTTGGTTTCTTTAGAAAGTCTTCTGGGGACCCACGAGCCGGCTGGCAAGGGATCGCGAAGACACCTCGGGCGGAATCACTCAACAGGGGCCCACGGTCACTCGGGACAGTGTAGGCCTCTGATCTTCGGAGGGATTCCTGCTGGAGGTTGGGACCACACGTGGTCCAAAGCACAGGTTCGTAGAACGTTGTGAAGGGGTTGCACTCGACAATAGTGCACGGTACCCAGGGGTCGCGGTTCCTCGTCACTCGTGGGGTCCACTTGCCTCAGCTTCGCTGGGGACTCACGATGGCCTTGGAGAAGTCAGGAAATCCACTTCTTGGGCTGCAGGGACTTCGGACTCCGGCGGGAGCGGCGTAGTTTGCGACCGTCGTTATCGTTTTGGTGCCTGCCAAGCAGGGAGTCACTCCTTGACCCCAAGGGAGATTCTTCAGTCCTCTAATCGTGATGTAGAGCGTCGAAGGTCCAGGATTCAGTTTCAAAGTTTAGTCCAGGGATATCTACTCTTGCTGTGGCAAGGGTTCCCCATTTTAACCAGTAAAACAGGGAGGGACTAACTCTATGACCCCACCTATGGGAGGGTCAAGGGAGGGGTGGCTACACCCACTTCCCTTTGTCCAGTTTCGTGCCAGAGCAGGGGCAGGTAGCCCCTGAGCTGGTTTGAACTGGCATATGCACAGAGGAGCCTTTTGCTCCCCCAGTGCAGGACTTCAAAGCACTCTAAGAGTGCACCCACCCAGCCCCAATACACATTATCCTGTCTGGGGAGGTGGTCACACCTCCCTGCAACAGGAAACCTATTGTCCAGGCCTCCCCTGCCGGAGTTTCGTCCAGCAGCAGGAGGCCAGACTTGTGTCTGTGGCAGCAGCATCCATTTTGTGATGCCAGGGCTTCAGAAAGAAGTTACCGGGTAAGCCAGAGTTAACATGTCTTTCCCTCTAGAAGGGTGGAATGCTACCCCCGCCGCCAGGATTGGCGGGGGGTAGTATTCCAAGATGTTTGACACCAAACATGACATGTTTAGGTGCAGCCATTCCAAAGTTAGCATTTTACCGCGAGGATATAATGCGCTTAAGAGTATATGGTCAGGCTGCACTACAAACAGCATCAGAGATGGTCTCCGAACGCTGCAGAGGGCCCTGCTCATGCAGGGGCACCCTCTCACATAGGAACCATGCACTCTGCCTTTAGGATTGATAAGGCCTGCCTTAGGAGTGACTTATAGGTTTATATGTGTGTATGTATTTCGTGATATAGGTAACCTATATCACAGTAAGGAGTGCAAGCACCACCTTACCCAGGCTGCAGTAGCAGACCTGTGGTGTCAGTTTGGATGGCCTTCCAGGGGTGGCATAATACATGCTGCAGCCCTTGGCAGGCCTCTGAGGTACCTATGCCCTTGGTACATAGTATACCATATACTAGGGACTTATAAGGGCACTCCAGATCCCAATCAGAGATGTGCCTAAGGCACATGGAATCCATTTTACAGAGAAAGCAGATAGACTGGGGCCCTGAATAGCAGGATCCCAGTCCAACTAAGTCATAAACCAGCAAAACACCATGAAAAAAAGTGGGGGCAACCATATAGTCAGATTCCACCTTCCTACACCTATAATGTTGGAATACCTTTTTCTCTGAAAAAATGCTTATCCTTTTATCAGGTGGAGAAGGTGAATGCCTCTCGTGCACTCCTTTCTTAAATATTAGACATTTTTTAAGTTTCCCCTCCATTCGCTATTTTGGTAGACCTTCTCCATCATGCTTCCAATCTGTTGGATATTCTTTTTAGGTTGAGCCTGGTAAGCACATGCGCTGCTCTGTGAGGCATGCTGTATTCAGGTATCGACTTGAAGCTCCACCCATTTTCTGCCCATCTTTTCAATTGGCTCGTGTTACTGTTGTTTCTAAATGGTTGCTTTTGATTCATGAATAGGCTTAGTAGTCCCTCTTTAGTACCGCCTTGTCTGCATTTGTAACCTCCCATAAGGACTGGACTTTTTACTTGTGTTGTTACACTGTCTGTTTTATCTACAGTCTGTGAGCACTATTTTATTTAATGATTTTCCCCTATTGCAGGCACGAAGTGCTTTCCTGCAAGGGTGCCCGCTTTGCCTCCGGGTGCCGCGCTATGGTCTCAGCACGGCACCCGCTTTTACATTTTTTTGGGGCCAACTTGACAAACAAATGGTTTTTTTTGTAAAAGCACCTTATACCGTGCTTTCACTTTATTGGCAGCTGCATTCCTTTCTTTAGACAAGCCGCGTCTAAAGAAAGGGGCGTGGCCGCCATTAAACTGAAAGCACGGTATGGGGCGCTTTTACAAGCATTTGCAATGCAATAGGTCTCGCATTTGCGAGAGTTTAAGCTATTGGCATTGCAAATGACAATTCCTTTTATTTATGTGTTGTTTTTTAAAACATAAATGAAAGGCATTGTCATTTACAATGCCTATAGCTTAAACTTTTGCAAATGCGATACCTATTGCATTGCAAATGCTTGTTTAAGATATGGCCTACAGAACAACAATGTTCAATATTAGCATGCACGGTTTTGATGCATAGTTCCTTGTTCTGTTAGCTCAATCTACTTCCGCATCACAACGTTCCTCGTGCTCTACCTATCACCCTGTAACATTGTTTAGCCACTTTGTGTAAGCCCACATCTTGTATCATTTATTGTAATGCAGGGGAGTAATGTTCTAAATTAATTTCTTTGCACTTGGTTGCGTTGAGCATAACTCCTCATTCATGCAGTGGAATACTGCACACCATTCTAAAGCGGTATCTCATCTTACGAGCTTCAGTCATTGTATGTTTGAGGAACACCAGCGCTAGTGTATTGGACTGCTCTTCTGACTTATCATCTTAAGAACTGAAGTGTGGCATAGTCTGCATTTACGACAAGGCCGTTTCTAGGCGCTGATCAGCCTGTTGTGTGCAGATGAATAAGAAAACACACCTTCTAGAACAGATTAGTTTTGAGCATAGATCTGAACTCAGTGCGGCAGAAAGGCTTATTCAATAACAGCGCTCCATGGACCGAAACATGTCAAGTAGTAATGGGTGACAGCTTCAATCAGACCAACCCATAAAGGCTTTGTTCGGTAGATTTAGTGATCTGGCAGTGTGCTCAGGTAAGATGTTCTCTAGCACATTGCCTGTTTCCAGCCCTTTTCTGTTCTACAAAATGACAGCAACATTTACTTTTTATTTCTGCATTCTGCTAGCTAGAAGATTCTGCTAGAAGAAGAAAAAATGCACTGATGCGCAGTCTCAATGGTACAGCTTTACTCTTCGTTGCACGTGAGTTAGTAACACATAAGTTAAGCACAAGAGGAACGTTGAGACCTAAAGTTCTTTGCTTGCTTGGACTGATGGAGAAGAAGCACAGTCCATGTACCTGCTCCAGGGACGCGTCCTAAGCATTTGTCATGCTCTTAATCGAATGACCTTGCATGTCAGCCAGCATGGTCCTTTCAGTAGATGCGCTCTTGAGTGTGTCAAGTGTAACCAAGCAGTTCGCTGTAGCAGATGGGTGGGGGGGCGGGCTGCGGCCATGTTGGACTGAGCCAAAACGGACAATCCGCAACTTGAATCGCTGTAAACTTGTCCTCTCGGTGTGAGGACTTCATATGTCAGACGGGATGATATGCAGATGATATGCAAAGTGTCAGGACCATGGCTCTTCTTTAGTAAATGTCTTGGGCAGAGTACAAGGCAACAGTGAAAGGTTTTAACCTGCGTGCACCATATACCAGGGATCTGCAAAGCATATTCTTCCATCTTTAAACAGAATAAATATGTGTGTCATTGTCTGCTGTCACCTGTTCCCATGGGTATACTTACCTGTGAGGAAAGGTTGCTCCTTTTACTAAGAAGTAATTGAACACCTTGAAGTTGGCTTATTTGCCCACGGGCAGTAACTAAATCTAGCAAGCAGAACAAATGCCAGGCAGTAATCCTTCTGGTACTTTCCTTATGGTTTGCATGACCTCACATTTGTAATTGCCATACAGACTGTTTTGTGCCTCTTTACTATCTCTCATTAGGGATGGGCAAAGTCCCTTTTTTATGATGAGTAGTACACAGATGTGAAACTTTGGCCACTTCTGCTTGTATCTATTGGTTTCGCATCCACTTGGCCTGAATTAAAATAAAGGTGCAAAATGCCCGTAGCACAAGAATTCCTCTTTCCGCACTGCGAGGAATGCACGGAATGCACCGTGAGGGGCTGGACAATGTAATTACCTTAATGGTAATTGCACTACGTTAATTACACTGTGTGGATCTCGACATCAAAGCAAGTTCCATAGTAGGGGAGCCTGTATGTGACACGTGCCCTGCACAGAGTGCAAGGAGTACCCTGCAGACAGCCTCACACAGACTTCCCTGTTAGGAAAGTTGCTTTGACGAGCACTGCCAGGTGTCTGAGCAATGTATTTAGCTTAATAATATTATCATTAAGGCAAATCCTTTGCCCGGTCCCTCGTAGTGCTCTGAAAAGCAACGGTGTGGGGGTTATCCCCACTTTTGTACAGCTGAGTAACCCGGATTCTGCTCCATAGTTGGCATAAAAACTGAATTTCTCGTGCTTTGGAATTCAGCTGAATATTTCACCAACTCTAGCTCTCATCAAAACTTCTGGTTTTTCAAGAAAGCCGTTCCTGACCCTGTTCAGGCCTTAGACTAAAATGTCCGCCCACTTAGTTTTAACATACAGTCTATATTCTTTTGTTCTATGTTGGAGAACCATTTTTTAGGTCTAAGCCTACCAGACAGTGCAGCTGTCCTGTTGCGAAAAGATATCTTATGGACATTCTGAAAGCTTCCCTGGGAATGCATTCCGCCCATTGCTTACTATTGGCTTTGCAATTTGTAACTCACATTTTCTGGATTTGTATTTGCTGGCTTTATTTGTTTTAGGCTGTCCATCATGTCTTCCTGGCTCCTGTGGACCAAACCTTGTTCACCATCGCTCCTTGTATTCTTCCAGGAGTCCTTGTTTTCTGTAAACAGGCCTTTAAATCGTGTTCTTATCTTGTCACGTTTGCTGTGCGTTCAAAGCAAGAGGTCAAATGTCGGGCTCTGTCTTCTGAGGGAGATACTTTTCTTACTCTGACTTCAAAGTTAGAGGATTTATGTGACAATCTTGTCGAGTACTGGGAAAGAAAAGTTTTTTTTCTAGCACATAACCAAATGTCTGTAAATGAACTGTGCAAATATTTCAGAATATATCAGAATTCCGAAAGCACAAATGAGGCACATTTTTTTGTAATTCGGAAGTGTGGTAGAAACAAATATTTTAGCATGATAAGAACAAATCTGTACAGTAGGTGATGCCACTTCCACTCATTATCGTTTGTGCGCTGCATAGTTTTATGAGTAAAATTGTATGTGGAAATGTTTGGTCATTTCAATTGAAAATGTGTTGCCTGTAATGGCAGTGCGCTACCACACCATGCATACTCCACACTATTCCACAACACTCTACGCCCCTCCACTCTAAGCCACTCCACGACACTACGACACTCTACTCCACAACACAACACTCTTCTCCACTCCACTCTATGCTGCTTCACACAGCTCCACTCTACGACACTCCACTCTGACAATACACAGCACTCTACAACACTCCACTCAATGACACTCCATGCCACTTGACGCCACTCTACACCACTCTGTGACAACTTACTCAACTCTATGCTACGCCACTCTACGATGCTTTACTCCACACTACGGCCCTCAGCTCAACACCCTTCCACAATACTCCACTCTATGACACTCTACTATACTCTACTCCACTCTATTCCACCTTATGCCACTCCACTCTACGCCACTCCACTCAGACACTCTATGGCACTCTACTCTGCTCCACTCCGCTCTATGACACCCTCCTACTCCACTATACGCCACTTCACTCTAGGCCACGCCACTCTCATCTAGGCTACTCCACAACTCTGCACCATTCCACAACACTCCATGCCACTGTACGACACTCCACTCTACAAGACTCTACAACACTTTATTTCACTCTACGCCCCTCCACTCTACTCCACTTCACAACACTCCATGACTCTCCACTCCACGCCACTCCACTACCATCTTTGCCACTCTAGTCCTCTCTACGCCCCTCCACTCTATGCCACTTTCCTCTCGGCCACTCTTTTCTACGCCACAAACTTTTAGCTATGCTGAACAGCAGCCACGCTGGTGTATAACATGGCTAAAACATATTGGCAAAACTAATAGTTCTTGCATAGCCGAGACCTATTGGATTTGCCAATGCTTGTTACATTCTGCTTTTGTATCTTTTCTTTTTTTTCTTCTGCTCCTAGCGCCAAGATGCTGCAGTGAATGTCCTCTGAATAAATATGATGATAATCTTATGCTGCTTCACAGCTGGCCTTTTGTTACTGAGAAACGCAGTGGCGGCTAGAACTATAAAAATATGGTGAGGCGCGACGGTGCAAAACTCACCATAGATATTTCTCCCCCGGGTGCAGCACTTCCCTCCCCGATCAGCGTCCTCGATCAGGAAAGAGAAACCTTCCTTCCTGCTCAGTGGAACACTAACAACCAATAGTGGAGCTGCTCTCAACATGAGAGCAGCTCCAGGATAAGTGGGAGCACGCTAACCCAGCGCTAACTTTGAGGCTGGGGGCCTGTGCCAGCAATCCCCTGGTTGTTTCACAGCCATGGGATTGCTGGGTGTACAGTGTCCATGTCAGGCTGGCCGTAGCACACCAGTCGGCCAATCTGGCATGCGCACTGTAGGGGCAGCTGTAATCCTGCAACCGCAGGATTCAGCCCCGCCCCCTGCACTCACACTGCGGCTAATAAGTAAAATGGCATTGACATGCCAATTTACTTTTTTGTGTATGCCTCCTGCGCTCTCAGCAGGCGGGGCGGCGCTCCACCACTCTTGAGGTGGAGCCACCCCTGGAAACTGTACAGTGGCAAGCTGTAGGCCACGAGTAGAATTGACTGTAACACCTTCCTGCAGGGCGCCCTTTCCTTGTCTGCACTGTGTTTCATCAGCTTCCGCCCTTCCCTTGTCTGCATTGAGTTTCATCAGCTTAACCGACGGCAGAGACTTCGAAGAGCCTGCCTGAACGCAGGAAGCGTGTGCTTGATGGTAAGAAGATTGTTTAGTGTGGGTGGACAGATACGACATCAATTTTAGATTTTTTTTCAAACAATCTTTTGAAAAGAAAGAGTTCTGGAACCCAAAAATTATTCTCGCACTGCGGCGTCAAACGTTTTTATAAAATAAAATAATTAAAAAAATAAATAAGACCGGGGCGTTAAAAAGAGATTGCAACAGATTTCTCAGAAAAATCAATAAAAATGTAAAATGACCAGGCTGAGTCCAGTAATAGAGGCTTGACAGTTAAAATTGCAACAACAAAAACTAATCAATATCCGGATCCGATTAATGCCTCAGTGGCCTGCATTCCAACACAGCTCATATCCTAAATCACCTTCACTGGAGCAACACAGTTCCATCTTGCTTGGTATAATAAATCATTGCTACATCTTCTGTCTCATTATTACTTACTTCACTTTCGCCAGCGAGCCTTAATTTTAAAAAGCATTTTCAGTGGCTGTCCTTTCTCAGCGCCTCCTGCAAAGTTTCGATTTCTCACACTTTGTTTGCTATTATGTTGTCCCCATTAGCTCCTGTGCTATAAGTGCTATAAGCTCCTGTGCTATAAGTTCTGGCTTTAAGCTCAGTACAAAATGCAAAGGTTGCTTTGCTAGGTTGTGCAGCGGGATCTAGCAGGCCACAGCTCTCTCTAGACGCTGCCAAAGATGGGCAGGGGATACTGCTGGTTCGGTCACCTGTGTGCTGGTTCTATCTGATGGAGACTTCTAGCTGTAGATTCCTTACCAGGCATCAGGCTGGATACGAAAAAAAGATAAGGAATCTGCAGCTAGAAATTGTTTCTACCAGATAATGCGTTACCGAAGGTAAGTAACTTGTTCTTCTTGTCCTTTGTGAGGCATTGTGACCTCATAACTAATCTGCAACAAACAACATTACAATGGTCTGCATTCATCTATTATGTTACCAATGGACTGCTGTACTAAGTGCATAACGTGTACTGGGTGTACAGATCCAAATCAATCACTGACCACGCCCACCTCTCCACTGGCACAAAGAGATGGGAACAGTCGCCGTCCATGTAGGAGTGCCGGCCGGGCGGTGACGTGGGGCGGGGGAGGGGCAGGGTGGGGGGTAGCAAAGTACGGATTACGGACCAATACAGGCAAGTAAACATTTAAATCAATAAAACGAATTTCGTTGTGAGCGCTGCATCGCCAAATGCGATGCAGGACGGAAGCAGCACACAATAGAGAAAGCACGAAAACTCATGCAGTTTCATGGAGTGCTGAATGAAAAAACAAAGATTTCCTTAAGTATGAGCAGTTGAAGACTACAAGTCAATCAACCTAAAGATGGTAAAGAGGCTATGCTCCAGGGGAGTGACTAACACAAGAAGAGGAAGGCAAGCCATTGAATAAGAAGCAAGCAAATGAGTATGACAGTAAAGCCTACTAATGGTAAGCAATGGGTGGGCTTTTAAACCACGGTATATTTTTGGTATTGTTCACAAGAAGCTTTCGCTGACAGACAGCTAAAAGTTGTATGCTAGGCCAGACATAAAAAATAAGACTAGAAAGGATCCAGCTTAAGTTTTCCGGTAGGAGGTTTGCAAACATACTATAACTCTATCGACTACCAAGGCCAACAATACAAATCTAGTGCCAGCAGTGCCCTTAGGGTCCCTCAATTGATTTTTTTATTTTTTTTGTATTGGCATTTTAGCATTTACTGTCGCAAGATATATGTTAGGATACATTTCAGTAAAATTACATTTCTCTCTCTTGACATCAAAATACAGTGGTAGTGCTGGTAATCTTACAAGGTCCTAAATAATATGAAGGTCCAGTGTTGAGAGAATGCCAAGTTGAACTGGGGAACAGAACTGGGGAAGTGTTCATGGAGTTCTGGGTACGAACGTTAAGTGAGATAGCAGGGCGACGTTTTACTCACTATTCGGAGTGCCGCTAGTGCTGCCGAGGGAGAGGAGGAAAGATGCCGTCAGCTCTGCGCCGACTGCTAGCTGTTTGGTGGGATGTAGAATGTGATGCTAGAGGTGGACCACGTCATGTGGGGACTGCAGATGGGGAACCGGTATGCTCAGGTGGGACTTAAGTCGTCAATTGTTGGGTCGGTGGTGCGTGTGAGCTGTTGGCTACCTTTTCCTGGGGCATTGCTTGTTTATAGTGATGCAGGAGAAGGGCCCATTCCATGGAGATGGGATGTTTACGCATTCCTTTCACCTCTTCCTCGCGTAAAATTTCCTCTTCCGCTGCTGCCCATTTGTATACTGCCCCCACCCATGCCGCGAGCAGAGGGCCCGTGGGGGATCGCCAGTGCATGGCTATGCTCCGTTTTGCCAGGAGGAGAGCCAATGAGGTGAATTTGATGGGCACTTTGTGGTGTTTGTGTTTCCGAAAGATACCCAGGGCACAGGTTTCCCAGGAGTCCAGGTATGTGAGCCCTGTGAGGTCTCTGAGGGATTTGTGAATTGTCTGCCAGTATGATTGTATAGTAGGACAGCTCCAGAACATGTGGTAAAAGTCTGCGTCTGGGGAGCGGCATCGAGGGCAAAGGAATTGTGTGGCAGGGTAAAATCTTTGGAGGCGTGCTGGGGAAAGATACGCCCTATGTAGGATGTAAAATTGTATATTTTTGAAGCGTGCGTTTCGGGACACTTTCTTGGGATAGAGTGAAACGAATACAGTCGTGTCTGTGGTTGGTGTAATCGCCAGGCGTCTGTGAGTGCCCATTGTGTGACCCAGGACCTGAATCGCTCGGCTTGTTTGTGCGCAGGAGAATGTGTGGGCGGGGGTGGGAGCGGTCCAAGGTGGTGTCCAATGTACAGTTGTAGTCGCCGCCCAAGATCCATGGCATGGAGGCAAATTGGGCTAGGACCCCTGTAAGGCGGTCCCAGAATTTGTCCTGGTCTATGTTCGGGGCGTAGATACTGCCCAGAAGCACTGATTGCCCATCTAGGATCCCCTCCAGCAGGGCATATCTACCCTCTCCGTCCACCACCCGTCTGGTTTCCTGAAAGGGAGTCCCTGGGCGGACCCATATGAGTGCCCCGCGCGCGTATGCGGAGTATGACGTGGCGCATATGGTTCCCCGCCATTTAAGTAACAGTTTACGAGTTTCAGTATTGGTAAGATGCGTCTCTTGTAGAAACGCGATCCGGGCATTTTGGCGTTTTATATAGGAGTATATAGCATAACGCTTACTGGGTGTGTGCAGACATCTAGCGTTGAGGGTGAGGAGGCTGATGTCAGAAGTCCGTGTGGTTATAGCCATGTGGGGGTATAAATGAACATCAGCGTAGCCAGCAGCCGTCGGGGCATCGTGCTCACTGATTCCCTGTGAGGGCAGCACCTGTGCGTGCTCGTGTGTCGCCTAAGCACGTGGTTTGGGTACCCTGAAATGTGAAGTTCCATGTGGGGATGGGACATTTCGGAACACGGGGTAAGAAACTGCAGAACTGGGGTCGGGAAACAGTCCCAATACTGAGGACCCATCGTCGGGAACGATGCGTCCAAACCGGCTCTCACGGGTGGAGAGAATACACTAAGATGAGTGGGGGGTGGCAGTGTGTGTATGCGAGGCATTTTGCAGATCGGGCCTTTGGAGGATCATGAGGTGTCGCTCGGAACAAGTTACATCTAAGGCACGGTGTGTATGTACGAGGAGAGCGTCTAGGTGTAAGAAAATCAGCCTGAGTTCTATGTGTCGTTATCTCAGGATAAAAGAGTGTTCGTTTGGCCATCTAACATGATTTCTGCCGTCTGAGGGGTGACCAGGGGAGGTGCAGATGAGTCCGTGCCAGACAGAGTCTCTTCCGTGTCATCCTCGCCCTCTGATGAGAAGAGGTGGGGAGGCCGGTCTATGTCTCCCGCGAGGGGGGATGCCTGCAGGTCAATTACCGCTTGCAGGGCTTCTCGGCGTTCTTTCATGATCTGTTCAAGATCCGGAGCGTCTTGGAAATGTTCTGCGAGTCCTTTATTTGTTCAGTTGCGCTGCTGTTTCCGGCTGCGTCTCTGGGAGCGTGTTGCTTTGGAAGGTGCAGATCGGGCCGTCTCCGCTCCGGAGGATCGTGGGCAGTGGCAGTCCGCCCATTCGCTGGCTTCGTTGGCGTCGGTGAAGAAGACTGCGGAGCCGTTATAGAGAATCTTGAGGCGGGCTGGGAAGAGCAACGAGTACTGAAAGTTATGTGCGCGTAGTCGGCGTTTTACCTCAAGGAATGATGACCTCTGTTGTTGCACCGCACGTGCATAGTCCGGGAAGATCATTATCTGTTTGTTCTCCACGTGTAGGGGGCCAGCCCATCTGGCAGCTCGTAGAACCGCGTCACGATCGCGGAAGTGGAGGAATTTCGCCAGCATTTGTCTGGGTGCCACCCCTGGTAGAGGCTTGCGGACAGGGACCCTGTGGGCGCGTTCGATAGAAAAGAACGCCGTCCGTTCGGTCGTGGGGGTAAAAGATTTCACCCAGGTTTCCAGGTAGTCTAGCGGGTCCGAGCCTTCGATGCCCTCCGGGAGGCCCAGCACTCGGATGTTGCAGCGTCTTGAACGGCCTTCCAAGTCGGTCACCCGCTCCTCCACTGTGTGCAGACTGCTTAGGACATCTTGCAGTGTCCGCTGGTGCATTTTGACGGTGGGCTGTAGGTCAGCCAGGGTCTTCTCCCCCTCCTTCACTTTGTCGGCCAGTTTGCGGTGATCATCTCGGAGGAGGTTGACGTCCGTCGCGAGGGTGCCAAGGCGCTCCTCCATGGAGACCCTTGAGAGATCGATGGCCGCCAGCACCTGGTCCAGCTTGTCTGAGATGGATCGATCAGGGTGCGATACCGTAGTGGTGGCCCCTACACGGGAGTGCGGCATGTTTTCGGGGGCCGTCTCTGGCACCGTATTTTGTGGTGTCCCCTTTGGTTTCCCCATTGTAGTGAGTGCGGAGGTCCTGCACTCCTCGGGTGCCGCCAGCAGCTGTCCTGCGTGGGGAGCTCGTCAGGACTTTATCTCTGCTCTGAAACCAGTGAGCTCGTGGGGTGCTGGGTACGTGACTGGCAGGGGGTGGCAGCCAGGGGCAGCGCGGTGGATGTCCGGGCCTTCGTTCCAACCTTCGCTAGGTCTTGGTAAAGGTGGTGCGGGTTCCGCCCGGGGTGGTGTGATCCGAAAGGAGGGAGGCTCCTATGAGGAGAGCTGCAGGGGAATCAGCCGCCTGAACGCGATGCCCCGGTCTCCAATCGTCTGGGTGGCAGTGGGGATTTTCAGCTAGATCTAGCCGCCATTGTGGGGTCAGGCAACCAGTCCCTCTCGCCAATCGGGGGGGGGGGGCCCTTCGCCGGGCCTCGTTTATACACGAGCGCCTCCTCTCACCTCGAGGTATGCCTGTATTGCCGGTCCCTCCGGACCTCCTGCCGATGTGGGGGGCACTACCGTGCCCCGGGCGCCATCTTGAGGTCAGGCGAGCTCAGCCGGGAACCGGTTGGCGGTGTTCCGCGGAGTGGGGAGGCTACAGTCAGTCCCCCCCGACGTCCGGTGTGCCGTGGGTTGCCTGGTGTAGGCACAGGTCACTGTCCCTCAATGGGCAGACGGCGGCGTGGTATCGGACCGCCCTAACCAAAATGGTGGATCGTCTCCCTCCTCCCCCGATACCAGGCTCAGTTTCGTGGGTCCGCCGGGGTATATGGCTAGGCGCTGTCGCCGTGGGGCATCTCCTCACCTCTGGAGGGGTCGCGACTGCCGCGTCAGGTCCGTGCTCGGTAGGCGACGTGCAGGACAGGCTCCGGCTCTCGTCGCGTCCGGTCAGGGACAGGCGGCCGCCATCTTGCCGTCTGGTGCTTCCAGCGTCGTGTAGAAATTATGGCCCCAAGGAGGCACGGCCGCCGCCACCCTTCACACCATAAGTGGCAGCAGAAGTTCCGACACCTGGTGGATGGTTCCGCAGGGCCGGGCGACACCTGGAAGCGGGCGAGATGCGGGCCCGATCGCGGAGCCTCAGCAGGACACAGCCACCATCGTAGCCTGCTTGGCCACGCCCCCTAGGGTCCCTCAATTGATATTCCACAATCAATCGGTGTATAACTATAAACAACTTATATTTATCTAAGTTGTTTATAGTTACACACCGATCGATTGTGGATATGCGAAGACCAAGAACAACATTGCTAGTTTATAAAGAAAGTTGGAGCACACTTTGGATCACTCAGGCATTAATCCCCCATTGATATTGGGATAAGGCAAAAACACGTACTACTACCTTTGGTATTTTCTTCCTTTTTGGCTGAACTCCCTTCTTGAATGATCAAGCTTGGATTTTTTCACCATGGCGTATCATTCCCTAGATCAGTGTTTCCTAAACTGAGGGTCGCAAGCTGGTTTTTGGTGGGTCGCAAAAGTCAGAGCAAAAATAAAGTTGCCTTTAAATTCTGTGGTTAACTTGTCACATTTGCTGTGATTCAAAGACAGCGGTCAAATGTCAGGCTGCTTAATTCTTTTAACATACAGATTGGTGTTTAGTTTTCTTTCTCTGACTGCAAAGTGAGAGGAGCTTTTAAAGTGAATAATGTGATAATGTAGAGTACATACCTTAACATCGCATGCGTTTACAATGCATGCGATTACAGCGCGGTCATTACAATGACCACATTGTTACATCGCAGTACCATTACAACGCAAGTCGTTACAACGACTTGCTGTAGGGGCGCGCTGGACTTAAGAATAGAATAATTTACTATTCCAACTCCATCATGCGCTACAGTAGGGAAGGTGTTGGAATAGTAAATTATACTATTCCATAGTTTAGAGCGCCCCCTACAGCAAGTCGTTGTAACGACTTGCGTTGTAATGGTACTGCGATGTAACAACGCAGTCGTTGTAACGACCGCTTTGTAATCGCATGCGTTGTTACGCATGCGATGTGAAGGCTGTTTCCCGATAATGTAGCTTGTTGTTTTTTCAATACACAACAAAATGTAAATACCTGTAAATGAACTGTATGCATCCAGCAGTTAGGAAAGCAAAAATGAACCACTTTTTCTGTAATTCTGAAGTGTGTTGGAAACAGAGATTTTTTTTAATAGGATCAAAACAAATCAATACACTTACGTAGTGATGCAATAATTGTAAATATTCACAGAAACCCATTTTCCACACATTATCATTTGTGTGCAGTAAACCCCTAATTTGCTCTGCATGCATTTTGATATGCTTGATGAAAAGGCTTTTAACAATTTTGTGATCAGCTTGAGAAAAAACTAACTATGTGGTGGTGTTACTGTTTTTGTAAATTGGTATAGGAATTCTCAGTTGCTGGAGTATAGAAGCTGTTTGTCAATGTCTTAACATAAGAACATCACACTGATACTCACATTCAAAAGGTTAAATCTGCTACATATGGATAACAGAGGGTTTTGATGCTTTATGAAGCTGCTGTGTGTGTGTTAACTGAAGATGACCAAGGGAAATACCTATCAAATAGTATAGATGCCCATGGAGCATAGATAAAGGGCGATTTAAGAAACTCCTTGGTAAGATGGAAGGGCTGTTTTGGCGTAAATTGTTAAGTTTGTTCAGTGACCTCTATCCCTAGTACAAAATGTGAGCTTAAAGTTGTATTAGGCAAAGCAACTGAATTCTAAATCCAGTGCTTCTCTGCTATAATATAGCAGCAGTGGGTAATAAAACTTGCCCTATGTCATAAAGGAATTCAGTGTGATCTGGCTGGGTTCTGAGAGAGCTTGTCAGTATGTATATATATATAGGATATTGACAAAGGCAGTCGCCGAAACGCGTCTTTTTATGTTTGGTGAACCCGAATAAAATCTGGGTTAGCAGTTTCCCGCGAGTGCTGTGCTTTATGTACTCTGCAGCAGTATGTATATGTATATATATATATATATATATATATATTTCGGGGTGATCCTTTTATCAGGGGCAGAGAAGAAAGAGGGTCACAAAATCCCCATGCATCTTGGTCTGCAGATTGTGCTTTTTGTGATTAGGTGTAAATCCGTTTAGTAGAATATTACAAAATTAATGGACAAAAATATTTGTATATCCGGATGTCTGGGTCTGAGAGAAGCTCAAGAGAATCTCGTGGAAGTATCAGTTTAAAAATGGAGCATTCTGATTGGCCCAGGGAACTTTGTTTCTCATGCTGTGCTGTGATCAGGCAAGGTTCAGGTTATGCTTCAAGCGTGTATCAGAAATGCTGGAGTATGCACCAGAGTAACGAGCGCGTGTACTCTCAGCTTGAAAAGCCTTTGTGCGTCTCTGGGTCGTGGAGAGGGTGTGGCAGGTGGCTGTATGCAGCGCAGCTCAGTAGCGTCTTGCTGTGACGAGACCTGTACACTGAGCTTGGTCCGAGCGGATTCAAAGAAAAGGGAACTCCTTGATTGCTCCTTACAAGCGTGGCTCCTGGTATCCGTGTTCGAGACGAAGCAGCGTCTGGTTCTTTGACCCGGGTCTAAAAACCATATGGCCCGGTTGTCAAAACCCGACCTGTCTTGTCCCACGTAACACCGGAAGTAGTCTGGATAGACAGCCGGTCGTGCAGAGATCGGCATATCTCTTCAACATACAGCCGATAGGTAAGAACCGGAATATTATGTTTATAACATCCGCTGCATTCATACCGCATTCGCTCATTATGTGTGCTGGTGGAGACATCAGAGCCTGGATCCATGACACCGTGGACCACATCCCCCGGGGCCCAATCTAATAAATTAGGGGAGGGGGCTGAAGGGGCCCCCCTCCCAGAGGCATAATAGACCCCGAGGAGCACAACCCCAGGGCTGGAATATGCCAAAAAGGGGAAGGGGCCGTGCCCCCCCCCCACTCGAGCCTTGAAAAGGCCTGGGGGTCCCATCCCCCAAGGCTGCTAATTTTAGAAAAAGTAGGAGGGCCGTGCGGCCCCCCATCCCTGAGCCATTAATTGGCCTTGGGGATACCAATCTACTGGGGCTGGCTCCCTTGCCCCGGTGCGCCCACCCCCAAGGCACAGAAGTTTCCTCGCCCGCATATGCGCGAGCAGGGAAACCTATTTTGGCTCGTGCCTGGCAGGAGCATTCGCGAAACTCCTGCCACGCAGGAGCAAACACAAAGTCTGCTCCCAGTGGGTAGGAGCTTTGAAAATGCTCCCGCCAGCTGGAAGCAGATTTTTGATCTGTTTCCCTGCCCGCATTGATGCGGGTCCCCAGGGCCTAATGAGGCATGAGGAGGGGGGCCACATGGCCCCCCTTCCCTTTTCTATTGTTACTGCCCAAGGGATGGGATCACCTGGCTGAATAAGGCCCAGGGAAGGGGGCTGTACGCCGCCTCCTCTTAGATCTTGGCCCCAGGGGATGGAGTCCCTGGGGGCCCAAGAAGGCTCGGAGAGGGGGGGCCGTATGGCCTCCCTCCCCTTTAATATAAATGTTTTGCCTCAGGTGATGGGGTCCCTGGGGCACTAAGGTCCGTCCTATGCAGCACACGCCAAAGGCTGTGCGCTGTGTAGGCTTGGTAGTCTGATGGGGTTATGACCACAGGTCCTGGAGGCAGGCCAAGCCCTGTGGCCAACAAGCCACAGCGCACAGCCAAAGGCCGTCTGCATCGTGTGGTTGGCTGCTTGCAGGGAGTTAGAAACAGGGCCTGGCTGCAAGACAGGCCCTGCGGCTAACCCCAAGCCACGCGCAACCAAAGGCTGTGCGTGGCATGGAGTAGTTGCCTCTGAATTACTGCTTGTGTGGAGTTGGACACAGGGCCTGACTGCAAACCAGGCCCGGCAGCCAACTCCAAGTTGGGCGTGACGAAAGACCGTGCGCAATGTGGGGTTGGCTGCCTGTGGGGGGGGGGGGTTTGCCGTAGGGCCTGACACAGGCCAGGCCCTGTGTCCAACTCCCAGCGATGCATGGGCAAAGGCTGTGCGCTGCGGGGGCTTGGCTTTATGTATTTAATAAAATATTACTTTACGTAAAAAAAAAAAGAAATTCACTGAAAAAACCCAAAGGTTAAAATAATGTTATAGTTAGGTCTGATAAATAGATCTGTTTTTGTTTAAAAAAAAAAACCTAGAAATTCACTAAAAAAAACAGAGGTTAAAATAATGTTGTATTTAGGTCTGATAAATAGATCTGTTTTTGATATAAAAAAAACAACTAGAAATTCACAAAAAAAAAAACAACGGTTAAAGTAATGTTATAGTTAGGTATATATGTCAGTGGTAACATTAACGTTTTGAACTAAAAAAAACAAAGAAATTCACCAGTTGACCTACACGGCAAGGATGTCATAAATTCATTTGATGACTGAGTGTATATTATGTTGAAAACCCAATAAAATTGAGTATAAAAAAGAAATTCACCAGTTATAGTTAGGAGGTACTAACTTTAACTTGCGCCCCGCCATGCACTACTTATGACCTCATATATTATATCACTATGACATGTTCTGCGACATCATTTATGACTGATGGTATTATTGATGTCATCATTGATGACATCACTGGTGACATTACTGATGACATCATCCAAACTTCTTTTGCACACATTGCTCTATAAACTGGCATGGCATTAGAGCTATTAAAGTAAGAGCAAAACAGCTCAGAATATTATGAAGCATCATTAATGCCATCACAGATAAAACTCCCTCAGGTGTGGCAAGCATGTGTTATGTGCAACATTGAAGCTATACCATACACTTCACAGGTAGCCTAGTTCACATTAACAATCAACAACATATATATGGGAAATCCTCATTGCACACAGTGTTCAATATGTATACAAATGTTCAGAGAAAGCCATGTTTCTCAAAATACTCAACGTCTGTTCCAAAGTTAATGCTCTACTAAGGACAGCTTTTATCTGTATCAAACCCCTCACAGTCACCGAACCTACATTGACAAATGAAGTTGATATGAGTAGAAAAGTGGGCATGGTACACAGTGTTCAATCTATGGAGAGAGTTTACTATGTACCACACTGTTTGCAGACAGTAAAACTTTCATGAGAAATAAAGAACTAAGAATAGTGTACACTCTATTCAACACTTGACAAAAATACACTATTCGCTTAAAATAACCAAGGTCTGAAGTTGCTAAAGATCATACTACCTGCAGCCTTCACACTGTGGTGAAAGCTTTACTGATCCCCATCTTCTGAAGCAAAGAAAGTACATGTACATAGGTTAATACCTGGTGCACACAGTCTTCTATGTTACATAGAAATGGTCATGCTGAGAAGATTCTGTCGGATAACTCAAGGCTGCTTATAATACGAAGTATGTAGTACGTAAAATCTTTCTCCTGTTGCAAACTTTTTCTGCACAGCCAAAAAACTTGTGTGGAACGTACTGAACACAAGTCGTCAACTGTCACCTGCACACAGGGTTACTCTTCAATGTAAAGATTTATAATGTGTTCAATACCCCTGCACAACTATGATGTATTAGGAGCACATGCGTTTTGTAAATACTTACGCCCTTTTAGCTCGAAACAGGCTGTACAAAATCAGGTGGAGAAGTATTATGGTAGTTACCTGCCACTATGTAAACTCTAAACCAAACTAACACAATCATTGGATCATGTCATCAGTCATGTCATCAATGATGTCATATGAGATGCCATCAGTGATGTCATAAATGATGTCATAGAACATGTCATGAGTGATGTAATATGTGAGGTCATAAGTAGTGCATGGGAGGGAACAAGTTATAGTTAGCTGTGCTAATTATAACTGGTGAATTTCTGAGTTTTTTTAGTTCTAAACATTAATGTTATCACTGACATATTCACCTAACTATAACGTTACTGTAACCTTTTGTTTTTACAGTGAATATATATATATATTCATATTACCTACTGGCGGTTGCCAGTAGGTAGTTATAGTTAGGACCATATTTCCATAGGAAAAGTGTTTTTTGACTTGCCTATAACTTTGGTGCCGTTTGACGAATCTTCATGAAATTTCCCAAAAAATAGTGCCCCCGGAATTCCAGTTGTGCATGGAAAGTTTCGGGGCGATTCGTCATGCGGGGGCCAAGAAAAAGGTGGGGGTCAAAAAAAGTGCATGTCCCATTTGATTTCCACAGTGTCTTTATACACGCCTGCAGCCCAAACCTCTGGACGGAATTACACCAAATTTGGCAGAAAGCTAGCTTTTGGCCCGCAGATTGTGCTTTTTGTTATTTGGTCTAAATCTGTTCACTAGTTTGCAAGATATTAAAGGTAATCCAAATTTGTATATCTGGGCGGAGCCTAAGCACAGATCTCATGGCGAGATCTGATTGGCTGTCAGCATGTCAATCAGAAAGTGATGGCAGCCATCTTGGGACCAATATACATGATAGCACCCCCTTGAAATGCATTCTGATGAATGGCAGGTTTTGAGGGTCACAAAAAGGAGAACGTGTAAAGGGTGATAACAGATTTTAGTTACAATATAAATCATTTGTTGCTAAGGTGATTCCCTTGTGTTCTACTGCAGCCTCCCAGCGTGTTCTAAATAACAACTAGAGCTCTAACAGTCTTACTTATGACAAACGTATGGCACACCTGCAGCCATCATGATTGAATCAAACTCGTAAAACTTAAAACATTTAATTTAGAAAGGAGGGGGTTCATTGTGTCATAGAAATTATGGTTAGTGCTATAGAAAGAAAAATGAGGACACGTTTTAAGTGAGCTCTCAAATATCTTCCTCTTCTATTTCATTAAAACATTCTGACATGTAGACTGAAACATGCACTTTCAACACCAGCAGCAGACTGCCAGTTAACTCCCTGTTGATCAGCAGTTTACTGCAGTGTTCTAATGAGCAACTAGAGTGCTAACATTCTGAATTTATGCCAAAATGTGGCACATCAGACCGCCATCTTGATGGCATCAAAGGGGAAAACTGAAAGCATTTTCTACTTTGAACACCGCAGTAAATGAGGAAATTAGGGAGATTCATAACAAATAAGTCTCCCAAAATGGCCACCAGAGAGAAAAGAGCCCAAATGCAGCATAAATATCACCCAAATGTAGCCCAAGTATAGCCCAATGACAGAAGTGTGCAGAACACTTCCTTTTGTTTTTTTTTGCAGTTTTACATAGCGTAGACTTGACCTGAAGGTATTGGAGTGCTTTATATGAGCACCAGTTAAATTACACAAGGAGACAATCCTTTTGGACTTTAGGCATGGGGAGATTAAGTGATTTGCCCAGAATCAGAGGATGTCGAGCTGACACCGAAACTCGAACCTGGTTCCCCAGTTGCAAAGTCTGCAGCTCTGGCTGTAATGCCACATTCTGTCCCCTAAGCGCAACATATAATCAAGTGATCAACTGGATAAAAAAACATCAAGATAGCAAATAATGTAAAAGTGCTTTGTTGCTATTTGAGAACTCCGAAAATATGTCCTAATTTTAGTTTTTTAGAGCACTAACCATAATTTCTATGAAAATAAGGTCCTTTCTGTTTTAAAATTTCTAAAGAAAATACTTTTGGTATTACAGTTTTGATTACATCAAGATGACGTCAGGTGTGCCGCACTTTTGTAATAAATAAAGAATATTAGGAATCTAGTTGTTCATTAGAATACTATGGGGAGGCAGATGTCTGCGGCACGGACTCGGCTAATTGAGGGCAGGGAGGAGGGTGCAGAGGCAATAAGTTGACCACTCTGGGCAGGCCGGAGGGGCAGTGGCAGCACAATGGACCATGGAGCGCAGGGGAAAGGGGGGAGGGGCAACAAACCAACCATGCAGGACAGGCAAGAGAGGCTGTGGCAATATAACAGACCAATGAGGGCAGAAGGAAGAGGCAGGGGCAGTACATCCATACATGCCAACAGACCCGATTCAGGCAGGAAACTCCCTATGTTTTTAAGCCTAAAAGGGATTTATTTTATCTGTCTCCTGTCTAGCATCTCCTCTTTTTCAGTGTAAATCAATGGGAAAAATTACCTAGTTCAAAATGTTGGCAAGTATGGTACATTGGATCATTAAGGGCAGGAGGAAAGGGGTCAGGACATGAACTTAGAAAACAGAGGGCAGGAGGTAGATGGGCAGGGGCACCAAACTGACCGTACAGGAGTTGCAGCAGCACAATACACCACACAGGGTAAGCGGGACGGCAGTGCAGCACAACAGACCATGAAAAGCAATAGGGAGGGGACAGGGCCATGCACATGGACAACAGAGAGTAGAGAGGAAAGAGGCAAGGGCAGCAAGCTGACCATACTGGACAGACTGGAGGACAGTTCCAGCATAATGGATCATGAAAGGCAGGAGGGAGGGGGCAGGGGCACGACAATGGACCAGACAAGGCAGGAGGGACGTAATAGGGGCCTGCACATGGAAAACAGAGGGCAAAGGGGCAGGGCTGGAGCACAAGCTGACCATGGAGGGCAGGCGGGATGGGCACTGGAAGCACAACACACCATGGAGGGTAACAGTAAGTCTATAATGGCATACACACATACAATGGGGGAAAGGTGGGAGGGGGTCAGGGGCAGCAAGCTGGCCACACAGGGCAGGTGGGAGGGGCTATGGCAGCACAAAAGGCCATGCATGGCAAGTGGGAGGGTTAGTGGCAGCACAACGACCACAGTGGGCAAGAGGGAGTGGGCAGGGGCATGCACAAAGGACCATGAAGGACAGAAGGGATGTATAGGGGCCAGACACAGGCAAAAGAGGGCAGGGGAAGGGGCTTCACAACAGACCATGCAGGGTAGGCAGGGGGAGCAGTTCCAGCACAGCTGAGCATGGAGGACAGAAGGGAGTGGCAGCAAAATGAACCATGGGAGGACAGGAGGGAGGGGATATGAGCATTGAACTCAAACAGGCATGGTGGAGGTGGCAGGGAGAGGCAGCAGTTATCTGACCATGCTAGGCAGATGGGAGGGGCAGTGGCAGCTCAACAGAACAGTCAGAATAGATAGGAGGGGCAGTGGCAGATCCATGGAACATGATCAAAAAGGAGGGAGCAGTGGCAAGAACGCAGACATTGGAGGGCGGGGGAAGGTGGGTAGGGGCAGCAAGCTAAGCACAGAGGCTAAGCAGGAGAGCAATGATGGGGCATAGAATTGAGCTGCAGAGGGCAGGAGGAGTGGGCAGGGACATCAAGCTAAATGGAGGGCAGTGGCAGCACATTGGACCATGCAGGGCAAGAGGAAGGGAGCTGGTGTATGGACTCGGACACAGACGGTAGCAAGGAGGTGGATGGGGCAGCAAGCTAACTGCTCATGGCAGGCGGGAAGGGCAGTGGCAGAACAATGGCCACACAGGTCTGTAATGAGGGAGCAGGGGCATGGGCTTGGATAATGGATGGCAAGGAAGAGAGGGGTAGGAACAGCAAGCTTTGGTGTGGGCAACACAATGGCAGGCCCTGCCTCCAACAACCCCCCCCCCACTGTGCATTGTGATAGGCATTTTACTAAATGTAAAAAAAAAATTGAAATTCACTGAAAAAACCATAGGTTACAGGGACGTTATAGTTAGGAAATAGATTTTTTTAAAAACCTTTGAAAATCACTAAAATAAACCAAAGGTTACAGGGATGTTATAGTTAGGTTCAGATTTTACATGCACAAAACCATAGAAATTCAGCTGTTATAGTTAGTTATTTCAAGTAACTATAACTCATGCCCTCGCCATGCACTCCTAATTACCCCAAATATTACATCACTCATTACATCTTCTATAACATCATTGATAATATCACTGTAACATTTGCCGTTAAATTATTGATGAGAAAACTGTGCATGGCGAGGGTGCAAGTTATAGCTACCTTATGGCTTGAGTTATAGTTACTTGAAATAGCTCTAACTATAACAGCTGAATTTTTATGGTTTTGTGCGTGTAAAATCTGAACCTAACTATAACATCCCTGTAACCTTTGGGTTCTTAGCGAATTTCTAAGGTTTTTTTAAATTCTACTTCCTAACTATAACGTCCACGTAACCTTTGTTTCTTTTCCCAGTGAATATATATATATTTATTTTTTTTCACTAAAAAACCAAAGGTTACCGGGAAAACACCGTTGTTTTTTTCAGTGAATATATATATATATATATTTTCTACAATTCGTCCTCGAGTGAAAACGCACTCAGCAGTAGATATCTGTAAAAGCAAACCGGCAATTAGCACTTTAGATGTCCTTTCTTTGCCTAACATGTTTCGGAGCTTCAGCTTCTTGCTCACAGGCGTCAATGTGCAGCGCAGTACAATGAAAAGGCATCGCCCCCTGGTGGGCCTCTTTAGTAGATTCAATTAGTATTGCATACTGGGAATTGTAGTGCCTTTATCATTTCATTGTTCCCTCCAGTAGGTACTTACGCTTACACAATTAATTAATTTTACTTCATCCCCACAGTGGGTCTCCAACTTGCAGTATGTCGGTAAATTTCGCATATCTACTGTTCCACAAGGGAGGCCAGAACAGTTCCAAGCCTTCGCGGCCCCCTATTCATTTCAGGGGTGGTGGAGTTTTCACGGCTGGGCAGCTGTCGTGCATTTTTTCTACAATTCGTCCTCAATAGAAAACGCACTCAGCAGTAGATTTCTGAAAAAGCAAACCGGCAATTAGCACTTTAGATGTCCTTTCTTTGCCTAACATGTTTCGGAGCTTCAGCTCCTTGCTCACAGGCGTCAATGTGCAGCGCAGTACAATGAAAAGGCATCGCCCCCTGGTGGGACTCTTTAGTAGATTCAATTAGTATTGCATACTGGGAATTGCAGTGCCTTTATCATTTCATTGTTCCCTCCAGTAGGTACTTACGCTTACACAATTAATTAATTTTACTTCATCCCCACAGTGGGTCTCCAACTTGCAGTATGTCGGCAAATTTCGCATATCTACTGTTCCACAAGGGAGGCCAGAAAATTAATTAATTGTGATTCCTGTGAGCAAGGAGCTGAAGCTCCGAAACATGTTAGGCAAAGAAAGGACATCTAAAGTGCTAATTGCCAGTTTGCTTGTAAAGTCACCTTTCCCTTAAAAGTTACCTTAAATTGATCTCAATAGTTGTAATTGTATTTATATAGCGCTTACTACCCCAGACAAGGCATTGAAGCACTTTTCGGCAAGCGAAGAGCCAACTCTTGAGTAGTCTTCTGAAGATGAGATGGTTATCTATGAATCTTATGTTTGGGGGTAATGAATTTCATAGTTTGGCTGCTTGAACAGAGAAGGATGTGCCACCTATAGTTTTCTTCTTCTATGGTGGGATTTTGAGGCGAGGTGCCAATCGGAAGCGGAGGTTGCTTTGTTGAATGTATTTGGTGATTTCATTCCTGAAGAAATGCAGCCCTTGTCCATGTATTGCTTTGTGGGTGATACAAAGACGCTTGAAAGTGGATCTTCTGGCAACCTTTAACCAATGTAGGACTCTCAAGGCAGGGGAGATTCGGGCTTGTGGCTTTACATCTAAGAGTAGTCTGGCAGCAGAGTTCTGAATCCATGGTAGTCTTTTCATAGTTGATAAAGATGATCCTTGGTAGAGGACATTGGCGTAATAAAGTTTAGACAGTACAAGAGAGATAGTGGCTTGGACCTTGTGTGGAAATCCCAGGTGGGGGAAGATGTGTCACAGAGTTTTCATTGCAAGCTCGATCTTGCTAATTTGTCCACTCGGGCATTCATTGATAGCTTAGATTCCATGGTAAATATGAATCGGGCTTAATGTAACAATTAATTTGATACCTTGGAGTAATATCTCTGGTGGTCCTAAATGGAAGTTAGCACTAAGTGCGATGGCTAGTGGAACTCCATGGGAGCCAATGGGGCCATTGGCCTTGCTACAGTGAAAAATAGCAAGTTCGTGTTTTCACTGTCAGAGTATTTTAAGCACAAAAGAAACATGCCCTTCTGTTTAGTATTAAATACCCTGCCTCGTGGACTACCAAGACCTTCCCTAGGGGTGGCTTATTAATATTACAAAGGAAGGATTTTGACCTGGCAAAAAGGGTTATCTTCAATGCACAATGGGGTAGCAGTTGCACACCTTGTTTATCGATTTTCTCCTTAATTTTTCCATTTGAATCCTGTTTGCGTGCAGACTGGAGCCGTGCCTCGCCTCATGGCACGTTATGTAAACTTCAGCAACGATAGCAGCAACTTGATACTGCATATCCAATCGCACAGCGTCAAAAAAATTGGCTTGCAAACTTTTCCATGTTCCAAGTTCAATATTTTATTCCATGATTTTCAAAATTCATCCATCTTAACTTTCTGGTTCACTATAAGACTGTCCAGAGACCCATTTTTTCACATGAAGCAGTTGTGCCAATCCAGGCCTCTTACCACATCACGAGGGACACTTAATTCATGTTACACAGCAAAAATCATAATCCCAATGCATTTCGGGCCTCTTTTGCCCTTCGTCAGGGGAAGCTGTTTGGATTTAAACATGTAAAAACCTGTGTTAGTCTTCTATAATTTAGCGCTACTATGTTCTTGCAAAAATACATTCTACAGAAATCTGATTAATGTTTTAAACATTTTAAGTGTGATTCTGCCCTTTGAAACTAAATAGTTAACGATGCGCCCTCAGTGCGTTCATGGTATTGTGACCTTGTCAAGAATTTCCTGCACGCGGTGACCTCCCCCACTCCATCCTCGATGTTAAACCTACCATTTTGTCTGCGTTGCTAGGTCAAAACTAGACTTACCCACTGTTCTCTACATTAACTTCGTGCTATGCGTGCCTCTAGCCTCTCCGCTACAACATATAATAAATGCCCGGGCCCTGTACTCTCGCGGCTTGACATTATAACCTCCCTCAGTCCCATTTTATTTCAATTACCTGCTTATATTCCAGTTCACTGTACCATCCTCTCGTTATAACCGTCATTTCAAACAAATACTTGAGCGACTCTCTCCTTTCTATACTCGCAATTTAAACTATTGCTCTAATGAGAGTTCCTCCAATCGCAGCAGCTTAATCAACTTCTGCTGAGTTCCAGTTGAAACTATGTAATCCATTCGCCCTTAAATTCGAATCCCAGTTCCTCCCTCATGTCCTCAACCACTACGAGTCCCACAAGCCCTTGCAACAGAACCAGCCATATTGTGAAAATTATAAAAGACTAAAACATAAAAACTATCACCCTTCGTTTTTTTAAATATGCCAAAACAAATCCTAAAATACAATCACTCATACCAGCAAATTAATTTGTACTTAATGAATCTTCATTTAAACAACACAACAAAATAAACCCTCAGCTATCCATATAATGTATACATTTTGCTCCGATGGTTAAATATAAGTCCAAGTAGACAGTACACAAGACCTTTTATCATGAATAGGGGCAGCCTTGTTAGTGAAGATGTTACATAATAAGTTCAATAATGATCCATTCATCATTTTTGGTGCCGGGTGCAACACTGCTAAGTGAGGCAAAAAATGCATTCATCAATGCACAATGGGGTAGCAGTTGCACACCTTGTTTATCGATTTTCTCCTTAATTTTTCCATTTGAATCCTGTTTGCGTGCAGACTGGAGCCGTGCCTCGCCTCATGGCACGTTATGTAAACTTCAGCAACGATAGCAGCAACTTGATACTGCATATCCAATCGCACATCGTCAAAAAAATTGGCTTGCAAACTTTTCCATGTTCCAAGTTCAATATTTTATTCCATGATTTTTTTTGACGCTGTGCGATTGGATATGCAGTATCAAGTTGCTGCTATCGTTGCTGAAAAAGGGTTATCTTGCCATGTCAAGTTGGAAAGTTTAAAGCTGCCCGACTACTCTCTAGTGGCAGGCCTAGAGTAATGTTTTCATCTTGCGACTGTAGTGGTGGCACAATTAAGGGCTGCTGACCTCTAGTGACTTTAACTTACTAGCCGTGGGTACCTCTTGGACCATATGTTTGGGACTTCTAAGTAAGTTAAATAAACCAATTGGGTATTGGTTAATTTTACACATAGTTTGGGGGTCAGGGCACATGCACTGCGGCCTGAACAGTAGGGCCCAGTGCACTATAGAGCTGAAAAGCCAGCATCATCAGTCCAAAAACATGAGGGGTGATCATACAAACAGAAGTCCTTTCCTACAGAAAGAAACATAAGTGTTTATTACAAGATGTTCTGGTGCATCCAGGCTAGACAAAATCATTAATTGTTAGCGAGAGATATCTGCTTAATGTGTATAGCTTTCTTTGTTAAGAAACCAACATATTTTTTATAACATTTAAATCTTTTTGTATCAATGTGTTAAATATTACAACAGCTAGCCATTTAATATGCCTTATAAATATTCTTACTTCATTAACAATAATGTAATATAATGTAATCAGCCATGATGTATTATTTGATCCTCTATTCTGGCAAAAATCCTGAGGCCCTGATAGGCCTTGTAATGTCCATTGCTCATAATCACATGTCGAGAGCACAGTTTGACTCACTCTGGGTGTTGTTGTAAACAACATATTTATAGCAGTAGATACATTGAATCTTAGTTTGGCTCACCTAATCTGCAAAAGTCTATTTGAGGTAAAGATGCAGACTATTGAGTTATAAGGAAGTATGCAATTCCATTGCGGCGTTTTAAAAGTATAGCTTTTTAATGCTTTGCTCTTTGAAGATGCCAGGACTAGGATCTGGATATCTAATATGCTTTTTAAGTCTCACCTTGCTGTCTGTTGTCAAAGACCTATTGTGGCTTTAGCAAAACTTACAGTGGGCTTAAAGCATGCCCATTGCATACCATTGGTTGGCTTTATTGTAACTCCCATTTGCTTGCTTTTTATTTGATAGCTTGACCTTTCCATTGTGTGTTTTTTACTTTCCTGAAGTATAGCCTCTTTACTCTCCTTTTTCTTGGCTGACTTTTATTTTTTTATTGCTCACTTTTAGGAAACTATTTTTAGGTTGAAGCCTAGCAGGCAGCGCAGCTGTGTGGTTGCAAAGACATATTGGGGACATGCTGGAACCCTTCCTAGGAATGCATCTGCCCATTGCTTACTATTGGCTTTGTGTTTTGTAACTCACATTTGCTTGCTTTCTATTTATTGGTTTTATTTGTTTTAGGCTGTCCAGCATGTCTTTGTCCCTCCCATGGAGCATAGCCTGTTTACCACCTCTCTGACTGACTCCTTGCATTCTCCCACCAGTGCTTGCTTTCTGGGAACTCTTTTTTTCTATTTTGTGAGGCACTCCACGAGAGAGTAAATGTGTTTTCAGTTGTTTCCCTTGAAAGCTAGTTCAGGAAGGAGTAAACATGCTGTATTACTTGGGAAAGGTTTCCTACCTCCTATCTTTCATCTTCGCTGATTCTACTTATCTTTGCCAGTACCAGTTCATCAGTCTTGCTTCTCTGTGAATAACAATGTTCTGTCTGCGTCTTTTTTCCTCAATTTCATGCCCATGCCATAGGCACTGGAAGTAGGGAATTGGGGGTGATGGAGCATTCCCAAAATAACCATGCTGGAATTCAGAAGTGAATGAGCAATAAACATACCTTTAAATTTTGTTTTTACCATACCACGTTGGCTCTATCTTCTGAGGGAGGTTAGCGTTTACTTTTCTTTCTCTAACTGCAAAGTGAGAGGAATTATGTGACAATCTTGCTGGGTACTGGGGGTGGGAAAGGCTGTAGGATGTTTTTTTTCTAGCACACTACAAAATGAAAATGCCAGTAACTGAACTGTACAAATAATTCAGAATATATCCGAATTAGGAAAGCACTAATTCTGAAGTGTAGTGGAAACAAATATATATGATCAAAAAATCAATACACTAGATGATGTTGATTTCCACACATTATCATTTGTGCGCTGTGTTGTTTTATCAGTAACACTGTATGTCTGTGCAAATATAATGGTCATTAAATGTAGCCTTACGGCTACAGCGGTCGACCTCGAAGCTGGGAAACCGGGTTCGAGTCTCGGCAACGACGCTCAACATCCTGTAATTCTGGGCAAATAACTTAATCTCCCCGTGCCTAACAAAAAAAAAAAAATGAATGAATGTGTTTATCTTTAACGAAACTGGTGCTCAAAGTGCTCTGATACCTGATATCTTTGGGTCTAGTTCACGCTATATAAAACTAAAAAAAAATTGAAAGTCTGTAATGGCAGTGCACAACCACACCATACATACTTCACTCTACGCCACCCCACTGTACGAAACTCTGCTCTGCGACACTACACTTCACTTTACCACTCTACGACCCTCCACTCTGCTCCCCTTTACGATACACCACTCCACTCTACGCCACTTCCTTTCTATTCCACTCCAGTCTACGACACTTTACTCCACGACACTGCACTCTACGACACTCCACACCATTCCACTCTATAACACTCTACTCCACTCTAGTTGACTCTCCTCAGTCTTCTCCCTGCCACTCCACTATAGTACACTCTACACCCACTTTACTCCACTCTACTCCACTCTACACGACTTCACTCTGCACTACAACACTCTACTCCACTCTACGCCATTCCACTCTATGCCACTCCATTCTACTCCACTCCACGCCATTCCACTCTGACACTCTACTCCACTCAATGCCGCTCTACTCTATTCCACTCCACTCTATGCCACTACACTTTACAACACACTACTTCACTCCACTCTACTATACTCTACTCCACTCTACAATACTCTACTCCATTTTACACTACTCCACTCCATTCTTCGCCACTCCACTCTGCGACACTACTCCATTCTATGACATTCCACTCCACTCTATGCCACTTCTGCTCAATGACACTCTATGACAGTCTTCTCCACTCTGTGACACTCTACGCCACTCCACTCTACCCTACTCCCCTTCTCTTCACGAAACTCCTTTACAAAACTCCACTCCACTGTACGTCACTCCATGGCACTTTATTCCACTCTATGACACTTCACTCCACTCTAAGCCACTCCACTCCACACCCTCTCTACTCCACTCTAAGACACTCTACTCCACTCTATGCCACTCTACGCCACTCCACTCTGCGACAGTGTACTCCACTACACTCTGCGACACTCTACTCCATACACTCCATTTTATGCCAATTCACTCTGACACTCCGCTCTACAACACTCTACTCTACCACACTTTACGATACTCCACTCTACTATACTCTACCCCACGACACTCTACTGTACTCTACCCTACGCCACTCCACTTTATGACACTCTACTCTGTACAAATCTGCAACACTCTATATCACTCCACTCTATGCCACCCCAATCTACGACCCTCCTCTCTATGGTACTCTACTCGACTCTATGCCAGTCTGCCCCACTCCACTATAAGCCACTCTACGCCACTCCACTCTACACCACTAACTTTTAGCCATGCTGAACAACAGCCATGCTGGTGTACAACATGGCTAAAACACTTTGGCAAAGCCAATAGTTCTTGCGTAGGCTAGACCTATTGGTTTGTCAATGCTTGTTTTCTTTTTCTTTCGGCATTTCATTACAGTGTATTTATTTTCTAGCTCTTTCCGTCATGTACTGCTTCCCTCCTGCAAACACCCGATCCCCCTGCATGCTCTATGTTGTTCCCTCCCTCATGTGCTGCTCTCTCTCTCTTGTGTGCTTCTCCTTTCACCCCCATTTTTGGAGGCCCAGCAGCTGCAATTTGCAGCCAGGCGCTCTACTACCAAGAAAAAGCACTTTTGCACCCCTAGCATTTCTTTATTTTAGATACTGATCTAGGGGCCATATGTATCAAAATATTGTTTGCGATTCTCAAATAGCGATTTTTTGTGAATCGCTATTTGAGAATCGCAAAACGCGATGTATGTAGGATTTGCAAAAGCTTTTGCGAATCCCACATATTCCTTAATTGCGAATTGCAATTCGCAATTAAGGAATACCTCCCCATTCATTCCTATGGGCCTAGAGGCCCATAGGAATGAATGGGGAGACATTCGCAATTTACGAGTACCCATTAGGTACTCGCAAATTGCGAATGCAATTTCAAGGATGCAAGGGTGTCAAAAGGACACCCTGTTGCACCCTGAAATAAGCATGGGTGCAGATGTGGCGCACATACATGCCGAAGGGCATGTATGTGCGCCACATGGCACTTTGAAAATGCAAAAAGTGCATTTTTCAAAGAAATAGCAAATTACCACCAACCTGAAGTTGGTGGTAATTTGCGATTCCTTAAGCCAAAATCGCACAACTTGGGTGCTTCCTACATTGCATTTAAGGAATCGCAATTTGTGATTCCTAAATGCATTAGCAAAATAGGGAATCGCAAATTTTGCGATTCCTTATTTTGCGAGTGGGTTTTTCCTTTCATACATTGCACACAGCTAAATTGCGATCGCAAACGCTGAAATTCTGCGAATTTCAGCGTTTGCGATCGCAATTTAGCTTGATACATATGGCCCTAAGTGACATCTGCCTTTTTAGATGAGTCAAATAAAAAGAAACGTCTCCTGCGTCATTCTGTAGGCATGCGCAGGCATGGTGACGAATGCCTGCACCTAGCAAATGACATGACCAGCAACAGCAGGCGCGTATTCTTGGATTTTTTTTTCTTTTTCGCTGATGCTGCTACCATTGGCAAAGTCAATAAGTCCAAAGGGCTAGACCTATTGGATTTGCCAATGTTTGTTCTTTACAGCTCTCTACAACATATTTTTTTTACCTTCTGAAATGTGCTCTGGCAGGCTGCATGAAACGGCATCATTTTAAATTAATGATATTCATTTTGATAGTCTTTTTAGTGTACACAGCCAGGATTTCATTTTCAGAGTGCTTTCAATCATTCACGTCTTTTTCAGAAACTGTCTTTAAACTCCATCAACTCAATGTCAGGAAGCCTTGCCAAAACTTTTTCATGGGAGCTGTGAAGCTAGAAATCCAATCTACTGAAAGACATAGAATTAATGTATATGTAACCAATGGCCAGTCTGTGAACGACCTATTATTCCGCTGTCTGCCTTTTTTATGGCTCAAACCTCCTTCTCGCTGTAATGGATGAAAAAGATTATGTTCCAAACAGATATAAGGATAACTAGTAAATGTTTTGCTTTTCTCTAGTTTCTACCTCTAGATGCAAGATGAGAATCTCTTCTAGTGGGCATACTACATAAACCTTTTGAACTGTTTATTAGGTGGCAATTATAACTCAGATTTGTAGAAATGCAGCTTGCGGAGGATTGTGTTCTTTTAATATCTTCTCTTAACATCTCGAGGCATGGGTTTCTGCCTCCCCCCCCCTCTTTTCAATAGAATTTTAAATCCTTTTCAGGGCGTACTTAAATCAGTTATCAACATTTCAGCATGAGCACTTTTTAGGTCTGGTGTTAGCCAAGACCTTTTGATTTTACTTAAATTATATGTATAATATACTTACAAAAAGGAGCTTTCAGCCACCTCTATTCATCCATTAGTCTGTTTTTGTGTCCTTCACATTTTGCTTCTGCCCACCACAGCATACAGCATGGGGCAATAAGTCAACCTACTTCAGCCCCTAGCTAACTTCACTTTGAGTGACTGCATTTAGCCCTTTCACAAGAATCACACCTGGATGCAAGGTTGTTCCCTTCAGTGCCAGTGTTCTTGTTTTTACTTTATTATTACTTTAGTGTTGCCTTTGTTTGTACAGCCTGCTGTGATAGCAGGACACTTTCTACCAGATGAGAACACAAGGCACTTTCCAGCTTTATCAGTTCCTGTCTCCTGCCAATGCTATTGTAAATTCCATTTTAGATCTCGCCTAAGCAGCGCTTGCACTGTCTCTAGGATATGGGCTTGAAAAAACGCCCATCTTTTTTTATTGGTTCCTGTTGCTGTCCTTCAGAAAGGCTGGCTTTTCATTGGTGAATACACTTAGTAGTCCCTCCTTTTGGAATTTGGTATCCTCCCATGAGGACTGCCCTTCTTACATGTGTTCTTACTGTTCAGGTTATTTATACTTAGAGAGAACTCTTTTTTTTAGTTGGCCTGCCTCTTTGCTCGTTAACTGTTCTGTTTACTTGTGCAGTAAAAACTTCTGTTGCATCATTTGCATGCCCTCTCTTTATCTCCTGTGCCTCCCCCTCACCCCTCCAACAACACTGTTTCGGTTGCTTCATATCCTTTAATCTTCCTGTGCCTCCACCTCACCCCTACCTCAACACTGCTCGCAGGCCCCCTCCACCCCTCTGAGGCCACTGCTGTTTTGCTAGTTTTTTTTGTTACTTTACAAACGCTTTTATTTATATAGCGCACCTAGCCATGGGCTCTGGAAAATTAAACAACCAGCCAATTATCACAGGATGTTGAGCCTGACAGCAGCTCACCAGTCTGCAGCTCTCACCGCTGTGCCATATCCTATGCCTAGTCACGTTGCAGGGTGCAGTACCATATGTGGCCAAAATAGGTCCCAAGAGACACTTAGTGACAACCTTACACCACTGCTGTGGAGTCGGAACTGCCATTTTCACTCCCAGCACTAGGGCACCATTGCAGGTTTACTACATTAAAAAAAAAATACAATGGACTTCTTTATTTTATTAAAGTGGTGAGGATATATCTATTGCATTGGTAAAAAAAACATTGGCATTTATAATGCCAATAGCTCCAACTCCAACAAATGCGAGACCTATTACATTTTGAAAATGGTCTTTGTTTATCTGACTGCTGCTGCTTTTTTACACAAATCACTAGAGATGGGGACGGGGAGCCTAAAGAGGTCCAGTACCCTAGCTCCCAAGAGCAAGCATATAGTACACAAGAGGGTAGCTGGGTCTAAAGACGTCACGAAATACAGGTAGGAAAATGCATAAAAAGATATTTGGGTGGGAAAAGGGGAGGCTTCCTTTCTAGGAAGTGATGCCCTCACACACCTGCGAAGGTGTCATGCTTCATTATTGGGTGTTTTTGCTCCTCCTGTGGTCGGTGCTGCAATACCCCACGAGCCCCGCGAGAGGGCTCCTTGGCGGAGATCTTTTTTTTAAAACGCCGTGAGGGTGAGTGCGAGTGTGTGGAGCAGGTGAAACTGTGGGTTAAAAATACCACGGAGGTACCCTAAGGGTGACATTTATTCCAGAGTCCCCCTGGTAAGGTTAAAAGCAATAGCTAAACTGGTACTTCCCAGCAATGAGGAAACACAATTTAGTCGTCAGTGCAAGTGGTGTGGGTCAGGTCGACATGTTTCATGCCCTATTGGTCCAAGAGGGATCCATGGCCTTTCATCAGGACCGAGTGGTAGTATAGAGGAATGTATATCTGTCCCTACCCAGATTCAGGAATGGGAAAGTCGTGGTGTAGGTATCAATAGATTACCAACCTGTACACTCATAAAAGTGAGAGTGGAAAAATATGTAAAGGAAAAACCTTTCGTTACAACTTTAGGAATAGCCACCCTCTTGTGTACTATATGCTGCTTTTTTACACCATACCAGAAGCTCACATGAACTCTGAATATAGGCTCATGAGGGTGCTCTATCTTTGCAACCCTTTTTTTGATTCATTCTTTCTGCCAGGCATTCCTTCGGTCTGTTATTCGTTCTTTCTGTCTTTCCTTTTTCTTTCTTTCTTTCCTTCTTTCTTCAATTTTTCTTCTTTCTTTCTTCTATTTTTCTTTCTTTCTTGCCTTCTTCTTTGTCTTTCTTTCTTTCTTTCTTTCTTTCTTTCTTTCTTTCTTTCTTTCTTTCTTTCTTTCTTTCTTTCTTTCCCAAAGGCAAGAAGCTAGCAGCCAATACAAGACTGATTGGCTTTTTTAAGTCTGTGTTAGGCAAGCCTTTTATATTTTTCTAAAATTATGTGTAATACATAGTTATCTATAGGGGTTTTCAACCAGACTTTGTCTATTAGTCTGTGGTTCTGTCATTCACATTTTTCTTCCACCCATTCCAGGATGCATCAGGGGCAATGTGTCAGGCCACTTCAGCAATTGACTGACTTGACTACAAGTTACGGCTTGATGCCCTTTCACAAGGAACACATCAACACACAAAGTAGTTGCCTTCAGTGTCAGGAAGTACTATTTAATTTTTTGGAGACCAAAACATTTTTTGGTTTTAGCCAATGTTTATGTTTACATTGAGAGGGCCCAGCAGCTTCTCCAACAATAACAATTTGTAAAAACTATGAAAAGACAAAAAAAAAAGAATTGAGAAAAGTCTGGTGTCCAAGGCCAGACCTATTGGCTTTGCCAATGCGTGCCTGTCTATGGAACCAAGACTTCCACCATGAGTAGTGCAACTCTTCACTGTTCACTTGCAGGACAAGTGTTTCTTGGCTGGTTAATCTCTGCATATACCTTAAGTCCAGATGTGGGTGTGCACTGGGGTATTGAGATAAATGCAGGTTGGCATGGGGAAATATTGAGAGTTTCCCTATTGCCTCCTGACTGTAGCAGCTGTTAGTCCTACTTCGGCTCATGTGGAGGCATTGGTGAAGTATAGTCAGGGTGTGCTTTGGGCCTCCCATGAGGGCCGCTGACTGTACCCATTGTGATGAAGCCCTCAACCCCCTCCAGCAAAGTCTGGGGTGGACCTATATGTCCCACATATTTTTTTCTTTGGCCTCATATTCAAAGGATCATAGTGTTTCTGGGACCCTCAATGCCCCCTTCCTAAAGCGTGCCTTGTAGGGGGGTTTGTGAGTTATCTGTCACCAATATACATGTTTTCTGCAGCTTTTGCGCATTAGGAGACATTGTTAACCTCTACAAGCCAAAAAATGAATGTTGATATCTCTGTCCTGTTGAACTTCTAAGGGAAAGAGAAAGCGAGACTGTGTGTGTGTGCAAAAGAGAGGCAGAAAAGGGGATATAAGGGACAAAAAGGAGGAGAAGCAACAGTGAGGAAGAGGTTACAGTTTTGCCAGTACACCCCGCTGCGAGAAAGTATCTAGACTGCAGTTCTGTGCCTCCTTGCCTCATTGGATGAGCCTCACAGTGGCCCAGACATTGAAGAGATGAGTTGGGCTCTTTTACTGGACACTGACCATACAGCAGCTGTTGCTCCTTGCCCACGCCACTGCAGACCCACCCAGGCCATTCCATGGGCCCTATGCTGAGGGCCCACTTTGATTGGTGGGTGGCACTCTGCCTTATCTTGGCTCAAGAGGCAGAGCGCAGTAACCTGCCTGTCTCTGCTCATGGTCCAGGAGCTGTCTTACGCGCCCTCGTGAGGTAGTGGATGTGTGTGACTAAGTGTGTGGGTCTGTGTTTTTCTGAGATCACCTGCAACTGTAGGACTCTCCAGTAAACGGCGGGATCCCAGATATCTGGAGCCCATCCTCAGAAAGAGGTGGAAATTCCTGGCTTTGGGTGAGCTTGTCTGGCATCTCGTAGCCACCCTTGGTATTAGGCTGCCACATTTTGCCTTCGGTGAACATCCATGGCGCAAGGTGAAGAATCTTGACTGCTGATATATAGCGGCCAGCCACGTCATAAGATGGTATCCCCGATATCTTTTAGCTATCCTTGGCATAAGGTGAGGATTAGTGCAACTGGGTGAGGATCCTTCATTTGAGGTGGAGATTCTTGGTATAAAATAGGCATCCTTAGCATCTGGTGACCACTTTAATATAATGTGGAGCTCCTTCATATGAGGTAGACATGCCTCACATCTGATAACGCAGATCCTTATCTTATCATCTCTAAGAATCTTCAGGTCGCCAGGATCTTTTTACCTGCTGAATAGTGTGAAGGGGAAACTCTTTTCAAGTTTACAACAGTTAGAGATTCCAATTACCTTAAGGACGACTGACTCCGGATTCAATTTTGGGGTTTTATTAAAGCCAAGAATAACTGCACATGCAAGCACCTCAACACGAGGTTAAGAAAATAGATGGGCACTAATACAAATAGCATCCTACGCAAGAGTCTCATCCGACTCAGGATAAGGAGGATCGTTAGTTCCAAAAGTATTAGACAAGCAATGACAGCTCCGATCTCTACGTTATTCCTCATTTATCTAAACAAACATAAACCTATTGGCTGTCCCTACTCTACTACTAAGTGGCATACCTACTTAACAGATTTCCCAGGCAAGAGTAAAAGAAAAGGTGTCAGCTGTGAAGACTTCCTAAGAAGTGCACTCTCATAGCACTTTGAGCTCGATTCTAAGATGCTCCTTCACCGAATCCCTCTCTGTTCTCCCCTACCTCTTCTCTGCTCTCTTCCCTCGGGGCCTGTCCCTAATACAATACCCAAATACAATTGAACACGCCCTTGTCATGCCTCTTCGGCCAGGTCTTCCTTCTCGTACTTTTCCATCGAAACTCTTACTTCATCCAGGATGGTTGTGATGACCTTGGGTCCCAGGCACCTTCTCCGCTGAAAGTATCATCCCTGCATTCCAGTGTACTCCCGTCTCAATGCCTCCCACCACCCCAACTCATGAAACAAAGAGCCAGTCTTTTACTAACGAGGCATGTGTCCTTGCACCTGCAACAGAAGATACGTTCAACAGAAACCTTCCACTGTGCTAATTAATTCCACTGTCGGTGCCCAGAGAGCTTTCCAAGAGAACCTTCTCTGCCTACATAATAAGCTAACATAAGAACAAACAGGCCTTTCCTTAGCGTATGTTCGGTCAGGCCTTTACACAATTTAAACACACAATTCTTCGTCACTTCTATAAGCATTGGTTCATTACATTTCATATGCGAAAAGTGAACTACACGTGCAACTTAATATGGTACACGTTTAAACTACTACATCTCGATTACACATGGCCTACTTCATTAATACATCGTTGAGCACTTTCAGTTAAGCATTACATTTGCAAATCCTAATAGCACAACTATCCTTCTATTCACTATAATAATGTCAATTACAACTACATTAACTGACCATTCATTGATACATATCTGAATATATGCGGGTGCGAACTAACAATGATTATGATGCACCCCTACAATTTTCACAAGAACATGGCGTTCTATCAGTTCCCCCCTTTGATGACTCCTGTCATCACATTTTATTCAACTCCCTTGGAGAAAGAACCGACCTAAACAGAACTGGTTGCCATTCTCCCTGGTCTGTAATTCTCCAATCTCTTGAGTCTTTGATATTGACTGTCCTGCAGCCTAGCCATTCTCGTCTCATTTTCTCTCAGAGCTCTCTCAACTCTGCCTGCTCGATACCATTTTTGTATGCTTTGATCAAACCCCACAGACAAACCACACAAACCACCACAATAAGGAGAGGTCTCAGAATATAGCCAAGGAATCCCTTCCCCAAGTTCGCAAACCAGCTCCCCACTTGACCAAATCCTTTGCCAACTTTCTCCCATGCTCCCTCTTCAGTCAAATCCGCTATCTTCGTGTGGATAGTAGTGAGGTTACTTATATATTTCTCCAGATCCTTGCTGTGGTCTGGTATATAAGTACAGCACTCTTGAACCTTCAATAATTTACAGACTCCGCCCTCTTTTGCCAATAAGACATCCAAAGCAAGGCGATTCTGCAAAACCATTGTCCTTATCGACAACATCTCTCCCTCCACAAGTACCAACGATTTAGCTGTGTTCATCGATAGTTCGTCTATCACAGTCGCCAGTCTCCGGATCTTCACATCATTCAAGATCACTCCCAAACTTGGTATCATAGCTCCAAAGATATCTCCCACTACGACCCCTGCACTCGCACCTCTTCTCACTCTTGAATGCTTTCCACTTTCCAGAAGTTCCAAATCCTCTGTATGGTAAATCTTTGGGAATATTATTCCCAAATAACAAGTACCATACCAGTTCGCAGGCAATCTCACATAAGCATTCCTTCCACACACAAAATACACCGTAGGTATCACTTGTACAGGGCCCTGGAGAAAGTTCTTTGCTGCATCTGCCATGGTGAAAACGTGATCACACGTACTCTGTCCCACTGGAACCTTTTCATAGTAGGTCTGGTAACGTCTCACACACAGCTTTCCCTTCTGCTCCTTGTCCAAGGCTATAGGGCCATAACTTCCTTTTGTTCGGTGTAATTTTTCCTCTTCGGTCCAGTCTACGGTAGAATGCCCTGTGTCTCGTGTCTGTGTTAGTTTTCTATATCTTTCTTCTACCTGATCTACGAACTTTTTCTCTACATCCGATAATGAGCACGTCAAATTATGTCGGTGGGCATATGCTGTATCCAGTTCCAAAGACGGTATGAAGAACTTCCTAAGTCTATCCTCAGACTTATAATAATCATACTTGTTCAAATGTTTATATGCTGGGACTTCAGGAAGCACTGCATCGTAATTGGAAAAGAAATACTCAAACTGATCCCTTTCATAGAATATACTAAGCAACAGACTACATGAAATTCCATACGTCAGTGGAAGATGGTGATACCTAATACCCTCATCCACTGAAGCAGGCAACTGCATACACACATAACAATCCTTCGCATCCATAGCATCCACGTACTCATATAGCAGCTTGGCGTAAGCATTAAGCTTAAAATCACTTCTAGACAAGTCTACATGCAATCTACGACTTTCTTCTATCAGCAAAGCCTTGTCAGCTCCTATGTTTCCCTCTTTTTGGCTAGGTGGGGTAGGTGTAGGAGTCCCTGGCACCCCCTTCACTGCTAGCTCATGTGGAACTGTATATGAGACTATAATTACTATGATTATAGAAACTATCACACTCCCTATTAGTATGCCTACAATCAATTTGGATCTACGATTTGGATCTCCAACCTCCATGGTCTCGAAGGTTCTCAAAGTTCGTGATTCCAACAATGAGCACTCAAAAGTCTCTGTCTTCTCCACACGTGACTTGCTTAACCAACTCGAGCAACACTTCGAAACCTCTGGAAATCCCCTTTTCAGCTACAGTCTTATTTACACAGTCCAGAAAAGACTTCCCTAAGCTCTAGTTCCTCTTCGGTGGAAAGTCCCTAAGTTTATTCTTCTTCCACTTGGACCTAGGTTATCTTCTTCTTTAGACTTTTATTTACAACAGGTTATATTTCGTCCACGATAAGATCATTTGTAAGCGCTTCTAAAACGTGATACAAAAGTTCAAGGCGAAGAATTACCATTTCGTGTGAATACGGCTCAAATCCAAAGGACGGAAACACGAGTCGATGGAGGACCAGCTCTCGGACCTTACTCAGAAGCGGGGGATTCGGAACGGTGAGGGTCAGTATTCCTTCGACTTCGAGCCCTGGCAACAGCAGCACCACCTTCAGTACCACATTTGGGCTCTTGCTGACCACCTGCAACGACCTTAGCCTCCCCGTACTCACTACCCCCTGCATTAGTCACTGTGTAAGTCCACTCAGGGGTAGAGTACCTCCGGCAAGGTACTCTTGTTCTTTTCGACCTTCGCCGACCCTCTTGAGTCTGCTCTTCGTCACTTGCTTCTGTTTCAGACGTTTCAGACACTGGAGCAAGATCTCTCTCGGGTGCCAGCCTCAGATTCAGTCGCCTCTGTCTTTCAGGCCAGGCCTCCTCGATTCTGGTCGTTCTTTCACCTTCCCCTTCTATACCCTGTGCACCACTTCCTTCTTCTGCTGAATCTGACTCTACTCCACCCACTGCACCACCTCTGTCTTCTGAGTCAGAGTCAATGTTCGTGTTGTCGAAACCCCCTTCTGCTTGCTCTGGTGCACAACCAGCTGCATCAGCGACCCTTACAGCTTGACTTGTCCTCTCATGTGGCCCCGCCACATCAGCTGGATTTGCATTTACGAGAGGAGCTGTTTCTTCCGAGGGTGCTGAAACTCTGCGGGTATGGGAAGCATGCACCCAGTTCGGCAATCCTCCACACTTCACTGCTGTGTTCGTTACCAGTATCACCTGGTACGGGCCTCGCCACCGAACATCCAGACAACTCTTCCTCACGTGCTTTCGGACAAGCACTCAGTCACCTGGACACAGGTCATGGCACAGATCACTCGAGGCTGGAACAGCTGCAGCTTGGACCTGCTGGGACACAGAACGGACCACATCAGATAGTCCTTTACAGTAATTGAGAATCAAGTCATCAGTGATGTTTATCAAAGCTGTAGCTGGTACTGCTGGCAACCGCATTGCCCTTCCCATCAAAATCTCGTGAGGGGACAACCCAGTCCTCCTATCTGGGACACTTCTCATGCTCATCAGCACGAGTGGCAGTGCATCAGGCCACTTCAAAGACGTTGACGAACAAATTTTTGCCATCCGGGCTTTCAAAGTCCCATTAACCTGTTCCACCATCCCAGAAGCCTCTGGTCGATAACTACAATGGAGTCTCTGATCAACGTTCAACGCAGCGCAGAGTAACTTCATGATTTCACTGTGGCAGTGTTTTCCTCTATCTGATTCCAAAGAGGTAGGAATCCCGAATCTCTGGATGAGTTCCCTCAACAACAACTTAGCCACTGTGAGAGTGTCACATCTACGGGTTGGGTAAGCCTCCACCCACCGTGAGAATACACATATCAGCACCAAAATGTATCTCGACCCATTGCACTTAGGCATTTCTATGAAGTCTAACTGTATTCTATTGAAAGGCCCTCCTGACCTCCCAATATGACTCAAGGTGACTACTGTTTTCTTTCCGGCATTCATCTGCTGACACGTAACGCACCTCTGACACACTGCTTCAGCAATCGCACGAAACCGTGGGTTATACCACGTTTGTCTAAACACACGCATCATTGCATCTCTACCAAGGTGTACCGATCCATGTATCAATCTCGCCATTGGGCCAGCAAATTTTCTGGCAACACAGCTCTCCCATCACTGGAAACCCAAACATCTACATCCCCTCTTTCACATCCTGCTTTGACCCATCCGTTCCGTTCCTGGTCTGAGACTTCATCCTGCAGTCGCTTGAGCTCCTCCTAAGTGTCTGCCATGGCCAACATCATGTTGAGCTCGGTTCTTTCTTGGCTCTCTCCTGTGTAACCCTCTGTAAATATGCACCCGTGTTCAGCACAGAAGCGGGCGACTTCGTCCGCATAATTGTTTCCCAAAGACACGAAATCCTCCCCCTTCACATGTGCAGTGCACTTGACAACTGCGATTTCCTTCGGATATTGCAATGCATCTAACAGCTGTCTTACATGTTCTCCATTCCTAATGGGTGAGCCAGATGATGTCAAAAATCCCCTCTGAGAACATAACTGTCCGAAGTCATGAACCACACCAAACCCATACTGGCTATCCGTGTAAATCGTGATTCGAATTCGATCAGCGGCCAGACAGGCACGAGTCAAAGCAATGATCTCAGCTACCTGCGCGGAGTGTACTCCTTCTAGGCAAGCAGCCTCAACCACCCCAGAAATGGTACATACAGCAAACGCTGCTCTTAGTTGGCCGACACTGTCTCTTAGACACGAACCATCGACAAAGAAAATTTCATCTGAGTCAGTCAGTGGTTCATCAACAATGTCGGGTCTTGGTTTGGTGCAGAGTTCAGTCACATCAAGACAATCATGGTCTGCACAATCTTCATCATCTGCATTCGGTGTGGGCATTAATGTCGCAGGGTTTAAGACGGAGCACCTCTTCAGAGTCACATTCTCTGCGGCAAGTATGACTTGCTCATACCTCGTTAATCTGTTATTCGTTAAGTGCTGAGTCTTAGTCCTGGTCATCAACAATTCAACCGAGTGTGGCACATAAACAGTCAAAGGATGACCCATTACAATACTTTCACATCTTTCAATGCTGACACCTGTTGCAGCAACGGATCTTAGACATCCGGGCAACGCAGAAGCTACTGGATCTAAAGTAGCTGAAAAGTAGGCAACTGGTCTACGGACACCTCCATGGTTCTGAGCTAAGACTGCTAATGCACACCCCTCTCTCTCACAACAGAACAATGAAAAAGCCTTGTTGTAATCAGGCATTCCCAGAGCTGGGGCTCTACACATCTCCTCTCTCAGTTTTAGGAATGACACCAAGCACTCCTCGTCCCATGGTACCGGATCACTCACATCCTTGTGCGTAAGCCTCTGTAAAGGCTTTGCTCTCAAAGAAAAGTTGGGAATCCACTGCCGACAATAGCCGACCATTCCCAAAAACATCCTGACTTCTCTCTGAGTGGTGGGCACTGCCATGTTCATTATTGCCTCAATTCGATCTGGTGACACCTTCCTCTTGCCTTTTTCCAGTGTCTGACCCAAATACTGAACTTTGTTCAGACAATACTGCAATTTGTTTGGGGACACCTTGTGCCCATTCTCTGCCAAATGATTCAGTAGGGCTATTGTGTCTATCCTGCAAGCATCTTCTGTTTCCGATGCAACCAGTAGGTCATCTATGTACTGCACAAGGACCGAGTTCTGTGGCAATGCAAGACTCTCTAGATTCTTCTTCAAGATCTGATTAAAGATCGATGGACTCTCTGTATACCCCTGAGGGATACAACACCATGTTAACACACGATTTTCCAGCCGGAAAGCAAAAAGAAATTGGCTTTCCTCGTGAAGCGGTATCGAGAAGAATGCTTGACACAAGTCAATGACAGTAAACCACTCAGCTTCGCATGGAATCTGAAACAGTATCACTGATGGATTCGGTACCACTGGACAACAAGGGACAACTATCGTGTTGACCTTTCGCAGGTCTTGCACGATCCTGAACTTCCCGCTTGGCTTCTGTAGTCCCATAATAGGTGAATTACATGGGCTACCTCTAATCTCCTTCAGAATGCCTTGCTTGATGAAAGACTCAATTACAGGCTTGATTCCTGCTATCGTCTCAGAGGACAGATTGTACTGTGGCGTCCTAGGGAATTTGGCATTCTGCTTAACCTGAATCTGCACAGGTTCAACCCCCTTGATCAATCCTATCTCTTTCCTGTAAATCCCACACCTCTGGTGACACAGTGTCTCTCAAGTCCGGTGGAAGTTCTTCCACTGTCACTACTGGATACAAGTCTATACATAGATGCTGATTAGCAACTTTAAAAGTAGCATCATCATCCTTTGTCTGAACCTCCACTCCCCTTGGTGTGCAATAGATAGTACAGTTTAATTTACACAATAGATCTCTTCCTAACAAGCAAACTGGACTTGTATCGCACACCACAAACTGGTGTTTAGCTTGGAAGGAGCCTATCCTCACTGGAATCGGTTCGGTCAATGGGCTAGTTATCCTTTTGTTTGCCACTCCAACAACTTGGATTGATTGTCCCGAGAGGGGTAGGTTAGGGACCACTGCTGATCTTACAGTAGACCGGGTAGCACCAGTGTCAACCAAAAGTGTGGTAGGATGACCATCAATGTCTGCCTCCACAAAAGGTCCTCTCTGGTCTACCTCCAAGACTGCTCCAAGAGTGCAATCTTCCCCCCCCCTCAGGCACCGTCAGGATAACGGGTCTGGACTGTATTCATCACATCCTTCGAAAAGGGGCATCTGCAGGTAAGTCCGTATTCCCTGCGAGATCCTTGGTGGCTGTGGGACCTGTACTTGTGGGTTATACGTTCCCCCTTTCATTGATCTGGGCTTCATCACCGTGTTGGCTACCTCCGGCGCAGGTACCTGAACCCCTTCCACCTCCTGCTGCACCTGGTTGGCTGGGTTCAAAGGGCACTCGCGTTTCCAATGTCCAATCTGATGACACAGATGACACGCAGTGGTCTTCTTCAGTGTCGCCACATCCACCCCCGTCTTGGGATCTATGGGTTTCCCTTTCCCTGGCCTTGCCCATTCTGGTTCCCTTGGTAATTTCCTTGCCTTCTTCCCAGCATCCCTCCACTAGGCTGGATCTGAGCTGTCTGCATCTGAACGAGCATCAGCTTGTCTTTTAGCTTCTGGTGTTTAGAGTCTACTTCATCGCTACAGTACCTCGCGTACCGCAAGATTTCATCTACCGGCTTGTTCTGCCAACAGATCAAATGGTGCTGTATCATGAGGCTGACCTCCGGCCTCAATCCCAAAACAAACTTTGAGACAAACTGTCCCATATCTTTGGGGTCTAAAGCATCTAATCCACTATACTGTTTGAACGCTTGTAAGAGCCTTTCATAGTATTCATGCACTGTCTCCTTAGGTTCCTGCACAGTTCGATCTATCTTAACCCAATCAATATCTTGAGGCGAAATCTTCAGCTTCAACCATGTAATCACTTGCTCAAATTTTTTCATAACAATGGGTGACGGACCATTTGTGACAGTATCCCTTTCGGGTTCAAAGGTCGGCCACTCAACTGCAATTTTACAAGCTGACCACAAATCTCCCGGCACCACTATATCAAACAAGGTGTTCAAATCCGTCCACAGTACTTTTGAGATTTTGACAAACCGCTCAACCTGTTTGTACCACTCTACGGGTTTTTCCCTCAGCCTCGGAAAGTCATTTGTTGATGCAGCCAAATCACCTCTACTCCACGGTACATGCACGTACCCTCCATTCTGTACTTCCCGTAAAGGAAAGTTCCCAACACCCGTCGCCCCTTCCCCCGGGGGCGGCGTTTCTCCTACACTTTTCCTTGCTAATTTTTTCTTTGACCACCTTTCTTCCCATTTGTCCAACAAATTCCATATACGCATCCCTACAATCAGATCTTTAGTATGCGTCCTTAATCCTGTGATCCTTTTCTCCTCCAATTCCTGATCATTATATTGTAACCTATGCGGTCCTTGCAACGTCTTTGTTTTATTCAGATCCACCTCATATCTCCTAGCCAATGCTGTCAGTTTCTCATGTGCGATCCTTGCTTTACATGTCACATCTTTTGCTATGAAAAGCAGCTCGTCTGGCCCATAAATCTCTATTCTCTCCAAAGGCAGGCTCCCACTAATCATTTCGTCTACCTCTGCCTTTAATCTTACTACATCCAGCAACCTTGCCAGTACTGCACTCTTTAATAATTCTTGACAAGCTGCGCCATTCCGCTCATCATAGTCACCACTTTGTTCTTGTGACTTACTCTCTTCTATCGTATTCCTGAAGCTTGGTCTGGTTTCTGAAAATTCTCGTTCCCTATCGCCTGGCATTCTATCACTTTGGGTTCTTACTGATGGTGTCCACATCCTCAAAGCTGACTTGGACTCGAATAAGGACCTTGGTCTGACTGGTCTCTCATCCTCCTGTCTAAAAGAGGAATCTGCTGTGGCTGGTAACGGCGTGCTTGTTTCCAAGGGCTTCGGGAAGTGGACCACTTGTATTCCTAAGCCATTCCCTCCAGCACTAGTTCCCTCTCCTCCTGTCGTCTGCTTTACACTTCCTTCGCTTATTCAATCTGGGTCATATACCGATACTATAGGACCAATGGTAACCGGTACCGTCAGGGAGTCTGGTAACCGCATATTCCCAGTGGAAGGCTGCGTTCCCGCTCCCTCTATTCCTGTGGAAATTCTTCCCACTACCCTCATGTTAGTCTGATTCTGCGTCTCGCTAGTTTCTACTGCTGAAGTTGATTTTCCCTCTTCTGAATCTGGATTAAATGGAGGTGGTCTCTCTGCTAGCAACCTATCTAACAGGCTGTCATCTGTATCACTGTCGTCCTCTTCAACCCTTGTTATTTTCCCATCTTTTATTAGCAGTGGGTACAACCTATCTCCTTCGATCGTTTCCACCCTCCACCTTTTCTCCAGTGCATCCCACCTCGCATCTTGAAATGCCCTGATCGATTTCTTCACCCTTTCCTGACTTTTGTCTCTTTTCCTGTCATACGCTGCCCTGATCCATGCATGTAGCTCCTCAAACTGTGTCGGTCTAGGTAGCGGTCGTAAAGAAGACATTATAGTTTTTAGCTGGTACAACACTTCCAACCTGAAAGTGCCATAAGTCAATTCTCCTTCTCCTTCTGTCATTTTATGCCAATTCTCAAGCCAAATTATAGTATGCAATCCTACATTTTCAGCCATATAATGTGCCGGCGTATCCTCGGGAGGGGCTTCCTCCCCACCCCGAGTAACCACATGTCTATCACCTCTACAAAGTTCTCATAAAACTTTAAAACATTTCATGATGACACAAATTTCCGTTCACGCGCAAGTTTTTGTTTTACTTCCTGATTTCCATCCACCAATGCCAGCGCGGCTCACACCAACCAACCTATCACAGCGCGGCACTGTCTGCCGTCACTCTTCCTCCGCTCGCAGCAGTTCCCCTCCTTTCTAATTCTCTCGTTCTCATTCGCACGTGTCCCAATCACACTCTGAAGCAATTGTCCGTCCTACCGAACAATTACCTCTCTGACTGTCGGTTCACCAATGACCGATCAGCCTCTCGAGATTGTTGACCTCAATGTGGCAACTGTCTGTCCGTGAAACGACCGGACAATCACCTCTGACACAATCGATAGGATCCACACACTCAATGTTCTGCATACAACAACCTACGACCAGCGTCGGTTATTCACACACTCACACATGTGCTCCCTATCTTCAGTGGGTTAATCAACGACGTCTCATGACCCCCACAACCTCTGGTCAACGATCTGAATTCTGGGTGTCTTCTACACCACAATATCTTTTGGCCCCGCGCGCGCTCACGGTCCGATCCTCAATCACACAACTCTCATTCCAACTCCGCAAGACATCACACAACCATTAAACACCGCAATCTAACAAGCGTCACCCTGTTCATACTCACTCTACCCCGAACTGCTACTTCCGTCGCACCGTCACTCTCCGTCAGTTATCAGCAACCGCCGATGTCCTCCTCCTACGATCCACTGGATCACCATCACTCGGGCTCTATGGGGCCTGTGATCTCTTATCCTAATCTTGATCTCATCTTACTATCAGAGATAACCATCCTACTCTGCTACCAACTGATAACGCAGATCCTTATCTTATCATCTCTAAGAATCTTCAGGTCGCCAGGATCTTTTTACCTGCTGAATAGTGTGAAGGGGAAACTCTTTTCAAGTTTACAACAGTTAGAGATTCCAATTACCTTAAGGACGACTGACTCCGGATTCAATTTTGGGGTTTTATTACAGCCAAGAATAACTGAACATGCAAGCACCTCAACACGAGGTTAAGAAAATAGATGGGCACTAATACAAATAGCATCCTACGCAAGAGTCTCATCCGACTCAGGATAAGGAGGATCGTTAGTTCCAAAAGTATTAGGCAAGCAATGACAGCTCCGATCTCTATGTTATTCCTCATTTATCTAAACAAACATAAACCTATTGGCTGTCCCTACTCTACTACTAAGTGGCATACCTACTTAACAGATTTCCCAGGCAAGAGTAAAAGAAAAGGTGTCAGCTGTGAAGACTTCCTAAGAAGTGCACTCTCATAGCACTTTGAGCTCGATTCTAAGATGCTCCTTCACCGAATCCCTCTCTGTCCTCCTCTCTGTTCTCCCCTACCTCTTCTCTGCTCTCTTCCCTCGGGGCCCTGTCCCTAATACAAAACCCAAATACAATTGAACACGCCCTTGTCACGCCTCTTCGGCCAGGTCTTCCTTCTCGTACTTTTCCATCGAAACTCTTACTTCATCCAGGACGGTTGTGATGACCTTGGGTCCCAGGCACCTTCTCCGCTGAAAGTATCATCCCTGCATTCCAGTGTACTCCCGTCTCAATGCCTCCCACCACCCCAACTCATGAAACAAAGAGCCAGTCTTTTACTAACGAGGCATGTGTCCTTGCACCTGCAACAGAAGATACGTTCAACAGAAACCTTCCACTGTGCTAATTAATTCCACTGTCGGTGCCCAGAGAGCCTTTCCAAGAGAACCTTCTCTGCCTACATAATAAGCTAACATAAGAACAAACAGGCCTTTCCTTAGCGTATGTTCGGTCAGGCCTTTACACAATTTAAACACACAATTCTTAGTCACTTCTATAAGCATTGGTTCATTACATTTCATATGCGAAAAGTGAACTACACGTGCAACTTAATATGGTACACGTTTAAACTACTACATCTCGATTACACATGGCCTACTTCATTAATACATCGTTGAGCACGTTTCAGTTAAGCATTACATTTACAAATCCTAATAGCACAACTATCCTTCTATTCACTATAATAATGTCAATTACAACTACATTAACTGACCATTCATTGATACATATCTGAATATATGCGGGTGCGAACTAACAATGATTATGATGCACCCCTACAATTTTCACAAGAACATGGCGCTCTATCACATCTGTTGGCATCCTTGGAATAAGATAGATGTCCCTTGCATATGGTGACACACATACAGAATACCTGATAATTGACTGGCCTTATTTGCATATAACGTCAACGTCTGCCATTGCTAATCGCATTAGTTATCTTGAGTATATCAGAAAAACGTTAAGCTGATATTTTGGGAGCAAACAAATATATTGCCTATAAATGAAAAAAGGTTACTCAGCAATATACGTGTTTTTTTCCAAAATAGCAAGCTGATGTTTTATGGAAAATACCATACACGAAAAAATGGCATCTCTGCGTCACGTGTCGATTTTCAGAAAATGCTACACTAGTGCTTAAGGAAAAATGTGTGCATGTCATAAATATATGTATCATTGATTTTTGAGTGATAATCATGCAGAGTTTGGTAAACACATTGCTGGTGTTATTTCCTGAGTAATAAAATGTGCTTGCTTCTATGGATGTTCACCATTGCTCATCTGGAAACTATTTAACAATGGGAATAGTTTTGTATGGCATTAGCCTCACCACTGGTGTTTGAGCCCTAAACCTATATGTTTGGTATGGCCAAAGCCATATGTTGCTTGGCCAAAGCCATATGTTGCTTGTCCAAACCCAAAATATCTTTTTAACCTTCACAGTTAATATTGCTATATGGACCTTTAAGATCGCTTTAACCTGAGGGACAGCTTTGTTGTCTATACCCTGAGGTTGTGAGACATGTATGGCTTTTAATTTTTCCATCCTTTCCCTTCAAGGTAGATTGTCGATCAAATTATATGACTGGTTAACGACTTCGATGGGCATGATGGAAACATTAAAGGAAGTATTGGAAGGAAATTAAAGGAAGAAAATAATGAAAATATTTTCACTAAATATTGAACTTCTGGCATTTGTAAGCACCGCAAGTAACAGTTGCTATCATTAGCCAGTTATGGATCCTCTGTTTACTAGCCTATGGAAAGATAGGAGGCTGATCTTTCTCACAGTATTTGAACACTTGGTCACATCTGTCAAGGGTGACTTTAGAGGCCACCTAGACATCCTGCATAGCCAGATTATAGGATCGTCATGCACAACCTGTAGATTTATAGCCAGTTTGTCAGGAAAATTGTACTGAAAAGTGCGGTTTGCCCCACCTTCCTTACAGTTTTCGTAGTGTGAGAACCCCACAAACACCCCAAGTGTAGTCAAACTCTCACCTGGTACATTGTATAATTATAGAAATAGTTTATAAATGCATTTTTCAAAAGTACCTTTAAAACCTCTGAATTGTTTTGACAATTGTGCTTTAAAATACACCATTTGGTGTATTTTACAGCACAATTATCAAAACAATTCACTGTTCGCTGTTTTATTGGGTTGAGTCCCAGACTCCAGTGGGAAGGGTCAGTCAGGTTTGATTGCTTCACTTGTTCACGCTGTGCCTAGAAGAACAGCAATTTATGTCTCACCACCAGTGGACCACTTCCTTGATCTGACTTTACTGCGCCTCTCCTCACTCTCATTGGAATTGATACCCAATAGTTTTGCTGTGAGTAGGCGGAACTCACTCTTGTAGTACTCCTGGAATTCAGCAGTAATGCAGAACTACTACAAGATTATAGGAAAATCTTTGTGAACCAGGCCCATTATATTTTTTGGTCTTGCTTGACAGTATTGCTACCCCCTACACATTGCTACCAATTCTTTAAAATATGCATAGTGTGTCTCACCGAGAGGAGTATATCTCTCTCTTCTCATGCTAATGGTTATTAGGTGTATTATTCTGCTCCCAGGAAGTGGACCCATTGGAAAGCCGGGAGGAAAATCAGCATCTAGCAATTAGCTGTCACACTGCACCTGGGCTGGGTCAGCCCACGCCTACTGAACAAAGGAGGAAGCCCAGAAATCTGGGCCGAACAGAGGAGGGGCTTCCCTTTGAAGTTTTGATGGGAGGGGATCTGTCAGTGTTGTCACCTAGAGGTGTCACATGAGGCCCGCAAAGGAGCTCTTCACAGAGAAAACTTGACAACGTCATTTTGGATTGTCTCAGAATGCTGTGCTGAAGGGTTGGGACAGGGATGTAAGGATGATGTGGCATCCTAGGATTGGCTAGGGGTGCCTGGCATTTAAAACTTTCTAGTCCCACTTATAAACCCCTGTACAAGGGATAGGAGAGAAGATCCTGGACCTGGAAGGCTATGGACAGCTAGAAACAGGTGCCAAACAATGCCTTACAAGATGGGCTAAGGACTTTGTTTTCAGCTGATCCTCCAGGGCTAGATGAGTCTCTGCAGTGCCAGACACGCTGGCCCCCATATGACCCCTGAGGACCAGTTGGGGAAAATCTGCACTCCATGGCCACCCCATGATTTCTCGCAGACAACCAGGAGGCTCTGCGGCTTGGGAGTGCAGCGAGAGGATGTTCTGCTGGCTGGTAGTGGAAGGGCTGTGCAAGATCCCTACAGCTAGCAGGAGAGGAGCACCAGGAGCCAGGCAGAGGCGAAGGCCAGCGTAGGAAACCAGAAAACCAAGCTAAACAGGGAAAGGCTGCAGACAAAAAGAATCTGTGGCAAGGCCACTCGTAAAATATTAATTGTTTTGTGACTGTAGTACCCCACAATGCCCAGCGGGAGCTGTTTTGCATATTGTTTGATGCTAGTGGTGGCCGCAGGCCAGGCTCCAGGAATTTTTATTTTCGTAGGCCAAGGGTGCATTCGGGTGGGCCACTGCGGCAGTCGCGGCCAGCATGACTCGCAGGGGGGGGGGGGAGTGGTGGGTTGGACAGGGGGCCGGTCGGGGAGGGTTTAATTTATTAATATTCATTAAAAAGAAACCAGGAACAGGAAGCTGGCAGCTGGCAGCCAGGCTCCCTCCCCTAAGCCAATCACAATGCTGCAAGCAGCGCTGTGATTGGTCAGGACGCCGCCCAGCCAGGGGCTTATGTGGCCAAACAGTCTTTGCGCACTCAGAATTGGGCACACCACTCCTCCCCTGCCCTGCTCGTATGTACAAACGCTATTGTGCAAGACGGTATTAGGAAGGGGCGTTCCAAGGGCGTCCCTTCCTAATAGCAGCCGCATTTGTATGTATCATTGTTTTGCGACCGCAATTGCAGTCGCAAAACACTCGCAGTTTACCACCTACTTCAAGTGGGTGGTAAGCCACTCGGAAAGAGGAAAGGGTCGCCAGGGGACCCCTTTCCGTTTGTGAATGGATGCGAAAATATTTTTAAGGGCAGGCAGTGGTCCCACGGACCACTGCCTGCTCTTAAAAAATGAAACAGAAATGTTTAATTTTTCTTTTTGAAATGTATCCCATGTAAGGTCCCTTTGATGGGAAGAGGAGGTTTCTGAGATGGGAGTATCAGGCAAGTAACACTACTCAGCCTCCCTCGTGGCCAGCCTTCAGAGAGAATCTCTCTTCATTACTACCTCCACCTGACCCCGGACTCTGCAGCACACTCCCTTCTAGGCCTGATTATCCATTTTCTACCATCCATCTCTCGTGCACCTTATCTCACAGCTGACCTTGGCCCCAGCCCCATATCAGCCACCATCCGGCTCCTTTTTCATTATTCCCGGTAAAAAAAATTAGTAAAATCACCCTCAAACTTAAAACATTGAATATAAATGTAAATATAATTAGCACACACTTTAAAATATGTTCCACAGTGCCCCTAATGACCCGACCGCTAATTAAATAAACATAAACAGAAAGGCCATGACAGGGTCGGCTTTAGCGCTGGTGCGAAAGTCTTTATTGGTGCCCCACCACTAACCTCTTTCTCCGTAGATACCTTTACTACCACCCTCCAACAGTGCCCTTCATCTCTCCGTAGCTACTCTCCCTCATGACCTCCTCCTCAGACTCCCACACTACCACCCTCCACCAGTGCCCCTCATCTCTCCGTAGCCCCACCCCATGACCCCCTCCTTGGATTCCCTCACTACCACCCTCCAACAGTGCACCTCATCTCTCCATAGCCTCTCCCCCTCATGACCTCCTCCTCAGACTCCCTCCCTACCACCCTCCACCAGTGGCCCTCATCGCTCCAAAGCCCCTCTACCCATGACCTCCTCCTCTGATTCCCTCATTGCCACCCTCCAACAGTGCCCATCATCTCTCCATAGCCCCTCTCTCATATACATTTCATTTGTTGTATAGCGCTACTCGTAGTGTAGGGCTTCACAGTACTTTATATCATGCACACATTATGCAGAGACAATTAATCATACAAGTATTTAAATCAGCCTATAGGGAGTGTCATATAAGCCAATGAGGATTACCAGGTGTAGGACTCACATGTCATCCATACTGGTGGGCAGTATGTTTTAAGAGGGTTAGGTCTGGAGAAGCACAAACACAGGATTTAAAGCATACCCCAGTGGTTGGGGGGTTGGCTTTACTGATTAAAATGTATATCTGCCCAAACAAACTCTTTCTAGCAACATTAGAATAATGAAAGACTGTGACAATTCTAACTATATTGCAACACAAAAAAAGAAGTTCTAATTATACCATTCAGGTTTCTGTGCAGCTCTTTGATGACAGTTTATAGGTCACTGTCCTATGTTAGGACTGTAACTTCTGAACTGCAAGTAACAAAAGGATCTCTGTAACAAAGGCAGTAACCCACTGAGCTATCCACATAAACTACAGTTTATCTGCATTTCAAAACTACAAACCGACAAAAGATTGCTCTCCAGCAGGATCATTAATTACCAGAGTTATCTGGACATTTTTACTGTTGTCTTGAATTTGTGGCAGAGCCAGTCATGAAAACGATACAAATGATTTAAATGAAATATGCACGGCATACACAAAGTATGTGTCTTGCTGGGCCCTCACAGATTTTAAAAATATGAACAAATAGCCACACATTCTCGAAGCATACATGAAGTATGTATCTTGCTGGGCCTTTGCAGATTTAAAAAAAAAAAAGCAGAATAGCCACACATTCTCTTACCTGCCTTGTTCGAACTCTGTCTCACAGCCCGATCTGATAAGCAGCTGAATGGGTCAGGAAAGGTGAATCAGCATAAACAAACTCCTTTTCTCCAGTGCTGAATAGAGAAGAAAATATCCATGCAGCACGCATCGGTTACCCGGTGCCAAAGAAAGGATTTGTCCCCTTCGCCATGCCCCTATTCTACCTGCACGAGTGGGCGGGGACACAGCTCACCTCTCTCAAAGGAGATGTGTGATTGGGGGTGCCTGTGAGAAAGAGCCCAGCCCAATCACGCAACTCCTAGAAAAAGAAAAATAACGTTCAGAGGAACGTTTTAAATTATAGTGCCCATTTTCTGTTGGCCTTCTTGACGTTGCTGCGAGGGCCAAGGTTCATGTTTGAGTGGGCCAGGCTCATGTTTGGGGGGGCCTGGCCCACCCGGCCCACCCGCTAGAACCGGGCCTGCGTGGCCGCATGGAAGGGCAGGGGCACCACCAAAGGATGGCCCAAATGTTGTGAGATGGCTGCAGGGAGCACAACAGCCCCCTCCCAAAATGTTTACTTTGTTGCCCTAAATTTCGCTGGGCAGTGAAACTATGACCCGAGGCCGGGTTAAGTTTATTTCAAGCACTCCAGGAGCTGGAGCTTTTGTTCTTTAGCTCTAGAGTGCAGGGACTCTTAGTGGTTGGTACTATGGCTGCATTACATGGCCTGGCGATAGTTAATAAAGACTCTAACACACTTTTGTTCGAACTGCCATGCTTTATTGACACTTATTTTTTTTTAAAGTTTTGTTACTAACACTGCTAGATTATGGAACTGCCTTCTCTCCAGTTTAAAAAACTCCTCTGACTTGCTCTCTTTTAGGAAGGGCCTTAAGACCTGGCTTTTCTCCCGTTAGTCCATCTTCCATAATGCGAGGATTGAGTGCAGCTAGTTTTTGGTTTTTACCCTAGGTTTTTCAGCGCCTAAACGCCTTTGGGTATTAGTTGGCGCTTTATAAATAAATAAATTAAATATGCAATGCTTGTGATTACAATGAATATATTCCAATATTAAGTAGGGATAGCAAACTCAAAAACACATACACAAAGCTCTCATTTTCGTGTTTACTGAATCTTCTGAAATACGCGGCATGAGCAGACAAACAGTTAAGCAGAGGTGAACAAAAAGCGAACAAAATGGCCAGCCTTCCTTTGTTTCTGTGCAGAAGCCATGACTAATGTGCGAAGCTGCAGAAGCTAAGAGTGGCAGACTGTAAGAATGTTTATTTAGTCTGCCAATAAACCAGCTTCAACTTTTGTTTGTCAGCCTTGTAAGCAGAAGCTTCGTGTAAGAAGTACGTGGTCACGGTGATCCCCTGGTTGCTACTGGTTAACGTCTCTTTGTTCCCATGGAAACCAGGTGTTAGTCCATGGAAGCTGCTAATAATCTGGGATTCATTTACCAGCGTGATGTGCTGAGATCATCTCCGGCTTTACTGCCAGTTGTCTGTCTCTGAACTGAGCAGTTGGTACAGAGAAGCAGCATGTGGAAACAGCATGCACTCATCTCATGTGTGAGCCAGGGAGTGTATTTTACGTGCAGCTGGTGGTAACTGCAGGCGCCAGCATGTAAGCATGGTAACTAAAGAAACAAGCATTTGCAATGCAATAGGTCTCGCAGTTACACAAGTTAAAGCTATTGGCATTGTAAATGACAATGCCTTTTATTTATGTTTTTAAAACGAAAACAAATATAAAAGGCATTGTTATTTGCAATGTCAATAGCTCAAACTCACGTAAATGCGAGATCTATTGCATTGCAAATGCTTGTTCTTTTTAGTTACCAATCGGAGTTGGGGAAAAAAGCTTGAAAGCGCTCTTTTATTTTTAAAGAGGGTGGCAGGGAAGTTACAAGGGGCTGGGTCAGGTGAGGGAAACAACATGGGGACGAGGGGTGGAAGAAACACCGGGCGTGGGGATGAATGGTGCTAAAGAGAGGAAAGTAGAGCCGGTAGTGAGAAAGCACAGGAGCGAGAAGGCAACACAAAGAGAATGGGGAAAAAGAACACATGAAAAAGTGAGCATTGTAAGGATATAGCAATGCACACATGCTCCAGAGTCGGGACAAACAGAAGAGGAAGGAAAGCCTTCACATCTAGCAAACAAATTAAAGTGACAATGAATTATTTCTTTAATCCCCGTCTGTTAAGCCGGCAATGGCAGCCGCTTGTTGGCTCTAGTGAAAGGCACACTTCGGCTGCTTTGTAGTGCTAAGAAGTGTACGTTTCTTCAGTTTACACTAGGCTCCCCGCGTAGCGTCTGCCTGTTGCTCTGGTGTCGTTTTTGTGCTCAGACTGCTGCCCGCCCCTTCTCACCTCTCTGAGAGCCAGTGCCCCCTTTGACCCTCTACCTGCCGCCCACCCCGCCCCCGCCTCTTCTCTTGGTTCACACCTTGGTGCTTTCACACTTAACGTCACCTCCAGCTCGCATTTTCAGAGAGGGACCCCGGGGCTCCCTATTACAGCCCCAGGATGAGGAGGAAGAAGAGAGAGAGGAGACAGAGGAAGACTTAGTGGGGGGCGGGGAGACAGATACGGTGGGAAGTGAGAGTGAAGAAAGAGGGGGGAGAGAGAGAGAAGTAAGAGAGAGAGATCCAGTGGGGAAAGAGACCGAGAAGTAGGGAGAGATGAAGGAAGAAGAGAGAGCAAATGGGAGGGAGGGAATGGGGGACAGAGAGGAAGAAAGAGAGGGGGGGGGGAATAGCACCGAGGCAATAGGACTCCAAAGGGAACAAAGACACTGGGATTGAGGGGACAGGGCAGGGAGGACGGATGTAGAGGAGACGGGAGAGATGGACAGAGTGCCAGGTGCTGGGAGTGCAGCAAAAAGCAATGGAGAGAGTGCCAGGAATAGAGAGAGAGAGAGAGAGAGAGAGAGATGTGGGTTAGTGGCCAGCTCCGGAACTATGGACCCTGCGGGCTGTGCCCAGTGTTGACACGTGGAAAACAAGCATTTTTATGGAAACACAAATGCCCATCGCTTGAATTAAAATGGCGACTGTCTGACGCACTGAATTATAAGAGGCAAACTAAAGATCACTGGGACGGATTTGACAGTTTTCCATCAAATACGGCACCCCTCCCAACTGCCCTCATTTGGAGACGACCGGCCCAAAAGCTGACATGTTCATTCTTACACTGACGTCCCATTTTATGGAGGCGAGTGTAGAAAAGAGGTGTTCCCTCATTTGCCTACTTGAAGAGAGGGAGGGTAGAGGTAAGTAAAGCGAAAACGAATAGTACATGAAATCTACATATACAAACAATTGGTCGTAGAGACATCAAGACGCCGCCATGAAATATGCATTACACATCTTCTGTGCTGTTTTCCTTCCCCCTCAAGTCAAATAACCCGTTTGTCTTCCCTGTGGCGTGGCGTAAATCATTGTGTTTATAACTGCCGTGTGACCCTTGGCTCTAAAATGTCCACTCAGTAACTGGGACATCCAGACAGCACCCATTTTAGAGACTAAACAGACCCCTTATGTGACGGCGTCGGGAGTTTGTAGGCTTGAGGAGTCTTAGGTACGCAAAGCCCAAACAAGTGGGAGAGGAGGGGGAAGTGCTGGGAACAGGCGCCCTCGGAATGCCTGTGCGCCGGGCTACAAATTTGCGCCGTGGGTTAGTGCACCTGCTGGAGCGATAAGTGTATAACCTAAAGATTATATGTTTTTTTTTTTGGTAGTTTTATATTGCGAACTTGACCCAGAGGTATGAGAGCGCTGCACCAGGTGTATTACAGAGGGACACATTGATTTCTAGGCACGGGGAGATTAAGTGATTTGCACAAAAACACAGGATGCTTGAGCCTCCCGGACCCGAACCTGGTTCCCCAGCTTCAAAGTCGGCCGCCCTAGCCGTTAAGCCACACCTTGTCAACATACTGGTGACATAGGTTAGTGAGTTAAAGAGCATATTGGAAACATCAGAATATAACCTGCAGGTTAAATGTTAAAATACGTGAGGTATCGCTTAGTGAGTTAATACATATACTGTTGACGTATTTGGGTGACCTACAGACTAAACATTCACATATTTGTGGCGCAGTAGCATGGTGAGTTAGTGCACTCTCGGTAACTTTCAGTACTTAAGTTGAACTCCCAAAGGGCTCGAGTCCGCTTTTCATTTTTCCAAGGTGGAGGCTGACTTGTGTAATACCACTTATGTACCAGGCCCCGATGTTGTCAGGCTGCAGTGTTGTGTGCCACTAAAAACAAGGGGGACGAGAGGGACGCGTGACAGTGAGCCGTCCTGACACCTCCGTGGGGTTTAATGGCCTGCCCGCGCAGGGAAACACCTCATCAATATAGACGTCCCGAGGAGTCAAGCTGAACACGAGGAACAAGCGAGGCTTTTAGCGCGTTGTCCGGGCCATTTGGTCAGCTGAGCGAGCGGCTTCGGAGGGGTGGACGCGTGCATTTTGACCGCTCCCTGAAAAGGACTAATGTGTCTCAAACTGGAGGATGTTATGCCTCGCCCGCGTCAAGGGGAGCGTTGCTAATCTGAAGGCTGCCATCACGCGCTGGGGACAGTGGACAGGGCGCGCGGCGGCGGCGCGCAGGCTGTTATTTGCGAGGCTTTTATTTAGGGCCGCGGTGGACCTGCAAACAGGTACTCCGTCATTAAAAGTGACAGTGAAAGTATAAACAAGTTACCGAAAGAGCGCGTGCATATGTTTTGTCCTTAACAACAAAAGCAGAGTGCGTGCATAGATTTTGTCCTTAACAACGAAAGCAGAGCGCGCGTTGTGCCTCACAGAATGCTCAGGACATTGCGCAAAAGGCTCTGAAGCCCGCGAGCCGCCGTGCGTGTGCACATCTGCTGTCCGGCGCTGGGCGACGTCAGTTGCGTGGCGTATGGGCGGCGCATCGAGCGCGCGGCCGGAGGTGTCCCGGGCTCCCGTGAGCTGAGGGAGCCCCGTGTGTTGGAGAAGTGAGGCGGGAGCCCACCCCGCAGAGGGAAGTCCGGCGGGAGCCCACCCCGCAGAGAGAAGTCCGGCGGGAGCCCACCCTGCAGAGAGAAGTCCGGCGGGAGCCCACCCCGCAGAGAGAAGTCCGGCGGGAGCCCACCCCGCCTTCGTGAATGCCGCATGGTGCGGCCGGAGCAAGATTCAGCGCTGAGTCCCCACAAGAGCCGGTGAGTGGGGTTGAGCGGGAGGCATGCTGGGCACCTGGACAGGACATGTGCACGCGTATGGTGCGAGCAGGAGTTGTAAAAAGACGCGAGCCGTACGCGTGCACATCTCCTGTCTGTTAAGCTTGAGCACAGACAGTCGATGTGCACGCGTACGGCTTGCGGCGTTATTACAACTTCTGCTCGCACCATACGCGTGCAAATCTCCTGTCCAGGACTTGCCGTACGCGTGCACCTGTCCTGTCCCGCATCGGAGCAAAAGTCGGCAACAATAGATCTCGCATAGCGAGCAGCGCTTTGCGCTGCATCGCTAGGCGAGACCTAAAAATAACTAAAAGAAAATTGGGGACGGAAAAGTTGCTGTGTTACCTTTATGGTTATGTGGCTCTCTAGCCTTGCAACCTTTTTAGGTCTCGCCTACCAGCAGCTTTTAGCTGTGATCGAAAATATTCTATAATAAAAAAGATTTCCATATATAATTTTCTTTCTGTTTTTTATTTTATTTTATTCATCCTTCTGTGTTTAAAGTATGTCTTTTTGGTTACATTATTCAAAGCCAATGGTACCTTTTCTTTGCACCGATATGAATGATATTTTCCTATGATTTGCATTAAACTGAATAGAGTCTGGATACTTTTTCTATGTACACGTTGGTGCAAGAAGCAACTGTACTGTTCTAATAAAATTATATTCAACAGTAAATTTATTTTTAAATTTAAAATTGTTATTGCAAGCATATGGCTGCGATGTTGCTGGCAGCATGTTTCCTTTTTTTAGCTTTTGACTACAGGCAGCTTTAGTTGACTGCTGAAAAGAAATATTATTTCCAATCCATAACATATGCTTAGAGTGGACTTTGAGTCAACGCTTTGCTAATGACTGGATGGCTTTGTTGTCTATCTCCGTTGTTTTTGCTTGATTTGATGGCTTTCCTTCCTATTCTTGTGCTTAACCTGCCCAGTAGCATTTCGATCTCACTGTGCTCCGATTGACTGAGTTGTATCCTTTAGCTACCTGCTTGAGGTGACTTTTTCTTTTGCATTGAACACTGCTTGGGATTGCGTGTGTTTCCGTGCTCTCTCCCTGCCTAAGGTGCATGTTAACTCCTGTCAGCTGCAAATTGCTGCCAGGCTGCTCACTTTCTTTTTGGCGCCTTGCGTGCACTTTCAAGAAGCGTGTGCATGCACACGTCATGAGGCCTGCACACATGCATCTCCGTGCACCCATACTCTACAGCGTCCATCTTGGAATGGGTTTTATTTCACATAAAAACCTTCTGAGATTGACGGCTATGCGTATGCATGCCAGTGCCAAAAAGCATTGACACAGTCAGCAGGTTGGCCTATTAAAATTGAGACCTATTCCCTTTTCCAGTGTTTTCTTTTTATGGCATATGCTTGCATTAAAATACAAGCATGCTGGTCCAGGGATCTCTTGGGAGCTATTCCAAGATGGCATTGTACATATGCAAGCATGCGCAGCAGCCATCTAGGAATGCTTTTTTCTTTGCGGTTTAAGAAAAATCATTCCAACATGACTGCCATGTATCTGTATATGCATAGTGGACACCTTTGAAAGACTTTTCTTAAAGCAAAGAAAAAATCATTCTAAGATGGTCTCCGTGCATGGGATGGGTGGCCGGCCATTTTCTAACATAAATTAAAAAGTAAAGTATGTGCAAGACATTAAAATGACCATTGCATAAGCTGACCAAGGCCAGACCTATTGGCTTTGCTAGTGCTTGTTTAATATTGTGCCTTTGCTTTTTTGATGCACAAGAAGCTCTCATTTTTAAATTATGAAACAATTATACAATTCTTGAGCTAGAGTTGTTGGTAGCAATAGACACCGTACAGATTATTTTTTTTCCCATTTTTCATAGTAGGTAAATTCTCCACCTGTCAGGCAGACCCTGCTGCTATATCTTTTGGAAAATACATCCAATCCATCTTTGTTACCGTCTGTGTAAAGGTTGCCAACGTTTTTTTATTTGAACCTTTCTTTTTTGTTTTGCAGGCTATAAGAAAGTAAAAAACCTACTTAAGATGTTTTATCAAAGAATGTGTGCCTCATTTAATTTCCTATGAGTGTACTCAAATACCTTCATTTATGAGAGTATGTTACATTTGTTATTCACAATTTACACTCTAAACCAATTTATTTTCTTACATATAAAATTTTAGAGCTGTGTCATTTTACGTGTCAGTGAATCCACTCATGAGGGTGGGTTGTTTGCTGACTCAGGCACGGATGTCTTCCTAAGTTGGTGAACACCCAAATACCACTAGTTTGTGGATATTCATAAACCTTTGATAGGAATATTCTCATCCTGGATGCGGTCTAGGTTTTACTCCTGTCAATGGCGCGAGTAAATTCCTAATACTGTGGAAATGATGAGTGAATGCGCCCAAAATTCATAACATTTACGCATGCCTAAATGTACATGTTATATTGAGATTAGATTAAATACTTATGCATATGAGGACTTCTGAAAACCTGTGCAGGTGGAGTAGTCCCAGTGCATCCTTGAAATTATTTGAGAATTTTAAGAAAACTGGAATGCACTATAAACATCGGTTGAAGCTCAAGGAAGGATATTTTTTAAACTTTTTTTGCGAAGCTGGCCCTGGATTGGTAGATCACTAGGGCTACCCTTGTCCTTGGTGCCCTCCACTATATCATGGCGTCCTGTTTTGATTTGCCATAGTCTTTGATATGTTTGAATTTCTATTTACCTCTGAAACATTGTTTACCTTTTTTTGTGCCCATGAATGCATTGTGTTCTCTTTTAAGGGTATGTGCATCATCCTAAAATAAACTAAGGTGATTGCTAAGTGATTGGTCAAGGTCAGCCTTTTCTTAACTGAGAAATTCAGATCGAGAGCCCATGAGTTCCCCCACCCCGTTCCCCCACCCCGCCCCGTCCTCACTCACTCTCTGCACTCCCTCCCGTATCCCGCTCCTCCATTCCTCCCCGTCCTCCCTCACCCTCTGCACTGCCTCCCTTAACCCGTTCCCCCACCCCTCCCTGTCCTCCCTCACCCTGTGCACTCCCTCCCTTATTCATCGAGCCACCCAACACTCCGTGCTCAGCTCTCCTCTCGCTGGAAAATAAACTTGATTCTCTTATCTATTCCATTTCCCAGCTTGTAGCGTCCATCTCACTTTTAAGCGCCAAGATGTCCCCCTTCCCTAACAACCTCCCGAGGAGTTCCTTGCTCCCGCGCCCCAATAAAGCCAACCACAGTCTGTCCTCTGCAGACATCACCAACTTACTGGCCAGCTACAAGACCACCAACGTCACTCCCCCTCCACCTTCCTCTCCTAATAATTCTACGCAGTTCCCTATTCAGACCATCTCCTCTGCCAGACCTTACCAGCCTCCCTCTTACCGGGCACCCTCATTCAAGAACCTTATCCCTATCTCCCTTAACAACCCTGACACCCCCATCACCAAAACATCTTCGTCAGAGCTGCACTGCTTGCTCCACAACTGCAAATCCGCAATCAAACACAAATTGGAAATCTCTGATACTATCACCCACCAGAATCTCGACATGTTCTTCCTCACTGAGACCTGGTTTAATGACTCCTCTCATACTTTGTTTGATCTTCTGGTACCCACTGACTACTCTATCCTCAGAAATGACAGGGCAGACAAAATTGGGGGCGGTGTCGCTATCATCGTCAGGAACTCCCTTCAAATGAAAGCCTTCCCTACCACCCTTTTCCATACATTCGAATGCCTATCCCTAGAACTTCAAATACATCACGGCTCACCCTTTAGGTTCCATGCCATCTACCACCCGCCCGGTAACTGCTCTTCCTTTGTGGAGGAACTGACCGACTTCATCAGTGACCAATTTTCTCAAAGTGACAGACAGCTTTCCTGGGCGACTTTAATCTCCACTGGGGCTCTTTGGAAGACTCGGATGCCAACAAGCTTGCCACCTTTCTCTCAGCCAATGATCTCTTCCAACATTGCTCGGAAACCACACATTCCAAGGGCTCAATTCTGGACCTTGTCATATTATTATTATTATTATTATTATCAGCATTTATAAAGCGCAACTAACACCCTACGGGTACCCTGGCGCTGTGATACAAGTGCCTGACTGAGTGTAAATATTCGTGGAAGCCCTTTACTAAACGTGAGGTTAGCAAGATGTGGATAGGCCAGCTTGAGGGTAGAGCCAGGTTTTTACCCTTTTTAGGTCGAGCCTCGAGTAGCGCGCAAGCGCTGCTCTGGCGAGACTTTAAGTAAGGGGGTTTCCAAAGCTGACCACACGCTCGTGCGTCGTGGCCTTTTTCGGGCGGTTACGCGCGCAGGGCCGACATCTGTTTCCCATTATCGTGCCCAGACGCGTGCGCGATAATTGGAAACATATGCCGGCCGTGCGGGGAAAAGGCCATGACGCACGAGCGTCTGGTCAGCTGAGCAGGCTGCCGCGCTCGCTCGCCCCCGCTCCTCCGTTTCGATTCCGTGCTTGTTTCTTTTGTTTGTTCCTTCCTAGCACCAAGATGCCTTAGTGTATGTGCGCTTAATAACAACAACAACAATAATAATTTGTCCCACTCACGACCTACACCTTCCCAACCAGACACCACAATACGTTTTACATTTTGTGCTCCTCTTATCTCCAGTACACGCTCATTCACAGTGAAGTATGACAAGATAAGAGCGCCAGTGTGACGTCATACCCAACACCACAACACGTCCCACTAGACGTAGCCACTAATCCCCTCCGTCTAACCAAGCACACCTGTGGAGTAGCAGGCCGCAGGCAACTACAATGTAACACAATTCTGTTTCGGTTGTGCAGATTGTGCAGAGTTTGACTTCGACAGAGGGACACCAAAGCTCACTGAGTGAAAGGCGCGTTGCCGGCCCGTGGACCCTCCACCTTCTCTGTTTTTCATAACCTTCGTGTTACTGTTTGCTTTCACAGAAGTTGAGTTCAAAGGATCTCGAACGTCTCGCGCTGTCCTAAAATTATTGTCCGAAAGCAGTCTGCAGTCAGCACTTCCGAGAGCACCCAGGTCTCCCTGCGGTGCCCACGCGTCACAGCAACTGAAAAGACGTCAAATCAAAAACTCTTGGACTTTTGTTGTGGTTTTTAATGGAGAAAAATGTCTAGTTTTCTCTCTATTCGTGGCTGTCAATAAACCAATAATTACCCAACGATTTGCAAACAAACTTTTACCAAGTGTCATAACTCAAAGTATGCAACACATCTCCCAGTTGTTGTTTTTGTTAATAAAAGCGAGCATTGTACCCTACTGTTTGGAAATCGACAAATGATTTAGTTAATGCTGAAAACAGAATCTCACATACGGACACGGTTTTTCGTCCAAGCACCCCGATGGAGAAACTGAGACCCGTCCGCAAAATAGGCTTTGGTACCTTGCCAGGTGTATGAAGCGCTATATAAATGTAACTACTGTATTGTAATTGCATTTCTACAGCGCCTACTAATCCTGATGAGGCGCTGGTGCGCTTTACTGCGGGTAGCACGCTACTCCGGAACCCAAGGTGAGTGATAAGTACTTATTACAGTGCAGTCCTCTATACCTCCTTGTGTGTAATGTCTCGATGGGCACATAAACCTGTAGTTACGTTTTGCACGCCTGTGTTTAATGCCTTTTTAAATAGGTTTAAACACAAGCAGAAAGAATTATCAACTAAGGCCTGTTATTGGTCTTATTAACTCGTAAGGAATCAAAAGCACAAAAGTGTATTTTAAATATAACCCAAATGGAAAGAACGAAGACAAAAAATAGAGAAGAAAACCGGACGCAAGTGATATTTTGATGAAGAAAAAACACTTTGTTGTTGGAGGTATTTACGGGAGAGGTCTCTCTTTCTGTGGAACACTTCTTTCCACATACAAAAAGTGATGCATCACGAGGACGAGGTACAGCAGAATAACATCACCATCATGTTCTTTATTTCGGTAAAATACCATAAAAGAGGTACATAATACAATCATTATCATAAAATTAGTAATAGATTAAAAGAGCTAAAAACATACATCTAGATCATGTATAGATGAAGAGACCATAGTCAACAAATCAGGACTTGCCCCTTCTTAGTCCATTAATATGTTGTACTGCCGATTAATAAATTTAAAAAGTAACCCTGATTTTTATAAAAACTCGGCTACCTAAGTTTGTTAGGGCACAGCTGACAGACACAGCAAAGACCGTATGGGGTGCCGAATCAGTTTGAAGAATCCTGTAGGCTACCTCATTTCTAGTAGTTCCTAGGTTTCTACAGATAGGGATCAACCATTTTGATCTTGCCCTGCTGTAAACTGGATAAAAAATAACAAGTGGGGTACATTTTCTTTCTTATGTGCACACATGGGGCACCCCTGGTCATTAGTGGTTGATGGTCCTGGCCATTTCAACAACAAGCATTGGCATAGCCAATAGGTCTCGCCTTTGGGACCTTATAAGTGTTTAGCCATGCAACAGTTGCATAACTAAATACTTGTAAGGTCCCAAAAGCTAGACCTATTGGCTATGCCAATGCTTGTTCTAAATTTCAGGAGATCGTCTATTTGTCTAATATCAGGCGGAAGTCTGTTCCAGAGGCGGGAAGCCGCTGTACTAAAGGCCCTGCCTCCTGATTTAGTTTTCCTGATCCTAGGCACTTTCACCAGATTAGCCGAAGAGGAACGGAGCATCCGAGAAGGAACATACCATGCAAATTTTTCCTGCAGTGATTTGGGGCCACTGCCATGCAAGTCCTTGAACACAATGCACAAGGCCTTAAAAAGTATCCGCTGCGAGATTGGAAGCCAATGCAGCTCTGAGAGTGCCTGAGAGGCGGGAGAACGGCGTGATCTCATCAATGCCAGCTTGGCCGCCATGGTCTGTATTCGCTGTAATCTCTCAATCAGATACTTCGGTGATTCCAGCAACAGAGCATTACAGTAGTCCAACCTACTAAGGATAGTACCTCTGATTATCAGTGTTCTAGCCTGTATTGAGAACAGTGGGAGAATTTTTCGGAGTGCTCTAATCAAAGTAAAGCAACACCCGACTGTTTTATTAACATGCTTTTCAAGTGTCAACTTATCATCAAACATGACTCCCAGATTACGTACTGAATTGCTAGGAGCCAATGAAGTGGTAGTAGAGGTAGGCCAGAAATCAGACGGAAGTATAGGGCAGATCCAAAGCAGACATGCTGACTACTGCTCCCCCCATCCATGTAGACTGGTCTGACCACTTCCTCATTCCCTTCCGTTTTCACCTATCGCACATTATAACTCTCGGCCAACCTAAAAGAGCTACTACCTGGTTCCGCAACACTAAGAACATTGATCTTGACACTTTTTGTGATTCTGCTATGTGGGCACTTCCTAGACTAGACCCTAACGTGGATGTCAACTTTCTCACTTCTCAGTGCCTCTCAGTACTAGCAGTCGAAATCGACAATGTCGCTCCACTCCAAAGCAAAAGGAAAAGACCCACCCCCTCAGCACCTTGGTTCAATAAAGCTCTCTACGATGAAAGGAAAAACCTTAGAATCCTGGAGAAACATTGGAGAAAATCTCCTTTCACCTCCAATCTCTCTCTTCTACGTTCAGCAAGATCCAAATATCACAACCACATCTTCCTTGAAAAAGCATCACATTTCAGATCCCTCCTTGACTCAGCCAAAAACAGACCCAAAAAACTTTTTGACCTCATCAAAAACCCAAACTGTTCTCCCCTAACCATTAAGCCTGAGGATTCCACAAAGAAAGCAGCAGATTTCGCTATATTCTTTGATGAAAAGGTCAAAGCACTGGTGGATCAGGTCGCCCACCCTACCCCCATTGAGGAGCGGAAATCCTTAGTTACCTGGCAGAACTTTGACGTCATCTCGGAAGATGACCTCCTCAAATGCATCCTCGAAACTAAACCCTCCAACCATTCTTCTGACCCCATCCCTAGCGACATCGCCATCGATTTCTACACCTATACTCTCTCTTACTGGACCAGGCTAGTCAATCTCTTCCTCAGTCAAGGCTCCCTCACGGTTGCCCTCAAATCAGGACAGGTCACCCCTCTTCTAAAAAAAACCTCCGCCGATGCGAACGACCTCAACAACTTCCGCCCTATCACCAACCTCCCTTTTCTTTCGAAAATCACCGAAAAATGTGTTGCTGAAACAACTTTCCTTACATATTATGGACAATAACCTCCTCGACGTCTTCCAGTCTGGCTTCATCCAAAATTGCAGCACTGAAACAGCCCTGCTGCAAGTGATTGATGATGCGCTGCATATACTCGACTCTGGGGAATCGTGTCTTCTGATTCTTCTAGACCTCTCTGCAGCCTTTGACACTGTTAATCATAGCACCCTCCTCAACACTCTTCAACATAGAATGGGATTGGATGGCACAGTGCTCAAATGGTTTGCCTCTTTCCTCTCGGACAGATCCCAAATGATCAAGATAGCGAACAGTCTTTCATCTCCATTGGCTGTAGGTCAAGGCGTCCCTCAAGGTTCTATCCTGGCACCCACTTTGTTTAATCTCTACCTGGAACCATTAGGGAACCTTCTAAGCAAATCTGGGATCCATTACCATCTTTATGCGGACGACACTCAAATCTACCTTAAGGTGTCTTCCGCACACGATCTCTCACTACTCAACTCTACTCTCAACTCTATTCACAACTGGATGTTAGCTCACCAACTCATTCTTAATCCCGCCAAAACTGAATTCCTCCTCCTCTCTACCTCTCTCTCATCTCCTCCTGTTCAATCTTGGATGGATCAGCTGAACCTACTCAACAACAAACCCATCATTGTCGACAGCGCTAAATCCCTAGGTGTGATTCTTGACAAAAGACTCAACCTAATCTCCCACATCAACTCTATTGCTAAGAACGCACGTTACCAGTTGCGCCTTCTATGGGGGATCCGTCGGTTCTTCCCGGAGAAAGACTTAAAAACCTTGGTACAATCTCTGGTTCTCTCAAGACTGGATTATTGCAATTCTCTTCTGACGGGCCTACCCAAATCCCACCTCTCCCCTCTCAAATCCATCCTCCATTCAGCAGCTCGCTTCATTTCAGGGTCTAAACGAAGCAACCACGTCACGCCTATCCTGTCCTCTCTTCGATGGCTTCTGATCGAGGCAAGATCTATTTACAAAACTGCCTGCATCACACACAAAGCCTTACACACGTCCTCCCCTCGTTACCTGGCGAATAAATTGAAATTATCCGGTGGCTCTCGCCCTTCTCGCAATGCGGAAAAGCTTCTGCTTGAGCCCCCCGTCTTCAAAAGGGAAAGATCGATGGCTCAATCCTTCTCAGGCAATGCGGTGAGAATCTGGAACTCGCTTCCCCCATTGCTCCGGGCCACCTCCTCTACCCGGATCTTCAAAGCTGACCTCAAATCTCTTCTCTTCCAAAGACACTTTCAGAACTAATACTTTCAGTCTCCGGCCCCTCTAGGAAGTTCGCTCTTCATTGTAAATTTGTACTTTTTCCTGTACATTCCTCACCCTTGCGTGCTGTGTTGGATTTTTTGTTTGTGTACCCTTCATTTTAAGTCTCCTGCTTAATTCACGCCCTCTCTACTCCCTTAAGGAAGTTCTTCCACTATAGGAAATTCTGTACTCCATGCCTATTGAAGTGCCTTCCCAGTGTGTTCTGAGTGACTGCCACTTATTGCAGTATTATTCCTCTATTTGTATTTTGTATCTTATGTATCATGCACACCTGTCACTTTTTAGGTCGAGCCTCGAGTAGCGCGCAAGCGCTGCTTAGAGGCGAAGACTTTTAGTAAGTGAGTTTTGAAAGCAGTCCCAAAAACGCTCGTGCGTCGTGGCTGGCCTTTTTGAGATGGGTACGCGCGGCAGACATGTGTTTCCAATTATCGTGCCCAGACGCGGGCGCGATAATTGTAAACACATGCCGGCAAAAGGCCATGACGCACGAGCGTCTGGTCAGCTGACCAGGCTGCCGCGCTCGCTCGCCCTCGCCCCCGCTCCTCTCTTGTTCATGAAAGGTGGCGATTGGCAAACGTGGGACACTTTTTTGTGTGACCGGCCCAAATTTTTGGCCCAATCCGATCCTGCACCTCAGGTAAACAAATAACGCCCATTCTGAATTATAAATTCTTCTGCACACCAGCTCACGTTCACAGTGAGTCTGCGTGATGGGGACATCCCACCAGGCCGTTCGGCTTCGAAACTGTACTGCTGTCCCGATAGATGAGGTGATGTGGATCGGTTGTAAACACTTTCTGCATTTCCTGTCTCCTAAACAGGTGGGAGTTTGTAGATGTCACCTGCCTCCGTTAGATTTATAGTTAGCGATATTCCCCGATTCTTTGGAAAGGACGGTAGTTTTCAGAACCTCCCTGCTGCCTCTGATCTCAATTAGCCTGCGGAGCTTCCGCGCCTGCGCACTGTTGTCTGCCCATCCCATCTTGGCCCTAGTTCTGATCGAGGAAGAACGGATAAAAGAAGGGACCGGGAGACGCCTGAAAGGAGCAGGGAGACCCTGCTGCACAATGGAGAGAAAGGTATGGAGAAAGTAGCGGGAGTTCAGGGAACTTCCCGGCCACATTGCCACCGACCCCACAATAGCTGTCCGACGCTCCACGCACGGCTTCATCACCCCCTTCTAAACCGCTGAATACTCTCAATACACCCATATAAACTGATCGACCCTTTTAACCCCTCCACGCCCCTGCGGATAGCCGACTGCAGTTCACCTTCTCCACTTTAACTCCTCAAGTGCCCTGCCCCGTTGCACAGCTAAATCACCTCCCCTTGTATAATGGACCACTCCATCTCTACCATGGAAGCTGGACTGCCACATTGCTGCATTACTCCTTTTCTCTACTCCCTCCCTTTCCACAGCCTCTGACCTTCTCTATGCCCCCCTGCATTAAATGTTGCGCCCCCGCTCAGCTGCATCACCGAATCCTTTCCCGCACATCTCGTTCACAACCCGTTGCAGCAGTCTCACTAGCGCAGCTTCCTAGTTCACCTAATCCATCTGCATAGTTGGATCTACCACCATCCTCGTGAACAGCTGCTTTACCCCGTTCCTGCACGGACAGAATGTGAAATCTTACTATATTTCAAATAGGCGACTTTACCCCTCTCAGAGTAAACATAAAGTGTGCATTAATACCCTTCTTCACTTCCACGATGCCCCTTTGCAAATCATATAAAGTGCGCTGTCGAGACTTGGATAGATTTAGCCCATGCAGCTAAAGAGAAACACTGCTCATTTGTGAAATTATGGTTTTGAGGATATCTGTGAATTCCTACACCTCACACTGATTTTTGTAACGTGATTACGTTTTTCCAATAAAGCCATTGTTAAACAATGGGAGAGCTTTTCCCCAACTGGAATGTTAACCCGCACAAAAGTGTAATGCGGTGACTCCCACAAGTTTCCTCTTTATAGCTGCCACATGCACTCCTCAAGGCTAAATGGAATGCAGGAGCTCCCATGGTAGCTCCAAAGAAGAACTGTGAGCCTTTCAAAGTGGTGGAAAACTATACATTTCCATACTTCCACTTGAAGAATTTGCCTACATCAGGACTGTCTCTTATTTCCACCTACTGTTGCCCTGCCAACAAGTAGCTGAAAAGTACGCTTTTCTTTATAGCTTTTGTAACTTGCGGCCGAAGTGCATAAAAAAGTATGGGAAATGTGATCCTGAGCGCAATGGTGAAGGGGCCAGTGAGTGTGAGGCAGGCCCAGAGATGTGCCTTAAAAAACATGTTTTGCGGTCATTTTGCTGGCATTCACATTCAGGTAAATTCATATACAATATAATGCACACACCTTAAATGAAACAATGCCAGTTAAAGTAATCCGTGCAAAGTGGACTCTTTTATGGTAGGTTATGTGAAAGCTCAATTGGTTAATGTACACACTGCAGATACCTGTGTGTGTGTAACCAAACAGCTGCAGAACGAAATCCTGGTTGGTGCAGTGGGGGAATAGTGATGTGTATTTATAGTACTACGAGGTCCTAGCCTGTGACCAAAAGCATTGTAAACATGCAAGTCAACTTGCAGTGGGCCTAGGGCCTTTCCATTGCTTACCATTGTTTTGATTTATAGGCTCTAACATTTGCCTGCTTCATATTAGATTGCCTGCAATCCTCTTGTGTTTGCCCCTACCCAGGAGCATAGCCTCTTTATCAACCTTTTGATCGGCTGAATTGTATTCTTTCACTGGCCCCATTTAAGGAGCTACTTTTTTCTTATTCATTAAGTGCTCAATAAGAGTGCATGTGTTTTTGTTGGTTCCCATGGCCTCTAATATCCGTTCCCCTGTTGCTTCCCCTTCACTCTGCCACCACTTCCTCCTCCATTGCTCCACTACCCCTTGCAGTCCTTAAGAATATTCCTTCAGTTTCATTTTTGGAGGGCCCTGCAGCTGACATTTGCTTCCAGGCTACTCCATAGTACATATAGTGTTTATACTCCTCTCCAAGCATTGGCATAGCCAATAGGTCTCGCCTTTGGGACCTTATAAGTGTTTAGTTATCCAGCAGAATATCTTTGGTGCAACAACATCAACTGTTGCATGGCTAAACACTTATAAGGTCCCAAAAGCGAGACCTATTGGCTATGCCAATGCTTGTTCCTCTTGTAACGTATACCTCTTTTTGTATCTTGCTTGTTTTTGTTATTTGCACAATTGTCACTTTTTCCTCATGTAATGTATCGCTTGCTTTTGTATTATGCTCACTTGTAACCTTCTCCTCATGTAATGTTACTGTTCCTATTATGAAGTGCTCTGACACCTTCGGGTAAAGTCCGCGCTATATAAAAACGCATAAATAAATGAGTCATTGTTGCCAAGGTGATGACGTCAATACCAGATCACAAAAGACTACCAGGGTGGCCTCCTCTGAGCCTTCTCTGTCCAGACCTATAACCCGTGAGCAGCCACCCTTTCTTTGCTCAGTTGATGATGCCATTAAAATGTTGTCTGCTCCGCCCGTGCGCCGCCCCCACCCGGCCATCTGTTCCTCTGTTTGGCTTTGGTCGGGCTGTCTGTCCTCAAATTAGCGCTCCTAAAGCACTTCCGTACGACGATTGTCTGTACTAATGTGCCCGGTGTCCTGCTGCGGCCACTCCGAGTCTTTATTCTGTTTTTTTAAATTTTAATGCCGATTTATATAGCGCGAACTCGACCCGAAGGTATTGGAGCGCTTTACATGAGCACCGGTTACGTTACACAAGGACACATTCAGGCACGGGGAGATTAAGTGATTTGCCCAGAATCACAGGATGTGGACGCGACCCCGAGGCTGGAACCTTGGTTTCCAGCACCAAAGTCGGCAATCTAGCCGACGGACCACATCCTCTCTTTGTTCCCTGCTGCTCGCAGCAGGTACAGTATTGTCTTACACTGACTGTTTTGCAGCAGACAGACACCATTCCCTTTTTCACGCCCGTCCCAGGGATCCCTTCTTGCCTTTCGCTCTGGAAATGTTTTTGTCTCTGCATTGTTTTTAACAGGCCTAACGATTAAGGGGCCTTGCAGTCAGATTGTCTTTTTGCTCCGTCACGTTTACACCTCTACTTTCTACATCGCTCTGGGTTGAATATGTGCAACTTATCCCCAACCGAGAATGCGTATCGTCTCTAGTTCCTCTTTTGTTAGAACTGTTGTGGCTTCGAGGTGCGAGTTTGATGGTGGATTGAAACGAAACGACCCGTAAACTCTATGACGTAGGCAGCAGCCACCACATCTGCTTGGTGTTTCCGCATTCCGTGGGTAGAAAGTATTTTCGGTAAATAGGCCATAATTATGTGAAAAACATTTTACTTGTATTGTGTAATAAATTATCGAACATTCAATAATGATTACCGAAAATGCTCTGTGATTTCACCACAACTGCGTTCTTGCAGCTGCTTGCCTTCCACACTCGGCTCCAATCGCTGCCCTGGCAATATATATGACATTTAAAATGAGGCCAGGGACGGAAATGTTCAGTTCTACAACAGCCCCCAAATGCCAGCCCCGGCGGAAAATAAAATCCCGGAAGTCAGTGTCTTATTGCTGGGCGCCCCGGGACCCCAGGGAATAGCCGGTCACGCACATTGGTTGCTTGTTAACATGGGAGCAAGAAACTGCATTGCTTCCCCGACCCAACTTTATTTATGACCTTTGCTGACGCGCCACGGGGCGATACCATGGGGCAGGGACGTGCAGGGCTTACCTCGTTGTGCATTGCAGATGGCTTAGTCTGTATACTTCTTAAACCTTCTTAAACCGTGACACGTTGCAACAGGGCCGGTCCTAGGATTCGTGGGGCACCGGGCAGGATAGGAACATGTGAGGCCCCTCTAATTTGCATAAGATGTAGTATCACAGCAAGTGACATCATAAGAAGTGTCCACTGACTAATCATTTTCTGGCACTGTTGAAGTAGCTTTGCAAGAAGCTACCTCTCTAATGTGTACATCACTGAGATGGCTACAAATACAAATAATAGCCCTAATAAAATAAGTGCAAATATTTTAAAGCTCTATTATGTGAAAATGCAACACGTCTAACGGGGTTAAAAAGCTAGGCCTCTATCTCTCCAAAACCGATGTTTTCAGAATAGTGCATGATTAAAATTCTAAAACAGACTGCCCCATAGCTACTCAGTGGGTCTTCAGGTGACTCCCTGATACTCCTGTTGCATCAGTGAAGTTCAAGGTTGAGGCATTTGGTTTTAGCAGGCATGGGCGTCAACACAAAGGGGTCCATGCTGGTTTGGGTGAGTGACCTGCAAATGCTCCAGTAAACAGAAAGCACTGATTAAAGAAAATAAGAGGATGAGATGACACAGATGACATACACAGGTTGGGTGGCAGGAGCACCAAAAGCTAGACCATTCCCACAAATTGAATGCCTAAACCCAGCAACTACTCTCAAACTTCATTTTTAAGAGATGAAAAGAGCGGAACTAACTTAAAGATATAAAGATGAGGTGGCTAAATAGGGACAAGAATGTGCATCCAGGGAAAAAAACTGCCAAAAGCTGCAATAGGAGCAAGTCACTCAACAGACAAGTAGTAAATTGAAGCAACAAAAGAAGAGGGATTTATTTTAGCAGACTCAATGCAGTTTTCCCTTACAAGGAAATGAAATCTAGCAATGTGGAATAGGTTGGGGAGGTGGTGTTTGACTTTCAAAATAAATCTCCCAGAATCCCTGAGCTTTGCATTTTTAAAGATTTTAAGTCACATATCCTTAATAGCTGAGAAGACACTTGCCAAATTGCGAAGGGTCCAGACACATGTCGCTTGACTCAAATTTAGCCTAAGAAGTAACAATCAAATTGCACTTACCCTTGGTAAATGCACTGGATCTTGGTTAAAGAGACAATTGAATGCAAGACCCTTGAAAGACCATGTCCATTATCCATAAATTACTCCAGTCATGCCCCAGGCTACCTAATCAAAAACTTTTGGTCCTTCCAATCGCCAATACTATATTTGCCTTCCTAAAACTACTGGCCACCCACTCACCTAGGCTCAGTGACTGGCTAATCGCTCCATGTGTGATGATGTACTCTATGGAAATGAGACACTCGCTCCTCAGTCAGCTCCCCTCTGCAGCCCCCTTTTACTGTAAACTGCCACTTATTCTCACCTCCAAAGCAAGGCTAATTTAAAGTATACTGCTGAAAAGCAGCAATTTCTCCAGGCCTCACATCGCTCCATCTTGTGCTGCCCAGGCCTTCCCATTATCATTCTGCACTTGACAGTGATCAGGCTATCTTTGGGAGCATGACCAGACTGACCCTGTGCAGCATCCTGGTAAATGTATTTTAATACTCTTTTGGACAAGATAACTAGTGTTCTAGTGGCTCTAGTTTCTTGGACAGTTATTGACAAATGATAAACTTTAAAACACGTTGGAGCAGATACCTAATAGGCCTTCAAACTACTTTTACAAGATATTTGGGCTTCTTCTCCTTCCCCTTTCCTCAGGGTGTTTTGTTAAATTGCACCAAATTGTGAAGCTAAAGCAAATTTCTTTAGTTATTGTTTTATTGAACGAGATGAATGAAAATACCACACCAAGAGGGTATCCTGGCGCTAAGGGATTTCCAAGGAAAAGGTACAGACTATACTAATGTATGGAAAGACAAGTTTTAAGTTTTTTTGTGAAGATTTAAGATGTACCATAGCTCAAGACTGAGACATTTCCAGTCCTGCGCAGCTAGAAAGGAGAAGGATCTACCTCCAATATGATCCCTCTTAATTTTAGGATGGCGTGGCTGTTACAGAGCGTACGATTCTGGAATAAACGGAAGGAGTAATACAGTGCTGAAGAATGAGCGTGCCCTTTTATGCAGTGCACAATGGCAAATTGATAGATCGTTTGGTAGCGGTAATCAGCAGAAAGAGTATCTAGAGCAGCCTCAGATTAGAATCCTATCACTGTTCTTAATGATCTGAAGGGTACCAAATGCATAAGGTGGGAAGTTCAAGACAGGGAACACTTGCATGATCTGGTTGTGAGAAGATAATTGACTGTACAACAGTCTTGCTTAATGACAGGTGAAAATGCAGGAATTTGTGTTGCATATGGATGTAGTAGAAGTAGATAACACACCGTTTGTCCAGACAAGGAGAGAAGACATTGGAAAATAAATCCAAGATTTTGTTGTTGACACAACCATGGTGCTTGATTGGCCCAGCTCCAGAAGCCACCAAAGAGCAGTGTATATGGTACCAGGCCCCTTAAAGATGCAGATGTCTGATGTTTTGCTATTTAGTTTTAATGAATTTGTCTTTATCCAAAAAGCAACTGATTGCATGCAAGTCCAAAACATTTTGTTGGTTAGAGACCAGGCCTCTCAGAAAGGATAGAGCTGAAGCCACGTCAGGAGAATACCTTGAATTCCAGGTTGTTTCAGTTGATTCAAAAGCACCGGATGGGAAACTGATAAATTCAACAATATAATTTAGTAATATCAAGGCTGCTTTGCCTTCCTGATCAAGAATCAGGCACAAACTGTCCGACACAGCAAGAAATGCTACTTCCAACTTATGGAGAGGTCAGAATACAACTGGCAAGCGATTAAGAAGTAATTTAGTTTATATGAAACAGATTTGTCAGTTGACTTATTTTTCAAGGATTTTTCAGAAAAAGGCAGCAAAGAGATGTTAGAATATGCCGAGAAGCTTTGAGCCTGCTGAAGGATTTTTGAGCAGAGGAACAAATGCCGCTTTTTAGTTTTTTTTTGTTTTTTTCTACACTGGTTGAGACAGATGACAACGCAAGGGCGATATTGCAAATGGAGGTCAGGGCAGAGGCTATGATATTTAGATGTCCATTCATGAAATGGGCAGGAAAGGGTCCCAAATGGGAGCTAGATTTAATAGAAAGATCAAGAGTAGTAAGAGTACGCAGAGAGCAGGCTGTAATTCCGCAGACATGTCGAGGATGGTTCGAGATCACAAACTTTTGTGAAGGATGACACACATCGCAAATCTAAGCCACACTTTCTACTTGGAAAATAAAGAGACAGGTAATTGCAAACTTTGGCAGAAGGCTCAATGTACTTAGCAGCACATGCTAGTTCAAAAACACATTTACCTCTCCTCCAGCCTCCTACTTTTTTTTGCTAATTCTGCCCACTTACATTCACCTCTCTCCTCTGTGCTTTACTTTTTACCTCACCTCTTGCTCAGCCTATTTTCTTCTATTGCTGGTTCAGCCCCTCTTACATCCACCTCGTTCTGCATGCTCTTCTTTTAACGTATCATCTTTACCCAATGCCCAAGCCTTTTACCTTTACTCTCTGGTTCTGCCACATTTACATCCATCTTGACCCTCACACCTCCATGCTCTACTCTTTACCTCTCATCTTTCCACCTTGCCTCTCATATTCACTTGCTGATTCCTCCCCTCTTAAATCCACATCTCTCTTCCCTGCCCTACTCTTCACATCTCAACTCTCCACCCAGTCTTTATCTTCTTTGCTGGTTATGCCATCCTAAATCCAGCCATGCCTTTAACTTCTCCCCTTTCCTTTTATCTTCTCTTGCTGCTCCCGCCTCGTTACATACCTCTCCCCTTCCTTCTTCCCTCTCTCCTCTTGCTGATTCTGCCCTTCTTACATCGAACTCTACCTCCCTGATTTACTCTTCATCTCTAATCTCTCACCAAGCCTTTAACTTTCTCTTGCTGGTTCTGCACATCTAACATCTACCTTCCCCTCCTCTCTCGCTCTTCATCCAACCTCTTAATATCTCTTGGTGGGTCTTCTCTCTTGCATCCACTTCTCTCTCTCTTGCCACTCTGCTTATGTACTCTTGCTGGTTCTGTCTCTCTCATAGCTATGACTTTTATCAATACACTACCTTCACTGCTCATCTCTCCCCCAGCCTTATAACTTTTGTCACTGGTTCTGCCCCATTTACATCTTCTCTCGATTTTCATCCTCTTGAACACTCTAATCTTTTCTCACAGATTTTGCCCCTTACACCACCTATTTCCATTCATGCTCTACTCTTATTCTCATCTCTTCCTCAACCCTTATTTCGTGGATTATGCCCCTTTTACATCAATCTCTCTGCTATCCTCAGCTTTGTTGCTTCTCTTTCTCGTTATGTCCCTCTTATATCCACCTTTCTCCTCCATGCTGTATGCCTCATCTCTCCCCCTGGCTCATACCTTTTTCACTGATTCTGGCCTTCTACATCCACCTCTACTCATTCCCTCTCTCTTCTCTGTATAAAGTTTCTTGATTGTTCTGCCTCTCTTACATCTACATACCCCACCCATGTACTGCCCTTCACCTCTCATTTCTTCCTTCAGCGTCCTAACATTTCTTTGCTGGTCTGTCCCCTTTACATCCACCTCTCCTCTTTGATCCCCTTACCTCTTACCTTGTCTCGCTGTTTGTCTCATATATCCAAGTCTCCCTTCCATACCCTACACTTCACTTTATCTTTACTACTGTCTCCTACCTTTCTCACAAATTCTGCCTCTATTACACCCATCTCCTACCTACCTGCTGAGCCCTTCACCTCTCATCTCTCTGCAGTCTCTAGCCTTCTCTCACTGGTTCTACCTTTCTGAAATTTACCTCTCCCCTGCCTCTCTACCCCAGCCTCTTACCTGCTCTTGGTTGTCTTGCCCTCTTACATCCAACACTCACCATTCCCTCGCTATGACACTTAAGTTCTCCTGATGGTTCTGCTTCTCTTATATCTACCTCTCCTATCCAAGCACTGCCTTTCATCTTTCTCTTCAGCCTCAACTTTGTTCACGGGTTCTGCCTCCCTCATGTCCACCTCTCCCCTCCATGCTCAACTCTTTAGGGGTGATTTTCAAAAAAGTCATGCGACGCAGCGCAGGCCCCCCCGTGAGGCTGCGCTGCAGTGCGCGACAGGGAGGGAGCAGGAGAGCACCATATCTTCAGACATATGGCTCTCTCCTCCCCTTTCCCTTGCGCCAGCACTCATTTCAGCTCTGTGCGCCATGCACACACCTTAGCACCGTAGCGCTAGAGTGTGTGCATGAGTGTAGCATAGGTTTTGTACAGGAAGGGTACCCTTCTTGTGCAAAATATTGTGCTGGGTACGATACAAAGCTTTTCCCACTTTGCATACGTGCTGCACAGTGTAGCACGCATGCAAAGTCGGAAAAGCATGGAGAAATGAAAGCATTTCTCTTGTTAGCGCCTCCTTTGAAGGGGCGTTAACTTTTTCCGCAAAACCATGTTCACAAATCTTTGTAAATATGGTTTTGCGTCAAAGGGCATGGGTGGTTACATGGGAACGCCCATGTACCACCCCCTCGGCGCAAAGTAACGCAAAGCAGTGCTTCGCGCTGCTTTGCACTACTTAGAGGGTGCTTTCCAGCGCAGAACAAGTTTTCCGCTGGAAAGAAAATAGCAGCAAAAAAAAACTGCGCTGGTTAGCGTCACTTTTGTGACGCAAAACCAGCGGAAAAGGTTTGAAAATCTCCCCCTTCATGTTTTATCTCTCTCTCACCTCTACCCTCCATTCGCTGTTTCTGCCTCTCAAGCTTCCACCTCTCCCCTACATGCTCTGCTATTCACCACTCTTCTCTCCGGCCTCTTACCTTGCTTCACGTCTTGTGCCAGGGCGCAATACAGGCCCCTGCAGCACAGATGGGCCCACAACACTTCTGAGGGCCCCATCCAACCAGGGGGCTCCCATTCAGCCTTGGGCCAATGAATATCTGTGAGATGTGGGAGACTCTGGGGCCCATTATCACATTCTGCAGAGAGCGACCCCATCATTTTGTGTTACACAACTGCTCTCGTGTTACTTTTCAGATGCGTAAAACAAGGAATGGTGAGTGGCTTGAGGGGTTATATAACTTGGGTATATCTTGGAGGGTTCATTGCACTCCCCTTGGGGTGATAAGGATGGATGTGGGATCACCCCCCATCCCTCCCCTAACTGACTGCTATCATCTTCACTAATCTTTTAAAGACCCAATTGCTCATTCTTCCTTCGGTTCATGTAAATTACATGAAAATAAAAAACACCAAGCGCTTATAACTGGAGTTATTATTTATGTTTAACTCCTTTTATGTTTGTTTTGGATGAACATGCTTGTTTGAGGAAAAAAAAAACAGAGTTGCAAAAAAAGAAAAGAATAATAACCCCTTTATCCATTTTCTGTCTTCTGCCTTTCCCTTCAATGGAAGGAGCAGCGCCTATTGTGACGTGAGGTCACTCTATGTTTTTGTTGTGAGCCCTGCAGGATGCTCTGCTTTCATTCATGCAGGGGCAGGGCTCACTTCTCACCTCAAGCCAGTTCAAGTAGCTGCCTAACTGCTGTTATCATGCAGATGCAGCGATTAGGCTGATCACGGCCACAAACCCAGCCTTGCCCAGTCTGCAGCAGCTGAAAGGGATGTGGTGTCATGTCATGTCAGCCGGGCCCGGGTGAGGGGGGCCCCGCTTTGGGCCTTGCACACTGCACCATGGCTGCAAACCCCAAAGGAGGGGGCTCCCCACCTGTAACTCGAACAATGGCACCATTTCAAAAGGATGATGGACTCGTGGGGGGCCCCATCGTAGTTAGACTGCCGCGGGGCCCTGGGCAGTTGCCCACACTGCCCATGCCTAGCGCCGGCCCTGCGTTGCAAGCTATTGCAGTACCTCTTCGGTGCACTGACATCATGGTCCCAGGGACATCTCCAGGTTTTTGGGGTACCTGGGCCTCATCTATTTTGGGGGCCCCTTTTCCTAACATCTTTGCAGTTATGATCCATTTTCAGCTAAATCTCGCCCATTGATAATTCCTAAAAATTAACTTATAGTAAAAGAAAAAAGAAAAATGATAGGCAATTGCTTATTTAGAATCAGCACGCGTATCATTGTACATCCCTCCTTTTCTTGAGTTCCCTTGGACTCCCTTAATCCACATACAGCAAACAGATTGGAATGGACGTGGACCATGGGGCAGCCCTGTATGAGTCTGTGGTATACTTGTCAACATCCTATTAATAAAGAGGTAGAGGTCGTTATTACAGGTCGACTGTTCAGATAAATTAATGAGGGGCCCTGGGCCAGAGCCCACTTTTTCCATGCCTTAAAACGTCTCTGCATGGTCCTTTGCGTTACTACCCACAGCATGGGATCAAACAGGGACTTGAAATTGCTTCCCTGTGTCTTGTCACTTATCAATACTATGTCCCCCACTCTTTTGATTTTGGCCTCCTCCTGTGGCTTACTCGGTTTGCTTTGTTCCTTCTGATCGTGGCACCAGTCGCATAGAAACCTTTTGAGGTCCACGTAGGATGACACAGGATGGAATCAAGGGGTGCCTTCCAAACAGCAGATACACACCTTGTGAGAGTGTGCAGGGTTTTATGACATTCCCTCAAGAACCTGTACAGAGCCTACTGCAGTGGCGGTGCGTCCATTGTGGCGCTGGGGCGTTGCCCTACTAATGCCACATGGCCCCAACATCGTATAAGTGGAACGAAGTTGTAAACGATGTTGGAAGTTACAATAAAACTCACGCTAATTGAATTCCTGGCCAGCCGGTCACCGGGCCACGCCCGGCCCGAGGCAATCAGGATGCTGAAGGGGGTGGGGCTGCGGCACTCAGGGTTTGACTGACAGTGAGTCAGTGACAACAACAAGCAAGGGTGGTGACGTGACGGTCTAGCCTCTAGCGCACTAAGCACAGCAGCAATAGTGCACATGTTTGGTTTTGGGCTGGTCATTTTTCCGACCAGCCCGAACATGCTCACTAGGCTGCACATTAGGAGACCGAGGGTTGCTTCATGCCGCAGCCCCCGGTCTCCTAATGGGCGGGGGAGTACCCTGCTCAAGCCAATCCTGGCGCTGCTGGAGCAGCGTCTGGATTGGCTGAGAGGCACGCCTTCACCGCGCAGACTGGCGCAGTCTTCTTAGGTGTACACCTGTGGTGTTGCGATTTTTGCTCTGCTTTCTAACAATAAGGTATTTATTTGATTGGGACAGTGCAACGCTTTCTCTTGCGTGCGTGTGCATATGCGTGCGATTGAGTGCATGGTGTCTGTCTGTCAGCGCACGTGTATGTGTTTGTGAGTGAGCATGAAGTTTCCAATTACAGGCTGATGTCTCCCTGGGGATGGCCGCCATGCATGGCTCACTACGACTAGGCCCTGCCTCCTGTACAGGCAGTGGGGCAGGCATGCGAAAATAACGCTTCATTACATTCCAGAGTAATTGCAAAGTTTATTAGGTCTGCTCGTTTACCATTCTGCCAGTGAACGCCGTGTCCTCATTACGACCTCCTCTCTGCACCTTCAGTATGAATTCTGGTGACGAGTAATTAGTGGACGCAACTTTCAATTTTACTTCGATTGTAAGATGAAACGCTGAACTGTGCGAAATACCAAAAGTAATTTAGAGCTACATCATTAACGCCTGGCGTCAGGGGGGAGGCAGCGGATGGCGGATAGTGTATCTCCAGGGTACTTCGTGCATCCGCACCTTAGTTCCCATTTCTTCCCGCAATCCCTGGATGGAGGCTGGAGCCATTACAGGATGATAAATGCCCGGCTCATGGTGGGAGACGTGCCTGTGTGCTGTGTGTCCGTGTGTTTTATGTGTGTTGTATGTGCCTCCGTGTGTGTGTGTGCGTTTGTTTTGTGTGTGCACTTGTGTGTTGTGTTTGTAAGTGTGTTGTGTGCGTGTATGAGCACGTACTCTAGAAGTTTGACCGCGGCCCCTTCTTCCATGGTGTCTTCCATTTCTGCTCTGTTTATTTCACATCGACCTCGCAAGGATGAGCGTGCGGCCAGCAGGGTCTCTGGCAGGAGAACGGGTGGCGTTCACTAATCACCCCTTCCTATCCCTTCTTGCTGGATATTATGCAGTAGCACGTGGTTAATTGTAAATGACTAGTGGGGAAGTGGGCGCCTCTGTGAAGAGTTTGTCTGCGGTGACTGTCCGTGAAGGGGTGTCTGTCTCCGTCCCGTGTGTTGCCGCCAGACCCCCCTCTCCCCTCTGTCATGCTTTCCTAAGCCGGAGTTGGTCGGTGTGTTAATGGCCGTGGGTTTGCGCTTTGCTCGGTTGCACTTGCACTCTGATGCCTGGCCTCCCACATCTTGCATTTAGAGTGGCACTAATACTTACATTGCTGCATATTTAAAAGCGCCCATTCATTCCCCAGGTTGGTTGATTGAGACTCCACTCTGATGCATGCATCCTCTGGCTCGGGGATAAGATGGCCTCCCTAGTACTACTGCTCGTGCTCGGTTGGATTCATTGACAGTATTTCATTTCTTTCGTCACCAAAAGAATGATAGAATCCTGATCATCGTTGAGATTGATACTTAGACGTAAGTCAGTGATTCTAGAGTCTTATTTACATATTGTAGAAGGGTTCAATAAGGATGACGAGGACTCAGTCCACTGCCTGGACGCCATCTTGTATAGTATAGCACTGAGGAGGGCGAGGATATGGCCTTTGCTGTGGGTAGGAAGGAGCTCCAGGCCAGCACTGACACTTGGAACCAGCTCCGCAAATACTCCGGCCTGACCCATATTGTTCCCCCCGCAGGGACCTACAGAATGTCATTCCTGAACGGTAGTACCTCTTGACTCTCTCAGACAGGCACCGCATGTGCAAACAGGGCAGCACTGCCATTGCTCTTTCGACTCACAGACTGCTGGGCCACTATTTTTGGTTCCCAGTGCGGCTGGTTACGCAGTGTTTAGTGTGGGAACCGAACCCAGGCTCTATTTGCACTATAGTGCAGTGGGTTCATTGTGCGGTAGAGTAGGGTCTACCTATGCTGTAGTACTAGGGCCCAGTGACTAACAGAGGTGCAAGGGTAATGAGTTTGTTTCCACTGCAGGTACACAGTTGGTAGTTGCGCTGTAGTCCGGAGGCTCCTGTCAAGTTGTACTGTAGAGTGGGGCCTTTGGATATAGCTGTCCTGTAGTGCAGCCTTTCAGGGTTAGTTCTTTAGGGAATGGAGTCTAGATATTGTGTAGTGCAAGTGCTGTAGAAGACCAGCTGGAACCTAGCTGTCTAGTATGGGGGTCGAGTGTTAGTTGTTCTGCGGACGGTGTGGGCTGCAGGGGTCTGGTTGAGCTGCATGAGTGTGTCTGTGCATGTCCTGTGCTCTGTTGTGTTTCAGCATGCCGTTCTGCTGTGTTATGTGCTGTCCCGTGTTTGCATGCTGTGCGCAGTGCTGCACGGTGCTGTGCTCTATTAAGCGCTGCAGTTTTGCATTGCATTGTGTACAGTGCTGTACTTTAATGTGCTCTGTATTGTTGTGTTATGTTATATTCTGCTTTGATGTTCACTGCTCTAATCAGTGTCAGTGGGAAGTAAGAGGTTGATTTTATTTTATTTGGTTGTGATTAGTTTAAAGAGCTCATTTATGAAAGAGAGCTGTTTCTACGACGCTGTTATATAGCAACAGGCCTCAGTCTCCTTGTAGTAGTAAGGGGGAGGTCAACATTTTTGTTTTCACAGTGCGCTTTGGGAATAAAAGGTTCAAACTAAATAAAAAACGAAATTAAGCAAGTCAGAGTGTTCGCAAAGTGGCTAGATTGATTTTATTCACACCCAAACATATTAGCGCTACTTTACACAGTTTGCCAGTGAAGCAGTACTTTTGTTTTCTTGTCTTTTTTGAACAGTTATATGACATCTCTTTATTTATGTAATAACTGCACTTTCACAATTAACCTTCCTGCTTTCTCAAATTTGCTTGAAAATGCCCCATTTGTCCACTCTTTTTTCAAATTTTTCTTGGGGGGAGAACCCCCCCAAACCCCCATTAGGTTGTTCGGGCGCGCTCGCTACGCTCGCACGCTGCGGTGCAGTATAACAATCATTTTACGCCTCGCCACTTTCAAATGTCACCGGCCGCCACTGCCTACTTGAAGTTATCTTTCTCTCGTTCCGATATGTGAATTGCTTTGTTTAGCAAGCGCATGAACCTTTCAATTGCTCCATTAGCCATAGGACATTGTGACTTTATTTTACAATCTCTAACATTCATTGACTTGAGGTAATGACTGAACACCTGACTTTAAAATGGAGGTCTTTTAGCTGTGCGGATTTTTTTTTCCGATTTTGGTTATCACAGCTTCTGCTGAAGTGATTGCTCGAACTCCAGTGGCGTAGCTAGACCTACTGTCACCCGTGGCAGACCCGAAGTTTGCCGCCCAGTGCAGGTAAGAGTGGGGGTGGGGGGGGGGATGGACGACCTGTTGATTTGTTCCGGGGTGAGGGTGGTTGCGACCGACAGACGACTTGTTCGCGGTCACTGGGGGTGGTAGTCAACAGCGACCATCAGATACTGTCTATCATACAAACTAGCAAAATCTATTCTAATGCAGAGCCATGGGTCATCCGGTGACTCTTATTAAATGATCGGGCTGGGGGGGCATTCACATGGCCCAGTGACTTGACATAACAGACAGGAAGCCATAAATTGTTCTACAAGAGAGTCAATTTAAGGAACCAAACCTTTTTGGCATATTCTCATTTTGGTTTTTATGATCCCTTTGTGTCCCGGATGAGCCAGATCAATAACATCATGAACTAAGGCTTTATGTATGACTAGGCTCTTTCCCCTCAGGAGCAACCTATTAACTTCAAGTGACGATTCATCTTGCACTTGAAGCTCTCAGTTTTTTAGGTGGAAGCCTACCAGATAGAACAGCTTTTTGGTTGCGACAAGACCTCTTAGGGCAATTCAGAAAGCCTCCCTGGGAATGCATTTTGCCCTTTGCATACCATATAACTCACAATTTGCTGGCTTTACTAGTTTTAGGCAGTCCAGCATATCTTTGTCCCTCCGGTGGAGCATAGCCTGTTCACAACCTCTCTGACTCGCTCCTTGTATTCTTCCTCGAGTGCTGGCTTTCTGTAAACAGATGTTTAAATTTTGTTCTTATTTTGTCATATTTGCTGTGCATCCAAAGACAGATGTCAAATGTCAGGCTTTGTCTTCTGAGGGAGCTTGGTGTTTATGTTCCTTTCTCTGACTTCAATGTGAGAGAATTTATGTGGCAATCTTGCTGGGTACTGGGGGTGGGAAAGGAGAGTTTTTTTCAATCACCCAACAAAATTTAAATGTCTGTAAATGAATTGTGCAAATATTTCAGAATATATCAAAATTAGGTAAGCACATTTTTTGTAATTCTGAAGTGTGGTGGAAACAACTATTTTAATACGATTAAAACAAATCAATACACTAAGTGATGCCATTTCCACACATTATCGTTTGTGCGCTGTACAGTTTTATCAGTAAAACTGTATGTGCAAATGTAATGGTCATTTCAATTGTAAATGTGTTGTCTATAATGGCAATGCACTACCACACCATGCATACTGCACTTTATGCCACTTCATCCTACGCCACTCCATTCTACGACACTCTAATCCACTGTATGCTACTCAACTCTATGCCTCTCTACGACACTCCACTCTTTGATACTCCATACCACTCCACTCTAACCCACTCCATCCAACTCCACTCTATGATACTCCACTACACAACACTGCACTCTATACCACTCTACACCATTCCACTCTACTCCACTCCAGGGCAGTTTGCACCACTGTGCAGGAACTCCAATCTATGTCACTCCACTCTATTCTATGACACTTTACGCCACTCTTTGCTACGCCACTCCACTCTACTCTGTGGCACTCCACTCTACTCTCTAACACTTTACTTCACTCTACACTGCACCAATCAGCGCCCCTCCACTGTATGCCACTAAACTCTGATACTTTACTCCACTCTATGACACCCCACTCCACTCTTTGCCACTCTAACCCACCCTACTATGACACTCTCTGCCACTTCACTCTAGGCCACTCTACTCTACTCTACTGCACTCCACTATACGATTCTTTCCCACTCCATGACACTCCACTCTATGACATCTACGACCCTCCACTCTACTCAATTCAATGCCACTCAACTTGACTCTACGCCACTCCATTCTACGCCATGCCACTCTGCGACACTTTATTCCACTCTGCGCCCCTCCACTCCACACCACTCCACTGTGCAACCCTCCACTCTACGAAAATCCACTCTGCTCCACGCTATGCCACTCAACTCTACAACACTCTACTCCACTCTACACCATTCTACAGCACTTTACTCCACTCTACGCCATGGCACTCTACTCTACTCTACTTCACTACTCCTTTCTACACCACTGCACTGTACGCCACTCTGTGCCCCTCCACACTACGACATTCTATGCCCTCCACTCCACTAAACTCTGACACTTTACTCTGCTCCACTCTACTACACACTACTACACTCTTAGCCACTATACTCTACTCCACTCTTAGCCACTATACTCTACTCCACTCTATGCCACTTCGCTCTAGGCCACTCTATGCCATTCCACTGTATGACACTACTCCACTCCATGACACTCCACTCTATGACACTCTGCGTCCCTCCACTCAACGCCACTCTACTTGACTCTACGCAGCTTGACTCAACTCTACGCCAGTCCACCCTACGGCACTTTGCTCCAATCTACGCCACGCCACACCACACCACACCACTCTACACACTTTATTCCCCTCTATGCCCCTCCACTGTATGACCCACATTGTACGACCCTCCACGACAATCCACTCTACTCCACTCTACAACACTCTATGCCACTCCACTCTGCAACACTCTACCCCACTCTGCACCACTCCACGGCACTTTACTCCACTGTACTCTACGCTACTCCACTCTAGTCCACTCTATTTCACGACTCCATTCTAAACCACTCCGCTGTATGCCACTCTGTGGCACTCTGATGTACTACACTCTTTGCCACTCTACTCTGACATGCTACTCCACTCTACACCCCTCCACTCTATGCCTCTCCACTCTATGTCCCTTCACACTACACCCCTCCACACTATGCCACTCCACTCTACGTCACACCACTCCACTCTACTCCACTTCACTATGCAACACTTTACTCCACTCTACGCCACTCCAGGCTAGACCACTCCACGCCACTCCACTCTATGACACTTCACTCTACGCCAATTCACTCCACTCTACAACACTCTATGCTACTCTACTCTCTGCCACTTTACAACACTTTAACTTTACTCCACTCTACCCCACCCCACCCAACTCTCTACTCCACTCTATTCAACTTCCTCTATGCCACTTTACTTCACTCCACGACACACTAATCCACTACTCCACTCCACTGTATGCCACTCCACTCTACGACATTGTATGGCATTCCACTCTACGTCAATCCACTCTACGTCACTATACTCTACTCCCCTCCACTGTACTCTCCTCCACTGTACTCCCCTCCACTCTACGCCACTCTATGCCACACTACTCCACTCTACTCTGACACTTCACCTCACTCATGACACTCCACTCCCCTCTCCGACACTTCACTCCATTATTTACCACTCATTATGCGACACTCCACACCACTTTTCTCAACGCCACTAACTTTAAGCTATGCTGAACAGCATCGACGCTGGTGTACACATGGCTAAAACATAGTCGCAAAGCCAATTGCTCTTGGGTAGGCGAGACCTATTGACTTTGCCAATGCTTGTTGTTCATTGCTCTCCGTGATTGCTAATGGCTGCTCTACCAAATCGTTTAATTTCTTTTGTAGAGAAAAGAGGCTATGGCTTTTTAAAGTGCCCAAGGGAAGTTGTGCAAAATAAGCCGGGATGAATGCTGCCTTCATCGCATGCTGACCCCATCTACTAATAAACAGGAGGGTACCCCCTTAACATTCTCACTACAACAAAAAGAGTAAATAAGTACCATCACAAGGTGGCGCTATGCCAATAGCATTTCGCATTCTAAAGAAACAGTCCATAAAGTTAGACCAGTGAGTGCATGGAAAAATACATCTTTATAGTGTCTTGTTTTAGTTTCATAGTGCTATAAGGCCACTCTGAATGTGCAGCTTTATTTGAATGTAAACTAAACAAAATGATTATTATGATTGGGGAATGAAAGAGGCCCAGGTTTACTATCCTTCATGCAACATACAACGGTGTGGTAAACTGATGAACTACGTTGTGCACAGGATACAACATTGCACAATGTCAGTGATGTTGCCGGTGGTGCAAATGCTAAAACAAAGCCGGCTTGGCATGATACATAGCCCAGTGATATGACACAAGCGCGAGCCAGTGGCCTTCAACGTGGAATTATTACTCGAGTTGGATATTCCAGTACAAATTCTGGCGTGCAGCACCCCCAAACATGCCAGCTTTGTAACACGTGATTTTGCATGAAGCACTCACGTTCCACTCAGGCGTATCATGGGATATGGGGCTTGCCACCTTGTGGGCCTAGTTTCACTTGGTGTAAGCATCTGATGCAAAGCCTGGTTATTTTTAGTTGATTTTATCCGGTTTTGTGTCAAAAAGTTGTTTGTGCCCGTTAAATCCATACACCCCTGCAAGCATATATTAATGGAAGTTGGCACTTCGTGGCGCAAACAGATTTTGATGCTGTGCGAAGGGCAAGTTTCGGTCCTAAACTCTTTAGTACATGGTAGTTGATGGACGCTGTAATGGGCTTTTGTGACGCTGAGACCTGTGGTAGATATGGGCCTGTTTGTTCCAGGAAACATTTTGCTTAATGCACATGATATACATCTAGATGTAGGTGTGTATACGGGCTATTACTATGCCCTCTGTAGTCCTTTATGTGCAAGTTGAAGTGGTTTTAAATTCCAGCAGGCTGCCTCAACCAGGGTAAAAAAGAAACCACAGAGTTAACAACAGCACATTTGTCTTTTACAGTGGTGCAAAACCTGCTGTAAGGAAAGCTATGAAGCACATAAAATCATGTTTTTTAAACGAAAAAAACAAGCTTTACAATGAAAGGATAAATTACAACGAATGCAGAATAAAACCCACAAAAACAAAGACTCACTAGTACTGAAACATACTGTAAAAGTTCTCTAGTAAAAGTGCATGCAATACTTTGTTTTTCTGAATTATTTTGGCTTGTTTCATTCATTAGGTACTGTTTAGTTGCTAATTGTTTCCTTTAAATTTGAAGGTGTGTGGATAATGTCTGCATGTACATTTTCTTTTGTGAATGTACATTCACTGGTCAAAGTGAACATTCTTTGGTGCTATTATACATTAATATAGGTTCTATTATACTACCCTGCCCCGGATGGGTGACCCAACTTCCCACCCCACCCCCGCCTCTTGGCCACCGCTCAACCACCAATATTAAATAACACTTCCAGACCTTGTGGTGGTGTAAATGTGGCAGCAGTTTATTAGCAGTTGTTCATAATCCACATGAGCGGTCATAAATTATCATGACAATAATCAGTACATGATCAATCATATGTACACAATCACAAAATGGGATCAGCCATACATCAATTAGTCCATTCACAAATCATTGATTCCCCCGTCTTAAGCTGGTGAGTTGTCCCCATAATCATCTTTGACTGCACTCTCCGGATCAGTTCCAGGCCGTGCAGTGGGAGCGCAGGCCCCCTGGGGTTACGCGCTGCTGCTTCTAGGCTTCCCTTACTACCGATGTGACATTAGCAGCACTCTCTGGCCATGCAGGGCTGCAAGTGCCGTGTCCGCTTTGCAGCTATCTCTCTTCTTGGCTCTTCCGTTGCCCACGGTGTCCCTGCCATGAGGCATCTCAAAGTCACCGCTCTGGTAATTCTTCCCATCCGACAGCCTACCGGCCGCCCTACTGTGCTATTGTTGCTGGTTATGGGTGCTGCCTCCGCTAAATACCCCAAATCTCCACGTGTTGCGGCTGCGACACCCGCTTCCAGGTAGGTGTGGGCGGGTGGGACAGCGCTCATGGTCAGCAGATGACCGTTGCCCCCACTGGCCTCCACTTTTGCCCTTGTAGGGGGACAAGCCTTCTTTTCTGCATTGGTAAGTCCAAACAACTCTTACCAATTCTATGATTGGCTTTCCTGGGCCGCAGCTGTCCACCAGCTCTTGTATTCCTGGTGCCCTTTGGGCACATTAGCCGTGGTCCTCGTACGGTCCAGCTCTGTCTACCCGGCATGCTCCTCTTGTTGGTTCAAACTTGCATTAGATAAAATAAGTGTACATCAGTTTGTCTGAATGTACATCCATTCGTTAAAGCAAATGTACATTTGATTGGGCTTAGTTCCATGTATGTCAGATAATTAATGAAGTGGACTTTGTCCCAGATTTTTATGTAATGACTATTTCATGCTGACTTGTTAGTAACCAAAGTTACGGAATCTGATGTAGTCGTAACGGCTTTGTGGAGGATTGCAGGCCAGTAGCGGCCGGCATGGATAGGCGGTAGCGGGGCGGGGGGCGAGGAGGGGGGTAAGGGGATATTAAAAAAAAGAAGAAAAAAAAACGTACCTTACCGCCACGTCTCCCCATCGTCTCTCCTCGCATCAGGAATGGAACAGGAAGCAGCCAGGCTCCCCTGACCAGGAAGGAGCCAGGCTCCCCTGGCCAATCACAATGCTGCTATGCTGCGTTGTGATTGGTCTGAGCACCGTGGTTCAGCGCTCAGCCTGGGACTGGTGGCCTGGGCATGTTCTCCATGCAGGCTGGAATGCAGCCTGCATGGAGAACATGCGAAGTGCGCATGACTGTTTGGCCGGCCCGAGAGTGCCAGCCAAACAGTCATTGCGCTCTTAGGAGGGTGCTACCACTCCTCCCCTGCCCTGCTCTGTGAGCAGAGCAGCCCACCCCCTCACGCAAAGCTGCTGCAGCAGTACAAAATAAAATAATAACATTATTTTATTATCATTTTATTTTTCCTTTCTTTCACTGCTTCAAAGCAGTGGGGTGATGCTCTTCCGCCTTAGCGGAGTAGCCGCCACTGTGTAGGCTTAATGTTTTTCATATTTTGACCATATCTTGTTGCACACATCCACGGTAAACACCCCTTACTCCGCATCCGTCACCCCGCATGTTGTTACAACGCGGTCGTTACAACGACCGCGTTGTAACAACGCATACCATTACCCCGCAAGTCGTTACAACGACTTGCGGAGGGGGGAGAAGGTGTTGGATTTAAAATCCAACACCTTCCCTACTGTCCGCACAGACTGGAGTTGGAATAGTAAATTATACTATTCCAACATCCAGCGCCCCCCTCCGCAAGTCGTTGTTACGACTTGCGGGGTAATGGTATGCATTGTTACAACGCGGTCGTTGTCACGACCGCGTTGTAACAACATGCGGGGTGAGGGAAAGCAGAAAAAAGAGGCATATTCACATCCACACTGTATATTAGTCTTAAATACATTTATCATAATTTTCTCAAGTGGCTGATGCTGTTTTTACCATTTTTAATGCACACTGGGAATAAATAGATTATAGGTCCCTAAGCATGGAGGAGGAGTGATGGCAGGAAAAGGAGAAGTTTGCTGGCTGCCTCCATGTGATAGTGTGGCGTACTTAGAGCAGTGCTCGGCCTTGCTGCTCCTACATTGTATTTCCCCTGTGGAGTGCCAGAGTTGGCTTTGCCAGGTACTTCTCTTCAGGGACAAGAGGAATAGGCAGGGCTTTCTTTTGCTGCCACAGCTAATGTGCATGTGGTTGTGGCATTTTTACTGGTGATCGCATATAGGTGGTCCCTTCATGCCTTGCAAAGGCATTGTAAAGGATGCGCACCCAGGCATAACTACTACCCACAACAGCAGTGGTACAACTACTTCAAAGGTACCTACTGGGAGATTCCAGGGTTGCATCTTAGCAGAAGCACGTGACATTTTTTGTGGGGTGTCAGTGCCACCTTGTTTGCGGAGGGGCTATTTCTATCCCCTCCATTTTCACAAATTTTCTCCTGGGGTTTGTCTGTGGTGCCTCCATATTTTCACCTGGGACATTCCTGTGTCTTGAGAACAGAGTGATTTACATTCTTCTTGGCGTTGAAAACATAACTTGGTACCCAGACAGCTGGGTAAACTTGCCTGGCTTATGGTTGACTAGTGAAGAAAGTTCCAAGCGCTGTGTCTAGTTGATCTGGCAGTCAACAGCACTATCCCCAGATGCCTCAAGAGTAAATGTTGTCACTATGTCTCCGGAAGTACCCTAAAATCGTTCTCCCAGGCTCTTCTGACTATTCTGCACATTTGCTGGCTGCTGCTGCATCGCTGTTCCTTTTCCTGCTGCTCTGTCCTTCTCTGGGACTTACTTCCTCTGGCCCTAAGTACCACATCTGACCATCTTGTATTCAAGAAGATGCTCACCGCATTTTGTTTCCCTCTTTAGTATGCGTTTGGAATTCAGTGCCAAGACAACCTTGATAATCATGTGCATTACAAATTAATTTTATTACCATTTATCAGGAGCTGATGGAGAATAATGATGAGGATGAAAAAGCTGTAGGTTGGTGAATATAGGGGAGGAAGGTTTGAGAGGAGAAGGGAGGCAAAGGACTATGGTGGAGGATGGGAAAGTGTTGATGGGGTAAGAATATGAACAGTAAATGGATGAGCAAAACTAACCAGAGAGGCAAGAGAATCGGCTGTGTGGTGGTGTGTAGAGCAGTCAACCTGAAAGCAGCAGAAAAAAATGGGAAATGAAGGACTAAAGGCATACAGATAATAGGAGAAGAATGCTAAGAGGCTGTAGGATGATTGGTAGAGTATTGATTGAGAAAATGGTGAGGGTGGGCTAGGCAGTATAGTACAAGGGGTTGATACACTTTGTATTGGAGAGTTGGTTAGTGTTTGGTGGAGGATGGTGGAGAAAGGGGCAGTAGCGATTGCATATTAATGCTCAAATTCTCCTGAATGAAACCTTAGTTATCTATCAGGTCACTCTGCACAGGTCTACATGGAGTAGTTGAGGGATGGATCCAGAGAAAGCGTGTCAGAAAGAGAGAACGACAGAGTGAAAAAGAGACAAGTGAGACATGGAAAAAGAGAGACAGACTGAAATATGCATAGAAAGAGATGGAGAGAGAGAGGCCCAGCAACATTGTTAGACCAAAGGAGAGATACCCAGAGAGGGAATAAGGGAAACCTGTTAGGGCTCCAAAGTAAAGTGAAGTGTTAACTTTACATTTTAGTGTAAAAGGCATACTTTGTTGCCTTTTAATGCCTTATGTTGTTCTATTTCTTATTTGTATAGTATGTTAAGCCACCATAGTACCATCTAAAAGCACTGAAGGAGTGAGAGAGAGAAAAGAGGGACAAGAAGAGAGGAAGTAAGGTTAGAAGACAGAAGCTTGAGGAAAGAGCCTTGTAGTTAAAGTTGGTACTCCCCAAGATGTTGGTATCACACAAGATAAAGCAGCCGTGCTTTATGGGCAACCCGGTTTAGGTACCTGACCAACAGGTATGGAGTGGAGAAGAGCAAGAATGGGCAGCAAGAGGGACTAGGAGAGCAACTTGAATTGTTAGGATGTGGGATGACGGTGAGAAGAATAGGAGATGGCAGAGTATTTGAAATCATGGTACCCTATTACATGTGTGTTGGAAAACGAGGCAGTATCTGTGAGGCCTGCACAAATAACATGACTACATTTGTCCTTCACTGGGAACCAAACACCCAATTGTAGCGCCTGACTCTGAGGGTAGCGTTGCAGAGCAGTCTGAGGCTTACTCAAGGGAGGTGGTGTGGGCTAGTAATCGCCATTACAGGTGCGCAGCAATAACACTCAATAATTGATTGTCCAGTCTGTACTTTGCTTTATAAAAGTAAGAGTACATTTATTAAACACACACACTGGGAGCACTTTCCTTTGCCCTTCTGGTCTCAAGGAGGGTGCCTTCAGCAGGGAGCTATCTTCACTGGCTCCCTGCGCCAGCCTTCCGCCTGGCTCTCCTCCTGGGCCTCTCTTCTCCCTGCGCAGAGGCCCCTGCTTCTGCACACTGGTCCTGATCTCTTCTCCTGGCGCTGTTCAGGATCCTGGGACAGTCAGGGGGTTGCTCCTTCCAACTGCCCATTGCGCCAGGCTCCAGCACCTTCTGCCTCAGCAGACCACACCCCAGAGAGAGCTCCTCTTCCTGTGCAAGTTCTTTTAAGAAGTTGGGGAGGGGGCTGGCAGGAAGTCTCTGTTTGCCCTATCACACAGCGACACATCACTTCTCTGCCCCTGCTCCCTCCTTCCTGCCCAGGCCTCTGGGTTCGTTCAAGATGGCATCGTCCAGGGTCTCCTGCCACATGGTCTCTGAGAGCCCCTTCCCCCCAGGCTGCCTTCGCCCTGGTGCAGCTTGGTGCCTGGCACCCAGTGATAGCTGCTGATGGATGAGCCTGTAGCTCCACCCATTTTCTCTTCCTTGGAGAGGAGGCCTTCGCTCTGGGAAGAAAGGTCATTAATCTAACCTGCCAGGACCAGACCCCAGCCCTGGTTATGAACTGACTCAGAGAAATATGACATTTCTGTATGACCCAAAAGCAGTACAAATATGACTTTGGACTCTGCAGAATACTTCTTCTCACACCCGTTACCGTGGACTTTAGTGCGTGTCTGGAATTTGTAGGCCCTAGGAAAGTAAAACTAGCCCATGTGATCCCTATCCCCATAAGAGAATAATGGAATAAACACTGTAAAGCACACTGACTTTCCCTGGCATGTTTCTTCCCACCGTATAAAGCCCATTCCATGTCACCACCCCATTCTGCATAAGTCCTGCCACACCAGTCTATCCGCACCTGCTCCTTGGCTGCGCACGCTAGGAATCTCCCCTGCGCAGCCCCTACACATGTGCACACGCATGTACACATGTGTCTGCATGTAACCAGCCCGGTGTCCCTTACTCCAGATGCTGCGCAGTGGCCTGGTCAAGCCAAGGGGACACCAGTAAAATCCCCATGCAGTCTCGTTCATGGTGAGTTCTCTGTGGGTGAGTCCCAACTTATGACGCTCCCCCACAGTAAAAGCTCAACGATTAGGTGCTCAAAAAGTGAAAAATCCGGGCGGCCCATAGTGTCAGAACCACCTTCTAACACACGCCGCGCCCAGCTGATTCCTACAGGGAAGAAGTAGCCACTTTACATGGGTACACTTCCTGTAGTCAGCGGTAGCTAGTTATAAGGGGTTCTGACCAGACCCCCCTTACTCACCAGTTATCCGCTCAGACCACCTACTCCTCCCATCCATGAAATCTCCACCCATGACAGGGATCCCAGACTACCCTAAGAACCCTCCAGGCTCTAGGTTAGATACCTCTAGGTCACTCATGGTTTACATGGACTCAGCCTAACTAGGCCCACCTTTGCCCTTGGGCAGGCAACACTATGCCTACCACTTCTCTGGACAAGGGTACAGTGCCTCAGCACCGATGCGGTCTTCTGGGATAGGTCTACATCCCATCCCCGGGGTCACTAGCTGGTCTCCCTTCCGTTGTTTGTTCCAACCAGTACCCTCTCTGCGGCGTTTTGGTCCTTGCACCCCAAAGATGCAACCTCTCTGGACCCTCACCCTCAGCCTGCCGCTGGGGTCATTCAGCTGCCACCATCCTTTCGGGATGACTGTCTTCCCTAAACTAAGCACAGCCACTCGTGCTTTCCCCACACAGAAAAGCACCATTTGGCCACTGGCCTGGCTCCCTGATAGGACCTCAGACCGGCCTCACTACCACACTGGCAGTGCCAGGGAGGAACACTGAGGGTGCCTCGTCAGACATCCTACAGCTCATTCCCCCTGTCAGTAGCTCCACACGGAAACTACCCCGGGAACCTAGACCCCTTCCTTGTTCTCCGCTGCGAGAACAGGGCCTATGCACCCTTCCCTCCGAGAGGCGCACTCTCCTTCCGGAGTACCCTTAGAGAGCCTGTGGGCCCCGAGTTAGATACACCCAGGCCCACCTCTCATGGCTCTCCCCGGTCTCCCTGCAGCGCCTTGGGAGACTGACCAGGGACCCACATGATCCCTGGATGGTCTGCACCACCCCTTCTGAAGAGCAGGGTCCCTTCACTTAAGATAGGCCCCACCTGCCTTCCGGGTAGTACTGCCACACTCAGCCAGGGTCCCTAAAGATCCCGGCTAGGCCTGCACCACCCTCCTCTGAAGCACAGGGTCCCTTCACTTAAGATAGGCCCCACCTGTCTTCAGGGCGGTACTACCTCCATCAGCCAGGGACCCTAAAGATCCCGGCTAGGCCTGCACCACCCCTTTGGGAAACACAGGGTCCCTTCACTTAAGATGGGCCCCACCTGCATTCAGGGCGGTACAACCTCCATCAGCCAGGGACCATAAAGATCCCGGCTAGGCCTGCACCACCCCTTTGGGAAACACAGGGTCCCTTCACTTAAGATGGGCCCCACCTGTGTTCAGGGTGGTACTACCTTGCAGAAGTCCACCTCCTGCCGCGAGCTAGGGGAACACCCCCATGCTCCTGGTCCTGGGGTCCAAGCCCCACAGGACCTACCTGACTGGTCACCGGCTAGGCATCGCCCCAGCCACCACTTCAGGTTTACAACACCAGCTCCAGAATGACATCCTGTTGCTTCCTTGGGTAACCACTTACCCGACCCTGACACCTCAGGGTCCACCACTAACCCTTCACCTGGAATCTAGGGAGTACACCCCCCCTCAGATCTCCACTGGGGCAGTTACCTAGCCCACCTAGTGTACCTCGGGGCTACCACTACACACCCTCACTCAAGAACTACCCTCCTTTGGGGCCACCCACTACCATGGGCCACCCCAGGGTTGCTCACCTTCCCCACCAGTTAACCTGGGGGCCTGCCGGACACACAACTCTCCCACACCCTCCTCCCACCGTGGGAAAAGTTTCTTGGGGTCCCCCACCATGGGAACCCCTGGGGTGTTACTACCCGGGGTAAAGAAACCTCCTGCCCCACCCTTCCAGTGGTTTTGGCCTGCGCCAATGGCAAGAAACTTTCAGCGGGGGAAGGATATCTGGGGCCCCTTCTGTGGACACCCTCCCTGCCCTTAAAAAGCGCGGGAATCTCCCAGGACCCCCTACCTCTCCTCTCCCCCATAAAGGTCAATCCACCCCTACACCCCCATCTGTGATGTAGGTATCAGTTGCTGTCCCTATCTCTTGAGGAGACACCCTCCTCAGGCAGGTGTAGTGCGTATAGTATTAGGGTTCAAAGGTGTACAATATGGCTTAGAACATTTGTATGCACTCATTTCCTGGAAAGCACCATCCCGCTAGCACATGATAATCAACTTAACTCAGTCATATCAATACAGTTTACATTTAAACCATAATATCTTCACATGACATATATGTGTGCGGGGCTTTCCTTTCCCATACTTATAGTTCACATAACCAAAACTTTGAACCCTCATCAGAGCCTTGCGCTCTTCCATTTGTTCATTACTGCATAGGTAATGTGTGGCAAAACTGGACCTATCAAATGCTATAAATGCGCACCAGAATGGGATACTATGTTTCCCGCCGCTAGACACCAATGTTGGAAAACGAGGCAGTATCTGTGAGGTCTGCACAAATAACATGACTACATTTGTCCTTCACTGTGAACCAAACACCCAATTGTAGCGCCTGACTCTCAGAGGGTAGCGATGCAGAGCAGTCTGAGGCTTACTCAAGGGAGGTGGTGTGGGCTAGTAATCGCCATTACAGGTGCGCAGCAATAACACTCAATAATTGATTGTCCAGTCTGTACTTTGCTTTATAAAAGTAAGAGTACATTTTTTAAACACACACACTACTCAATACTATGCACCAATTTACAAATATACATAAGCTGTTGGAATTACTTTGTGACATTGCATAACATCTCCACCCCTCCCGCAGGGGGGTGGGGTCTAGTACCACCACTCCTATGCCTGCACGTCATCTTCCCCCTAATGCAGTGGGTTGACACAACTTGGAGCGAGGGCCTAGCCAACTGGCACCATCCCAGGGGCACCCCCACCCCATCATCTTAACAAGCATGAAAAATAGGTTCACCTGCCCCAGTGACACATAACCCGGACTGAGCATCTCATATTGGCCATACAGTATGCACCCTTACATCTTCAGGGCTAACAGTCTGGGTTGTTCTTCACTTAAGCGCAGCAGCAAGAAGACATGTTTAAGCAGCACTTTAGAATGACAGTACTCATCACCTTAGTTGATCATTATAATGCATTGCAATTAAAGCCCTTAAGAGGCATCACAGATGAAATCACAGGATTAAGTACATACAGCCAGACACCCTAGCAGGAATGTCTGGCAACATAACCCCCTTTGCTTATGACATCACCTTACACAGGTACCTCACATTACACATGTGACCTTCAGTCCCTGTAAAAGAAATAACATTAGTAAATGCACTACGGGTGCAATTACACCTCTTCACCTCCTGGGGATACCCTTCTCCAGACATCCCCAACTCAGCCCTTCATCCCTTGGCGCACTTCTCAATCCTCCTCCAGCTGTAGAACAAAAGTTCCTGCCCAAGAGGAGTTAAAATGCTGGCTGAGCCCTTGAGGGGTTATTCCTTTCAAGTCCCCATGAGACTTAGGGAGGGACTCCTTTTCTTCGTGCTGGGGGAGACTGCGTTCTCCTGCAGCTCCCCCTGCACCCTTGCATTCACTTGGTGGTGGCCCCGTCCTCCTGGGGCCACCACAAACAGGGAAAACGCTGTTTTTTCCTTGCAGGCCGGTCCAGGCCTGCTAGGCATTATGGGGTGCTTCTGCCCTTTCCATGAATATTAGAGCAGTGGCTCCCCCGCTGCTCCGGGGGGAGCCGTGCTGCCCTGTTTCCTGGTGGCCTCGCGCCACGTTCCGGCCTCGGTGGGGGACCCGGTCCCACCCGACCCCCAGGTGAGGGTACGCAGCTCGGGGAGCCCATCCCCGGCCGCTCAGCTGGTTTTCGGGGGCCCGGTCCCACGCGGGCCCCGCCTCTGGTTTCGGGGTCCCGGTCCCACCCGGGACCCCCACATGCCTCCGTGTTGGAGGGCAGCCCGGGGAGCCCACCCCCGGCTGCCCCCGCCGACTCCCCGCCCGGCCAGCACCCTCGCGTGCTGCCGCGGGAGCCGGCACAACTCTTCTGCTGCGGGCAGACACGCAGCTTCTGCCGGGTCCGACCGGACCTCGGGGGAGTGCGACGGCACTACCCCACCTTCCTCCGGCGGCAGTGGGGAGTGCGGCGGCACTCCCCCCTCCTCTCTCCTGACACCGGGGCCCGGAGATGAGGTCCCGGGCCCCCTCCTCCTCTTCACGGGGAGCGCGCTGGCGCTCCCCGTCTTTACTTCTTCGGCGGGGGCCATGGTGGGCTCCTGGCACCCTGCGCCTCCCGAATCTTCACGGGGAGCGCGACGGCGCTCCCCGGCTTCGGCGAGGGCCCGGAGTTGGGATCCCGGGCCCCAGCGTCTTCTTCGCGGGGGGCAGCGCGACGGCGCTCCCCCCTCCTTCCCCTGCTCCAGTTCTTCTCGGGGGCCAGGGTGGGCTCCTGGCACCCCTCTTTACCAGCTTCACGGGGAGCGCGACGGCGCTCCCCGGCTTTGCTTCTTGCGGGGGCAGCCCCCGGGACCTGACCCACCCCGGGGGCACAATCAAGACCGGCGGCGGAGCCCCACGTGCTTCGTCGCCGGTCTTCTTGGAGGTCAAAGGTCGCCTACCTTCTGGGGGGCATATCTCAGCCCCCAGGGTACCGATCTGCGCCATTTTTGCCTCCTCTTGCTCCTGGCGGCGCTCCCCAGCCACTGGGAGCACTTTCCTTTGCCCTCATGGTCTCAAGGAGGGTGCCTTCAGCAGGGAGCTATCTTCACTGGCTCCCTGCGCCAGCCTTCCGCCTGGCTCTCCTCCTGGGCCTCTCTTCTCCCTGCGCAGAGGCCCCTGCTTCTGCGCACTGGTCCTGGTCTCTCTCCTGGCGCTGTTCAGGATCCTGGGACAGTCAGGGGGTTGCTCCTTCCAACTGGCTATTGCGCCAGGCTCCAGCACCTTCTGACTCAGCAGACCACACCCCAGAGAGAGCTCCTCTTCCTGTGCAAGTTCTTTTAAGAAGTTGGGGAGGGGGCTGGCAGGAAGTCTCTGTTTGCCCTATCACACAGCGACACATCACTTCTCTGCCCCTGCTCCCTCCTTCCTGCCCAGGCCTCTGGGTTTGTTCAAGATGGCGTCGTCCAGGGTCTCCTGCCACATGGTCTCTGAAAGCCCCTTCCCCCCTCGCTGCCTTCCCTCCCTGGTGCAGCCTGGTGCCTGGCACCCAGTGATAGCTGCTAATAGATGAGCCTGTAGCCCCACCCATCTTCTCTTCCTTGGAGAGGAGGCCTTCGCTCTGGGAAGAAAGGTCATTAATCTAACCTGCCAGGACCAGAGCCCAGCCAGGCCCTGGTTATGAGCTGACTCAGAGAAATATGACATTTCTGGATGACCCAAAAGCAGTACAAATATGACTTTGGACTCTGCAGAATACTTCTTCTCACACCCGTTACCGTGGACTTTAGTGCGTGTCTGGAATTTGTAGGCCTTAGGAAAGTAAAACTAGCCCATGTGATCCCTATCCCCATAAGAGAATAATGGAATACACACTGTAAAGCACACTGACTTTCCCTGGCATGTTTCTTCCCACCGTATAAAGCCCATTCCATGTCACCACCCCATTCTGCATAAGTCCTGCCACACCAGTCTATCTGCACCTGCTCCTTGGCTGCGCACGCTTGGAATCTCCCCTGCGCAGCCCCTACACGTGTGCACACGCATGTACACATGTGTCTGCATGTAACCAGCCCGGTGTCCCTTACTCCAGCTGCTGCGCAGTGGCCTGGTCAAGCCAGGTGGACACCAGTAAAATCCCCATGCAGTCTCATTCATGGTGAGTTCTCTGTGGGTGAGTCCCAACTTATGAGGCTCCCCCACAGTAAAAGCTCAACGATTAGGCCGAAAAATCCGAAAAAAGCGAAAAATCCGGGCGCCCCATAGTGTCAGAACCACCTTCTAACAATGTGAAACACTAAGACAGGCCAGACAGAGAACCTAGAGACAGGAGATGGGCCAGCCACTGTCTAAGGTCCTCCTAAAAGTTACAGTTTGCTGTGTGACCACTGCTGAAGGTGAAGGGCTAAAGGGAGACCAGGCATCTGGGAGACAGAGGCCACGATGTTAGAGATATTAGCTATTTACAATGGCTGAAGGGTGTTTGGGAGGCTAGGTCTGCAGGAGTGGCAGTACTTGAAATGGACAGTACTGGATGCTGTATCTTTGTATTGGAGTAGCTGCGTCTTACTCTGGACAGACATTTTTCTCCAACCCTGTCTTTGATTACTCCCATTGATCCAGAGCCTTTTCTCAGTTCTGATTTAGCCCTATGACACCTGTTAAAACCAGGCTACCATTCATTGAATGTTTTGTGTTTTGCTGCCACTGAGGATTGCCCCAAGAAGTCTCATTTCGTAATCCTTTTACCTGATACAAGAATTCTAGTTAAATATACACAGCACTCCATCTGAAACAAGCATTGGCATAGCCAATAGGTCTCGCCTTTGGGACATTATAAGTGTTTAGCCATGCAACAGTTGATGTTGCACCAAGGATATTGTGCAGCATAATTAAATACTTATAAGGTCCCAAAGGCGAGACCTATTGGCTATGCCAATGCTTGTTTGTTAAAGTGCTCACTGTGCACTAAATAGAAGAGGTCGGGATTTACTTTACGTGGGGCTACAGGAGAGAAGGGAGAATCAGCTCCCCTATCCTGGGATCTAGACTATCCTACCTAGGGCCCTAGACCAACTAAACCCTTCAACAAGGATTTAGACCATTCTCTTAACATAAAATATTATCTAGAAAAGCAGAGCAGAAATGAAACAGTCTCCAACTCCCTTGGCAGAAAAGCTACAATGAAAAACTTCCAGTAAATGAATATCAGTTTTTTTTTACTACCAATTCTTTGGAGAACTTTTAAACCTTTTTACAGGTTAGCACTGGAAACAGCATCTTTGAACATGGAAATGTGCGGATGAGACAATGAGTTCTAGAAATTAAAGAGTTGCTCTCTTTAGATTTCAAAATGCCCTCAAGATGACGCAAGCAATGCCGGTTACATCACTCATGCATCCCCAGCACTCTGCTCCTCAAACTGAACATGAGTGCTGTGCAAAAAACTGACAAAGTGATATCCAAACCCAACCACTATCTTCCGACACAAAGACAATAAGAGCCAATAAGACTACAAAAAAGGCCAGAGTGTCATAAGAGTAACTTGTTGTTTTCTCTAATTCACACCATGTGAATTAACAAAAGACTACGTACAGGGACATATCAATCACCTTACCTGAGGTATTGAAACTAGTAGGATTCTCAACGCTGTGTTAATTCAGGTAGACAACCACAAGTAATTCATCACTATTAGCCAACAGTTGCATTCTGAGTCGTGCCAACAGCAGGAACACAGGAAAGGAAAGAGTCCACTTTTCTATAGGTGGAGATGACGGGGAAATGCTAATTGGAACATTACACAAGACATACCATAAGCTCTGCTGAAGCCTGAAACACGGTGTACAGTCTGAAAGGAGCTCAAACAGCAACAGACAATAGGATTGTACTTCCTTCATAACATGTTTAAGTTTTCCCCCTCCAACTTCAAAAAACTGATTAAAAAGCACAGAAATACACAGATTGCACAAGCACGTAAGAGCAAATGGGGCTCTAGCTCTCTCAACAGGAGTAATTGATTTAGGTATGCCTTTTCAAAGTAATATTTTAAATCCACTATCAACAACACTTTATTGTCGGGTTATTCTTGTATAGCTGCAGGAGTCTACATTTATTATTTCATGTTGGAACAACAGAAAACAGGACAGGCAGGAAAAACCTACGAGACACCACAGGAAAAATATGGGAAACAATTCCAGCATAAGGCTCACCAGAAAAGGAGGTGTAGTAAGAAGACGGGTGTCAGCATCAGCGCCCGGTAGAGATTCTGCTGCCTCAACCGCTGATACGTCAGACAAGACCACGGAGGAAGTCTGGGACACCAGACCACCTACACTGATGTCATGTGAGCGAAACACTGAGCCCAAGTCAAACGGCGAGTCAAACGGTGCACTAGGTCTAGCTGAAATAATGTCCTGCGGCGCAGGAAGGATGGCAGCAATGACGGCGCTGGAGGGGGAAGCCAGCGAGGAGGCATTTGCGCGGCCGCTATTTTTGAAAATTAAACGCAGCTTGCCGCTACTGTAAGCAATGTTTAATACTAATTAAAAAAACACAATTGTAAAACGGGCGCAACAATGAGGGCGTGGAAGAGGGAAGCCAGGGAGGAGGCATTTGCGCTGCCGCCATTGTTGATAATTAAGTGCAATACTAATTAAAAACAAGCATTGCCCGCGCGGCCGTGCGAGACGCGCTCTGTGGTGGGGGAGGAGCGGGAGAGCAAGTGACGCGCGGCCGTGAAAGTGACACGGCCGCGTGGCCCCGAGAAGCGCTCTGTGGTGGGGGAGGGGGAGGAGCAAGTGAGAGGAAATACATATGGCGCCTGGAGCATGCGAGGAATGCGCGTTACTGTGCGCGTACTCGCATGCTCTAGGCCAGCCAAAAGTTGTGGTCGCATTTCTGCAAGCCCACTACAAAATGTCTCGCCCAGAGCCAGCGCTGAAGCGCTGGCTTTCAGGGCGAGACCTAAAAACATATTCCACAGATTCAAGCTGCAGCAGTTATTTTTCATGCACAGTTGGGCAGTATTTTCACAAAGCTCTATTGCACATGTTATTCTGCTACCCATGTTCATGGATGTGGTGCATATTTGCGATCGGTTCTGTGCTGTCATGGGCATTAAATCACTAAAATGCTGCCAGGGTTAGGGGAAGTGACGTCTCATACACATAGACGACCAATGGCAACACACGCCTCACCCCTTCAACCCTTCAGCAGCCCATAGGCAAGGATAGTGAACTATAGAAATGTAATTTTGGTCCTGCCACTGCTTGGATCAACCATGAGAGCAGGGGTAGCAAGGGCAGTGGCAGGGGTACTGCATAGCAACACAGCCATAGCAGCAGGTGACCTTGAGTACCTGTAATTTGGATTAAAGTGTGTTTTGGGAGCACCATGGATAATCACACTTTGTATATGGTATTCATGTACTGAAAACCTCGCCGAATGACTGTGAAATGCTGTGTAGGGTCCAAGGCAGAGACACAGTCAGCATGTGCTTAGAGGGATGGCTGGTTTCTAAGAGCTTTGTTTCTGCGTTTCCTGTGTTACGAGTGGCAAAATATTTCCAAACATGTTACATTTTAGGGTATGGGACAGGCTAAACATATCAGTACCATAAATACATGAAAGAAGCTGGAATTCAGGTTATGAGGTAGCACCACTGAATAAAGCTTGAACAATCTATGTGTTATAATGCACAGGGCATAAGACACCCTTCTACTACACAGGAAGAAAGTGTGTCTTGTAATAACTCGTTATCTTGCACATAACATAATAATATTGTGTACCGTGGAATTAAGACCAGAGCAATAACTACAAAACTGTGCTTCTACTGCACAATTTGCTTTCAATTTTCCTGCTTTTCCTTTGAGGAAAAAAGCCCAAGTATATTATAAAAGTAACTTTTTGAAGTCCTGGTAGGTTAAAACCCATGCAAATAACCCAGTGTGTTTTCGAATGTGCTGTTTGCCACTTGCAGTCCCTAAAAACAGAACCTGAAATTCCACAACCTACTTGATCTACTGACTCAATGTGCACTAAAATGTAGCCTTCACTTTTCATTCTGATAACATTCTTTGAGGAAGAACCCTTAAACCCCCCATACGTTGTAGCTATTTTATTGATTTTCATTTCCATCTCTATTGATCCATATGTTTTTTTGGACATTTTATTGGCATTTATCCATATTTATTTTTTGGCCATCTTACTGGTATTTATGCATATTTATTTTGTGTTTTGTAACTAAATTAAATCAGAACTTGTATATTTCCACATTTATTTAACTGATAAATATGCACTCATACTTTCATGCCTGTCAGGCTGTAACACATTAAATAGCCAAATATAATAAAATAATACATCTATATGAACATGTTAACATTATACAGCAATAACATGTTGAGATCTGCATTAATTTAAGGAAATCTCAACCAGTTTATTTACTCACCATACTGTCAATATGCTCAACTGTTTGCCTGGAATTCATGAATGACAGCTTAGAGAGTCGGTTATTAGAGGCCCAATTCTCTGTATTTTTGTGCTTTTATTTATCTATGAAAAAGCAGTAAAAACAGAAAACTGGGAGCCTTATTTATAATGTGCCATTGACCATACATAGTCTAGAAAAATGGCTCCCCATATTATGCAGTGTATTCCAGCAGTGAACGGAGTCATCACATGTATATATGACCCAGGTTCTGAAGATAACTCTACATTACAGTTCAAAGTGTTAGTCGCTCCCAGAGTGGCATATTTGCTTACATTTCACGCAAGGCAGCAAGCAAAGTTGCTATGTTGCATGAAAGGGAGACAGCATAACTAAGATATCTACTAAGAAATGGCTCATTTCTGCTGTCTCCTAGCGCTAGCGCTCTGCGTGCTTCCTTGTGCCAACGCAGGCACCCTTGCACCATAGTGCAAGGGTGTCTGCTTTACTGGCAGCATTGGTTTTGTGCAGAAAGTGATACCTTGCTGCACAAAAAACAAACCTTAGAGGCATATTCCTCTTTCTATGCGAGCTGCAGAATGCAGCACGCATAGAAAGATGAAGTAACGAGGAGAAAAAAATATATTACTCCTTGTTACTCCTGCTTCAGGGAGGCGTGCTTTTTGCCGCATTCCCAGGTTTACTAGCTTTAGTATATCTGGGAATGCTCCAAAATCCATAGGTGGATGCATGGGAATGCTCATGCTCCACCCATGGAACGCCTTCCCAATGCAAGGCAGCGCTATACGCTGTGTTGCGTTACTTTGTATTTACTAAACCACGCAAAGTAGCTTTGCATGGCTTAGTAAACACCAAAAATGATTTTGCACCGGACTGCGCCACAAAAGTAATGCAACCCAGGTGCAAAAACTTAGTAAATCTGCCCCAAAGTTCAGCGGCGCCTGGCAACTGGGAAGAGTGGGGGGCAGGCAAATGGGTGATGGGTGGGTGCAACAATGCAAGGTGAGGTGCATCTATAAATAACTTGTTTGCTGCAAGACGTCTGACGTCCTCCTCGCTCTAGTCCGTCTTCTGCTTCTTTCTCCTCCAGGCTCTGCGGGCTCCAGCCAATTGCCCTAACCAATCCTGGTACTTCCCTCATGCTGGTAACAAGCATGAGAGAAGCACCAGGATTGGAGGGAGTGGCCTCTCTCAGCGCTCTGAAGAGCACTAGAGGCCTGTGCTTTCAGCTAGATTAGAGAGGTTTAAAATGAGCATGTGTGGCTGGCCGTTGCAAGACAACTGGCCAAAAAGACATGCACACTATAAACCTAAGTGCACAGCCGGCCCCCCTCTCCTCCCTTCTGCAGCAATGGCCCTTCCTGTCCTGACAGTCAGTTCAGGACGGGTTGATGGAAATAAAATGGTAACAAATAAACTTTATTATTATTTTATTTTTCATCTCTGGGGCTTTTCTGGGGGCATTTTTGTTAGTGGGGCAACGCTCCTTCACTCTAAAGGAAGAGCCGCTCCTGCCAAAGTTTAGGTCTACTTGTGGCCCTGGCTGTATGTTTGTATGTATATGGCATTTCTAAAGCGCAAACCAAGTCGTAACGTAGCACAGCGCTATACACGGTCAAAGACAAGCATAAAGTCAATAAGTGATAGGAGAGGTAGCTGGGTTGTGGACAGTTAATGCATTGTGTTTTAGTGTTCTTTAAAGAGGTGAGTCTTCAACTCTTTCCTAAACTGGAGCAGCAGCGGGTTGGTCCCGATAGATAGGGGGATGTTGTTGCAGATCCTGGGTGCATAGATGGAAAAGTCCTGCTGCTTTGTTTTTTTTTCTTTTTTACACTTAATCTGCAGGTTGATGCTGTCATGACCGTGGTATGTAAGATCTAGATTGTTTTAGCAAATCACGTAGGGCATTGTGGGAATTAATCTTTTCATCTCTGATTCATGGTTTTAACACCAGTTTTAGGACGCCAGGATAGGAGTACACTGGGAAAGTTGCCATAGTTTCCTTTGGTATTTATTTTCAATGTCCACAACTCATGCATTTTGCAGTGGGCCCATAGTTCAACTCGATGCAAGATAGCAGAAACACATCTTGCCTGCTATAGAACTATGGTAAATGTTAGAGCAAAAACTTTATGCCATTAGGCTATTTTCTCAATCTCGTGGATACTCTGTCCCCAAGAGTTAGAGTATCTGCTTACTCAAGCAATTCGTCTCAGATTTATGCACAACGCTCTGCTGATCCTCTATCAAGTCACAGCCATTATCGCCTTTCACTGCTTCTCTAGTCTCTTCTGTTCTTACTTTCTCGTGTCTGGTCACTTCTCTCCTGTGATTGCCCCCCCGTCTTCAGCCTGTTGACTTTATCCTGTCACTGTCCACCTCTCTGTACCCTTTTTACTGCTCTTGTCATTGTCCCTCTCTCCCATCACTGCCTATCTTCCACACCACTGTCTGCCTCCCCTTTACTGTCCCACCACCATCACGTTCACGTCTCCAACCACTGACCTATGTCTTGTGTCTATATCTCCAGTCATTGGCCACTTCTTGGCATCAGTGTAGGCTTTTTGGTATCGGTTTCCGCTTCTGGCTTCAGTGTCCACCTTTCTCCCGTCATTGTCCTTGTTTTCTGTCACTGTCCCTCTTTTCTGTCACTGTCCCTCTCTGTCTTCAGGTGAGAGCTCTCCTATTAATGCCCCTTACTCTTGTTTTTGTATCTCAATTCTTTATTCATGAAAATGAAGAAATAACGTACTACACATGGTTACCAAATCACTATGCTATGATACCTCTGCTATGTCACCCTTCCAAGGTCTCTGTGTGTATTGCATCACATACCTATTTTAAACATAACCTAGCTTTTATCAGCTCACCTCAAAACCATGTCCCACCTCACCCATTTTCCTACACATTAAATCATCTTTCTTTTCATCTCCTTGTGGAGAGCCACAATAACAAGAATAACAGGAAAAAATACTACAAAATTGTGTTTGGAACAAAGTACCCCCTGCCGCACATTATAAGAATATTGCAAGTCACTGAGGAGTTCCGTGACCATATAGAGCAACAAGGCCGAAGGCCAAATTCTTTTAGAATGTCATGGAACTCCGAGGTGGCTTGCAATATCCTCGGAATGAACAGAAGGGGGTTCTTTATTTCTCATAATACATGGTGACACCGTCATCCTTCCCACAAATCATATAAACTTTGATGTGTTGCTCTTTCATGTGAAAGAGATAGGTTGTTTGTAAACATGAAAAATAAAATTAGAATCTCGAGTGCAAAATAAAATATACCAAAAAGTAGTTAGATATTTGTTGCCAAAAGATATTAGTCATATTTTTTTTTTAAACTAAAAAAAACTGTAGTTCAGAATGTGTAGAAACATGCATAGAGATTTTGTCTTTATTATAATTATGGGAAAAATAAGCAGGATATCTCCTTTCTGTTTATCACTGTTCATCTAGAAAAACAGAAAAAGAAAAGACCATGTTTCATTTTAGTTTTTTAAAATTCACCTTTAATTATGATGCTCTGTGCCCAGCCTTTCCCCTCGGCTGCTAGCTCTGGCAGCAGGCATTGCAACTACAGAACTCAAGTGTAATAAGTTATTACAGTTGAGCGGTAACGTCAGTTCTTTATTACAGGGTACTAGGGACGTCACAAGTCACCTGTTGTAAGAAAAATATAGACTTTTATACAGGGATTGCAGGCTCCCTTGTATTATAAGGCCATACTTACTAATTCTGTAGTCCCTTCGAGTCTCACCCCTCCCTAACTAAATACTGCTCCGTGGCTCATGGCATAAAGCTCTCCCATATAGCGATATCTTGAATTCGGACTCATCTCTACAACACATTTTTCATAGCCCATAGGGGACAGATATAGAGGTTACTCCACATGTTATCCTGGTCCACGCATTTATATTATGTTGACTAAGTTCTATCCCTTCTTACATCAGAAAGGTCCCCAATATTGTGTCAAAATGTGCCATCTTATCCTGCAATTTGTAAATTATCCTTTCATAAGATGCCTGTTTACAAATCCACCATCCAATCAGTATATATTGGTATTGAGTTTGTTTTTCAGTGTCCAAGTATTCCTTTTTTAGCAACTGCTAATTCTGTAGCTACCCATCTCTTAGTGTGATGCTTTAATGGGGGACGTCAGTGACCTTGTGCAGTAGTACTATTCAGGCAGTCATTTGAACTGTAATATTGAGCTCTGAAATTATTGTCTCCCAAATAGATTCCCAATTCCTTGAATTGAGCACATATTCCTATAGTATGTGAACAATATTGCCTTCCGGTTTTCCGTATCTTCAACAGTTTGAGTGGGTGCCAAAAGTGCATGAATAACCTTGGGAGGGACCAATCATTGATGGATAATTGTAAAACAAATTTCAACCCCTATTTCCTTAGATATTTATTATGTTCTTCCATTAACACTTTCCAGTCATCATCTATAAATTGTGTTTGCAGTCGGTGTTCCCACCATCTGCATAGGGTATCCAAAAAATTGGCTGAAAAGATTTTCCTTATTGAAACTGAGTATAAGCCAGATTTTGTACCCCGGAATACTGTCCATATTACTAAATACTGAAGAATTGGCGACTTTAGCAGGGAAAGTTGTGTGGTTCATAAAAGTGCTTTAATGCAATGAGTTAGTTGATGTGTCTCCAGTTTTCGAATTGAGGCAACCCAAATTGGAGCAGTGCATAAAATGATTTTATTTTCCCCTATGATATTAGGTAATCTAAGTACCTCACACCTTTTTCCTTTCACATTGACCAATCAGTCTCTTTCCTGCCTAGTAGTACGCCTTTGTTCCGCCATGTGGGTGCCTATGAATGCAATTCAAGGGAATACCCCCGTCAGCCTACGCACCCTATTCCAGGCATACTAAGAAGAATGTAGTAGAGAGTTTTTGTCAAGCTAAATGCTTATATGTTTTGTGTTGAACCCCGTCAGGTCTCTAGTTGCATTTATAAGTTTTTCTCCTTGAACCCACATATGTATTTCTCTGTGTGTTTTCAGCATATACACCGCGGACGCTAACTAATGCAGTAGCCATTAGGATTCCATGTGCATTAGCTGTAATCCCCCCGCACATATATCGTGGGGTAGTTTGGAACTCGTCAAGGAGACACCCTCAAATGGATTGATTGCCTTACACCTCACCGGAAGAACGCATAGAATCCGTCTCCCACTGTTCACTTCGGAACCCAAGAAAATCACCTGCGGTATCTCCCAAGGATCATTCCTCAGCCCCACCCTCTTCAACACGTACATGACCCCCCCGGCCAACACTGTCATATCGCACGGACTCAACATCATCTTCTATGCCGACGACACCCAGCTCATCCTCTCTCTGTCAGAAGACCCCTCCACCACTAGAGCCAACTTCCACAGATGTGTAATAAGCGTCACCGACTGGATGAAGGACAACTGTCTCAAGCTCAACACGGACAAGACAGAAGTCCTCATCTATGGGAACAACACCTCGCCATGGAATGACATATGGTGGCTTGCTGAACTCGGCCCATCCCTCGCCCGACAGACCCAGCCCACAACCTCAGCATCATCTTAGACTGCAAGCTATCTATGAAGAAACAGGTAAACACAGTCTCATCCACCTGCTTCCACACCCTACGCATGCTCCGCAAGATCTTCATGTGGCTACCAGTCAACACCAGAAGGATCATCACGCAGGCCCTCATCACCAGCAGGATGGACTACGGGAACACTCAACGGACGCCTCCTGAAGAGACTACAGACAATACAAAACTCAGAGGCAAGAGTCATCCTCGACCTCCCTAGACGGACCCACATCACACCCCACCTCAAGAAGCTTCACTGGCTCCTGATACAGAAGAGATACCAGTTCAAGTTGTTGACCCACACATACAAAGCCCTGCACATCGAAGGACCAGCATACATTGACAAATGTATGACCTACCACAAACTTACCAGACACTTGCAATCCGCCTCCCTCTTCCTCTCAGCCACCCCCTGGATCCGCCGAGGCAACAGCGGAGGACGTTCCTTCTCACACCTGATGGCCAAAACCTGGAACGACCTTCCACTGCACCTCAGGGCTACCTCATCATTCCGGCAATTCAGGAAAGGACTCATTCCTGGCTGTTCGATTGAACAGATCACCACAAAGCAGCTAGGAACTCCAGCGGCTTGAGACCCTCACAGGTGATTTGCCGCACTTTATAAATCCTTGATTGATTGATTGATCCCATTCCATACAAAAGTTTGAATTTCTGCTTCGATCAATTGTAGCGTATTCCTTGGGATCTTCAGGGGCATCAGGTCAAATACATAGATAAACCTAGCAGCAATATTCATTTATATAATTTGCACTCTGCCCTACAAGGATAACTGTAATTTAGACCATTTCAAGAATTACATTTTCATTCTATCAACCAATTGCACTATATTTCCCTGCACTATATTATCCAAACCTCTGTTAATAAAAATTCCCAAGTCTTTCAGATTTAAATGAGTTAATTTAAAGGTCCCCACCCCAAGGATGAGTTTGTGAAGTCTAAGGCTTCATTGACATTGAGACTGTTTGATCTTATAGCCTGAGATCTTTGAGCACCAATCACTTACAGAAATCAGAACACAATGAAGAACACAGGGTGGAGAGGGTCACCGGTACCATATCTATTCCTTTTACTTGCTTGTTTTTGCATATGGCAACCGCCAATGGTTCTATGACTATTAAGAATAGAAGTGGTGAAAGCAGGCACCCTTCCACTGTGCCCCAATGTATATTAAAGTATGTTGATGAAAAGCCGCCACAGTTCACCGAAGCAGTGAGATTGCCATATAATAGTCTGACCCTGTCAATAAATGATGCTCCCATCCTACCTGTTCTACACAATCAAATGCCTTTTCCATTTATAGCGATATTAAGATGTTTCCGTCTCTGTTATCTTTAACTTGCCAAAGCCGGTATGAGAGGGTTCACAAGAGATTAGCTGTCGAACGACCTGTGACAAAACCGACTTTATTCAGATTAATCAATTTGGGGCTGACTTGTTTAAGCCTTTTGACAAGAGCTTTAGCCAGGACCTTGATATCCACGTTTATAAGGGATATGGATATATAGTTAGTGCAATTCAAACGGTCTCTGCTAGCCTTTGGCCCTATTATATTCATCATGCAATCATCCTATTTCTAAGGCTTCTCCATACAGTCTATGTAGCAAAGGGGCAGTTTTAGATGTATTCATTTTATAGGATTCAGTAGGGAGGCTGTCTTTTACCACGGCCGTACTCATACCAATCTCTTCAATAGCTAGCACTATTTCATCTTCTGAGATGGCTTCTCCTAAAATAAACCTACGATGGCTATCAAGGGTATTAAGCTCAAGGTCATATAGAAAACCACTTCCCGATCTAAACCTGATGTTTCCAGTGTATAAATATCTCTAGAAAGTAGGAATTTCAGCTACAATTTTATTCAGATTAGTCAGAAGATATCCTTGTCCATCCCTCATCGCAAGGATTGTCTGGGATGCATCTCTTTGTTTTTAACTGTTCCGCCCGAAAATAACTCATCAGAAACATAGAGAACCATCCCCTTCCCTTGGTCTCCCCCCCCCAACTCCCCCACCTCCCGAGGGAATCAATTCATCACACATGTGCATTTGAATAAATCTCTGTAGGGGTATTTATAAAACCTATATATGTTTTGACACCTTCACTACTTATATGCACCATAATTAAACGTATAATTCGCATATGATTTACTTCATTCGTTTTATATGAGCTCTAGTTTATCCTGTCTGCACAGCGCGATCAACATATTAATGGGCAAACACAAATAGATTGTTGGCTGCGAAAGTGCTACCTCTAAACAGAAAAAAGCTAATGTTTTTAGCCCTTTTGTAAGAACTACCAATAGATGGCTCCCTGAGGCTGCCACTTTACATTACCTTAAGGAAGCGCTAGCCCTGAAATTATGATAGAGCTCCTTTAGATCCAGAGTTCCAAGCCAAGACCCCCAGATTACTCATGTTTCTCAGGTCCACGTGTGTGTAGCTCATCCAATTCTGGATTTTGCTTTGCATTTTGGGAGTTATGGTCCTGATTTAAAAATTTTATACAACTAGACCAAAAGTTTCAAAATGCAAAGCAAAATCCTTGTCTGGAAGAGCTGCTACTCATACATGTATGTGGTAAACTTTAGAGCTCTGTTTCTCCTGAAATTCTGTTGGCAGAAAGGCAAAGACCAGCAATTCGGCTTTTGTAGGTTGAGCCTAGGCAGTGCACATGCGCTATCTGCAAGACATGATGTATTGAATCTATGGTCTTTCAACACGCCAAGCACCTATGATTTCGCTCATTGTTCCTTTTTGTCAGCCATCTCTGGTCATCTGTTTTCTCCTCGCTCGCACCTCCTCACTCCCGTCCTTGCTGCCATCCTTCCTGCGCCTCTGCTTGTGATTTTAATTATGCCTTTATCTTGTTTGGGATTCAGGCTTGTTTTCCTTTATCTTGCCCTTTTATCGCTCCCTTTCCCTGCCTCCTCGCTCACTCCTGTTCATTCCAATCTCCCCTCTCGGTGTCTTCCTCATAAGGAAAAGTCCTCTAGCCTCCCTTTCTTCGCTTCCGCATACTATGAATTGCACCCAACATAGTTTCGATGTTTTAATGCCACATAATTAAACTTTTAATTCTTCTTCCTTGTGCGCCCTCTTGTGGCCTCTTCCAGTATATTGCTCTTGTGTATCATTGCACTAAGAAATCAAATATATGTAAAGCTGTCATGTAAGCATTACACTGCATTTCCAGCTTTTAATAATGTTATAAAATATCTGTATAAAATGTAAAGAATCACGCTTCTGGATGCCTTATTACCATTTTGTAAAAAGCTCACGCAGAAAGATGTTGAATTTACAGGAAACGCCCGCCGTGCAGATGAATGGAAAAATAAATCATTGTTTATTACTACTATGTACACGACCAGCCGATAACATGCCAATATACACATGACAAGTCTCTTAACATTAGCCTGCGGGGTTTACATTCTGTGGCCACAATCCTGCCGAAAGCCTCTGAAAACTCTAGGATGTGCCTAGAAACTCATGATCTTTTTAGGTCGAGCCTAGCGCAGCGCGCATGCGCTGCTCTAGGAAAACGACCTCTTGGAATCACTCTGGACTTTTCACACGCTCGTGCGTGTGTTTTTTTTAAGCATTTTTTCTATTGGGTTTTGCGTGCGTCTTTATAAAAAGACAGCACGCAATTGGGCAAAGGCGGGTGCATGTCCCACCTTTCCCAGGGAATGTATCTGCCTACGGCTTGCGGTTACGAGCAGGGGCGCCATCTGTTCAGGGTCATGTCGCCATCTGTTTTTAATTAGCGCGTTCGCCGCGCTGCCGTGCTCACTCGCCCCCGCTTTTCTCTCGCGCCATTCTTTGCTTTTCGGGAAATGTTTACTCCCAGAGCGTTTTGCTCTCGGGAGCCAGCAGCAGCGGCGCGCAGGCTGCCATCTGTTTTGGGTCAGGTTTCATTTCCAGACCTTGCCGCTTTCATTAGAAGGCGCGTCCCCTCCACCCCACCTCCAGAAGAGTGCGCTTTCATTTTCTCTAAAACACAAAGGAACAGAAACGAAATCAATTACGGTGACATCTTACTTTTCAGTGGAATCGTCAGCACCGTCTAATGAGCGGGCCTTGGCCAGAGCCTCACGGGAAATTACAAATAAGCTTATTATGTCCATTCACACTACTTTCAAATGACTCCAGACTGCAGTGTCCGGTTGAACGTGAAAACCTTGCATTTCAGCCGCTGCTTCTCTAGAAACACCAGCAGCACGAAAATACCGACAATAAGCCAGACTCAGTTAGCCTGCCCGGTCCGCTCTGGTCCAAGCCGATTCTATTGGCTCAGTGGGCTGACGCTTCCACCCTATTAATCTTATGTTTGACCTCACAACCGCAGGTTCGAACCCCAGCGCGTCTGCTCAGCCTTTCATCCTACTAGAGGCCGACAAACTAATTAACATTCATTTGGTTGGCAATAAACATCTGTTACTCGGCACCCAGATGCAGCATACTCCAGCCCCGCCTTCACTTGCACACTGGGATAACTCAGTCAGTCAGTCAGTCAAAAGTTATGTTTATTTAGACCATAGTCTTTAAACAACCGTAAACCCATTTGAAGATTTTAAAACAAAACAAATACATTCACCAATTCCATTAAAATTAGTAACCTATAAGCATAATGGTAGCAGCACAAATATCCCACAAGGAGGCATGATAAGAATAATAATTATATCCAGTTCAATACAATCTTACTAAAAGTCATTTTAAAATCATTTTATATTAATTAAAATAGCAGAAATGCATATTAATAGGTTTCAGCTTTTAAAATCATTAAAACATCTTCAATTACTCCCTACAAGAGACTTTTTTTTTTTATGGCTTTCATGTAGTTTCCAAATGCAATAGCAATGTCGAGGTTTGGCATCTCTGTAAGTAACACTACTGCCTGATCCCGTGTCTTTATTCCATATTTTAAAAAAATTGGGCGTAGGAATGATTTCCGCTGGTCTAAAACAGAGGCACAGTCTACTAATATGTGCAAAATATCGCTTTTTGTGCCCAACCCACATTTGCAGTTTCCATCAGGCTGGATCCTTTCTGCTTTTATTTTCTCATTTGCCAGCCAAGGATTGATGTCAATTCTTAATCTTAAAATTTCGCATCTAAACCAATAGTTAGGTAGTGTATCCAGATACGGGTACCAAGCTTCATTCAACCATGGAACACTCATACACTGTACAGATTTTTTCGATCTCAGATACTCCATATCAACCCTTCTGGATAATTCCTGCCCTTGGGCTCTGAGTGTGCTCTTAGTACATTCTACATACAGTGTTTGCCGGCAGATCATCACCTTTAGGTTCTCAGCAACCATAAACAATTTCTTTCTTGTTTCCATGGGCCATTTTAGGCTACTAGTCTGAATCTCCTTTCTACACCAATGTGAGACCTTCTGTATTGCTCCGGGATCCTGGCATTTCCAGAATCTTACTAAAGAAACTTGAGTCTGAACGCTCCATGCTATTGTTCCTAGCTCAATTCTAATGGCCTGGATCATAGCTGAGCTTGGTAGTGACAATAAAGTTTTTAGACACTTCCCTTCTTCTAGGTCCCAACCACATTTCCCACTTAGGTAAAGGACTTCAGCTCCATACAGTGCTTGCGGGGGTATCATTGCACTATATGCTTTTAACAACGGTCTGTGGGACATATCTCCATATTCTCGATTGAATTTTTTCAACCCACAGATCGATGTAAAGTCTTTTGCTTTCTGAGCTTCTAAGTGCGTATGCCACTTTAATGCACTATCGAACCAGACCCCAAGATATCTATACTCACTCACAATCTCCAGTTTCGTGGGGCCCAGAAACCAACTGAATCTAGTGTCTCTTTTCCCAAAACATAAAATTTTTGTTTTTTCCATATTTACAATTAAAAACTTTGCCTCACAATATTCTCTAAAAGCGTTTAGTTTCCTTTGGAGGCCTAGCTCGGTTTGATCAAGAATCACCAGGTCATCTGCATACAGTAAGCATGACAATTTATTGCCCTCCATTCTCGGGCTGGCGCTTCTGTCGACCTCTAGGGTTGCAGGTAAGTCTGCTAGGAATATGGCGAAGAGCAAGGGGGCCAAGACGCAGCCCTGTCTCAGGCCATTCTCTATTGCTATTTTCGGCATCAAGGACCCACCCACATCCCTAATAACTTGTGCCCAGTTACCTCTGTGTAGCTCTTTAATTATTGCTAGTAAGCCTTCCGATATGTTGTATTTTTCCAAGGAGTCCCAAAGACATTTACGGTCCACAGAATCAAACGCGGCCCGAAAGTCAATGAAGCAACAATATAGCTTCCCTTTTTGCTCTATTGACTTACGCGCCGCTGCCCATAGGGCGAAGCAATGATCGACAGTGGAGTGGCCTTCTTTGAAGCCCCCCTGTTCTATCGGCACAATCGAAAACTGCTCCACCGAGTCCTTGAGTCTAGCTAATATTATCTTTGCGAAGACTTTTTCCCCAATGTCTAACAAATTAATTAATCTATAGTTTTTCGGAGATTTCATATCACCCTTCTTATGCACAGGTCTAATTACTGCTCCCTTCCAATTTTTGGGGATTTTTCCTGTATCCAGGATGACTAAAAACATATGAGACAAAAATTCCGCCCACCAGTTCAGCTGGGACTTTATTATAGAAGCTGGGAGGTTATCAGGTCCTGCAGCTCTGGTTAGCTTTAATTTGATTATCGTATTTTTTACATTTGTTACTGCAAAATCTAATTTTAGGTCTTCTACTAACCCACTCCAGTTTTGCATCACTCCTTCTTCTGATGCCCTACAAGAGCCATATAATTCCTGTAGGTATTCCTCACATGCAGCCTCTTCTACCACACAATTCATAACTCCCACCGGATGTTCTGCTGCTGCACGTATCAGTTTCCAAAACTGGCGTATATTCTTTGTTTCAGTAGACTCCAGCAGATTGCCCCAGCATTTTTCTTTATAGACTCTTTTCGAGCAGCTGATTAGCATTTTATAATTCCTCCTCAATTTTTTAAGGTATATAACTTTATTTAGATCATATTTAATTCTAAGCTTACGTGCTTCTCTCCTTATCTCCCTCTTCACCTTTAGACATTCTACAGAGAACCATTTTACTTGCCGTGCTGGGATTTTGTCCTGGTTTATTACCTTTTTCTCATTTTTGAGTTCACCTCGAAGACATTGCACAACCTGTTCTATTTTTTCCTCGTACCAATTCAGATTCTGCCCTTTGGCACTTCCCAAATCTAGCTTCTGTTGTAATTTTATTAGCTTTGCTATATATTCATCTGTTAGCCTTGTTGCCAGCCGCCTAGGATACTCCACTTGTTGTGGAATTACTTTATCTCGTGGGCTCGGGTTTACATCTGAGATCTCAAACAACAGGGCGTTGTGATCACTACCTTCCCTGTGACACACCCGAAACCTCTTGATTAAGGCAAAGTTCCAGGGAGACGTGAACACATAATCTATTGGGCAGTTTTGTGTGCCTTTTTTAAATGTTTTCCTAGCTGGGCAATCTAATTCCGACCTACCATTCAGGCAAAACAGGCTCTTTGTCCCCAAATAGTTTCCCAGATTTACATCTTGACTTAAAGGGACGCGATCTGGAAAAGTCGCTAAGCTTATGTCATGAGCCTCCAGAATTTCCGTGTACCAACTATCTACCTTCTCAGGGTTTAGTTTGTGGTTAAAATCACCCATCAATAAAATTATATCCGTGCCATATTTTTTGCATAGGGTACCTATATCATCTTTAAAAAATCCCAACTCAGTGCCATATTCCTCGGGGCCCCCCCATTGAATATACACATTTATGAAGATTACATTTTTCTGCTTTTTGTCTGCTACCAACAACGATAATCTGCATACAAGCAACCATTTACATTTTACAGAGAGCTCTATCACACTCTTTACAACTTTTGTAGACAGGAGGGTCATGATCCCACCTGCAGGGCGCCCAAACCTTTTTTTCTTTGCCGGGCGATGGAGTTGGAGGAAGCCATCAATAATTGGGGTTTTGTCGCATAGCCATGTTTCCTGTAGACATATGATTTCGGCACTTTTGGCAAGCTCTTTTATATTTTTTTGTTTTGTCAATTCTCCGAGGCCGTTTATATTCCAGGATACAAACTTAAGGCTATGCGACCCCCCCATTATCCTATTCCACATCATCTAAGTGTCCCTCCTCCCCAAGCTCTTCGTTATACCTGCAAGTCTACTTCTTTGACTCCAATTCCCCCAAGATTTACTAATGTCAGAATTATTTGCTACTATATTGAGGTTTCCAGGACCTTCTCCATCTTCCTCCAGTAGCCTTACCTGTCTCTTCCCTAATCCTGCATGGCACTTTAGGAGATAACTCACTTTTGCCTCCTTTCAATTCGGCTCCTGATTTTCTCTACTGTGCTCGCTTTCTGATTTGGTACTGGCATTATAAAATGCAATCTTAACTTTAAGGCAAGCACCCTATTAATCTTATGTTTCACCTCACAACCGCAGGTTCGAACCCCAGCGCGTCTGCTCAGCCTTTCATCCTACTAGAGGCCGACGAACTAATTAACATTCATTTGGTTGGCAATAAACATCTGTTACTCGGCACCAAGATGCAGCATACTCCAGCCCCGCCTTCACTTGCACACTGGGATAACTCACTTTCGCCTCCTTTGAATTTGGCTCCTGATTTTCTCTACTGTGCTCGCTTTCTGATTTGGTACTGGCATTATATAATGCAATCTTAACTTTAAGGCAAGCACCCTATTAATCTTATGTTTGACCTCACAACCGCAGGTTCGAACCCCAGCGCGTCTGCTCAGCCTTTCATCCTACTAGAGGCCGACGAACTAATTAACATTAATTTGGTTGGCAATAAACATCTGTTACTGGGCACCAAGATGCAGCATACTCCAGCCCCGCCTTCACTTGCACACTGGGATAGCTCACTTTCGCCTCCTTTCAATTCGGCTCCTGATTTTCTCTACTGTGCTCGCTTTCTGATTTGGTACTGGCATTATATAATGCAATCTTAACTTATCTTTTCGCTCCCCCACCTCAGAAATCTGCAAGCACTTCTCCTTTCATTCCTTTTTATTTTTTGCATTATGTAGCGCGAATGAAGGTATCAAAGCACTTTACATAAGTACAAGTTCCATTACAGAAATCTGCCCGGTGGGTGATAATGTGCTGCATGGCTAAACACTTATAAGGTCCCAAAGGCGAGACCTATTGGCTAAGCCAATGCTTGTTGTATTTGCTGGGAGAGTGCTTGGGGTCTGCGGCAATAAAAGCGCAATGGACCATGTCGCTCAGCGATGACTTCCGAAGCACACGTCGGCAACAAAAAGGCCTGCCTGCGAGGCTCATGCTGTAATCAAGAGTCAGAGGCACAATGTGAGAGCAAAAATAACACTAAAAGAGAATCTATTCATTTCCAGTTCCATGTTACTGATGTAGGTGTTATATACACGCATTAGAATACATAAAAGTGGTTTATTGTATAATAAACATTCCAGCCACTAGACTCTTCAATTGACTAAACCGAGGTAACATTTATGACCTCCTTAAATGTAGAATGTAATCATTAAGATAACTGGTTTGCAGATTTCTTTTTTATACTTTGCCTATTGGAGAATTATCTCCGTCACCATTATCTTCAGAGATTGGCAGATCACTTGAACTAGTATTATCTTTTTTCCATGATGAACCGAACACAAAATCCTCATCATATACTCTTTTCATGTTCCAAATACGACCATCACTAGTTTTAATAGCATTCTTGAACAACTTCTCCACACGTTTTGAAACAGTATACTTAGACCATTTTGTCCTTGTTAGTGGAACTTTACCCACAACTAAATCACAAAGTCAGTTTTGCAGAATTGTTCCTGTGAAACCACTCTTTTGTTTTGTTTTTCTATTTCTTTGACTCTCCAATCATCCTCAATACCATGCACAACTTCTCCTTTGTTCCTAGTCATCCATCCAGGATATAACTTAGTTTTATTCATTGTCTCTCTCGCTTCCTCTATCGCTCTCTCAAGCACATGCACACCCAATTTCTTGCTCTTTCTCTCTCTCTTGTTTCTCTGTCACCCTTTGTCCTTCCTGTGCGTATCATTCTTTCTATTCTATTAATCTCCTCTCATAACTCAGTCTTTCTTTCTCACATGTTTATTTCTCCCCCCTACACACACCCTCTTACCTCAATGTTTTATTCTCAATCTCTGTCCTTAGTGGTTCTGTATATATGATACTGATTTCAGACTCTATCCACACAGTTTTTAATGTGCCCCATTGCCATAAGTGCAGTCTGCCCTCAGAATCTAGCATCTGTTGATTCTCCCCTAGTGTCCGTCCCCTGCTCGTGTTGTAATTCAGGTACTATTTACCAACCTCCACCCTTCCGTTGTTTGTGTCCCCCCCCAACAAAAAAAACTATAGCAAACAAGCATTAGAACAGGCAGGAAGAAGTTGCCACCATTGCAAGGACAAAACAATAACTAGAAGCCATTATTTATGTTAATTCTTTTTTTAATAGGGTCGTTCAGTTGTACATAATGTCTTCTTGGTTATATATAAGGTAACAAAAACGCTTATAACACTTTTTTATTATAACTTTTCAACATGCTACACAGCAGCCACACTGCTCCACACCATAGCTTATAGACATTGGCATAGCCAATAGCTCTGGCTAAACACTTATCAGGTCCCAAAGGCGAGACCTATTGGCTATGCCAATGCTTGTGTTGTTTTGGTGGTCACCTTTGGAGTGTTGTAACCAGCCCTGACTTCACCTATAAGAGACCCAAAGACTTTTCGTTTATCTAAATATTTTGCCATGCATTCGGGTTTATGACTGTTTAAGTAGGTTTTGCAGATGGAGATTTTTTTCTAACTTTGCTCTTGCTGATGACCAGCTCTGGTGTTTCCTTGGCTCAAGTGTTTTTTCCTTGCAATTATACTTCCATTTTGGGCTGATTGACTAATGTTGGGATAGCTTATTTTTGTTAGTTCTCGAGCAGGATGTGTGAGGTTGGGTGGTTGGAGAAAAATCTTCAGTATTTCTTACTGTTTAAATATACCATTATGGAGTAAAGAGGAAAAGGTATCAAGGTAATGCCTAATTTATGCATCAATTACCTAATACAAATCCGCATTAAAAGGCAGATTAAGTTTCTGTAAGTAAGGAAGTAGCATTTCCCAGAAACTCTGGCAGAGTTTCCTCTTGTTGAGAACACACATTAAAACTAAATTATTTCAGATCAAAAATAAAATCATTGAACATTTGGTTTACTAGAGATACTCGGGCCAGAATAGAAAAAGAAAATAGTATTCATAAAGGTTTTTATTAATACGCCTAGAAACCCACTACTGTTTAGGGTACAAGCGTTTTCCTGCATTGCAATTTTTTATGTGAATTTAATGATTTCTTTTGAAAATATACATCTGAAAACACTTTTCTTCTTTCAAAGAGGAAATCATTTTCTCCGTCAGAAACCCCTTTTTACTACAGGTCTACGAATGTTTGCAGTGTTCATATCTCCTTCCTACCCTGAAGAGGTTTTTAATCCTGCCTGTATAATGAGCAAATGTATGACTTTTTCCAGGGAGGTAAATGGTGTCAAATATGTTAGTGAATGCGCACACATGTATACGTTTATTGCTGTTGACAAACTAACAGGGCATTATCGCCCTATAACAGCAAAGATTTTCTTAAATTAGAATCTTTCTGTGATTTTTGTGAGTACCAAAATTTGTTTTGCACTAGTAAAAAAAGTTTATTTGCATGCCTAAGCCAACCCTACGGAAGCAAAAGCTTTGCAAATTAGACCTCTGACTTGGTTTTGCTTGACTTTGCAGTGATTTTGCATACAGAGATGGAAACATTTCTTGTATTCAAAGAGTTACAGAATTTGTAAAAGTTGACAAAACATGTTTTCATTCATATGCAAAACATTTTGCATCTTAAGTCTTTCATTCTGCCCACACCTGTAAAATTGGGGCTGTAGTTTCTGTTTTCCCTCATCACCTGCACCACTTAATCCTGGTTTATTTAGGTGTAAGCCTACAGGTAGAGGCAGGCCCATCATAAGGGCCGGGCATGGTGGTCATTTTTCACTAATGATGATGCTTATACTTAAATTTTGGGATGAATGAGTAATGTTGGGGAATTTAGTTTGTTAGTTCTCCAGGGAGCTGTGTGAGATGGGTGGTTGGAGAAGCATGCACTCTTGCTCTCTTTCTTTTGTTTTTCTTACTGTTTAAATATACCTTTTTAATGTAAAGAGCAGATAATAGGCTTCTCCCATATTTACAGGTTGGTGTCAAGTGGTCTGTAGTTCCTAGCTATGACATTTAAATGTATGAAAAAATGTTTATTAAAAGTTGCCTTTAAAACTCTTATTCCGACTGAACATTAATATCCGGGGTAAGTGTTTTTTAAAATCAAGAAATAAGAAAGTGAACAGGAACTTAATTGCTGAAAGGTATCAAGGAACTGGCAAATGTATGCTTCAATTACGTTCAATCTGCATTAAACGGCAGTTGACGTTTCTGCCAGCAAAGTCGTAGCTTTTTCCCAAAACACTCGTTGTGTAGAAGTGCTGAGAGGCGTCTCTGCCTAGCTTTCTTTTGTTGGATACAGCTATGAAAAGGAAACGATGTTATATCAAAATAAAATTAATAAACATTTTGTTCAGGATGATACTCGTGCCGGATTACAAAAGAAAGTCTTACATAGGACAGTACAGTTTGGGGAAGATTTATGATTGTAGGCTATTAATAGAGGTTTTCATAAGTACGAATAGAAAAATATATGTGTTTATTTTCTATGAAAATATTCGATAATCCATTTTCTTTCAAGAGGGGAAGCATTTTATCCGCCAGAAATCCCTTTTAATGCAGCTTCGCGAATGTTGTCGGCCCTCCTCACCCTGGAAAGGTTTTCAATCCTGTCTGTATTAGGATTAAAGTTATTTATTACCTTTTCCAGGGTGAGAAATGGTGTGAAAGGGGTTTGTGAATGCGCACAGATGTATACGTTTGTTGGTGTTGACAAGCTTTCGGGCATTACCGCCCAGTAACGTTCATTCCCTGCGCACAAGTTTTCTCAAATCAAATTCTTTTTGTGAGTACATTTTCATATGAGTGCAAAACCAAATTTTGGGAATACCAAAAATTGTTTCGCACTAGCGAAGAAGTCTATTTGTGTGTCTAAGCCAAATCTATAGACGCAAATAGCTTTGTGAAGTTGATTCATGGCTTTTTGCATGATTTTGCATAAAGAGATTGAAATGTACACTTGTTGTCATATTCCTAGAGCTAAGGTTTTTGTGAACCTTGACACAATTTTTTTGTTCCTACACATGCAAAACATTTTGCATCTTAAGTATTTAATTTCACCGACACACCAGGACAAGTGAGGTTGTAGCATGTAATTTCCACATTACTTTCATTACTTATTCCTTGTTTATTTATCTACACGTAGAGGTGCAATTAGGCCCATCAGAAAGATGAGCACAGCGGTCATTATTCCCCAGGCCGTATGATTGTTTAGCGTACAGCGCTTGTGCTGCAGTAGAGTTTGCAAAGCAGGACTGCTGTATTTAATATTTATGAGGCATCTAACATCGCTAATACCATTCGAGGGCACCAAATGCTATGAATTTGCTGACCTGGGCTTCGCCCACATTTCTGACATGCCTGATGAAAGGAGGCATGAGAAAAGCAAGCGTATTTACATACCCACTAAGTTCATCAAACACAGGTACAGTGAGCACAAGACCCATGTCTGGGCATACCCTTGCCACTGAGGGTGGTACATCTAACACACAAAAGGCGATGGGCAGTGGCGGCTCGCATAGGGCGTGCTGCGGGGCAGTGCGGGAGAGGGGCAGGGGGGGTTAGTAAACTCGGACATACGACGGAACGGAGAAAAGTAATTATTGCGTTCCTCCGTTCCGTCGTATGTCCGAGTTTACTACCCCTCCACCCTGCCCCTCCCCCGCCCGCCTCACCGCCCCGCAGCACGCCCTATGCGAGCCGCCACTGGTGATGGGAGGAATGCTTGCAATACGTCTAACCATTGACTATCGCTAAGGGTATCATACCAACCCATCATTCTTTTGCCCACCATGCCAACTCAGTTTGGACCTAGCCATATGCAAATTAGTGTTGACCCATTTCTAATTAGAACAGCCCAGCCTGAACTGCCAGCCCAGGCCCTCCCTGAACCGGAAAACAAGCAGCCCAAAACAAGTTTTGCCGTGATTGGGGCACTTCAGTCAGCTGTAGCTTGCTTGCAGTGGCACAGTGAGCACAGGACCCACGTCTGGTCATATGCTTGCCACACTGGGGTGGGTACATCAAAAACACAAAAGGTGATGAGAGGAATGCTTGAAATGAGTCTTGACCACTATCAATCGCTCGGGTAGCATTCCAACCCATTGTTCTTTTGCCACCATGCCACCTAAGTTTGGAACCAGCCATATGCAAATCAGTGTTGACCCTGTTCCAATAGGAACAGTCTAGCCTGAACTTCCAGTCCAGGTCTTCACTGAACCTGGGACAGTCAAGGCCCAGCAGAACAAAGGAGGAAGCCCAGACCTCTTGAGCCAACACAGGAGGGGTACGCTTTTGAGTTTTGGTGGAAAGGGATACAGCAGTAATGTCAGCTAGGAGCAGAGCTGAGGCCCTACGATAAACTCTTTTCAGAGAAAGATTAAAATTGCTATGATGGATTGCCCCAGAATCCTGCGGAGGATGGTGGGACGCGGGTGAAGGGATGATGTGGCACCCTAAGATTGTCCAGGGGTGACTGGCATCTAGATCTTTCCACTCCCTGCCAACCCATGCACAAGGGAGAGACAGTTGAGGAGACCATGGATCTGGTAGGTGACAACAGCGAAAAGGATGACCTGGAAAGAGAAACCACCTGATGCCCTGCCAAGATGGTCTAAGGACTTTATCACCAGCTAGTAGGATGGGTCTCTCCAGGGCCAGTGGCGCTTGCCCCCTTTTGCCCACTGAGTGCCAGTTGGAGGAAGACTTTGACTCCATAGCCCCCGGGTGCTATGCAAGATGACCAGGAAGCCGTGGGGCCTGGGAGTGTGGGCAAGAGGATGCTGTGTTGGCTGGTAGCGGGGAGGCTAGGTAAAATGCCTCCACCAGCAGGACAGGAGCACCAGGATCCTGTTGAAAATGTTCCTGATAGGTAGGCCTGAACACCAGGAGCAAAATGAGCCAAAGATGGAGAAAATGGGCATAACAGGGACCAAGATATGTAGCAGTGAACATTTACTCTTTTAAAAATGACAAAAACGCAAAAACAAACGTGCTGATTCCTTTGAAAATACCCGGAGGGTGGGCCAGGGCCTAGCAGTATGTACAAAGAATATTCTCATTATTGTTAGGAAGGGTGTGTATGTGCCCATCCCCCAGAGGATCATTTGGCCGTGGGGACCCCGTTCCCTGGGGACCGGGACAGTATTGATCGGGGTCTGGGACCCCCATCCCCAGACCCTTGTATAATGAGCAGAATGGGGGCGGGGGTGCTGCAAAGCTAACATTAGCATCTGACCCAGGAAAGACTGGGGCACCCACAGAAACAACAACAAAAAGATGGCGGCAGGCAGCCACAAAGCAAAAGGAAGGGTGGCACAAAGCCTCATTGAACACAGAACAGCTGGCATACCCGCTGTTCAAATATTCTCTGCTCCTAGATGGAGCACCCCTTAATACCCGGGAAAGGGCCTGAACCAGTCATTTGCGGTTTTGGTGGTGCCCCAGGAGGGTCAAGGCTAGGGCTTTTTCTCTTTAGCTCGCAAGTAAGGGGATCCCTTGTGGTTGGTCTGATGGCTGCATTATGTGGTTGAAGAGTGTAAAAAAAAACCTCTTTTTTGTAGTGTACAGTTCAATGCATTTACTTAAAATAAATGCAAATTAATCTAGTTATTGATTGTCACCTTTAGTTTAAATTGTGTTGTAAGACCCAAGCAGAGTTTATAGCATATATTACATATTGTAAATAAATATATATACCTTAGGGCACGAGTTATAGTTACTTGAGAGAAGTATAACTGTTGAAATTCAGTGTTTTTTTCAGTTTATAAAGCTACATTGTTACTGAACATTTCATCTAACTATATTGTTACTTTAACCTTTTTTTGTGGACAAAAATATATTTTTCACAAAAAAAAGGTTAAAGTAACAATATAGTTAGATGAAATGTTCAGTATCAACGTAGCTTTATAAACTGAAAAAAACACTGAATTTCACCAGTTATACTTATCTCAAGTAACTATAACTCGTGCCCTAAGGTAACTATAACTCGTGGTCCGCCATGCACAGTTTCTCATTAATAATTTCTTGCAAATGTTGCAGTGATATTATCAATGATGTCATAGAAGATGTCAAGAGTGATGTAATATGCGGGGTAATTAGCAGTGCATGGCCAGGGCACAAGTTACATTTACCTTAGGGCATGAGTTTTAGTTACTTAAGATAACTATGACTGGTGAATTTCTGTGTTTTCAAAGTTTAAATCTTTAAGTTGTTACTGAACATTTCACCTAACTATATTGTTACTCTAACCTTTGGGGTTTTCAGTGAATTTCTAGCTTTTTTTAACAGAAAGTAATATTTTGTTACCATACGTAAAGCCAACCCCCGCCTCTCACAACTATGGCCAGGTCATGCTTCCAACCCTCCGCAGGCAGCCAACCCCATGCTGCAAGGTCGGCCGCAGGCCAGGCCCTGGAGCTAACCTCCTGGCAGGCAGCTAACCAGACACTGCGCACGGCCTTCGGCCCTGCGCAGTGGGAGGATTGCCACAGCCACCCCATCCCCCAGGGCCAAATACAATAAAACAGGGGAGGGGGTGTGCGGCCTCCTCCTGGGGCATTTTTAGGCCCTGGTGACCCTGTCCTCCGGGGCAAAATTCTAAGGGGAGGGGGGGCATGCACCCCCATCCCCGAGCCTTAATAGGCCCCAGGGGATCCCTTCCCAGGGGCCAAATACAATAAAAAAGGGGAGGGGGGCTGCACGGCCTCCCCAAGCCTCTTTTGGCCCTGGGGACCGATCCTCGGGGCCAAAATCTAAGAGTAGGGAAGCATGCTGCCCCCTCCCGGAGCCTTAATAGGTTCTGGGGTCCGCATCACCCAGGGCCAACTGCAATAAAAAAAGGGGAGGGGGCCACGTGCCTCCCCATCCCCAAGCCTTACTAGGCCCTGAGGATCCCATCACCCGGGGCCCAATATAAGAAAAACAAGGGAACAGGGGCTGATGCCAAGCCTTTTCAGGCCCAGGGACCCCATCTGCAGTGCCGTCCATTTTTTAAAAGGTGAGGGGGGGCCCCACTGCTACCCTCCCCGGGCCTATTTTGGCCCCGGGGACCCCATCCCCCGGGGCCTTCATTAATAATAAGTGGGTGCCCTGGTGCCCACCCAGGGCACCCACCAAGCTCCACATTGGGCCCTGTGGGGGGAGCCCCAGGGCCCGTGTGGCCCTAGCCGGCTCCACGCATGGTGCAAGAGATGGCATTACTCCCACCCAGAGGGAACAGCTGCCTTTTGCATGCTGCCTCCGGAAAGAGAACACAAGTCTGCTCCCAGCCAGCAGGAGCATTTTTAAATCTCACATTGGCTTAGTGCAGACTTATTGATTGCTCCCGTTTGGCAGGAGATTTAAAAATGCTTCAGCCAGACGAGAGCAAACACATATTTTCATGCCCGCGCTGGAGCAGGCAAGGAAACTACTGTGTCTCAGGGGTGGGCTCTGCGGGACACAGTTACTGTCCCGGGTCTGGGAGATGGTGTCCCCGGGGCCTTTTTAGGATTTGGGAGGGGACCGTGCGCCCCCTCTTCATTTTATTACTCGGCGCCAAGGGATGTGGTCGCAGGGACATTTATTTGCTTGGAGAGGGGCTCACATGGCCCCCATCCCCTTTAATTTACATTTTGGCCCCGGGGGATGGGGTCCCCATGGCCTAATTTTACTCCGGGAGCGGACCTGCATGCCCCTCCCTTATTTTTTGCCTCTGCCCTTGGGGATGGGTTCCCGGGGCATCTCAGAGGCTCAGGGAGGGCCACGTGCACTCTCCCCCCAAAAATAATATGCAGCCCCTTTCCCCCCAGGCCTGGCCCACCCCAGGGTTTTTTTTATAAACGAGCGTGGGAGGCCGTGCTTGATTTTGCTTTTTTTTTAGTTTGCCATGGATTCACAGAAAAAAACATTTTTGGCCCCAGTGGGAGCCCTCCTGGACCCCACTACAGGGCCTAAGTGGGTCAGGTTAGCACTTTTTTGGAGGCGATTCGGTAAACGGCGCCAAAGTTATTAGTAACACAAAAAAGGAATTTCCTATGGAAACATAATCCCACTGGGATGGTGTGATATATATATATAGAATATTTACATTCTCAAGGAAATTTGATAACTATAAACGACAGGCGTTGGCAAACAAAATATCTGAACCTCTAGTATCTACATCTACTGCGAACACTACACCAATCATAGACTCTGATGCCAGCTCATTAACTGTTACAAGTGACTCAGACGATGGTGGACCAAATACATCTGGAGCACAGCCAATAGGCATCATGAATTTGACACCGGCGGAGGAACTGAATTTTGTCCGTCAGTACCGGAGGCAAACCTTGCGCCCCGCAATCTGCCAATACAGCAAGGCGAAGGAACAACCAACGTAGGAGGGAGAGGAGGCGTAAGCACCGGCAACAGTACAAACAGAGGGAATGCGGCCAAAAAATGGAGACGTTAGCGTCAACGGCTAACAATACCGTGATCAACCTTACTGATGTAGAATTAACCTCAGCAGAGTCACAACTTCTATCTTTGGGCTTAAGTTATTGTCCGGAGAGTAATTTCTGTTACAATCAATCTCGAATAGATGTTTTTAAATTTATTCGTAAACTGAAATTAAGGAAATTTTTTCAATTGAATAGGTTTTCTACAACCTCCAGTGATACCTCTATTCATCATGAGCCAGACACGATCTTACAAGCCAAAGATATTCCAGCGCTACGACTTTTACAATCCTTATCTAATGAGGACAGTACCTCAGCTGAGTCAACACAGCACGAATTGATCGAAATGGGAATCAAGACAAATAAATCGGCCTGCAGCCCTTTTCGCCCAGCTTCCACATTTTTACCACTTATGCCTAAAGATGCTGTTGATACTTTCAAGGACAGAGTGGTGGATGAATTGAAACGTTTGAATTGTAGTATTAAACAAAAGCATCATCACAAAAAAATTCAAGCAGACTGAATATTATGCCCTAGTAAAGAAATTAAAAGATAATCATGACATTATTGTACAAAAGTGACAAGGGCGGTAATATCGTGTTGTGGCCAAAGAATATGTATTTGGAAGAAGCCAACAGACATTTATCCGGCCTCACCTGTTATAGGAAAGCTTCTAAACAAGACCTACGGTCAATCCAAGACAAGACATCACAACAACTGTCCCAATGGAAGAGGCAAGGACTGCTAACTAAAGATGAACTGAACTTTTTAAAGATCGAACATCCTGTAATTCCTGTCCTCTATTTTATCCCCAAAGTTCATAAGAAGGGTGGTCCCTATTCCATGAAGGCCTATTATATCGGCCAGGAGAAGCCTAATGGAAATGATATCTAAATATGTGGACTATTTCCTTCAGCCTCATGTCACCAATTTGCCTTCTTTTGTAAAAGACACTAGCGACTTCCTCAGGGAAATTGATACTGTTGTATGGAAATCAAACTTCCTGCTTGTGGTTATGGATATAGAATCCTTATATACTAGTATTCATCACACTGATGGGCTTCTAGCAGTGAAGTATTATTTGGACAATAGATCCATCCATTTACAGGAGCATAATTGTATGCTGATTGAAATGATCAAGCTTTGTCTTTTTAACAACTATTTCTTATTCAACAAAGAAATTTATCAACAACTTAGAGGGGTCGCTATGGGGGCATGCTTCTCCCCCAGCTACTCATGTCTTCACGTGGGCTGGTGGGAGGAGCATGTCATCAAGAGGCAACATAAGGTGATGTGGGAGTCTCATGTCAGACACTATTGGCGTTACATAGATGATGTCTGCATGGTGTGGGAGGGAACGAGAGAGGCAGCTATGACATTTATGACATCTTTAAATGAGAACACACTAAATTTAAAATTCACCGCCACCATAAGTGAGGAAAGTGTTGAATTTTTAGATGTACTCCTGTACATTAGTGAGGGTCGGATCCATACCAAACTGCACCGCAAGAAAGCTGCAGGAAATTCCATTTTACACGCAGAGAGTTCACATCCCCACCATTTGATTCAAAGTATCCCATACGGGGAATTCTTGCGGATTCGCCGTATATGTAGTTCTGATCTTGACTTACAGGTGTGTCAGCAGGAAGCAGTTGATCGCTTCCTCTGTCGAGGATATAAAAGGTCCATGCTTAACAAAGCCCTGAGTAAAGCGAATGAACAGTCTAGGGAGGATTTATTAGTACCTAACACTGAACGAGTTACATTGCAAGCCTCGTCATCTCAAGGCAATGATAATGATATACATAATATAAGACTCATTACTACGTTCAGTAAGCAAGAACGCAAAATCCGTCAGATAATTTATTCGCAGTGGCCCATAGTACTTACGGATGTTACGCTAAAATCGATTTTGCCATTTCTACCAGCCATCACGTTTAGGAGGGCACCCTCTATGAGGGATGCATTAGTAAGAACTAGCCCCGAGGTAACACCTAAGTCTACTTGGTTGGCTAAATCCGGGTTTCTATAAATGCAAGTCGTGCCGAGCCTGTAAGTTCGGCACCAATCTGACGTCCTATATGACAGCGTTTAGTACTATACCCGTCCCCATAAAAGACCATCTGACCTGTCGCACAGAATTCGCTATCTATCTTTTGTGGTGCTCATGTGGGCTCCAGTACATTGGGAGCACTAAGCTCCCAGTACATAAGCGAATTCTGCAGCACATAAGGGCTATTGTGAATTTGGACCCTGGCTATCCGGTTGCCAGACATTTCAAGTTGGTACATAATAACCTCAACGACTTACATTACTCTGTATTAGCGACAGTACCCGTACCCGGGAGGGGGGGGAATCGTGAGAAAAGCCTACGCCAACTTGAAACACATTGTATTCTGGCTCTCGACACTAAGATGCCGAACGGCTTAAACACAAGCAAGGATTTGCATAACTTCCTCTAATAGTATCCGTTCGCATCTGTTCCACCTAGAGGTTTTTAGTTATTTATAATCTGAAAATGCTTTGAATCTTAAAATAACTATGAGTATGGAATCTGTGAAAATAATTCTCCAACATCATTTATGCACCGATGGAGTCCCATTGTTGCATAAATGAGTAAAGTCGTTATAATTGTTTACATTGTATATAGTATGAATCATTTCAGCACTTGCACTTTGCGAGCTTTGCCCCTCTAGTACACATTTGAGGCTACTGATTTAAACAATGAGGAAAGCTATTAAGTATAACCTCAACCTCAATTCGTATTATGGAGCACTTGCACTTTATATATGAGTCATCTTTGGCGAGTATTTGATGCTTCTAAGCTGCTACACAATGATTTTGCGTATTTTTGCACTAACTATTAGCACTGAGGATATTGTTATTTGCACAAGAGCACAGCACTTTATTGTGACTATAGACTGTATATACTAATGAGTAATAAACTGCCAAACGCATAATATGAATACATTTTAGGAAGTCGTACATCTATGAATTTCTGCTAAGTCATGATCATATAATAGTGATCTATGATTTCTCATTTGACTGTATTATACAGACATATGATGCACTGTAGCACCATCCATGATTTTTTTGGGAGGCTTTTAAAAAAATGTTAAAAGTGGTGTATGAGTTTAAGCTTTTCACATGATTTTAGCAGCATTCGATTAATAATGATTGAGTTTGTGTATAAAGTGACAGGGTATTTTGCATAAATAATGGCAGTTTTATTCATCTTAACATACTAATTGTTTTTAATATGTAATTTCAGTATCGTTGTTTTACGTGATGTATTTATTGTATTTTTACAAATACGCATAGGATGTATAAACGTTACTGGAGTATGTTTAAACAGTCTATTTTCCATGTTCACTTATTTATTTGTGAGTTTCTAGAGGAATTAGTGCACATACACTATTTTATTTGTTCACTGTCATGTGGCGAGTCATGTATAGGAATAGCACAGTGCTATCCATGCCGAGCTGTTAAATGACAAAAGCCATTTATCACTCCAGGCACAGTATTACAGCTTTGGACTGGCAAAATACCATCCAAATCTAGCGTGTCGCTGGTGTTGAGTGTGCTCTATACAGAAGCTGCCTTCCACCTAAACTTGGGAACTACCCAGAGTTCTCTTCTTCTTTTTTGCTTATTCTGGGTGCTCCCTTGTGTCTGGACAAAGCTAAACCTCTCTGAAGAGCTGTAATGACAGCGAAACACGTGTCAGGAGTTGCTTTTATTCATTTCAGGTTGGCTTGGATGGTATTTTGCCAGTCCAAAGCTGTAATACTGTGCCTGGAGTGATAAATAGCTTTTGTCATTTAACAGCTCGGCATGGATAGCACTGTGCTATTCCTATGCTTAAAGACTTTGAGGTGAGCAAATCTAGAGTGTCGCTGGTGTTGAGGGTGCTCTATACAGAAGCTGCCTTCCACCTAAACTTGGGAACTACCCAGAGTTCTCTTCTTCTTTTTTGCATAATTTATGCATCACTCTATGCCTGCAAGGGTATTCTTTTGATTGATATATATATATATATATATATATATATATATATATATATATATATATATATATATATACACATACATACATACATACATACTGCTCAGGGGTTACCCGTCCGGAGAGCCTTTGTTGTGGAGCAACAGTGAAGGATTTAGGACACAGCCCGCCTACTGAGGCCCATTTACGGGCTTTTAAATGACTTTTGACAGGAATCAGTGCATCCATTAGCGGATTATTAACTACCGAGACTGCATCTCCCACAATGCCCTGTCTCATACGAGCCGCCCATTTGAGGGCGGGCAATTGTATATTTAAATGGGAGCGTAGGTCGGATCATGCACGCACCATTTCCGCCAGCCTTTGAGGAAGTGAAGCAACGAAACGCGTCAGGAAACGACAGAGTGGCTGTCTATAATGGATCAGCAGGCTGAACTGTGACCATACCTAATAAAGGCTTGATGCTTTTTCACCGCTGCTTGAGTGCTTCTCTCCGGACGGGTAACCCCTGAGCAGTATCTATAGGCAGCAGCCCAGCTGCAGAGAATGCACCTCCCTACGATCAGCAGGAGCCACTAGGCTTGGTATTCACTGAGCCTTTGTTGTGGAGCAACAGTGAAGGATTTAGGACACAGCCCGCCTACAGAGGCCCATTTACGGGCTTTTAAATGACTTTTGACAGGAATCAGTGCATCCATTAGCGGGTTATTATTAAGTACCGAGACTGCATCTCCCACAATGCCCTGTCTCATACGAGCCGCCCATTTGAGGGCGGGCAATTGTATATTTAAATGGGAGCGTAGGTCGGATCATGCACGCACCATTTCCGCCAGCCTTTGAGGAAGTGAAGCAACGAAACGCGTCAGGAAACGACGGAGTGGCTGTCTATAATGGATCAGCAGGCTGAACTGTGACCATACCTAATAAAGGCTTGATGCTTTTTCACCGCTGCTTGAGTGCTTCTCTCCGGACGGGTAACCCCTGAGCAGTATCTATAGGCAGCAGCCCAGCTGCCGAGAATGCACCTCCCTACGATCAGCAGGAGCCACTAGGCTTGGTATTCACTGAGCCTTTGTTGTGGATCAACAGTGAAGGATTTAGGACACAGCCCGCCTACTGAGGCCCATTTACAGGCTTTTAAATGACTTTTGACAGGAATCAGTGCATCCATTAGCAGATTATTAACTACCGAGACTGCATCTCGCACAATGCCCTGTCTCATACGAGCCGCCCATTTGAGGGCGGGCAATTGTATATTTAAATGGGAGCGTAGGTCGGATCATGCACGCACCATTTCCACCAGCCTTTGAGGAAGTGAAGCAACGAAACGCGTCAGGAAACGACGGAGTGGCTGTCTATAATGGATCAGCAGGCTGAACTGTGACCATACCTAATAAAGGCTTGATGCTTTTTCACTGCTGCTTGAGTGCTTCTCTCCCGACGGGTAACCCCTGAGCAGTATCTATAGGCAGCAGCCCAGCTGCCGAGAATGCACCTCCCTACGATCAGCAGGAGCCACTAGGCTTGGTATTCACTGAGCCTTTGTTGTGGAGCAACAGTGAAGGATTTAGGACACAGCCCGCCTACTGAGGCCCATTTACGGGCTTTTAAATGACTTTTGACAGGAATCAGTGCATCCATTAGCGGATTATTAACTACCGAGACTGCATCTCCCACAATGCCCTGTCTCATACGAGCTGCCCATTTGAGGGCGGGCAATTGTATATTTAAATGGGAGCGTAGGTCGGATCATGCACGCACCATTTCCGCCAGCCTTTGAGGAAGTGAAGCAACGAAACGTGTCAGGAAACGACGGAGTGGCTGTCTATAATGGATCAGCAGGCTGAACTGTGACCATACCTAATAAAGGCTTGATGCTTTTTCACCGCTGCTTGAGTGCTTCTCTCCGGACCGGTAACCCCTGAGCAGTATATATATATCATTTTGCACTATTGCGTGTACTTGGTACACTGCTTCAGAGGCATTATTTTGAGCATAGGCTTTGCCGTCTGGATATGAGGATTTTATAATGCATTATGCATTTTATTTAGGTAATCCTATCCATTCGTGCTTCTGGCCCCATTAGGGGGATATATTTTTAATTTGCCTACTTTGCACATGCTGTTTTTTTGCACTATTGCAGTTTTTGCACGTCCATCTAAAGTATATGATAATTCAATGCCACCAACTATAAATATAATCGTGATACATACATGCAATGTTATGTTAAAATATGTTTTCTATGTCTATTGGCCCTGTGGTCACGTGATGTTCATTACTTGCACTTTAAATTTGGTGGCTCTCCCTGACAGCGTCCTGTGATCAAGGCCCTTTGCTTTGGGGCCGAAACGCGTCATGGCGGTGCGTGGTGCCAATATGGAATAAATATCTTTTGCACGCAGCTATTTGGGTCCGTGTTCGTCTTTCCCGATAATCTGGATGTTCCAAGACGGAGTTCTTTGCATATATATATATATATATATATATATATATATATATATATATATTCACTGAAAAAACCATAGGTTTCAGGCACGTTATAGTTAGAAATTTGCATTTAAAAAACCTTAGAAATTCACTGAAAAAACCATAAGGTTTTAGGGACAGTTATAGTTAGTTGGACATTGCACTCGTACAAAACCCGTGAAATTCCCCCGTTATAGTTAGTTCAGGTAACTATAACTCGCGCCCCGCAATGCACTGCTGATGACGTCACATATTACATCACTCATGACATGGTCAGTGACATCACTGATGACATCACTGATGACATCTCAAATGACATCACTGATGACATCACTGATGACATCATCCAGTGACTGTGTGTTTCTGTAAAGTTTAAATATGTTTAATATATTTAGGGAAAGGCGTATTGAAGAATGAGTGGGTGTAGAAGCGCCTGAATGGATGATTTAGTAGGTGCGTGACTGAGTCTATAAGTGAGTGATTAAACGTATCTTACTGGATGCATGGGTGAGTGACTAAACTGTGTGAATGTCTGTATCCGTCTGTCTGTTGTTGTGTAAGCAACTGCATGGGTTTCTGACTAGCTAAATGAGTGTCTATATGGGTTATGGATTGGTTCTCTGAGTATCTGTATGGGTGCCTCAGTGTTTGTGTGGGTGGGGTGTGTGTGACTCTGTGCATAGATGTGTGAGTGGGTGATTCACTGGGTGCATGGTTTCAAGAGTGCGTCTGTGATGGACTGTATGGGTGGGTGAGTGTGTGTATGGGTGTGTTAGTGATTGAATGTATATCTCAGTGGTACATGTGTGAGTAACTACATATGTGAAAGGCAGTATATATGTGTGTTGGAGTATATAAATGGCTATAAGTGAGAGTGTGTGATTGTGAGAGTGGCTATATGGATGAGTGTGTGCTTGCATCAGTGATTGCATAGGAGCGTAAGAATGTGCTAGTATTTTTATGAGTAAGTGAGCTGGTGTGTATAACTGTATAGGTGAGTAAATTGGAGTGCGATTAATTATTTGCATGACTGACTAGGTGTGTGAATACCTCTATGGATGAGTTGCGTTGTGTGAGTGTTTATATAGGTGTATGAGTGCATATGATAGTCCTGTACTGAGTGACTGTACGGGTGAGTGAGTAGATGTGTGTGTGTAGACCTAAGAATCAGTGAGTGGGTATGTACTTATTGGTATTGGAGTGTGTATGGTTTTGAGAATGGCAGTCTGTAATTTAGAGTGGGTGTTTCAAAACTTATATTAGGGTGTGAGAAGATGCATTAAATTCTCACATGGATGATGTCATCAGTGATGTCATCGGTGATGTCATTTGAGATGTCATCAGTGATGTCATCAGTGATGTCACTGACCATGTCATGAGTGATGTAATATGTGACGTCATCAGCAGTGCATTGCGGGGCGCGAGTTATAGTTACCTGAACTAACTATAACGGGGGAATTTCACGGGTTTTGTACGAGTGCAATGTCCAACTAACTATAACTGTCCCTAAAACCTTATGGTTTTTTCAGTGAATTTCTAAGGTTTTTTAAATGCAAATTTCTAACTATAACGTGCCTGAAACCTATGGTTTTTTCAGTGAATTTCAAAGGTTTTTTAAATGCTAATTTCTAACTATAACGTGTCTGAAACCTATGGTTTTTTCAATGAATTTCAAAGGTTTTTTAAATGCTAATTCCTAACTATAACATGTCTGAAACCTACGGTTTTTTCAGTGAATTTCAAAGGTTTTGTAAATGACAATTTTTAAATGTATTAATTGTTATATTTATTTTTTTCATACTGATTTACTACATTTTTAGAAACATTTTTTTTAACATATTTTATTTTTTAAATTACATTGTAATTACATTATACATTACAAAAAATACTTTCTCAGAATGAATTACTTTAGTTTAAATACTTTGCACATAGGCAATAGACTTTTAAGTACAGTAGTTACAGTTGTTGCAATGGGCAACACATTTTCAAACACAATGCAACATTCAGCTCAATGTGAATTTCTAGTTAAATGCAATTAGTTACTTTATGGATTACTTTTCTAACCACAGGACTGGATCCTAGATTCAGTCCTGGGACATCTCCTGTAAACAGTTGAGTAAAAGCGTTTTGGTTACAGTAGTGATTTTTAAGGAATATTATTGTATTTTAAAAGTTGACACTTAGAAACTTTTTCTCATAGAATCACCAATGTTATCCTATGGAAGGAAATTCACTTGGCAGGTAAAAACTGTTATCGTTACTTTTTCTTACTCAGTGTTGGATCCTGGATCCAGCACTGGTGCATCTCCTGTAAACAGTTGAAAGAATGCGTTTAAGTCATACAGGCGATTTTTAAGGAATATTTGTAGTTTGTGAAAATCGACACTTTGAAACTTTTCAGCTGAAAACCAGACAATGGATTCCTATGGAAGAAAATATAAGTTACTGGTAAGTACGGTTAAAATTACTTTTCAGGGTCAGTGCTGGGCTAAAAGATGCAGCACTGAGGTCTCTCCTGATGACAGGTGAGTAAATCGGAATTCGTATTTCGGCTGATTTTAGAGGAATATTTTAAAGTTCCCAAACTCCACACTTAGAAGAATTTCCAAGTGAAACCAGTCAATGTTAGCCTATGCAAGGAAATTCAAGTTACTGGTAAGTACGGTTAAAATTACTTTTCAGGACCAGTACTGGGCTGAAAGATACAGCACTGAGGTCTCTCCTGATAACAGGTGAGTAAATCGGAATTTGTATTTCGGCTGATTTTAGAGGAATATTTGTATGTTTCAAAAATCAACACAGAAACTTTTTCAGCAAAAAGCAGACAATGATATCCTATGGAAGGAAATTCAAGTTACTGGTAAGTACGGTTAAAATTACTTTTGAGGATCAGTACTGGGCTGAAAGATGCAGCACTGAGGTCTCTCCTGATAACAGGTGAGTAAATCGGAATTCGTATTTCGGCTGATTTTAGAGGAATCTTTGTATGTTTCAAAAATCAACACTTAGAAACTTTTTCAGCAAAAAGCAGGCAATGATATCCTATGGAAGGAAATTCAAGTTACTGGTAAGTACGGTTAAAATTACTTTTCAGGATTAGTACTGGGCTGAAAGATGCAGCACTGAGGTCTCTCCTGATAACAGGTGAGTAAATCCGAATTCGTAGTTCGGCAGATTTTAGAGGAATATTTGCACAATGGTGAAGGGAGGGGGCGGGGCCTGAGGTGACATCTGTGCAAACGCGCCCCGTGGCGCGTTTTAAGTTGAGGGATTAAGTCCCCTTGAATCATGAGGGTCCTAGGGGCCAACTAGCCCACCAGGAACCTCCAGTATGCGCCAGGGGCTGCGTTGCAGAGACGTGTAGAGAGGCCACACCCCTTTTTACACCTCTCTGCAACGCAGCTCTGTGACACTTTCTGGATGTACCTGTTGGGCTAGTTGGCCCCCAGGCACCCTCAGGATTGAAGGGGATTTAATTCCCCATCTTAAAACGCGCCACGGGGCCTGTTTGCACACATGTCACCTGAAGCCCCGCCCCCTCCCTTCACCACTGTGCAAACGCGCCCGTGGCGCGTTTTGAGTTGGGATTAAGTCCCTTGAATTCTGAGGGTTCCTGGGGCCAACTAGCCCACCATGTACCTCCAAAAGCGCCACAGAGCTGCGTTGCAGAGAGGTGTATAAAGGGGCGTGGCCTCTGTACACCTCTCTGCAACGCAGCCCCTGGCGCATACTGGAGGTTCCTGGTGAGCTAGTTGGCCCCCAGGGACCCCTAGTATTCAAGGGGAATTACTTCCATCTGCAAACGCGCCAGGGGGCGCGTTTGCAGAGTGGTGAAGGAAGGGGCGGGGCCTGCGGCCCGATCGTTTTTTTTTTTTTTTCCTGAAGGGGGCTGTGTAGCCCCCTTCCTTTTTCTTATTTTTGGGCCCTGGGGACCCCATCCCCCAGGGCCTTACCCCCTTTTTTTTTTAATTAAACTGGAAGGGGGCCGCGTGGCCCCCTCCCCTGGTCGAAAACTGCCCCGGGGACCCCATCCCCGGGGCATGGCCACACTTTAACATTCCTTTAAGGAGGGGGCTGCGTGGCCCCCCTCCTCAGGCCTCCTTTGCCCCGGGGACCCCATTCCCCGGGCAGGCCTTTTTTTTTTTTTATAATTTCTGGGGAGGGGGCCGCGTGGCCCCTCTCCCGGGCCACTTATGGCCCCGGGGACCCCATCCCCCGGGGCCTGGCCTCTGGTTGGGGACTGTGGGGGGTCCCCAAACCCCCACAGTCCCGCCGGCTCCCCGTGTCCTAAGGGAGCAGGCATTGCTTTCCACACGGGGAGCAGCTAACATGCTGCTCCCCGTGTGGAAAGCAATTGTCTTTGGATATTGGAGCGAGAGCAGGTTTCCTGCTCTCTCTTCCAATATCCAAAGCAGTTTGTAATGACAGGACGGGAGCCGCGAGGCTCCCGTCCTGTCATTGTAAACAGCAGTGTCCCGGGGGTAGGCACCCCGGGACACTGCAGGAGCCGGCCCTGGGGGTGGCGGTCCCCAGGGCCACCACAGGCTCCAGGAGGGGGCTGCGCGGCCCCCTCCCCACATCAGCAAAGCCCCGGGGAGGTGGTGGTCCCCGGGGCTTCGGAGGTCCAAAACGGACCCCCATTTTAATTTGTTAGTGCCCCGGGAGGTGGCGGTCTCCGGGGCGTGTAGGGGGCTCGAGCCCCCCACACAGGAAAAAGTAAAAAAAAGAAGCCCCGGGGAGGTGGTGGTCCCCGGGGCTGCGGGAGGGCTTTGCGCACTTGTTTCTGTCCCTCGGTTCTACCGAGGGACAAAATGGCTGCCAACATTTCCTGAATCGGAATGTTGACAGCCAGCTGACAGCCAATTAGCATGCAGCTCGTGATCGGGACGGTGCGCGCAGGGTGCGCTCAGGGTGCGCGAATCCTCCGTGCCCATAGATATATATGTACTTTTACTTTTGATTTTCTCCGCAACTACTGAACGGATTTACACCATTTAACAAAAGGGTTCTTTCTGAACCAAGAACTACCTCTTTGCCAAATTTGGTGTAATTCCGTTCAGCAGTTCGGGCTGTAGCCGTGTCTAAAGTTTCCTATGGGAAAATGAATGGGGAAAACACGCTTTGGGACCCCCTTTTTTCTCGGCCCCCGCTTGACGAATCACCCTGAGACTTTCAGGGTAGGAGCGGACCGGAGCGGGCCATAAAGTTTGAAAATTTCGCGAAGATTCGTCAACCGACGCAAGAGTTATTTCAAATAGAATGTCGCTGGATTTCCTATGGAAAATAGGTCCTAACTATAACTATCTACTGGCGACCGCCAGTAGATAATATATATATATATATATATATTCACTGAAAAACACAAAGGTTACAGGGATGTTATCGTTAGGAAATGGAATAAAAAAATAGAAATTCACGGAAAAAACCAAAGCTTACAGAGATGTTATAGTTAGGCTCAGGTTTCACTCGTACTAAACCAGTGAAATTCAGCAGTTATAGTTAGCCGAGCTAACTATAACTCGCGCCCCCCGCAATCCACTGCTTATGACCTCACATATTACATCACCTATGACATGGTCAGTGACATCACCTATGACATCTCAAATGACATCACTGATGACATCACTGATGACAGTGAGTGTTTTTAAAAAGTTTATGAGTGTTAAATATATATCTCAAGGTGTATTGGTGAATCGGTGGGTGTATGAGGGCCTGTACGGATGATTCAGTGGGTGCGTGACTGACTTTATAATTGAGTAATTAGGTGTCTCAGTGAATGTATGGGTGAGTGACTGATTGTGTGAATGTCTGTATCAGTTTGTCAGTTGGTGTCTAAGTGGCAGTATGGGTGTGTGAGTGGGTACGTGAGTGGCTGTATTGGTAATGATTGTTGTCTAAGTACCTGTATGGTGGTCTGAGTGTCTGTGTGGGTGGGTGAGGGGGTGTGTGACTGCCTGTATGGATGAGGGAGTGGGTCAGTCAGTACCTGTATGGGTCAGTGAGTGTGTGTATGGCTGTGTGGATGAGTAAGTGGATGTGTCAGTGGTATATGGGTGAGTAACTGGATTTGTGAAAGGCAGTATAGGTGAGTGATGGGGTATATGAGTGACTCTATGGGTGTGAATGTGAGAGTGGCTGTACGGGTGAGTGTGTGCTTGTGTCAGTGACTGTATAGGTGAATGAGTGTGTTAGTATCTGTATGAGTAAGTGAGTGGGTGTGTGTGTATCTGTTTGGGTATGTGGCTGTGTGACTGACTGTATGGATGAGTGACTAGGCGTGCGAGTAGCTCTATGGGTGACTGACTCAGTGTGTGAGTGGCTGTTTGGGTGTATGGGTGGATATGTCAGTGACTGAGTGGTTGTATGAGTGGCTGTATGTGTGAGTGAGTGGATGTGTGTTTAGATCTATGAATCAGTGAGTGGATGTGTAAGTACTAGTATGGGTCTGTGAATGGGTTTGTGAATGGTTGTTTGGAAGTGGGAATGGGTGTATTAAAGGTTCTATGGGGTGTGAGTGGGTGCGTCATTGAGTCTGTGGATGATGTCATCAGTGATGTCATTTGAGAAGTCATCAGTCATATCATCAGTGCTGTTACTGACCATGTCATGAGTAATGTAATATGTGAGGTCATAAGCAGTGCATTGTGGGGGGTGCGCGTTATAGTTAGCTTGTTATTAGAGACAAGGGAACCCAATTACAATGGTCAGGGACCTTGGGTATCAGTAAGCTACGAACACAGTGGTCCCGGACAAGGACAATAGTTACAAAGGAAAATGAATAGAGACTAGGAATCAGTACTATATTTGTGCAGTCCAGCCGGACAGGATCAATTTAATATTTCGAATATTAGCAAAAAATAAAGTGGGGACACAATCCTGCATCCAACAAGGTATATATAAAACAAAACAAAACAGAGACTCAGGCAGAACAAATGCTTGTACGTCATACAGTAAATAAAACAAGCATAAATGTGCAGAGACACTGTTACACATGAACAATGACGATTTAAATTGCTTTTACGGTGTACAGAGTTGACGACTTTTCGATCCCATGAAAGCAATTGTGGGATCATCATCAGGACATTACATGCCTGAGTAAAATGCCGTAATAATTGACCGGCGGTACGATGCCACACAATTGATTGCCGGAATTGGACAGCAGCGGCGTGTCCAATTGGGAGACAAATATATCGAGTCCCTTGGGAATAGAAGTCGACCGCTGAGTACAGCGGTTCGATGAGCCGTAATAATTGACCGGCGGTGCTAGGCCACGCAGTCAAATTGCCTAGAGATGGACCGCAACGGCGTGTCCAATTGGTATAAATTGGTAGGGCAATCGGAATGGATTGCCCGCAGATTACCATGGTCCAATCAGCCGTGAGGAGTGCCGGGCGCATCAATGTAGACGCCTCGGTCTGGACCGCGACGGCGTGTCTAAGCGGGGAGCCAGGAAGCTTCCAGACCGGTCCAGAATAGCTTGAAGGTGGTGGGTAAATTGTAAATGAAAGTTAGAACTATAACTTGAGAATTTGTAAAGTTTGTGTAGTTTAAACTTGGTTTGTATAGGTAAAATACGTTTTCTGAACTGTAACCAAGCTTTAACCCTTGGCTTTTTCATCTAATTTCAATATTTTTGTAAAAATAATGTGTTTCAAATCGTAGAGTCTATTATCGCAAGTGGAAAGTTATGTGGAGTGTCATTACAGTGAAGCAGTGTTGTAAAGTCTATTGTTATAGAGTGGAGTATTGCAGATTGGACTAGAGTGGAGTAGAGAAGAGTGTAGTAGCATATCATACAGTGTAGTAATGTGTTATATAGTGTAGTGACATGATGTGTCATATAGTGTAGTCGGATATCGTAGAATGGAGCAGTGAGTTGGTCAGTGGAATGGCGCTTCGAACAGTAGAGTAGGGTGTTGTAGACTGTCAAAGGGTGCAGTAGAGTGTTTTAGAGTGGAGTAGGATGAAGTCGAGTGTCACAGAGTGGCGTATCCTCAAGCGGCGTGTCGTAGAGTACAGTGGAGGAGAATATCGTAGAGTGGAGTGACGTGTCATATAGTGGAGTGGTGTATCGTAGAGAGATGTTGAGTGGTGTGTCGTCGAGTGTCATATAGTGTAGGTCAGTGGTGTAGAATGGATAGGCATAGAGTGGAGTAGAGTGTCACAGAGTAGCATAGAGTGTAGTACAGTGTTGTAGAGTGGAGTTGCATACAGTGGAGTAGAGTGTCGGACAGTGGAGCGGCATAGAACGTAGAGTGGAGTACAGGGCAGTGGACTACACTGGAGTGGGTTAGTGTAGACTGGAGTAAAGTGCCATAAAGTGGAGTGGTGTGTCGTAGACTATAGTGGCTTTGAGTGCAGTAGAGTGGACTGGCATAGCATACATTCAAGTAAAGTTTCATAAATTGGAGTACCGTGTTATACAGTAGAGTGTAGTGGGCTGTCATACAGTATTGAAAATTGATGTAGACTACAGTAGAGTAGAGTGACACACAGTCTAGTTGATTTTTGTAAAGTGTAGTGGTGTACAGTACAATGTTGTAGAGTGTGGTAGAGTGGATTGGCATACTGTGTTATAGAGTACAACGGCTTAGAGTGGAGTGGCGTAGAGTGGAGTGGAGTAGTAGAATAGAGTGGAGTACTGTGTCAGAGTGGAGGGGACTAAAGTGGGATGCAGTGGCATACAAAGAGTTGCATACAGTATCGTATAGTGGACTAGAGTAGAGTGGAGTAGAGTGTTGTACAGTGGCATACAGTATAGTACAGTATTATACAGTGGAGTGAAGGGGTTTAGACAGGAGTAGAGTTTCGTAGAGTGGCATACAGTGTTGTAGAGTGGCATTGCATAGAGTACAGAAGTGTGTGAAACAGTGGAGCTGCGTAGAGTGGATTGTTACATAGTAGCGTAGAGTGAGGTAAAGTCTTGTACAGTGGAGTAGAGTCTAGTGGAGTGGTTTAACGTAGTGTGGAGTAAAGTACAATAGGCGTAGCACAGGTAGTAAACTGTTATAAATTGGAGTGGGGTCTCGTACAGTAGATTGGAGTGCTGTGTTGTATAGTAAAGTGCTGTATAGTGGGATAGAGTGTTGTACATTGGAGTGTACGGGCATAGAGTGGACTATAGAGTTGGACAGTAGAGTGTACAGAGGTAGAGTGGAGTAGAATGTCGTAGAGTGCCATGAAGTGTGGTAGACCTTTATAGAGTGGAGTTATATAGAGTGGAGGAGAGTGTCATACAATGGAACGGCATAGAGTGGAGTGGCGTACACTGTAGTGGGGTAGAGTGGATTACCGTACAGTGAATGTAGAAGAGTGGAGTGACATAGAGTGGAAGAGCGTAGAGTGGAGTGGTGTACAGTAGAGTGGAGTACAGTGGAGTAGGGTTCAGTGGATTAGCATAAAGTAGGGTGGCATACATTGAAGTGGCATACCGTAGAGTCGAGGAAACTGTTGTAATTTGGAGTGGCATCTCATACAGTAGAGTGGAGTGGTGTGTCATACAGTGTTGGAAACTGTTGTAGAGTGTTGTACAATAGAGTGTATGGGCATAGAGTTGAATGCAAATTTGGACAGTGCAGTGTACGGGATAGAGCGGAGTAGAGTTTAGTAGAATGGCATAGAGTGTACTAGAGTTTTGTAGAGTGGAGTTATATAGAATGGAGAAGAGTACAGTGAAGTGGCGTAGAGTTGAGTTGCGTACAGTGGAGTGGCATAAAGCGGAATAGCATAGAGCGGAGTAACATAGACTGGAGTTGTGGATTTGGGGGCCCCCCCTTAGGGACCACCCAAAGGTGCAGAGCCACCCTTCGTCCTCAGGTCCAGAAACAAAGTGAGACCAACACTGGAGCACCGAGAGAGAGGATATTTATTATAGTCTCATGAGAGAGAGAGCATCAGCAGCAGACACCCGTAGCTATCTGAGGAGGCAATCTGAACACAGCAGAGCCTTCATAGTTCTTATAACCTTAACCCCCCCCCTTTTCCCTCTGCGCACGAGCTGACAAAGAAGACAAAGTCAGGAGAGGTGTACGTGAAAAAACACATCAGCAGTTGTTCCATGTGACGGTTGAATGATCGCCACAGGCATACGGAGAAGAACGTAGCTTTCTTCAAAACACAAGAAACTTCTCGCTTCGGGAAGTCACATAGGAGTCAGATGACTCGTGAGGCACAGAAAGGGCAAACAGGGGTGAACATTCCTAAACACAAGCTGTTGTATGCAGAGACAAGATGGGGAAAAGAGTACAAAATGGCTGAGCGAGTGTCAAGGTAAATAATACATTTTCCACAGTCCCTCCTGTTGTCAGGAGCGAAGCAATTTAGTCAACAATAATGTCCATCAATTCTTGTATCTGTTGGGCCATCATAATTTTGTCATTTTCGGAGTGGCCATGGATAGGGGGAGGTTTGAGAGCTTGAGCACACAAACTGCACAAGGGAGGCCCACAGTGCAGGCAAAGGCAGCAACAAAAGGGAAGCGCAACAGGAATAAGGAGAAACATGAGTATACACATCTATTCTCAACATATTGCTAACTTCTTGGTCTAATACATATTGGGCGTTCACATTCTTAACGTTACGTTTGGTAGGCATACAAGCAGTGATACAAAGGGAGCAAAGCATTGGACCACATTGTATACATAAGCAACATAACAGCAGGATCGCAAAGAATATACATAAGATTGTCAACAGTTTCCAGCCCCAAGTAACAAACAATGTCCCTAACTTAACCAGCCAATTAAAGTCTAAGTTCCTATATCGGGATGAATTTCAGTGGTTGTTTTAAGCCGATTAGAAATAGCCAACTGCACATGCTGGATGCAATGTCTACATAAAAACATTTTTAATAAACTTTCCAGTGTTCTTCTTTATGAGGGCTAGGGTACCAACGATATGTTCAGGAGGAGGGTAGAGTAGCATTTTTCAACTGTTCAAAAAAACGTTTCTCTTGCAGAATAAACATTCCTAATGCAAATATTAAAGTAACTAGACATATTGTCACAAAAATAATCTTCGTGTTGGGGGACCAGGAGGATCAAACGGGGACATAGGAATTAGGACGAGGAGCCGCAAAGGGCTGCTCCTCCTCAAAAATGGGACGACCAAAGGGGTACATTGCTAAAAAGTACTTGAAGAATAGAAGCCGCTGTACAACCAGCCAGAGGGGAGTCTTCTCCCTGTGTCCGTCTGAGCCTCACAGGCAGGCTCCTATAAAAGCTATTTTCCAACGGTGGAGCTGCACAACTTGCAACTCAAGAAAACAATCACGGCCCAGTTTTAAGGGAAAAGTTTCTTCTTTCTGGATAGGGTAATCACCCTCTGGGGCAAACACCCTCAACGATCCTGTCCAGTGTCTTAGGCAGTGCACCAGTTTTCTTCACTTTAATCTAACAGGCACCAAAGGCACAGCACCTGTACCCTGAACTCAAGTCCTTCCCTAACTCCTATGTTGCTCCGCTGGCGCACTGCTCTTTTGTTGGGGCCAAAGATTGTACCCAGTGTGCTCAGACACCTCTCGATCAACAAACAGAGGTGCAGACTTGCATTCACTTGGGGACCAGGACTCAGAGGCCTGATGCTGGAATATCTGAGGCAACCCTTGTTTCAAAAGGGGTCACCTCAAGTAAAGCCTCCTTGCCGTCCTTGTCGGTTTGTGACTCTCTCAGCTGGGCATCAAAAGCTGGATCGACGCAAAGAATTGCTCTGTCCTGATTTGTGACCCCACCTTTCGTCCAAGACAGTGGCAGGGGTACACACTTCACGTCACAGTGCTTCCGGCCTTCTAGCTTCACTGCGGTCCTAGTTGCCAGCAATGCCTGTGCTGGTTCGCTTTACCTCGACTCCAAGCTGGATCAGCGCTGATTCCCCAGGCTGAATCTGATGTTGGGGCCCCTCTGGCAATGGTTGTAGGGCAGCAGATATCTATTGGTGGTCAGAACAAAAGATCTTTAGACAAGGCATACAAATAATCTATCAACAGAGAGGATACTCTGTTAGCAAGGCACCCAAGAACCACTTCATCTGTATGAGAGTAAAAAAAAAAACCTGGACCTATTAGCGAGTATAAAAGGAACTTTTTGGTGAACTGACAAGAGTAAAACGTATAGTTCACTACACTTAACCTTCCACTACTTGTCAAACACTTCTAAAATTATTTTTCTTATGTAAAAACACCTTCATTTTACGCTTAGGACCATGCTCTCATGTTATAGGTGCAGCGGGAAAATCTAAAAACTGCTATTTTAACAGGGATTCTTATTACATTAATCTTAACAATTTTAAAACAGTATTACTGAATAGCCAATTAGATGTCTCATAGCTGTTCCTAGACAGCTTAGACAGGCTCAAGAGAGTGTGAGAAAAAGAGAGAGAGAGAGAGAGAAAACCTAAATTTGCTTACCCTTAATTTGCCCAGGAGCTAATCTCCTTAATCTCCTCCCCCATGCGACTGCTAAGCAAGCCATTCTCACACAAAAAACATAGTCACTACTCACTGAAACAAGTACTTCACAAGCATCACCACCGGTGTCAGGCCACAAACCATTTAGACACTCAAAAAAAAACAATTAACCCACAAATCAACACTTAGGACAAAAGCAAGAGACAGCCCACAGACTGTATTCAAACCAAACCATTTGTAGATACCAATTGTAAGTCATATTTACAAAAAGAGCTCTCAAAAATAGTACAGAGACTACACCAAGACAAATAGACAGCCAAAAGCTGTGCCATGTTAAAAAAAAAAACAAAAAAACAGGCTCGCGCCTCAGACCTGTTCCAATAATACACCAAATTACCAGTTTGGTTGGCAGAACACTCAAAAGCGCTCCATATCACCACTTATGAATTTTACTAAGTGCGTAGATCAGGATCCTTTTTAGTGTATTTGATCCACAGTGTACTATACATTATGGAAGAAATACCATATTTAATGTACATAAACCTATTAGGTATCCCCTCTTGGGGAGTCAGCTGAGTACTTTGTAAATCCATATTGGTACCACCAAGACAGCAACACTTTCTACGAAGTGTGCTAGGAGCAGGCATGCCAAAAATATTATAGCATATATAATATTATAATCCAAGGGGTACTTAACACAAAGTGTACCGTTCAAGACTTAAAATTAGAGAAAAATCTCCTCATTACCTGCCTTCGTTTGCTGCAGCAAACAAACAAACAAACCAGAATCTTGGCCAAGCTAATCCAAACAAAAAGTGTTGCTACAGCAACCTTACCAAACCAAAGTCTCCAGCTTCCAACTGCCAAGTTCTGAAATACTCACGCCAAAGAAGATCTCAGTCGGGAGCGGTCAACACCTGGAGTATCAGATCGGGAAAACCGGAAAACACGTTGGTCTGCAAAGACAAAGGGTCTCCTCATGCAGGGTACCTTCCTCAGTGGATTCCTGCCTCCCGTCAAGACCACTCCCTTGGATGGCCGCTTCTCCGATGAGGTCCATCAGCGGGGGGTAGAGGGGGAGGGACGTGATATGGTGGTGGCGGGGGGTGTAGGAGTAATTCGTCCTCATTGGGGTCTGACTGCCAAGGGGGTATATCGCATAGGATACTGGCCAGAGGCATTTAGCCGGTGTTCTCTATCTAAACAGGCAATATTCAAAGCCACCTTTTCTTGTTGTAATTCCGCCAATTTTTGTTTCTCTGATTTCCATACTGCCTTCTGGGATCAAGCCTGAGCTCTCCTCTCCCTTTCTATAATTTCCTTCTTCCATAACCCCAAGGAATCAAACATGGATTGTCTAGATCTGCGCCTATGCAATTGGGCTTCTACTGCCTCTATTTTCTGAGGGTCAAAAGAGCCATATTTTGGCAAGGTACTATCCCTATCCTTTGACGTGTATTTGTTCCATAATGTGCTGTACATTATGGGAGAAATACCGTACTTTATGTACATTTCTTTATTCGGGGTACCCTCCGGGGGGGGGGCTGGTTGACTTTCTTCCAAAACATCTGACTGGGATATACAACAGCATATCTGTACAAATTTACTACACACGGGCATGTTTACAATTGTTTAAAAAATCCTGTATTGGACAAAAAGTCCACATTACCCGCTTGCCTTCAATCTTTGCAAAGAGTGAATCTAAAAAAATGAAACAATAACGAATGAGAACTATAACCAGAACATAAGGGTGTCGCAATTCAGCGACCCTACCAGAATCCTTTGTCTCGTCCTCCAGGTGGTCTCCTTCTACAGAAATCGTCCAAATCTATCAAGGGCCCCAGTCAGGACTGCACCACTTGCGGGGGTCTTCGCGGATGGAGAGAAAGTTGGGTAGTGGCTACGAAGACGGTCTCTCTGCGTAGGTGCACCCCACTACCGTCCGTTCAATCTTCTTCGTTGAGACCCCTCGACTGGGCAGCCACGTCTCTGATGGGTCCTTGTTCGGGCACCAATTGTGGATTTGGGGGCCCCCCTTAGGGACCACCCAAAGGTGCAGAGCCACCCTTCGTCCTCAGGTCCAGAAACAAAGTGAGACCAACACTGGAGCACCGAGAGAGAGGATATTTATTATAGTCTCATGAGAGAGAGAGAGCATCAGCAGCAGACACCCGTAGCTATCTGAGGAGGCAATCTGAACACAGCAGAGCCTTCATAGTTCTTATAACCTTAACCCCCCCTCCCTTTTCCCTCTGCGCACGAGCTGACAAAGAGGACAAAGTCAGGAGAGGTGTACGTGAAAAAACACATCAGCAGTTGTTCCATGTGACGGTTGAATGATCGCCACAGGCATACGGAGAAGAACGTAGCTTTCTGCAAAACACAAGAAACTTCTCGCTTCGGGAAGTCACGTAGGAGTCAGATGACTCGTGAGGCACAGAAAGGGCAAACAGGGGTGAACATTCCTAAACACAAGCTGTTGTATACAGAGACAAGATGGGGAAAAGAGTACAAAATGGCTGAGCGAGTGTCAAGGTAAAGAATACATTTTCCACAGAGTGGCGTACAGTTGAGTGGCCTAGAGTGTAATAGTGTGAAGTGTAGTAGCCTACTATGGAGTGGCGTAAAGTGTAATAGCTTATAGTGTAGTAGCATACAGTGGAGTGGCGTACAGTGAAGTGGTTTAGACTGGAGTGGTGTATTGTGGGGGTGGGGTAGAGTATAATAGCATGCAGTGGAGTGGTGTACAGTGGAGTAGAGTAGAGTTGAATACCATACAGTAGAGGGGCAAAGATTGAAGTTGTATACAGTGTAATAGCGTACAGTGGAGTGGCATACAGTGGAATAGCATAGAGTGGACTACAGTGGAGTGGCCTAGGGTAAAACAGTGTAGAGTGAAATAGCGTAGAGTAGACTAGCGTAGAGTGGAGTGGCGTACAGTGGAGTGGCGTACAGTGGAGCAGTGTACAGTGGAGTGGGGTAGAGAGAAACAGCATATAGTGAAATGGCGTAGAGTGGAGTGGTGCCCAATGGAATAGCGTACAGTGGAGTGGGGTACAGTAGAGTGCCGTAGACTGGAATAGCGTATAGTGGAGTAGCGTGCAGTGCAGTGGTGAACAGTGAAGTGATGTAGAGTGGAGTGGCATACAGTGGACTAGCATATATTGGAGTAGCGTACAACGGAGTCATACAGTGGAGGGACGTACACTGAAGAGGCGTAGAGTGGAGTTGCATACAGTGTAATAGCATAGAGTGGACTGGTGTAGAGTGGAGTTGCATACAGTATAATAGCTTAGAGTGGAGTGGCATAGAGCGGAGAGTTGTACAGTGGAGTGGAATAGAGTGTAATAGTGAATAGTGGAGTAGTGTACAGTGGAGTGGCGTATAATGGAGTGGTGTAGACTGGAATGGCGTGCAGTCGCGTGGGATAGAGTGTCATAGCACACAGTGGAGTGGCATACTGAAGTGGCGTCCAATTAAATAGTGTAGAACGAAGTGGCGTAGAGTGGAGTGCCATAAACTGGAGTGGTGAAGAGTGGAGTAGTGTACAGTGGAGTGGCATAGAGTGGAATAGAGTAGAGTGGAGTGGCGTACAGTAGAATGGCATAGAGTGGAGTAGCGTTTAGTGGAGTAGCGTCCAGTGGGTAGCGTACAGTAGAGTGACTTAGACTGGAGTGGCGTACAGTGGAGGTGGGTACAGTGTAAGAGCGTAGAGTGTAGTGTCGTACAGTGGCGTTGCATACTGTGTAATAGCATAGAGTAGAGTCTTGTATAGTAGAGAGGCTTAGAATGGAGTGGTGTAGATTGGAATACCGCATAGTGGAGTGGCTACAGTGGCGCGGCATACCGATGCATGTGAAATTTTGCAACAATGTAGATTATGGTGTGCAGAGTAACGCAAAACAGCGAATTGCGCTTTCTTGCGTTTCTCCTGATTAACCAATTAATGCAGGGCCACGCATGGTGGCCTTGCGTTGCTTTGTAAATCTGACTTAAGTATTGCATTGCCCATGCGACACCATGATTGAAGTATAGATACCGCAATCCAATAATACAGCTAGGCCTTAGTTTTATTTTTGGCCATGGTATACCATGATAACTTTGCAGTATACCGTGTTACATGGCGATGACAAGCCAGTATATAATTGTGTAATGGCTGTTTTTAAAGAATGGAAAGGCAGCCATATTGTTTTTACTACACTTTGGCTGTGTGCAGTGTTAGGGATATAGGTAGGTCCCTACCTATTGTCACTTTACTAAACTGGCTATAGGTAGGCAAATTTTAAATTGACGCCCATGTACGACAGAAATTTCACAAAAGTACTGCAGTGACAGATATCACTAAGTTTAATGCCTTATAACTTAAAAAATGCTTACCCTACTTAACTGCAGTACCCATCTCTGCACCATAATGTATAATCCTGCCACAGTTCATGTACATCCATTCAGCCATTTTAGCTCTACATCAAATACAGTAGTCTATAGAAAATGCATTGGTGGAAAAACACGTTTTGGAACCCCCTTTTATCTTTGCACCTCCCTAACGATTCACCACCAAAATTTACATAATCTCAAAATGTAGAAAATGCTATAGGTGTGAAAAGGTTTGTGGTGATTCGTCAAACAGGTGGAAAGTTATTTGGGAGCTAATATCTGAGGAATTCCTATCTTTGGGAATACTAACTATAACTACAGAGGGGCAATCAGATTTAATGTGATTTATTTCTTTTTATATATTGTATTTGTTTATTGGTTTACATAATCATGTGACCATAAATGTGTCTTTTAGTTGTTCATGTAGTAATTCTGAAACTTTATATATGTAGTCTAGTTTATTTTTTGGGCTTCCTTGCTACTTTTAGTGGGATTGTGCTACTTACGAAGCCCAAGTGAATAAAAGCCAATCATTGCTGTTATAAAAAGTAAGATTTTTTTTTCCTATGGCCAATTAGCATATCCTCCATTTAGTAGTTTGGGTCGCTGACTGCTAGGTCACTTTTCCATTTTGTTGAACAGGGGTGTATAAGAAAGATGTTTTTTATTTGACTTGTTGGACCAGTTTTATTTTGTGGTCCAGGGAGCATGCAAAGAAAATGTATGTAGATTTAGATGTATTCTATTCAATATGTATTTGTTTATAGTTTTCCATTAGCCTGTGATCTTAAATAGGTCTTTTAGTTGTTCATGTATTACATCTGAAACTTTCCATATGCAGTCTAGTTTATTCTTTGGGCTGACTTGCAACTTTTAGTAGGATTATGCTACATATGAAGGCCAAAGTGAATTAAAGGCAATCATTGTTATTATAAAAATTGAGATTATTATTTTTGTCCTAGTGTCCAATTATCATGCCATCCAAATAGTAGTTTCTGTGGCTTACTGCTAGAGCACTTTTTCATTTTGTTGCACATGGTGTGTAAGAAAGAGGGTTTATATATATATATATTGGCAGCAAAAAAACAAACGGCTGACCAGGGTCAAGCACATCCAATCCCCATGTACAGTTTATTAATAGATGGTGCAATCGCTTCCTGCACCCGCTGTCTGGAGATGCGGATAATGGCCAAATGTTCAGGAAAAATGGAAGGTGCACTCGTTGCGGAGTCAATCGATCAGGCCAAGTTTGTCCAAAAATACTTCTTTATTTAGTTAATCTTAAAACTGGCACACAGCCAACGCGTTTCGTTCCCAAATTGCCATAGGGAACTTCATCAGGGCTCTTAAATGTCCAACTGTGTTATCGATATAAATTATATGGTAGGTAAGTATGAACCTCCAAAGACTCAATCAGCCTCAAATGAGAAGTGGACATGTGTTGCAGGATCTCGCACCCAAGTAATAAAGGATTCCAAATATCCAGAATTGATATAAAATACACAAAGGTCCAAGGAGCCGCTTGACCTTCAAAGGACTTATAAATTAAAGGTTCCTGATATGCGGCCTGCATAGAATAGCAGTCTCGCGTAACGGCATGATAACCGGCAATTCTGGATATTTGGAATCCTTTATTACTTGGGTGCGAGATCCTGCAACACATGTCCACTTCTCATTTGAGGCTGATTGAGTCTTTGGAGGTTCATACTTACCTACCATACAATTTATATCGATAACACAGTTGGACATTTAAGAGCCCTGATGAAGTTCCCTCTGGCAATTTGGGAACGAAAGCGCGTTGGCTGTGTGCCAGTTTTAAGAGTAACTAAATAAAGAAGTATTTTTGGACAAACTTGGCCTGATCGATTGACTCCGCAACAGTGCACCTTCCATTTTTCCTGAACATATATGTGTGTATATATATATATATATATATATATATATATATATATATATATATATATATATATATATATATATATATACGGTCGCCACTGGGTTGTTATAGTTAGGTTCGTGTTTTTTGTGTTGCTAATAACTTTGACACCTTTGGCGAATCTCCACGAAACTGTACAAAAACATGCTACTTTTGACTAGTTTGTGCATAGAAAGTTTCGGGGTGATCCGTCCAGTGGGTGCTGAGAAAAAAGGGGTCATCTTAGGACTCAAAACTCAGTCCAGAGTCCTACAAAACGGAAAAAAAAGACATAAGGTGCAGGGTGGGGATACCCTGCCCCCCTAGGTCTGGTGGTCAAAAATTCTTTTTTTTTTATTTCACTGCAAATTCGTGGAGGAACCCCCAGGACTGAGTAAATTATATTAATGGAGGGGGGCAAGTGGTCCCCCTCCCGGAGCCTAATAAGGCCACAAGACCCCATTTCCTTGGCCGAAATGTAAATAAAGGGGAGGGTGGCCACACGGCCCCTTTCCCTAAGCCTTAAAAAGGTCCCAGGGACCCCAGGCCCCGGGGCTGTGATAGTAATTAAAAGGGAGGGGTGCTGCATGGCTCCCCTTCCTGAGCATTTAAAGGTCCCGAGCACCCCATTCCCTGGGCCGGCTCAGTTACTGAGCCCACTCCTGGGATACACTGTGGCAGGTAGGGAAACATGTTTGCTCCTTCCGGCTGGGAGCAGACTTCTGTCCCTGAAACAGAAAACATATTGCTACCATCTGGAGGTAACAAGCATAAATAGCTGCTCCCTCTAGGCGAGAGCAAAGCTGGCTCCCGCACTATGCTGTAAGCCGGTTGGAGCCGTGGGGGCCCTGGGGCTCCCCCTGTGGTCCCCAACATGTTGCTTAGTGGGTGCCCCAGGTGGACACTGGGACACCCACCTATAATAAGATGCGGCCCAAGGATGGGGTCTCCGGGACCTATGAAGGCTCGGGGAGGGGGTCGTGTGGCCCCCTCTCTCTTTAATAAGATACAGCCCCAGGGAATGGCATCCAGGGTCCCGAGAAGCCTCAGAGGGGGTGTTAGAATTGGGGGTCTCTAGTTGGCACAGGTAGGTACTTGTGACAAATAGGGACCCTCGCCTCTAGTCAGGGTAAAGGGGTACACTCCTAAAATAACCCCTGCTCACCCCCTTGGTAGCTTGGCACGAGCAGACAGGCTTATCTCAGAGGCAGTGTGTAAAGCATTTGTGAACACATACAGTAATCTAGTGACAACACTACAGATGGACACCACACAAGGTTTATATCAAAAATAAGTATCTTTTATATAGATTTAACACAAGACCATAAACGACAAAAATCCACAATACTGTACTTAAAATGGTAGGTTTAGCTTAGTTCTCTTCAGTTCTTAAAATGCGACACTTTGAGTCAATGTACCTTACGATGCGTCACGTTTCTACAACGAAAGTGTTGCAGAGATGGAGATGCGACAAAGTTCTGGTGCAAAGAAATAAAGACGTCAAGTTCTTCCTGATGCGGCACGCTTCTCCGATGTTGCGAGAAGTCTCGACTCGATGCGTCAGCTGCAGCGGCGACACCCTTGTTCCGTGATGCGACGACAGCGGCTTTGGCGGCGACCCTCTTCTCCGACGTTGCGAGACGCTTCCGCTCGATGCGACAACTGCAGCGGCGACACCCTTGTTTCGTGATGCGACGGCAGCAGCTCCGACGGCGGCACGCTTCTCCGTGGATGCGAGGCGCTTCTCTCGATGCGGTGCAATGCGACAGCTACAGCGGCGACATCTACGATGCGACGGCAGCGGCTGCGACGGCGACACGCTTCTTCCTCGATGCGAGACTCTTCTCTTGATGCGGTGCAATGCGACAGCTACAGCGGCGACATCTACGATGCGACGGCAGCGGCTGCGACGGCGACACGCTTCTTCGGTGTTGCGGGACGTTTCTCGAGATGCGGTGCAATGCGACAGCTACAGCGGCGCCATCTCCGTGATGCGACGGCAGCGGCTGCGACGGCTACACGCTTCTCCCTCTTGAGTCGCGCTTCCAGCTCCTTGCGACACGCAGTCCCTTCAGAAGGCCCAAAACAGCAGCAGGCACTTCCAAAGGATTCTTGGGGAGCTGGTGGTTGAAGTCTGTTGTCCCTGAGACTTCAGCAGGAGGCAAGCTCTTTTCTCAAGCCCTTGGAGATCCTTCACAAGTTGAATAAAAGTGCACACACAGTCCTTTCTCCTTCCTTTGGCAGTCAGGCAACCACTGCAGGCAGATCCCTCTAGCTTAGGGATAGTCTTCTCCTCAGTTTCTTCTTGGTTCCGCTCCTCAGCAAAGGTTTCTTCTTGTTTCCCAAAGTGATCTAATTTCCTAGGGGTCTGGGTCCCCTTTTTATACACAGTTTCTCTTTGTTCTCTGAAGGCAGAGAGGCCTCTGCCTAGCCCAAAACCAGTTCTGGTCAGTCCTGGAGCACTTTGTTTTTCTGACTCCTTCTTTCCTTTCAGAATGTGGGGCAGAGTGCTCAGCCGCCCGGCAGGAGGTGGAGCCAGCATTGTGGAAGGCAGGCATAGCCCTATTCAGACACAGGTGCAACTCCTCCCTCCACTCTGGATGCAGATCTTTCTATTCAGCCCTGTGCTGACTCACCCTGTCTCCTGTAGCCACCCCCAGCACCTGTCACTCAATCTCCAGACAAGGAATACACAACCTAGCAGAGGCAGGTTTGGAAGTTTAGGCAAGAAAATACCCACTTTCTAAAAGTGGTATTTTCAAACACAGAATGTTAAAACCAACTTCACTAAAAGATGTATTTTATCATTCTGAGTTCAGGCATACTAAATTCGTTTTTCTACCATGTTCCCTGGGTCAGTTCTGACTATAAGGTGTAATAGTCAGTCTGCCCATTCTGGCCTATGGGGAGCAGGTAGCCTTGCAATAGTGAAAAACGAAAATGGCTGTAATTCACTATTAGGACATGCCACACACACCAGGGCATGTCCTACCTTATACTTACACTGCACCCTGCCCTAGGGCCTACTTTAGGGGTGACCAACATGCAGTAAAGGGAAGGTTTAGGGACTGGTAAGTGGGTGTACTCACCAAGTCGACATGGCAGCCCTAGGCTGCACACAGGCTCTGCAATGGCAGGCCTGAGGCACATTTTACAAGCCGCTTCTGTGGGTGGCACAACCAGTGCTGCAAGCCCACCAGCGGCATTGGATTTACAAGCCCTGGGCACACTCAGTGCACTGTACTAGGGACTGACAAGTAAACCAATCATCCAATCATGGAGTCACTAATCCATAACACAATTTACAATAGGGAGAGCATATGCACTTTAGCACTGATCAGCAGTGGTAAAGTGCCCAGAGTCATAAAACAGCCAACAACAGGTCAGAAAAAATATAGGAGGAAGGCAAAAAGTTTAGGGATGACCCTGCAAAAAGGGCCAAGTCCAACACAACCCCCTTCCAGCCAAAAACGCAGGGGAGACCAATCACTACCCTGATGGGCTTCCCTGCTTTGGGCGATAGAACCTGGACCCTGGCCCACAACAGCAGGGGCATACTCCAGTTCTACGCCAATCTGAACCTATTGGAATCCCTCTGTCCATACTCTCAGGGTCCACCAAGCTAATCCATGGGGAACCCTTCTCCTCACCTGTGGACACCACCTGTGCAGCACCTAACCTTAACTTGCTCACAGGTGTGTCCCAACAGACAGACAGCAAGCCACAGTGGCCACTGACAGTGGTCAGGGATGAGACCCAGGCCTTATGCCTCTCAGGGCTCTCAAACCTCTGTGGCGTCAGAGAGCGAGGGGCAGTAGCCCCAGGTGCTTGGCACCCTTTGTCCATTCTCCCTCCTGTCAGGTCAGGTATGACATCCTGACACTGATCTACCAGCCCCGGGCCTGTACCCGGCGGCTGGACTGGAGACTGGGGTGGGCTTTCCCACACCCGGTCCTCCTCCTTGGGGCTCTGTACCCTCCCACCTGGAGCGGTACCCCCTTCCAGAATTGTCAGGGCACCTGTGGCAGGTGTCCTGCACAGTTCGCCCACCAGTTCAGGGGTTCTATCCTGCAACTGGGATCCCAGCATAGGGTCTGTACCCTTAGACTGGGCAGAGGCCAGGGGTGAGGCTGTCCTCTCCCCGCCCCCTTACTGGGGTCCTGCACCCTCCCACCTGGAGCGGTGCCCCCAGAAGACAAACTGGTAGGGGCACTGTTAGCAGCTGCCCCTTCCTCCAGGTCAGGGGGACACCCTGAACCTGGCCCTCCAACCCAGGGTCTGTACCCTTAGGCTGGACCTGTGCCTGGCAACCCAGGACTTCCGGGAGGGTACACCAACCCCCCCAAGGAAAACACACTCCTCTAGAGTTGTGTAAGAATCTGCCTGGCGCACCAGGACTTCCTGGGGAGCACGCATGCCCCCCAGAGGGTAACACATCTCTCATGTGTTGTGTGACAGTCTGCCTGGCGCAGATCTCCCGACCCCTGTCCATCTGACAGCGCGTGAATATCCCCCAGGACAGAAGTGGTGTCACCATGGTCATTCACTGGTGACTCAGCCCTTCTGGCTGGTCCCTGACCCACTGGTTCTTCCACTGGGGACTCTCTCCCCCTCTCCCCCTCTCACCCCTCACTCTGGACTTCTGCACCCTCCACTTAGGAGTGGCACTGCCAGACACCAGAAACACTGGAGCTCCATTTACAGATGCTCCAGGTTCTCTAGACACTAGGAGATCCTCCTCAACAGGCGGCCCATCAGGGCAGCCTAGGCTCCCTACCTGGTGTTCCCTTAAAGAACCATCCAGGCTCTGAGACTGGGTTTCGGGCACCTTGGGACATGCAGCCCCACACTCACTCCTTCTCCACTGAGACAGGACGTGAGTCCCTACACCCCTCCCATTACCACGGGACCTAGCTGGGCTACACTGAACCTCTCCCACCACTCTGGGTTGGAAGACACCTGAGCCACTCCTCTTAGGGTTACTCCCCAATGCCTCTTCAGACCCTCTGGAATCCACCAAAAGGTCTGCCTCCAATGTGAGCTCCCTGAGGTCAGAGAACTCACACTCCAACAGGTGTTGGCATAGCTCTGGAAAACAGGGACTTACAATATGCTCTCCCACAATTGGATCACACAGTCCCCCACAGGGGTGAACCAAACTATCCTTCACCTCACCATCCAGTGCCTCGCACACGTACCCCACACCACTCTTCTGAGATTGGCAAGACAGTATCTGACTGTCTCTGTCACTCAACCCACACTCTTCTGGGCGGTCTTCACACTCACATACCAGGACTTCAACTGTGGGGGAACCACTCTCCCTGCACCTCCCATCTAGAGTCAGTAGAGTGTCCCTCCTGCTACTAGGACCATGAATCCCTGCGTCAGTTTCCCTATTCCTCTCAGGGACACTGCGCACTACTGGAGCTACCTCATGTCCTTGAACCTCCTGGTGTATGTTAACCCCCTCCAAGTCAGGCGCCACATCTCTGGGTGTGTGTACTACTCCCTCAGCACTAGATAACATAATTTTGCTGCCACCATCTGAGCTGGACTCCCCTCCAACTCAGCAAAGCTCATGTCCTGAGCTGCCCAAATTTCTTCTTCTTGGGCTAAGGCACTCATGGCCTCCAGCCTCTCGAGCTCTAAATCAAGCTCCCTCATTCTCAACTCATGCTCCTGATCCATTCTTTTCTCTTCTAGGGCCAATTTCCTAATTTCCAATTGCCCATTCATTTTGGCCAGCTCCAACTCATGCATCCTATTTCTCTCCCTGTCCTCCAGCTCTTCTGGGGACAGGCATTTGGCAGAAACACTGCTACCTGCTAGGGAAGGTGCTTTCCTTTCCCCTGGACCCAATGGCCCTTCCAGCTGCACATCTGCATTATTATCCCCTTCCTCATTCTCAGGGGTTTTCCTTGCTTCTACCCAGGCCCTCAGCGCCTTCTGGAACTCATCCCTCTTGGTGAGCCCGGTAATTGCAACATTAAATTTTTTGCAGAAGTGCTTCAGCTGCTTCACTTTGTAGCATTCTAGTTTCTCCTCTTCCCACTCAAAATCAACAGATGCTATGGATGCTGGTTTCATGATGGCTGAACTTGGCAAAAATGGAACGTCCTAGAAAAACAATTCTACCAAAAGTATGTGGTCGCGTTTTGGTCTGCACTCACTAGTAGTGTTCACCAATCACTGTACATGAGTCACAAATGCAAGTCCAGAATCCTCACCGCTGACCACCAATGTTAGAATTGGGGGTCTCTAGTTGGCACAGGTAGGTACTTGTGACAAATAGGGACCCTCGCCTCTAGTCAGGGTAAGGGGTACACTCCTAAAATAACCCCTGCTCACCCCTTGGTAGCTTGGCACGAGCAGACAGGCTTATCTCAGAGGCAGTGTGTAAAGCATTTGTGAACACATACAGTAATCTAGTGACAACACTACAGATGGACACCACACAAGGTTTATATCAAAAATAAGTATCTTTTATATAGATTTAACACAAGACCATAAACGACAAAAATCCACAATACTGTACTTAAAATGGTAGGTTTAGCTTAGTTCTCTTCAGTTCTTAAAATGCGACACTTTGAGTCAATGTACCTTACGATGCGTCACGTTTCTACAACGAAAGTGTTGCAGAGATGGAGATGCGACAAAGTTCTGGTGCAAAGAAATAAAGACGTCAAGTTCTTCCTGATGCGGCACGCTTCTCCGATGTTGCGAGAAGTCTCGACTCGATGCGTCAGCTGCAGCGGCGACACCCTTGTTCCGTGATGCGACGACAGCGGCTTTGGCGGCGACCCTCTTCTCCGACGTTGCGAGACGCTTCCGCTCGATGCGACAACTGCAGCGGCGACACCCTTGTTTCGTGATGCGACGGCAGCAGCTCCGACGGCGGCACGCTTCTCCGTGGATGCGAGGCGCTTCTCTCGATGCGGTGCAATGCGACAGCTACAGCGGCGACATCTACGATGCGACGGCAGCGGCTGCGACGGCGACACGCTTCTTCCTCGATGCGAGACTCTTCTCTTGATGCGGTGCAATGCGACAGCTACAGCGGCGACATCTACGATGCGACGGCAGAGGCTGCGACGGCGACACGCTTCTTCGGGGTTGCGGGACGTTTCTCAAGATGCGGTGCAATGCGACAGCTACAGCGGCGTCATCTCCGTGATGCGACGGCAGCGGCTGCGACGGCGACACGCTTCTCCCTCTTGAGTCGCGCTTCCAGCTCCTTGCGACACGCAGTCCCTTCAGAAGGCCCAAAACAGCAGCAGGCACTTCCAAAGGATTCTTGGGGAGCTGGTGGTTGAAGTCTGTTGTCCCTGAGACTTCAGCAGGAGGCAAGCTCTTTTCTCAAGCCCTTGGAGATCCTTCACAAGTTGAATAAAAGTGCACACAAAGTCCTTTCTCCTTCCTTTGGCAGTCAGGCAACCACTGCAGGCAGATCCCTCTAGCTTAGGGATAGTCTTCTCCTCAGTTTCTTCTTGGTTCCGCTCCTCAGCAAAGGTTTCTTCTTGTTTCCCAAAGTGATCTAATTTCCTAGGGGTCTGGGTCCCCTTTTTATACACAGTTTCTCTTTGTTCTCTGAAGGCAGAGAGGCCTCTGCCTAGCCCAAAACCAGTTCTGGTCAGTCCTGGAGCACTTTGTTTTTCTGATTCGTTCTCTCCTTTCAGAATGTGGGGCAGAGTGCTCAGCCGCCCAGCAGGAGGTGGAGCCAGCATTGTGGAAGGCAGGCACAGCCCTATTCAGACCCAGGTGCAACTCCTCCCTCCACTCTGGATGCAGATCTTTCTATTCAGCCCTGTGCTGACTCACCCTGTCTCCTGTAGCCACCCCCAGCCCCTGTCACTCAATCTCCAGACAAGGAATACACAACCTAGCAGAGGCAGGCTTGGAAGTTTAGGCAAGAAAATACCCACTTTCTAAAAGTGGTATTTTCAAACACAGAATGTTAAAACCAACTCCACTAAAAGATGTATTTTATCATTCTGAGTTCAGGCATCCTAAATTCGTTTTTCTACCATGTTCCCTGGGTCAGTTCTGACTATAAGGTGTAATAGTCAGTCTGCCCATTCTAGCCTATGGGGAGCAGGTAGCCTTGCAATAGTGAAAAACGAAAATGGCTGTAATTCACTATTAGGACATGCCACACACACCAGGGCATGTCCTACCTTATACTTACACTGCACCCTGCCCTATGGCCCACTTTAGGGGTGACCAACATGCAGTAAAGGGAAGGTTTAGGGACTGGTAAGTGGGTGTACTCACCAAGTCGACATGGCAACCCTAGGCTGCACACAGGCTCTGCAATGGCAGGCCTGAGGCACATTTTACAAGCCGCTTCTGTGGGTGTCACAACCAGTGCTGCAAGCCCACCAGCGGCATTGGATTTACAAGCCCTGGGCACACTCAGTGCACTGTACTAGGGACCGACAAGTAAACCAATCATCCAATCATGGAGTCACTAATCCATAACACAATTTATCAATGGGGAGAGCATATGCACTTTAGCACTGATCAGCAGTGGTAAAGTGCCCAGAGTCATAAAACAGCCAACAACAGGTCAGAAAAAATATAGGAGGAAGGCAAAAAGTTTAGGGATGACCCTGCAAAAAGGGCCAAGTCCAACAGGGGGGATCACAGCCTCCCTCCCCTTTTAAATTAGATAAGCCTGGGATCCACAGGCTTAAAAAGGCTTGGGGAGGGGGTTCTGCGGTCCCCCTCCCCTTTTTTAAATTTAATTGTGCCCTGGGGGATAGGGTCTCCAGGGCCTAATGAGGGTCGAGGAGGGGGGCCGCATACCACCCATCCCCTTTTAAATACCATTCGCCCTGGGGTATGGTTTCCCCGAAATATATGAAGGCTCGGGGAGAGGGGCCATGCAGTCCCTTCCCCTTTTTAGCTGAATTTGGCCCTGGGTGATCATTTCTCTGGGGTCCCTGGGGCCTAATGAGGCTTGGGGAGGGGGGCCGCACAGCCCCCTCCCCTTTTTAATTGAATTTGGCCCCAGGGATAGGGTCCCCAGGGCTTAATGAGGCTTGTGGAGGGGGGCCACAGGCGCCCTCCCTTAAATCAGTGGTGTTTGGTGGGTGCCCTGGGTGGGCACCGGGACACCTATCTATAATTTAGAGTAGCCCTGGGGGGTGGGGTCACCAAGACCACAATAGGCTCGGGGAAGCCAACCTCTCACCATGCACGGTTAAAGGCCATGCGCAGTGTGGGGTTGGCTGCCTCCAAGTGGGTCGGCCACAGGACTGGTCGCAGGCTTGGCCCTTTGGTCAACTTCCTCTGCGCATGGCCAAAGGCTGTGTGCAGCGTGGGATCGACTGCCTGCAAAGGGGGGGCATTGCAACCGATTTCAGAGCGTGAGGTTGGCTACCTGAGGGAGTTGGAAACAAGCCACAGACCACGCTCTTCGGTGAACCCCCCGCTGCGCATGGCCAAAGCCTTGCACGGCATTGGGTTGGCTTTACGTATGGTAAGAAAATATTACTTTACGTTAAAAAACCCTAGACACTCCCTGAAAAAAGCAAAGGTTAACGTAACGTTATAGTTAGGTGAAATGTTCAGTAGCAACGTAATGTTTAAAACTAAAAAAAACACAGAAATTCACCAGTTACAGTTATCTCAATGAACTATAACTCATGCCATAGGGGAACTATAATTCGCCCCCTTGCCATGCACTGCTAATTACCCCACATATTACATCACTCATGACATCTTCTATGACATCATTGTTAATATCACTGCAACATTGGCAATGAATGAATGAAGTTGTTCGGTAAAGTGCACGGCTACTCATAGAGTATCCCGTCGCTGGAGCACAGGTAAGCACAAACACAGAAACCCTACAAGGTGGAAGAGAAAAGCAAAGTTTTCAGTTTCCCTTTGGAAGACATCCTCCGAGAGAAGCGTCTCAAGATCCCGCGGAAGCTGATTCCAGGCTTTGGCTGCTAAGAATGAAAATGCTTTGCCTCCTTTCCTCATAAGTTTAATGTGAGGCACTACCAGCAAAGCGGCAGAAGCAGAACGCAGCGCTCCAGTGGGGCAGTAAGACAAGACCCACTATGCAATATAACCTGGGCTGGCCTGAAACACTGCCCTTTGAACCAGCAAACGAGATTTGAACAAAATCCGTTTCCTAATGGGCAGCCAGTGCCAAGGAGAGATCAATATCTGACTAGGCAGAGGCAGCATGAGCTGGGCAGCAGCATTCTGAACCACCTGAAGACGACCTAGCAGGACCTTGGATACCCCAAGACAGGGAGCATTGGAGTAATCCAACTGCGATGTAATCAATGCATGGATCACAGTCCTCCTACAGTGCTGAGGCAGTAGATGCCGGAGTTTTCTAAGAGTACGAAGCATCCCAAAATACTGATTCACCACCGCCAAAATCTGGGGTTGCATGGACAGTTGGTTATCCAATTTAACACCCAGATTTTTTATCACCGGAAGGAGGGGGCTGGTATGGTGGCATGCCAGATATCTTCCCACTAGTTCGTCGAATGGAGCCAAAAAGAAGAATTTCAGTTTTATCCGTTACATTTTAGCTTGCTGCTCTGTATCCACTCAAAGACCGCAAACATGCAGTCATTGAACGTCTTTCCAACCGAGGACGGAGGTCCCTTAAAAGTGAAAAGCAGTTGGGTATCATCTGCATAGGAAATTATTTTACATCCACATTACTCCACTAATGAGGCTAGAGGTGACATACAGGTATTAAAAAGGGTAGGGCCCAAAGCATAGCCATGAGAGACACCAAGCTTCACTGCTTTGACTTCGGAAGTAAAAGGTGTTTCCCACACCGACTGCCCCCTGGATTTCAGGAAAGACTTCCACACCCAAGTTGGCAAGGCATTGTAAAAGAATTGTGTGGGGGATGGTATCGATCGCAGCAGATAGATTGAGAAGAATAAGTGCCGCATTTTTCCCCTGATCCAGAGACCACTTGATGTAGTTAGATATTTATAGTAGCACCGTCTCCTTACTATAATGGGGGCGAAACCCAGATTGGCTAGTGTGCAACAACTTACCCTGCTCCAGATAGTCTGAAAGTTGAACAGTGACCAATTTTTCCAGCATTTTGGCAAAAGGTGGCAACAATGAAATGGGTATATATTCTCAGAATATATGATCTAGAGTCGATAGGATGGTGAAATCATACCAGAGGCTGAACGGAAAAGTAAAGGCTTTATGTCATGTTGGCACTTCAAGTAGTTTTCTTCAAGTCTTAGTTGCGCAATTAGACTGTTGCAAAAGGTAGAAAGCTGCAGATGGAATGATCTGCCTCCAAATCATTTGTATCTGTAGTACCTGGTGGCAAGAAGGTTATAGTTGGATGATCTTAGATTACTGGAAAGTAGAATACTCACAAGATTTACTGGGGCCTCCAGACTGCTCGTATGTGCTCCAGAGCTGTGCCACTACACGTATTATCAACAATGCAGAGGTGTCAATATGGATATTCCTGACAGCAGAGAACCATGCAGAAGTGCATATTGCGGACCTCTCTGATCCACTCTGAATCATGTTTCATACAGCTCAGTACGAATTCCACATAAGCCATAGTCATGTGGCAATGCATTTTCCAGACATCCCAGAACCATGTGAAAACACACATTCCATAAATCCCAGAGCGATAGGGAACTCACTTTCCATACATCCCATAGACCTATGCTAAGACACATTCCAGACATCCCAGAACATTTAGTATAATATAGAATAACATGGCACAACATGGCATAGTATTACATGCCTTGACATTTCTGATCAATACATCTAACTGCAGAATCCTTACCATGTGAATCGGCTATGTTGCTACACTAGATCACAAAATCTTGCAGTAGCTCCTGTATGCCAGAATTTGGCATCATCATCTTCCTTCGCGACTTCATCCCTACAGATGTGACAACACAAACACTCATTAGGCGCTTCACCTCACATCCATTCCTCTTTTTCCATGCCCCTTGAGGCAGATCTTGAGCTGTGCTCCTACCGTTTTAATTTCTTTTACCATAGTTTTTCTTCCCAAAAACATTTTTAACAGTGTGCAGGGATGTCACCTCCCAAAATGATAGGGTTTAAACTATGTTTTGCATATTTCAACCAAATAACAGCCATGGGCCTACATGTCTGTCTTTGATGCATTGGCACCAAGCATGGCTCTGACTCATGCATGCAGCAAATGCTCCCTGAGGCATGGAAAGGACATCAGGGAGCGAGAAACCTAACTCTACATCACTAAGCACAAGAAATGGGGCTTGTCCCACTCCAAGTCATGGGTTCATTCCTAGTGCAATTTGTTTCACTTGGTTTAGTCACAAGAAGTCTAAATGAAGCTCTTTAATTTCTTGGCTTCATAGTTGGTGCTCTAAAGGCTCAACTCTGGCTTCAAAGTCCAACTTGGACCAGACTATGGTTCTGCAGCTGAGGCACACCATGTTCCAGAGGCCATTGCAGACTCCACAGTAAATTGCAGCTTTGAGGGAGGCCATGCTGCAGCTCTTCAGATGGTTCTGGATCACTCTGGCTCATTTCTGAGTCCAACAGATCTGTCGGACCTCCAGGTTGGTTTCTGCCAGTGGGTCCTCTTCAGATGCTGACTGACCTCAAACGACCTCAATCTGCCCTGCCTCTGGCACTGGGTCATGCCTGCACTCCTTTGCTGCAAACTTCGTTAGTTGTTCCAGTGTTCCCATCTCGACAGGTTCCGGTACTGGATCCTACTCTAATTAAGATTTTGGGTCCAGAACTGGACTTGACGATGGCGTGTTTCATGTCATGTGATACAGTCAACAAGGGCCAACGTTAGTTTGAAGAAGGCTCTCTTCCTGTTTCCTTGCCTCCAGAGGAAATATTTCATGAGGATGGAGACCTTCTTTGGCTCTGATTCTAATGCTCTTGAAGGCTTGGAGCATGTTCCCCGTGATGATGATGACCACTTGCTTTTTCCTCATTGTACCGATGTTGACTTGTATCTTGATTTCCAAAATGCCAGTGGTTTGATCATTTCACTGGAGATGAAAATGAATTTGCCCTTAACGCCTCCAACAGAAGAGAGTTCTTCTCCTGTAGTTGTAGTTTGAAGAGATGCTAGGTTTACAGCTTCCTACACTGGAAACTAAGGCTGAACTTTGACTGAAATCGAAGTCCCGGCTGACTTCCTCTAAGCCTTGCTCAATCCTGCCAGCCTATTGCCAGATGGCAGGCCTGCAACCGATGACCCAGCTTTCCTGACACAGAATCCCAGTCCAACTCCTGACAGTATCATAGCACAGGCTTTACAAACCAAACTCTTTTCCAACTGCTCCACCACACGGAAGAATATACACTATGGCAAGAGAGTTTTCATCGGCTAGCCTAGAGCTTCACTCTTTGAATCTTTCCAAAAATGTTATTATATAGCTTGCTTAGGAGATGACTGAACTATTACTAGAGATGAAGAAGTGCTTGTGTGGCTAATACACATACTTACTGGTCCCCAAGAAGGACAGGAGCCTGAGGCCGATTTTGGACCTCATAATATTGAACTCGTTCATCAAGAAGGAGAAGTTCTTAATGATAACACTCACTCGGGTCCTGCTAGCCATGAAACCCGAGGACTCGATGGTCTCCCTAGATGTGCAGGATGCATATTTTCATGTGCCTGCCTTACAGCCACAGAGGGACTATCTCCGCTTTATGGTGGGGTTGGACCATATCTAATTTACTGTCTTGCCCCCTGACCTGACACTCTGGCTTTTATAAAGTTCCTGCTGGTAGTCATGGCCCATCTTTTCAGGTCCTACCTCAATGACTGGCTGTTGCAGGCAGCAGTGGCGGCTGGTGGATTTTGAAAGTGGTGGGGCGAAAATATTTTACCTGAGTATAATGAGCGAGAGAGCGAGCGAGCCCTCAGTTCAAAAGGAATGTGCGGGAAGGTTCTCCCCCCGCAAGAAAATTTTGAAAAAAATCGATTCAAATGGTGGCTTTTACATCACATATTAACTGCCAATTCTTGAAAAAGGGTATCTAGATATAATATTTTAAAGCACAAATGTGAAGAAAATATTAGAAACAAATCAAAAATGTTGCCAAACATCAAACTGGTCTGTTGCAAAACGGCCACGGATCCAAGCACATCCAACCAACGCTCTTGGACCATCTGAACCCAGGGGCGGTGCGTCCATTGGGGCGTTGGGGCGTAGCCCCCCCGCCCGCAGCTCCCTCGGCGTCTTTGAACCTTACTTAAGTTCAAAGACGCCGAGGGAGAACTGACAATCATGTCAGTCAGCATGACGTCAGACCGCCCACCCCCTTCAGAGTCTGAAGGGGGTGGGCGGTCCTGCGTCATGTTGACTGACATGATTGTCAGAGGGACCAGGGGCAGCAGGCAGCACTGCAGCACAAGTGGGCATGAGTGGGGAAGGGCCCGGAATTTTCGCGCCGTGCCCAGTCATGCGCACTTGTGTTTGCACTGGCTTGCGCATGCCCATTAGGAGAGCGAGGGTTGAGCAAAGGCTCAAACCTCGGTCTCCTAATGGGCAGGCGGGCGAGAGGTAACCGTGCCCTAAGCCAATCCTGGCGCTGCCAGCAGCGCCAGGATTGGCTGAGAGGGGCTATAGGGCAGGCGCAAACCGGAGTCGGACCCGAGGCGGCGCGGACGGCGGACCTGCTCAGGTAGGATTTCCTTTTTTTAATTTAAAAAATCCCCCCCCCCCCGCGTGAGCCGCGACTGTGTCAGTGCTGTTGGTTGTGGACATGGTTTGTGTAGTTCCAAGGTATCTGTGTGGAACTAATGGAAAGTCAAGTGTGAAGGTTTACTTGTCGGAGTAGGGAGTGAATGGCAGATGGCGAAGGAGAGAGGGGGACAGGAGAGAGAAGAAACAGAGGGGGTGGCGGAAGAATCGTGGTGGATTGTTGAGCCCACACCCCCTATGTTAAAAGCGAAACTACAATTCGAGGATAAAACGTGCTGTCAGCGGCACAGCCAAGTTTCGCTCATGGCGGCGCTTGGCAACTGTGCAAGGATGTACAGGTGGTCGGTGACCATGAGGGTGAAAGAAGGTGAGAACTTGACGTGTACAAGTCTGTGTTTATGATGGGGAGTGAGGAAGGGGCAGTGTGCCAGTCGGTGTGTGTTGGGGGGGGGGTTGTGCAGTATGTGTGTGTGTGGGGAGGGGGTCGGTTGGGGGCGCAGAGCCAGGCTTGTCTGACGGACTGAGCAGCTGGACATGAAAGGGTTGCTGGGAGCAGGCGTTAAGTAAAACCAGGTGTGGGGTGGGTTTTACTGGCAGGCGCCAGGCCCTCCTGGAACCAACCCAGGAATTCATCAGAGCAGAGAGAGGAGGGCGCGTGCGTGCGTGCGGGTTAGTTGTGCCCGCAAGTTCTTCAGAGTCCATATCAATACCTCCCCCTCCAGGCGCGAGCCCAGACGGACTGCGGAAACACTCCGAGGACGTCTTTTCTGGATTTTCCATATTTTGGAGGGAGCGGGCCATAAAAGAGAAATAAAGGTAAGGAAACCACACTTGTACGAGTGAACCGAGGCCTTACGTGTGGGTCTATGTTTCACTGCTGTTTCTCAAAGCAAGTCTGTCACAGGGCTTCGCGGGGGGCAAGGCGAGGCCTTCAAGACGCCAGGCGTGCTGTGCAACCGGAGCAAGGAGTAAACAACGCGCTGAGAGGAGGACGCACTGCAAGAGTTCACTGGATATAGCGGGAATAATGAGAGTGAGCAACACAGGGTCTTCTATAGCCCGGCCCCACGACATGAAGCGGTGGGAGGAGACAGGATAGAAATGTCCGAGGCCGTCCTGTATTTTGTGCAGTGAGATAGAAATGTAAGGGCATGGGATTTCTTTACTGTGTGCAGTGAGACCTTACCGTCTGGGGGTGCCTTGTGAACAGGTGCAGAGAGTTAGACACGTCTGAGGTGGTCTTTATTTGGTGCAGTGGGACTAAAATCCCCGAAGATGGTCTTTATTGGGTGCAGAGAGATTGAAAGGTTTGGGGGATATTTGTTACTTGTAGTAGTACAGTGAGATTCAAATGCCAGGAGAAGTTGTTCATGTTGAAACGTTAAGTACAGCTATGGATTAAGAACAAATTATGTTTTTAATCTATTTTTCAACCTGGACTCTGAATTATACTCTTTTTGCTCTTCTGGCTTGCTCTGTTGGATTTAGATTTTTTCTGTTTGCCTTAATCTTTTGCTGCTTATCTATACTTGCCCCTGCGAGCCTAGGAGCTGCTGCTGTTAGACTCTTGTTGAATGTACCATACAGGTAATGCCCGATATGAAATGGCATTGGGGCTGTAGCCACATGCACTGCCTCGCTCTCAACATGCATATGTGCACAAGGCCTAGACGAATGTCCGCTGGTCCAAAGAGGCTATGTACTTCATGCCTAGTAGTGTGTATGCTGGTCAAAAGAGCATGCATGTGCCAAGCAGGGAGCTGGTCCGAGGAGAGTGTGCGCTGCAGGCCTAGCCCTGTTGTACTGTAGGTTAGTGTGCAGTCCTAGGTAGAGCAGGCCCTGTAGCTTTGCGTGCAGTTACATGTGGAATGCGTGCTGTACTGTAGCAGTGCGTGTAGTTACAGCCAGACAAGTACTGTACTGTAGCTATGCGTGCAGTTGCAGGCAGAACGTGTGCTGTATTGTAGCCCTGCATGCATTTACAAGTAGAGCATGTCCTGTAGCCTTGTATGTAGATATAGGTAGAGCGTGTGCTGTGGTACTTGTGCGTGCAATTGCAGGCAGACTACGTGCTGTACTGACAGGTATGCAGACAGGTGCGGTACTGTGCGTGCAGATACAGGTGGAACACATGCTGTACTATACTCTATGTGCAATTATAGGTAGAGCATGTACTGAAGTTCTGCGTGTAGTTAAGGCTTGAACACTTGTATGCAGTTTTGGTTACAGGTTGAACACGTTGTATGCAGTTTAGGTTTGCAAGCAGTTACAGGTTGAATGTGTTTACGTGGTTACACTTGTATATTGTAGCGCTGCATGTGCTAGCTTGTGCTGTGTATAATGCGCTCTGTGCTGTAGCTTTCCAGACATTTACCCTGATGCAGCGCGTACAATAAAAACTATCCTCCTCCCAGGCTACTTATAGGTCATCCAGGGGCAAACTATATTTCTCATATCCACATGACGATGGGGCCCATAAACATCGCCTAAACACACACACATACACTCCTGGATTTCCTTTTACACCTTTATGAAATTCCGTACTCCTAGGAGAAGCATGAGAACTAAATGGAGAACACCATTTTGTGTACCGCTGGAAGAGCAAGGATATCTATTTACCTTAATTTGTCACTTTCTTTTAATTATTTCTTAAGATATTCCTGCTCATTGTTTTGTCGATGAATCATTCATTTAAGAAATTAGTTCATAGTGATTAAGACCAGCTGAATCACAATCAACCAATTACTCAGGTCACAATCAATTAGGAAAATAACCACTGAGTCATTTTGGTTTTTAAAGAATCTTAAATTTTATATAATTTTAAAAACATGAAAAGATTTAATACTTTATTCAATTATTCATTTTAAATTCACAATTTTATTAAGCATAATCAATTTATTGCAGAAAGGAAATTTTGTCATGAAGCCAAAAACCTTAGTTACCTGCCTAGCTTCCTAATTTAGCCTAATGATTTCTAACCTAACTTTGGAATTAGAAATAGCCTGATTCTCATACTCAACTGTAAAGTTAAGACAGCAACAGCAACTTCAGCTCGTCAGCATCAGCTACCTGCAACCCGTCTCCTCTACTGCAACCACGACTCTCGAACTGCAACTGACTGTGACTGCAACCGCGACTGACATCAACTGCGCAACTGACCCCCTCCCACTAAGAGTAGGCCCTCTTATACCCTAATTCTAACTTTGCTAACTAACTGTTGCAACATTAATATCACGCTTTTCTCTCATTGGTCCATACATGTCAGCTTATTCATTCTTTAATCAAATTCTTTTGGATTCAAGGGTCCTTGGATCATTTCCTTTCCCATACGCTTAAACATTTCCATCCGATTCGATCAGTTCATTTGTATCTTCTTTTGACACATTCAAGAACTCCGCAGTCATTGTCCTTTCTCTTGGGCTCCTTTCCCACGGACTCTCTCCTGATCCTCACGGCACACTATCAGTTCAATTAGGTCACACCAGCCTTGACCATTTCTTGCATCCTAGCCTCTCAGAGACATCACGCGGCTCCAGATTTCTTCAATCTCATCCCGTACCACGTGTCCCCTTGCGCCTGCGCACATCTTCCCACTGGCGGCCATTTTATCTCGCCACTCGGTTCTACTTTAGAAGCACTAATTTGAGGCAAATAAAACATAATTAAAATAGAGAAAAATATCCCTTTCGTTTCCCTCCCGTCTACGTACCCCAATTAGTTGTTACCTAGCAAAAGCGACATTTAAGCTGCTCCTTACTTACCATCACTATTGTTTTTGCAACGACACATTTTATTTCTATGAAGCACAAACATGCATTTATTTTATTTAGTACGCTTTTTATTCTTACGTTATGATTAGACACACGGACATTCATTAGTAGATTATTTAGCACGTACATTAGCATATTACCATTCCCACATATACAATGTTGATTAATACATTTAACGAACATTTTTAATTAATTAATTATATAATTTGTTAGGGGTTAAAATTTTTTATTTTTACTGCTCCATCAATCCCCCTTTGGTGATTTTTAAATCACCACATAAAACCCAAGTCATACTTCTTTTCAGGCAGCATGTCTTTCATCCTTTACTTTCTGTTATTCATATCTCTGTCTCTTCTTCATCTTGCCTTTTAGTCTCTTTATACATGCTTTCTTTCATTTTCTCCAACTCAATTTCACCCATTTCTCTCTCTCTTTCTCTCATTATTCTGTTATTTCTTCTTATCTTATTCTGTCTTACTTTTCTCTTTATACATGTTATTACTATTTTCAATATCATTGCTAACAATATCACTATAGTTGCTACTATTATAACTTTCCCTATTACTAGTTTACTCATCCTAGTTAACCAATTTGCTACTGAGGAAAACCCTCTACCAAGTTTTCCCAAAACACTTTCAACCTCCAGTGGGACTAATTCTTTGTGCAGACTTGTAATATTTGTAATATACTTCTGTATATTTTCACTGTTATCCGGAATGTAAGTACAACAATGTTGGACTTTTAACATTCCACAGACTCCACCCTCTTTTGCCAAAAGAATATCAAGGGCAAGCCGATTTTGCATCACCATAGCTCTCATGGCAACCATTTCGGTATTTACCATTAAGAACCCTCCCGCAGTATCTGTAGACAAACGATCTACTACTGTGGATAACTTCCGAATTTTAAATGCATTCAAAGATATTCCCACTGCTGGTATCAATGCTCCAAAAATATCTCCTACAATTTCTGAAAAACTTTCCCTCTTTCTACGTTTAAATCTATTAATCATCTTGTATGTTCCCTTTTCTTCTCTGTCCATGTGAAAGATTTTTGGAAAGACCAGGCCTACATAGCAAGTTCCATACCAATGGTCCGGTAACCTGTAATAAGCTCTATTCCCACAAATATAATAGATACCTGGAAATATTGGATCTTTTCCACCTTTGAATCCCCAACCTCCCAGAATTTGATAATTGTCATGGCAGACACTGGAACCTACAAAGTAATTGTCATAGACTGTCTTATTTCTCCTAATGCACAACTTTCCTGTTTGCGGCCAATCTAATGTCATTGCTGCATTTATCTTTTTCCCTTCATGATTTCCTTCCTCAAACGTCCATAAGCGTTTTCCTTCCTCTTTTATTGCTTCTTTTTGAAATTTCATTCTTCTTTCCTCAACCATGTCTAGAAATACTTTTTCTTCTTTCCTTAACTCACAGGTAAGGTTGTTACTAACTATTTCTTCTAACGTTAATTTTCTATGTTCTAAAAAGAATTCTCCTAAAACCTTTGCTGGTTTTACTTTGTTAAGTTCTGGCACTACAGGAATGTTTGCAAATATCTTATCTATATCAGTATAATAAGATTCTAATCTACCTGTTTTATAAAATAAACTTGCTATTACACTACATGTTATTCCATAAGTCAAAGGTAAGTGATGATAAGTCACACCTTCAGATACTGATGCAGGCAATTGCATACAAACATAACAATCTCTCACTTCCATTGTTTTTACGTACTCATACAACAACTTTGTAAAAACATTCTTTGAAAAATCTGTTACTGACCTATCCTTATGCAACTCTGCACTACTTCTTAAAACAACTTGTTCTTTAATATTAGTTTCTTTTTCTTGTTTAGTATCATTCTTTGCTTCTATCACAGCTACACTAATAGGAATTGTGATTGCTAATACTATCCATATGGTCATTAATAACCCTGTACAAAAGCAGCACATTTTGCACCATCTCTTTATAAAATCACATTTATTTCTTCTATTCTCATTATTTTCCATTTTTCTTTTTCTATTTGTTAATTTTTCAGAAAATTGTGTCACTACACCTCAGAAATGACTTAGATGCCACTCTGCCTCCAAAAGTCTTTGCTTAGTACTTTCTTTAATTCTCTCCAGAATTCTTTCGTTGTCACATCCGGTGATTTGTCACGTCCAGTAAATTGTCACGTCCGGCAGAAGCACTTTAAGTCTTCACTTCAGTTTCGTTGCATCTCACCTTTTCCCATCCGACTTCTCAGTCTCTGGTTTCCGTGAGTGTTTTCTTCTTCTCCTTTGTAATCTGTTAGTGCAATATACAGCCACTCAGGTGACTTAAATTTTGAATTTATTTTTCTTGTCCTTTTGGACTTTTGTAATCTTTTTCCACTGGGTTTTTCTTGTTCCTTTTGACTTGTTACTTCATTTACTTGTTCAGCATCTTCATCTTCTGCTCTTATTATTCTATATCTCAATTTTCTTACATAGCTGTTGGGCCAATTATCTCCTTTTCTTGGCCTTTTGACCTCACCCTCTCTTTCTTCTCTTTCCGATCTCCAATTTCTTTTTCTTGATTCAGTCTTTGCTTTTTCCTCTCCTCCACTTTCTTCTGTTTCTGTTTCAACTGTCTCACTATTGTTTCTTATTTTGAAACTTATAATCTCATCATCTCCTACTGGTGGATCTGTCTTTTCCTTTTTGTTTTCCCTTATCACTGTCCCTCCTCGGGGTTCTTCCGATTTGGTGTTTTCCTCCTTATCTGCTTCTGAATTTCCCTGTTCTCCTGTTTCTCTATCTATCCCTATTGCTCCTCGGGGTTCTTCTCGATTTTCTAACTTTTTGTGTACTTCTTTCCCTACTTCATCTATTAATATTGTTTCTGAAGGATTTCCACCATAACTTGTACTTGGTTGTTCATTTAACTCAATTTCTTGCTCAGTTTCTTCTCTAATTGGTTTATAACCCCAAGTTCCCTTTCGAAATTCTTCCCAATTTGCAGCTGAATCATCAGATCCTGAAGTTGTGTCAGATATTTCCAGATGTCGACTTACAGGTCGATCTTCAAGTTCTGGAACTTCTGAATTTCTTTCTTCTTCTTCTTCTTCTTCCTCTTCTTCTCTAGAGGTGTTTTCCGTTGGGGTCTCCAGATGTCGACTTTCAGGTCGATCTTCAAGTTCTGGCACCCTTTCTTTTATCTTGGTTGTTCCCGCCGTTAAACTTTTATCCCACACTTCCAGACGCCGACTCACATGTCGATCTGTAGGTTCTGGAATTCTGATTGTGTGGCTGGCATGAACCCAGTTCTTTACTCCTGCACACTTGACAGCAGTCGTTGTTACTAGGATTACCTGTCTTGGCTCATCCCAACGCGGAACTAGACAGTTTCTTCTCCTGTGGACTTTAATACGGACCCAGTCTCCTGGATTCAAGTCGTGGGCTGGTTTTCTTTCAAGAGTGGTCGCATCCGGTCCAACCTGATGAAACACAGAACGCACCACATCAGCCAGTCCTTTGCAATAATCCAGTATTAGATCATCAGTTATTGTCAATAACTTGTTGACTGGTACGTGGGCTTGTCTCATTGCTCGTCCCATGATCATTTCATGAGGACTGAGTCCCGTTTTCTTTTCAGGGATGCTTCTGATGGTCATCAGAACAAGAGGCAGTGCATCTGGCCATTTGAGTCCTGTAGCTTGACACATTTTTCCTAATCTGTTTTTAATCGTTCCATTTATCTGCTCTACTACCCCAGAAGCTTCTGGTCTGTAAGCACAATGTAGTTTTTGTTTAATACTCAATGCTTCACAAATCAATTGGATCAACTCATTTTGAAAATGTGTTCCTCTATCTGTCTCAACTGTGACTGGAAAACCATACCTCGGAATGAACTCTCGTAGCATAAGTTTTGCCACTGTTGTTCCATCATTCCTTCTTGTGGGGTATGCCTCCACCCAACGAGAGAACAAACAGACGACCACCAGAACATATCTTAATCTGTTACTAGGGGGCATCTCAATAAAATCCATCTGTATCCTTGTGAATGGACCTCCTTCTCGTCCTATTGTTCCTAGACTCACTACTGTTTTTCTTCCTGGGTTAAATTGTTGACAAATAAGACATCTTTGACAAAGACTTTCAGCAATGGCTCTGAATTTTGGATTATACCAAGTTTGTCTAAAAAGTCTGATCATTGCATCTCTCCCAATATGAGCTTGTCCATGGTACATCCGTGCCATGTCTGCAATCATGCTATCAGGCATAACTGGTCTTTCATCTCTGTATACCCACACTCCATTATCTTCCTGTCTTCTACATCCTGCTTTAATCCAGTAATCCTTTTCCTCATCTCTTGCTGTTTCTTGTAACTGCCTTACTTCATCCCATGTTTCGACTGCATTAGTGAAAAGCAAAGGACAAGAGACATGCTCCCTTTCTCTATTTCTGTTCAGGGACGCCATGTTTTCCGCACAATATCTAGCGATCTCGTCAGCATAATTATTGCCAACCGCTATGTAATCTTCGTTTTTCTTATGCGCCTTGCACTTCACTACAGCTATTTGTTTAGGCAGCTGTATCGCCTCAAGCAGTTTTTTAACATAATCTCCATTTCTGATAGGTGTTCCTGCAGATGTCAAAAATCCTCTTTGTGACCAAATCTGGCCAAAATCATGTACGATGCCGAAACCATATTGGCTATCGGTCACAATCGTGATTCGTACATTTTTCCCCAATTTACATGCTTGAATCAAAGCAATTAGTTCCGCAACTTGGGCAGACCTAACTCCTTTCAGACAAGACGCTTCCATTACAGTTGCCACTGTGCATACTGCATAAGCTGCGCTTAACACTCCTTCCTTTGTGCGTAAACATGAACCATCTACAAACATGACATAATCGGATTCCTTTAACGGTTCATCTTTTATGTCAGCTCTTGGTTTTGTGCAATATTCCAGCACATTCAGACAATCATGATCTACTTCATCTTGTTCAATTATACTCTCTTCATCTGGCAATGAAGTCGAAGGATTTACATTTATGCATCTATCTATGGTCACATTTTCTGCACTCAAGATGACTTTTTCGTACTTAGTCAGCCGACTATGTGTCATGTACTGTGTTTTTGTTCTTGTCAAAAGAATTTCTACTGAATGGGGAACATATACTCTCAGTGGATACCCCATCACTATACCTTCACTTTGTTCCAGACTTACACAAGTAGCAGCAACTGCTTTCAAACATCCAGGCAATGCCTTTGCTATAGGATCTAAAACAGCTGAAAAGTAAGCTATAGGCCTCTTCATGGTGCCATGTTTTTGTACTAGTACTGAAAATGCACATCCATCTCTTTCACTGCAGTATAACTCAAAATCTTTCTCATAATCAGGCATGCCTAATGCAGGGGCCTCACACAGTTTCCTTTTCAATTCTTTGAAAGATTTCATTTCTTCTTTGTTTAACTCAAAAGGGTCTTTTACATCTTTCTTTGTCAATTTTTGTAATGGTTTTGCAATCAAAGAAAATCCACTTATCCATTGTCGACAATATCCAACCATTCCCAAAAACATTCTTACCTCTCTTTGAGTCATTGGTGCTCTCATTCCTTGAATCATTCTTACTCTTTCTGTCGCTATTTTCCGCACTCCTTTCTCAATTTTATGTCCTAAATACTGGACTTCTTTCTGACAAAACTGTAATTTTGAAGGGGACACCTTATGTCCTCTTTTCTCCAAATGGTTCAGTAAAGCAATTGTGTCACTTACACATGCCTCTTTGGTTTTCGATGCCACCAATAGGTCATCGATATACTGCACCATCACTGATTTTTCTGGCATTTTTAAATCTTCCAGAGATTTCTTTAGAATCTGATTAAAAATTGAGGGGCTCTCTGTATACCCCTGAGGAATTCGGCACCATGCCAAAATACGCTCTCCAAAACGGAATGCAAATAATGGCTGGCTATCTGGATGCAAAGGAATAGAGAAAAATGCATGACACAAATCTATCACAGTGTACCACTCAGCTTCATGCGGAATTTGATATAGAATCACTGCAGGGTTTGGCACTATTGGACAGCATGGTACAACTATTTTGTTGATCTTTCTCAAATCCTGTACTATTCTGTATGTTCCATTTGGCTTTTTCAGTCCCATAATAGGTGAATTACATGGACTGCTCATGATTTCTTTCAGAATTCCCTGTTCAATCATCTTATTTATCACAGGAGTTATTCCTTCAATTATTTCTGGAGTTAATTTGTACTGTGGCGTGTTTGGATAACTTATCCCTTCTTTCACTGTCACTTTTACAGGATCAACTTCTCTCATTAATCCAATGTCTTCTCCTGTAAAATCCCACACACTTTCTTTCACTGTACTTTTTAATTCTTCTGGAAGTTTTCCTGCATCAAATGCAGGAAACAACCCATTCATTTCAGGTTCCTGATTCATCAAAGTTACTTTATACAAAGCATCTTCGTCTGAAGTCTGAAAACCAATTCCATCTGGTGTACAATAAATTGTGCAATTCATTTTACACAAGAGGTCACGACCTAGAAGATTTACAGGACTACAATCGCACACTACAAATTTATGCATTTTCCTAAAAGAACCAATTTTTACTTCTACCAATTCAGTAAGTGGGGTTTTAATCTGCTGATTGGCAACTCCTACCACTTGGATGCATTCACCTGAGAGAGGAAGGTTCGGAATTTCCACTGACCTAACAGTAGAACGGGTAGCTCCAGTATCGACAAGGAATGTTACGTTTGCTCCATTCACTTCTCCATCCACAAAGGGACCAGACTGATCTACCTCTAGAGTTGCGCCAAGCACGCACTCTTTCCCCTCTCTTGCGCACCGTCAGAAACTTTCATCTGGGTCATCCTCACTCTGATGCAACCAATACTGGGAAATGTTAGCTGCTCTCGGCAACTGTGTTACCTGTTCTCCTCCGTAGAATCCTGTTTCTGTACTGTATCTTTGCTGGTTAACAGTGTTGGGAAGTGGTGGTTGTGGCACCTGATTTTGTTGAACAACTACCTCATTCTGCACCTGTGGAGTTAATGATTGATGTTCCGGATTAGGTTTAGGTGGGAACTTACACTCATTTCTCCAATGCCCTAATTTTCCGCAATTATGACATGGCCATTTCTTCTTTGCCTCTTCTAGACTCACTTGTCCTTTTCCTTTACCTATATTTGGTCGCATCTTATTTTGTCCTGATTCGTTTCCATTATTATTATCCAATTGAGCTTCTTGTTTTTCTGCCACTTTCACTTGTGCCCACATTGCTTTTTCTTTCAGCTTACGCTGTTTACTCTCTATTTCATCACTACAATACTTAGCATACCTCAGCACCTCATCTACACTTGCATTCTGCCAGTTTATCATATGTTGCTTAATCATATCACTTATTTCTTGTTTCAAGCCAAATACAAATCGGTATACAAAATGACTCATATCCTTCTCACTTAATTCCTCATAACCACTATACTGTTTGAAAACCAACAACAATCGCTCATAATATGCATGTACACTCTCCTTGCTTTCCTGTGTAGTTCTATCAATCTTAACCCAATCTGTTTCTTTTGGAGGAATCTTATTTTTCAAAAAGGTAATCACCTTATCGTATTTCTTCATCACATCTGGTCCTGGAGCTCCTGTCTTAGGATCTCTTGGATATTCTGTAGTTGGCCAGTCAACTGTAATCTTACATTCTGACCATAGATCCGTTGGTACCACTATGTCAAACAATCCATCCAAATCTATCCACAACACTTTCGAGACCTTTACAAACCTTTCTACCTGTCGGTACCACTCAACTGGCTTTTCTCTTAACTTTGGAAAGTCATTTGTAAATGACAGGATGTCCTGCCTAGTCCAGGGAACATGCACATAACTACCACCTGGAGTTTCTCTCATAGGGTACTCTTTAACAACGTGTTCCTTTTCTGTTATCATAAAAGCCAATGAACCTTTGTCTACGCTTTTCTCATTCTTCTTTGTCCATCTAACCTTCCATCTGTCCACATCACCCCATTTTCTCAACAAAACAATCAACTCTTTTATCTGTGTCAGCCTTCCTGCTGTATTCAAATTTTCAATATCTTTTTCACAAAAATCTACTCTGTATGGTTTCTGCAACGTTTTTACCTTTGCAAAATCTATTCCAATCTCACCGGCCACTTCTTCTAGTTTGTCATGTAAATTCTTTGCCCTCCATGTTATACTTTTGCACAGAAACATTATTTCATCATCCTGATAATTCTTTATCTTTTCTGTACCAATCGTTCCTAGAATTAATTCTTCCATGTCAATCTTCAATCTGATCACATCTAATGGTTTTTCTTCCGTTTCTTTTATTTTAAAAGCTTTTATCCACTCATTTAACTCATCAGGAGTCGGACCTATAGGAGTACTATTTATTTCTGTCCAATTTCCACTCTTTTCAGGTGTCACTGTGGCAGATTCAGTTACCATAGGCATTTTCCTACCGCTACACTCATTCACTGTCAAATTTTCAGGTGGACTTGGTCTGTAAGCACTAGTCAAATTGCTCGTACCTGGACTTGTTTCTATTCTTTCCTTTTCTCTTTGGAATTGCGAACTCAAGGGAATCACCAAAGATCGTTCATCAATTTTCTGATTCTCGAAAACTGGTATTACTGGACCTATTGTTACGGGTACGGTAACTGCTTCCATATTCTTTGTTAATTCTCTAATTTTCTCAGTTAGTTCTTTTGTTGTCCTTGCCAATTCTCTTGCACTATCATTTTCTATTCCCTCAATTTGGGAAGTTCTTATTTGTTCTTGTGACCTATTTATTTCTTGTCTTCTTTCTGGACTTTCATTTCGCATAGCTTCTATTGGTGGCGCATTTGGTGTCACCACTGTAGAATTCTGCTGATACGGAGGTGGATTTTTACTTAATATATCTTCCAGCAACTCGTCATCCGTTTCGCTCTCATGCATATACTTTTCTCTCTCTAAATGTTTCTTTTTCTCAGTCCGTTTTTTCTTAGTCCCTTCCTCAACTGTAAAAGCTGGAAACAAACCTCCTGTCATGTTAGCACATCTCCATCGTTTTATTCTGTCCTCATGATTCATTCCCCACATTCTTCCGGGCACGAACTCATAACCTTTCATACCTCTGAATCTTTCTTTCTCGTACATCTCATCTTCCCATTCTGTTAAAGCCTCAAACTGTGTCGGTCTAGGTCTAGGTTCCAATTTAAGCATCTTTTCTTTTAAATTCCGTAAAATCGCTACATTAAAAGAACCATTTTCAGGAAAAGCCAATGCTCCATCATTCTTTGTATATTTTACCCAATTATCCAACCATATGCACGTATGATATCCATATTTCAGCATCATATGTGAAGCTGCTGATTTCGGCGGAGGAATTACTTGTCCCTCTCTAGTCACAACCTTTTTGTCTTTCTTAAAGAAATTCTTTAATTTCGTTGTCCATGACGTTCTCTCCCTTTCATACTCGTAATACGGCATGTTTTCTATTTGTTTTCTCTTTACTCTAACGCTGTTTCTGTGTACGGAACTTCGTCCAATTACAGCGCGATTCACACTAACGTACCAATCAGAACAATTTCCACCGTCCGCGAACCAACCAATCCTAGCGCGGCACTTTTCTACGTCACTCCTGCTCTGTATTCACGTGACTAGTGCACTGACCAATCCTAGCGCGGCACTTTTCCACGTCACTTCTACTCTTTACCCCTCCTTTACAAAATTTATCGGCAATTTTTCTTTTTACAGTTTTCTTCGTTAGTTACAACAAATAAACAATTCCATAGTCTGATTCGCTAAACAAAGTGACAGCTTTGTCCTTTTACACAAGAATCCTGTTTTTCCAGTAGGCAGCGCTTACCTCTACCCTACCACAGAATTATTTGCTTTTGTCGATAAAGTAGCACTTCCCTCTACCTTACCCTTCTTTCAAACAAACAATTTACTCGTTTCTCTGGGGATAAGACACATGTGGAGACTAGGCTCCTGAGAATTAAGGCCAAAGTTTCACAAGTAAACGTGATTTGCTATTTCATTTACACACTTTTCACACCGAAATCCCTAACATAACACAACCTGTGTTATAACCAAAAATGAATTCAGACCATGTACCAAATTCCATGTGACTTCTCTTGCCACACGTGTTCCACTTCCTACATCCCAGAAGCGTGAAAACTTACATATAACATAACGCGACTCAACATATAGTGTTAGTCATCAAATAATCAATAATCAATAAACAATAATCACTAAACTAATCTATAGAAAACCATAACTCTGCTACCAAGAAATCTGATGCAGCGCGTACAATAAAAACTATCCTCCTCCCAGGCTACTTATAGGTCATCCAGGGGCAAACTATATTTCTCATATCCACATGACGATGGGGCCCATAAACATCGCCTAAACACACACACATACACTCCTGGATTTCCTTTTACACCTTTATGAAATTCCGTACTCCTAGGAGAAGCATGAGAACTAAATGGAGAACACCATTTTGTGTACCGCTGGAAGAGCAAGGATATCTATTTACCTTAATTTGTCACTTTCTTTTAATTATTTCTTAAGATATTCCTGCTCATTGTTTTGTCGATGAATCATTCATTTAAGAAATTAGTTCATAGTGATTAAGACCAGCTGAATCACAATCAACCAATTACTCAGGTCACAATCAATTAGGAAAATAACCACTGAGTCATTTTGGTTTTTAAAGAATCTTAAATTTTATATAATTTTAAAAACATGAAAAGATTTAATACTTTATTCAATTATTCATTTTAAATTCACAATTTTATTAAGCATAATCAATTTATTGCAGAAAGGAAATTTTGTCATGAAGCCAAAAACCTTAGTTACCTGCCTAGCTTCCTAATTTAGCCTAATGATTTCTAACCTAACTTTGGAATTAGAAATAGCCTGATTCTCATACTCAACTGTAAAGTTAAGACAGCAACAGCAACTTCAGCTCGTCAGCATCAGCTACCTGCAACCCGTCTCCTCTACTGCAACCACGACTCTCGAACTGCAACTGACTGTGACTGCAACCGCGACTGACATCAACTGCGCAACTGACCCCCTCCCACTAAGAGTAGGCCCTCTTATACCCCAATTCTAACTTTGCTAACTAACTGTTGCAACATTAATATCACGCTTTTCTCTCATTGGTCCATACATGTCAGCTTATTCATTCTTTAATCAAATTCTTTTGGATTCAAGGGTCCTTGGATCATTTCCTTTCCCATACGCTTAAACATTTCCATCCGATTCGATCAGTTCATTTGTATCTTCTTTTGACACATTCAAGAACTCCGCAGTCATTGTCCTTTCTCTTGGGCTCCTTTCCCACGGACTCTCTCCTGATCCTCACGGCACACTATCAGTTCAATTAGGTCACACCAGCCTTGACCATTTCTTGCATCCTAGCCTCTCAGAGACATCACGCGGCGCCAGATTTCTTCAATCTCATCCCGTACCACGTGTCCCCTTGCGCCTGCGCACATCTTCCCACTGGCGGCCATTTTATCTCGCCACTCGGTTCTACTTTAGAAGCACTAATTTGAGGCAAATAAAACATAATTAAAATAGAGAAAAATATCCCTTTCGTTTCCCTCCCGTCTACGTACCCCAATTAGTTGTTACCTAGCAAAAAGCGACATTTAAGCTGCTCCTTACTTACCATCACTATTGTTTTTGCAACGACACATTTTATTTCTATGAAGCACAAACATGCATTTATTTTATTTAGTACGCTTTTTATTCTTACGTTATGATTAGACACACGGACATTCATTAGTAGATTATTTAGCACGTACATTAGCATATTACCATTCCCACATATACAATGTTGATTAATACATTTAACGAACATTTTAAATTAATTAATTATATAATTTGTTAGGGGTTAAATTTTTTTATTTTTACTGCTCCATCAACCCCCTTCCCCCATACAATTATAAGGTGAACTTGTGTGGTATGTGTGCTGTTTCTCTGCACGTAGTCACAGGTTGGATGTGTGCTGTACTATAGCTCTGCATGTCATTACACTTTGAACTTATGTGGCACGTGTGCTACACTAGCTTGGCACCCATCTCCAGTTTGAGCAAGTGCTGGGGCGCAGCTCTGTAATTGGGTACAGGTTAAACTTGCTGTGCTTGTGATTAAACTTTAAATCTTGCGTGGCACGTGTGCTGCACTGGCTCTGTATAGGTGGAACATATGCACTGCAGCTGTATATCTGGTTTTAAGCTGTGTTTTATATGTGCAAGTAATACTGAATGTGTACAAGGGCCATGTGTACGCTGTTATTTGCTTGAAAATGCACCATTTGCCCACTCTTTTAAAAAAAAAATCTTGGGGGGAGAATCCCCCCGAAACCCCCTGTAGGTGGCTCAGGCTCGCGAGCTACGCTCGCCGCAGTGCAGTACAACAATTGTTTTACGCCTCACCACTTTCAAATGTCACCAGCCGCCCCTGTCTGAACCATATCCAAAACAGATCTCACAACAAGCCTTTATGTTGTTCTTCACTATCAAGGCAGTACTTTCTCTTCATTATCAAGGAAAGTAGGAAGGTGATATCTTGAATAGTTACACGAGTGGTAGATATGGCTAAATCCTACTTTAATCATAAGGACAACTTGAAGGGTTTTTTCCATTTTCAGTATATGTTTTTGTGTGGTTTCCTGTGAAAACTTTTAAAACACATATACATATGTTATTTGAAAATAAATAGAGTAAGTTGATTTTTACCTCCACCCCAAGCTGAATGGTAATGTTGGACTAAAATTGATGAAAGGCCAGTCTGAGCTTTTCGTTAGTGATAAGCATCAAGCATTGGCAAAGCTGCTAGGTCTGGGTTTAATGTGCTAACTAATGCAGCATTGGCACATTAGAGGGACACACACAGGAAGGAGCCAGCAGAAGCAAATAGAGAGAGCTATAGTTGTAAAGTAGTCCCTCATGCAGTTCAATTCATGCACTTAAACGTAGGTGGAAGAATTCTCTCAAGCAGCCAATCACATTAGGTGAGATATATATATACTCTGCTTGGCTAAGCTAAAACATGTTTGACAAAGTTTCTAACTAATGGCTTAAAAAGGGTGGTCCAAGAAAGCTAGTGTTCGAAAGGGGTGAAGCCAAAGCTCACTCGATCTATATTATTAGCAATATGTCTGATACTGCACTGGCAAAACCCAGACCTAAAAGTAGTGATAAATCATTCTGTTCAGGTATTGCTCTGTTGCCATGCTTCATATAATATTGGTTTCGGGTGAAACCGGTTTGTTCCACTCTATATCCCATGCAAAAAAATGGAAAATAGACTTGCTTCATTTTATTACACAATGCAAAATTGTTGGTGATATTAGTTTGGAGTAAAATGTGTTCTCCATTCCATATTATGCAAGTGGAAACAATGTGCAACGTGGAAGGTGGCATTGCTTTGTGGTGATTCTTCTACTCCATCTCATGCAAATAAATGTGTTCCATTTCCCCCCATTAGAATATGAGCAGAATTCTAATTGGGGTAAAACATGTTTGTTCAATTGCACATCAAATGAATGTATAATAATTATGAATTTTATCAATATTTGGGGGTTAATTAAACCATTGCAAGAATAAAGTCCAAGAGAGAACGAATAACGCTGCAGCAGGCGAGGCCCGCGTGAGAACAAGAAGTGATAGCAAACAGATGTTTTCCACTTGTGCCCCACCCACGTGCAAACTAAGATACAAGGAACTGGCACAATTTTACACCACTGCCCGGCACAGAAAACATTTCAAGCAAATATAATATTGTACCGATCTTATGCATACAAACAGTAGCGGCCCGTGGAGGGAGTTCCGTGGGGCGGTGGGGCGGGGGAGGGCCAGGGTGGGGGGTAGTAAACACCGGAATATGGATGAACGGAGGTAAGTAAACAATTAAATAAATAAAACGAATTCCGTTGCGTGCGCTGCATCGCAAAATGCGATGCAGCGCCCGCAACGAAATTCGTTTTATTTATTTAATTGTTTACTAACCTCCGTTCATCCATATTCCGGTGTTTACTACCCCCCACCCTGCCCCTCCCCCTCCCGCCTCACCTCCCCACGGAACTCCCTCCACGGGCCGCTACTGCATACAAATGATGAATTCAACTTACAAAAAAAATGTCCCTAGAAAACAACAGCATTATCCCAGATTTGTTAAAATAAAATGCAGATTTGCAATCACCTATGGTGGGACTGTCAATAATGCACAGAGTGGAAATGTATTTTGATTAAGTGCACCACAATAAAGGAACTTTAAAAAAACATAGTTTACTTTCGAGAGGAGTGCTCAGGAGGCGCAATTTTATTTTTATTATGGAAATTATGTTTTTGCTAACTTAGGAAAGCGTTTGCAGTGACCAAGGACTGATGCTGTGAAGGTATGACATGAATGGAGGAGGCTAGACACTAACTAGATTTGTATACATATGTCAGAAACAGAATCATATCTTCCGCACAATTTTACAAAATGCATTTGCTTGCAAAAATGTTAGTAAACACCCTGAAATAAAGACATCCCCTCAAAATGATTATTTAGAGCGGTGATTTTGCCATTCTGTTTACATTTAATCGCGCTCCGTAGCCTGCAGGTATGTTATTATTATTATTTCGAGTTTTATATAGTGCTGGCTAGACCCAAAGGTATCGGGAGCGCTTTACAGGTTAAGCGAAGACCAAAAGAGAAAGAATACAATACAGCACTGAGGTAGTCGACAGTCAAGTAAAACGAGTGAATAACAATACTGTGTAGAGAGCATGGATACTCACAAACTTTTTCTCGGGGGCCAAGATTGCAGTCTCGCTTGTGGCCGAGGGCCGCATATATGGGCCTGCGTGATGGGGGCGGGGGCGGTGGGAGGGTAGAAGTCATTGGGGGCGGGGCTACAGGGGTAAAAAAAATCACCCCTTTTCAAACCATTACTAGACAACGCTGTATTTCGAAATGTGATATATGTATGTATGTACCCCGAATAAATACTGTCAATATTTTTATTTTTACTGGGATCTGTGTGTTTCTAACCATAGTTTTCCATCTTTGCCTTGTTTTGACAAACACCCAATTGCCTGCTCTTAGGCCCTCAGTTGCGCAGACACTTGGATACACCCTTCATTTGTCTCTCAATAGACACAACTCAAACCCCTATGCCTCTTAAAGTCGCTCCGAAAATCCTTTAATGGCCCTGTTGAGAGTTTACAGTACCAAACCCCAAGATCATCCAGCAAAACTCAGAAGTGTACATGCAAAGTGCATTGACAGAGATAGGTTTCCTGTCCTCTGTCCAGCCCGCTGTGCACACCTAAGCTCATGAAACTTACCACATGCATGTAACCCCAGGCAATAAAACCATCAGTGACAGCAGGCTGCCATATTCCTAATGGACCGAGACAGTACATTAAAAAATGGACCCATGCTGCAATGTGCATGCATGGGCCCACACAATACATGCATTCATGTTCTCAGGCTGTAATGCACATTTACAATGGCATAATGACCGGCATGATGGGCAAGAGACGTGCTGTGTCTCACGCTGCCTTCTCCTAGTCAATGAGCTCGCCCAACAAAGCAGCAGTGGTATTGTAGTGTCATCTCTAAAATGACTATCTCAGGTAGGTGCATGTAATTTCGTAATAATGCATGTATCAGGCAGCACGTCTACTACTAATCTTTCATGAGCCCCAAGTCATTCAATGACTCTGCTCATAGGGTCCGCTGTGATCCTAGGCTTTCACTCTGACCCTGCGCTCTAACTCTGACCCTACCTTATGACTGTTTCATGCTTGCCAAATTCCTGTACTTTACCCCCTCATCCTACCTCTACCCACCACTTTGACCTTAATAATTCACTTTTTTCCTGACCCGTCCCGCAGCCTGGAACTCTGTCACAACTTTGCTCTTCTCCTATTGTTTTACCCTCAATAAACACAACTCATTATACCTTTCCCCTACCCTTGGTTCTTTCCATAGCTCATAAATGTCTCTCTCACTGTCCCTACCCTTGCTTTCTATTACTATCATCTCAATCTGCTCCCAGTACCTCTTTGCTCTGCTCATAAGCTTCCTCTGTTTGACCCTCCAACCTCATTATTCCACCCCTCTTCACTCTGCTTATACTCATTTCCTGGCCCTTCTATTTCACTATGCTCATAGCCTGTCATTTTGCACCTACTTTGGCCCCAACGTCTTAAACTGCATTCACTCTCTCCACACCTTGACTTTTTAATGCTGCTCCTGCTCTCCCTCCATCACACTCTACCCCTATCTGGTCACACCGTTTTGGTTGCCACACTTGTCTACTTTATTCAGCATTATTTCTCTCACTCGGCGGATAGTGGGTCACCAGAGATCGAGGTGCCACGCTGCTGCGCTGTTTATGCACTTTAGTTTTTAAATTATTGCATATTACCGGCATTTTAAAAGGAAATTGTACTGTATTGTGTGTTGTGTTGCCTGGGGCGATTTTATTCCCTTTTAAAACATTACTGTTTTAACTTTCAGTCTTACCGTATTTTTGGGGATCCTATTGATGTGCACTCTGACTTGGGGCCATTAGAGGGTCTCTCGCTCCTTCCCCGGTCCACCACGGCTTGCCGATTGTTGTGGAGGGAAGTGAGTTATCTACTTGGCTCCCCCCCTTCATTTCCTGTTTCAGCGCGACGGGCGGCACTCTAGTCTTTTCCCGGTCTCAGCTATTTAACCATCATGCTGATCCGGACGCGCAGCGGATAGTGGGTCACCAGAGATCGAGGTGCCACACTGCTGCGCTGTTTATGCACTTTAGTTTTTAAATTATTGCATATTACCAGCATTTTAAAAGGAAATTTTACTGTATTGTGTGTTGTGTTGCCTGGGGCGATTTTATTCCCTTTTAAAACATTACTGTTTTAACTTTCAGTCTTACCGTATTTTTGGGGATCCTATTGATGTGCACTCTGACTTGGGGCCATTAGAGGGTCTCTCGCTCCTTCCCCGGTCCACCACGGCTTGCCGATTGTTGTGGAGGGAAGTGAGTTATCTACTTGGCTCCCCCCCTTCATTTCCTGTTTCAGCGCGACAGGCGGCGATCTAGTCTTTTCCCGGTCTCAGCTATTTAACCATCATGCTGAGCCGGACGCGCAGCGGATAGTGGGTCACCAGAGATCGAGGTGCCACGCTGCTGCGCTGTTTATGCACTTTAGTTTTTAAATTATTGCATATTACCAGCATTTTAAAAGGAAATTGTACTGTATTGTGTGTTGTGTTGCCTGGGGCGATTTTATTCCCTTTTAAAATATTACTGTTTTAACTTTCAGTCTTACCGTATTTTTGGGGATCCTATTGATGTGCACTCTGACTTGGGGCCATTAGAGGGTCTCTCGCTCCTTCCCCGGTCCACCACGGCTTGCCGATTGTTGTGGAGGGAAGTGAGTTATCTACTTGGCTCCCCCCCTTCATTTCCTGTTTCAGCGCGACGGGCGGCGCTCTAGTCTTTTCCCGGTCTCAGCTATTTAACCATCATGCTGAGCTGGACGCGCAGCGGATAGTGGGTCACCAGAGATCGAGGTGCCACGCTGCTGCGCTGTTTATGCACTTTAGTTTTTAAATTATTGCATATTACCGGCATTTTAAAAGGAAATTGTACTGTATTGTGTGTTGTGTTGCCTGGGGCGATTTTATTCCCTTTTAAAACATTACTGTTTTAACTTTCAGTCTTACCGTATTTTTGGGGATCCTATTGATGTGCACTCTGACTTGGGGCCATTAGAGGGTCTCTCGCTCCTTCCCCGGTCCACCACGGCTTGCCGATTGTTGTGGAGGGAAGTGAGTTATCTACTTGGCTCCCCCCCTTCATTTCCTGTTTCAGCGCGACGGGCGGCGCTCTAGTCTTTTCCCGGTCTCAGCTATTTAACCATCATGCTGAGCCGGACGCGCGGCGGGCGCCCCGCTGGCGCGCGAAAGGCAAGCCCGTCTGCGCCGAGTCTGCGCCCCGCGCAAAAAACTCCTGCCAGCTCTTCCAAAATTATGGTAAACCCCGGGTCTACTCCAGGGAACAGCTCCTGGAGCTTCAATCTCAGGAGCAGGGGCATTGCAGTCTTATGAATCCTGAAGATATGGGTTGTGGTCAGAGGTTTAATTGTGCCCATTGTGAGGCGTCTTTCTCTTTGGGTGCAGCTCCCTATCCCTCTGAGGATAGTTGTTGGCTTAATCCCCTACCCCTGAAACATTCTCTTATGGGATATCTTCTCAATGCCAGATCCCTTATCAAACATGCCACGGAATTCAATGACTTCGTGTCCCTTCGAAAACCCGATTGGGTCTTCATTACTGAAACCTGGGCCAGAGATTGCTCAGGTCCTGATTTAGTGGAGGCTATTCCTTCTGGGTATCTTTTTGTTAGACTGGACAGGGAAGGGAAGGTGGGTGGGGGTTTAGGGGTAATGCATAAAGACATTTACTCCTGTTTTTCTGAGGCCCTCACTTCTACTTCAGATCCCTATCAGGCCCTTTATTTCTCTTTGAAGGTTCTCCCTACTGAAAGTTTCATTGGAGTGGTTACCTACCGGCCTCCTGGACCCAGAGCTTTGTTCTCCCAGATTTTCACTAGCCGAATAGAGCCCTATCTAGCGAGCTCGAAGGTTACGTTTCTGGGGGATTTTAACTTCCATTTGGAGAAAGTTTTGTGCCCGGAAACGCAGGCCTTCTTGGAAGTCATGGACTCCTGTGATTTCCCTCAGTTAGTGAAGAGCCCTACGCATACGGCAGGACATATCCTGGATGGCATTTTCTCAAATGATCCTAGGATAAAGGTCATGGACCCTATTCCTCTCTCTTGGTCTGACCATTTTGCCATCCCCTTCATCCTGGAAATGTCAGTATCTCACCATGACCCTAACTTTAAGAACAGGGTGGAGTTGAAGAGAAACCTCAGAGGGATTAATAAGGAGGTTCTTCTTGATAAACTCAGCAATTATTGCTGTTCCCCTCACGCTGATGTCAATGTCGTCTATGATGAGTTCACCAACTGGTTAACGGCAGCCTTGGATTCTCTTGCCCCTCTTAAGAAGCACTATGTGGCAAGAAAGCGCCCCTCAGCCCCATGGTTTTCTGAGAGGTTGAGAAAGCTCAGACAGGTTTGCCGATATCAGGAAAGAAAGTGGCGCATGGACCCTACTATAGCTGAAAGGGATCTGCATAAAATCAGGCTAAGGGATTATAAGCAAGCTATCAATGAGGAAAAGCTCTCCTACTACTCAATGATGACGGAATCTATTAGATCCCCTAGGGAACTTTTTTCTATGATCCATTCCCTTTCAGCCCTTTCGACTAGTGTAAATACCGAGGTCTCTCAGGACCTCTGTGATAAAATGGCAGGTTTCTTCTATGCCAAAATTAAGGACATTCACTCCTCTTTGGAGAACTCAAACTCTGCGGGAACTAAAACTAATCCCCTATCTGAATCTCGGGAAGTATCTTTGAAGGACTGCCGTTTGTGCTCCTTTCCCTCTATCCTTCAAGAGGATACCGAGTTGTTGTTAAGTGGGATTCGATCTGGCTCTCCCCTCGAATCCTGCCCTCTTAAGATTTTGAAATTAGGAAGCGAGGCCATTGCACCTCCTCTGACCGCTATCCTCAATTCCGTCATCTCTTCTGGCCAATTTCCCATCGCATGGAAAATGGCGGTGGTAAAACCTCTGTTAAAGAAGGCCTCTCTTGACCCGACAGAATTAAAAAACTATCGGCCCATTTCTCTGCTGACTGTTCAGGCTAAGATCCTGGAAAAACATCTTAACCGCCATCTCAGTTCTTATTTGGAGGAACACCAACTGCTCGATGGCTCGCAGCATGGTTTCAGGAGTGTACACAGTACGGAGACGGCATTAACCGTTGTCTTTAACAACATCCGACAACAGGTTGATGCTGGCCATACCACTCTACTGATACTCCTGGACCTGACGGCAGCCTTCGATACGATTTCTCCTTGTAGGCTGATTGGCAGGCTTCGGGAAATTGGTATAGAGGATTCCGCACTCAACTTGCTTTCATCATTCCTATTGAATCGCTCGCAAAGAGTTAAGATGAGCCAATTTCTTTCTGCCCCTAAACAATTGTTCTGTGGAGTCCCCCAGGGTTCCTCATTGAGTCCTACCCTCTTTAATATCTATGTAGCCCCGCTCGCCACTTTGGTAAGATCTTTTGGCCTTGAAGTGCTTTCCTATGCTGATGACACTCAGATTCTGATTTCTATCACTGAGAATGTCTCAGCCTCAGCAGTAAATTTTAAAAACTGCATGCGGGCGGTGGCTGCATGGATGGTTGAGAACTATTTAAGACTCAATGGGGATAAAACGGAGGTCCTAATCTTTGGAGACAAGATGGATATCTGGTCGGAGGCCTGGTGGCCTGACTCTCTTGGATCCTGCCCCCGCCCCTCTCTTAGAGCCAAGAATTTAGGCATCATTGTGGACTCCTCTCTTTCCCTGGGTTCACAAATAAATAGAACTGTCTCTACCTGTTTTGGGATGATACGGACTCTCAGGAAGATCTTCCGTTTTCTCTCCCTGCCTGCACGGAAACAGGCAGTGGTGGCCCTCGTGGTCTCGAGGTTGGACTATTGTAATGCCCTTTATTTAGGGATAAATAAAGGACTTCTTCATCGACTTCAATTGGTGCAGAATGCTGCTGCTAGGCTGGTGATGGTTCTCCCCAAATTCCATTCAGTCTCAGCTACCATTAGAAGCCTGCACTGGCTCCCGTTGGGGAGGAGAATTGTGTTCAAGGCTCTATGCCTGGTCCACAAGGCCGTCCACAATAAGGGGTCAGAAGGTATCAACAAAATGTTTCAAAGATATCTTCCCGGCAAGGACTTGAGATCTGCAAGTAAGAACCGGGTAACAGTTCCCAGGGTGAGGAAAGCTAGGTGGGGGGGAGGGCTTTCTCGCTGTTAGGGGCCAATTTGTGGAATTCCCTTCCTTCCCCAATTTCCACTCTGGAAACCCATTCCTTATTTCGTAAGTCCTTGAAGACCTGGCTTTTCACCTGTCCTAACCTTTGAGTTTCCTACTCTATAGACATCTCTCATTCTGATCGCTTTCCGCAGCGCCTTGATGCCCCTGGGCTAAGTTCGCGCTCTATAAAATTTATATTCATTCATTCATTCACTCTCCTCATACCCTATCAAACTGCCTACCCTCTCATTGTGCCCTAACGCCTCATCCTACGTCTAACCTCTCATTGCATGCTAACGCTCCACGCCTACCCTCTTGTTGTGCCATACTGCGTCACTCAGCGCCTACCCACTCATTGTGCCTGTACATCTTAGCACTACTGAAGGTTTACTCTACTGATAAGCCAGTCCCTTTGTCCTTCCTGCAGTTCTGCTTTACACCTTCACTGCTTCCCTTCACTCTGCTGCTAGCTCATAGCTGTTGCTGCCATTATTGTGTAGTACCCCTCACTATTTCCTTGCCTATGTCCCTGACTTAGCACTCATCTTTCATATATATCGCTCAATATAGTCCTTACTTGTAAAGCAGCCCACTCTTCCTGTCCTTACTCTGCTCCTGCCCCCTCACTCTCCTCTTAACCTGCAATACCCTTACTCTGCGTTCATATGTCACATTGCTCCTACTCCCGCGCTCTCTTCTGTTTACCCCTAACCTTTACATACCTCCTCACTGCGCTTCTCATTCTGCTTTTATGCTTTACTCCTATGGAGTTTGCCAGTCCCTCAGTTTTTCCTTTCATTGCCCCTTCCCCTTACCTCTACCGTTTCATTCTGCCTCTGCCCATTCATCCCTATGTACACACTGTGCCCCTGTCCCCTCAGCTCTGACTCTACCTAATGCGTGCCAAAACCAATAACTATTTGCTGTTCAATTCTGCAGCATAAAAGACCTGATGCTACATCTGTGCCACGACTCACATGGGTAGCGTTGGATAACTATAATACACTTTCTTAAGTAATGCACAAAGCAAGCTGAATTGCCTGTTATAAATGTAAGAAATATTGTCCCCAACACAGGCGCATAAATTCTGTGATTAAATAAATAAATAAAATAAAACACATGCACAGTTTAATAAAGCGAGGAAGCTGGAATTTATACATAATTATCCTGCTGGGCTGCTTTCGAGGGATATATATTTGTGTATAAACTCCATCTCCCCCAATTCCATCTGTAAACTTTCCGTAGCACCACTGTTGTGAACCGAGGGCCTGTTGCATCCCATGTACCTAAAGTGAAGCCATGCCATAAAACAAAAGGCTAGGTGCAGCCCACGGATCCACGTGAGAACATTGCTGGATCCTTATTTTATTTATTCTGTTTACACCACGTGCCTGCTCTGAGACCATGAGGAAGGAAAGTCCGGACTCAGCTGAAACCCTAACCCGGGGCCTTAAAAACATAAATTTAACTACAGAGACAGTTCTGTTTTAGCGGCACCAATTAAGAGATTAAAGAAGCCACACTGTCTATGAGTTTCACTTACAGGCAGCACAGCCAATGCACTCTTTGGCAGGGTGAGCAAGTGACGCCAGAGAGGCAGATGAGGGCGGAAGGCTACGGGTGAGCATGCGAGACACTTGTTGTCATCGCATGCCCCTTTCATGCTTTTCCGGGCAAATGCGGTCCCGAGGAATTAGAACAGACCGAAATGGTGCAGATTCCGTGCCTGCTGATTTCCACGGGGGCCGCATGGAATGGCCTGGCGGGCCGCATGTTGCCCGCGGGCCGTACTTTGAGTACCTCCGATCTAGAGTAACGCAAGGCAACGCAAATCGCTGCCTTGCGTAGCTCTGCAGCAGGGAGGCGTTCCATGGGTGGAGCATGGATGTTCCCATGCATCCACCCATGGATTTTGACACATTCCCAGATTTGCCATTAGTGGTAGACCTGGGAATGCGTCACAATGCTACGCCTCCCCAGGTTAGTCGTAACGAGGAGAAATCCCATTATTTCTCCTAGTTTTTTTCCTCTTTCTACATGTGCTACATTCTGCAGCACATATTGAAAGAGGGAAATGCTTCTCAGGATTGTTTTGTTGCAGGAAGGTGTCCCTTCCTGCACCACAATAATCCTGCCTACAATGCAGGCACCCTTGCAACCTGACGTAAGGGTGCCTGCGTTGGCACTAGTCAGCTAAAAGTGCGCCAGTGCTAGGAGAGGACAGGAATGCACCGTATAATGGTAAATACGGCACATTCCCGCACTTTCCCTTTCCCGCAGCGCAGCAAGGTGGCTTGCTGCATTGCACTGCGTGACAGAATGATAAATCTGCTCCTCGGTTTGTGAATAGCACTTTGTAGTATGTTTTGCAATAGTACAAAATATACTACAAAGTGCATTTGTGAATCAGGTCCTCAGAGTTGATGAAGCAATACAAAAAACTAGGGGCCTGTTTTAGATCTCGGTGGACGGGTTACTCCGTCACAACGGTGACAGATATCCAGTACGATGAAATATAAATCCCAAAGGATATAATGGGATTTCTATTTTGGCGGACGGGATCTGAAGCAGTCTGAGTAATGTTAGAAAATGACTGCTATTACTTGGGTCCCAGAGACCAAAACCGTTTTTCTAAAGTGTGCATTGACAGTGGCCATAGCATCCCTGTGGCCCTAGCAACATCTCTTTTAAGTAAACATGGCTCAGTGTCCTCAAAGGAACCATAGTCCTGTTATATTTAGATGCCATGCTCCCAGCTGGATAGCTTTTAGTCACCAGTTGGTCCTATTTACTTTGCGCCATCAGCTCTGCGTAATGTCTTCCTTCATCTCGCCATGGTGCTTGCTGACAGACGATGATGTATGTGAACACAGACGTTAGGAAGATGTAGCCTTAGGAAAGCCATTTCCGAGCTGCGCGTGCCTCCGCTCCGTTGTGTTGTGTACACTCGAGGCGCGGGCCTCCGCTCTGTTGTGTTGTGTACACTCGAGGCGCGGGCCTCCGCTCCGTTGTGTTGTGTACACTCGAGGCGCGTGCCTGTGTTGTGTACACTCGAGGCGCGTGCCACCGCTGTGTTGTGTTGTGTACACTCGAGGCGCGTGCCTGTGTTGTGTACACTCGAGGCGCGTGCCACCGCTGTGTTGTGTTGTGTACACTCGAGGCACGTGCCTCCGCTCCGTTGTGTTCTGTACACTCGAGGCGCGTCCCTCCGTTCCGTACACTCGAGGCGCGGGCCTCCGCTCTGTTGTGTTGTGTACACTCGAGGCATGGTCGTATGACGAGCTAATCCGCAGCCCTGAATGAATCCCCGGCGTATTATGTGTCTGAGGCGGGTATCTGCACTTCTCTTCCGGCTGCCATCTGCTGAGAGCTTGGAAGGTATTAACAGTTCTTAACTTCTATGTAAGAAACTTGTTTCGGTTAGTTTAAGCTTTTTGGTGCTCGAGGCTGTACATGTTTCAGAAGTGAAAAGATGACGTAAGTGCAGCTGGGAGAGAGTCTGTTCATTTGTGTCTGTTCTGCAACATCTCCTACTTGTGGTAACAGTCGAGCTTTGTTTCTCTCCTTGTCCGCATGATTTTCTCTATGCACTGTTGTCAACCAATACATTGAATTTCTTTTCTTATTGGGTGGTCCCCAAACGGTATGAAGACGTAAATGTTTGCCTTATTGTGCATGCGTTTGAGGTTATTCTCCATCACGAAATGTGATTTCTCAAATTTGTGTCAAATAAGCGTCTGTATCCTGGTCACCACTGGACAAAGTGCTGATCAATCACCAGCAATGAACGTCATTGCATTGTTTGCCAATTTCTCAGGTGACTGCATAACTAAAAGTAGTCAAACCGTTGAAATACAGATTAGCATAATAGAAATTGTAGCAACTGAAATTTACATGGGCCTGAATCACTAACCTTTTGATCTATTGCTAACAGAAAGATGTTTTTCATTCCATTGATAGGTTCCAAGTGACAGTGCAGACAATGAGAACAAAGCATTAGTTAAGCCTTAGTTATCTACAGCAACACCTTGAAGGCCAAGTTAAAATACAGCTCTTTGTTAGGTCTTACTATCTACAATTTTATGTTGTGTATCTTCCCTAACCCCATCATCCTCTTGAAGATGATCCTATTGATCAGGTGTGTGTACTCAGACTGGGGAGTTCCTCACGCTATTGAGGCAAAACTGTCACTCAAATGTATAGTCACATTACAGAACTTCCCTAGATTTCATGCACTCGAGGAGACGGGAAGAAAGCGCCTCTTGGCGGCGGTGACATCCCTTCCAAGCTCTCAGCATATGGCAGCCGGAAGAGAAGTGCAGATACCCCCCTCAGACACATAATACGCACACTCGCACACCTTGCCTAGTTGCACTGAACTATCCACAGCCGATTAGCACATCAGTAGAGACCACCGCTGGGGGAGCCTATCCTTAACCACATGCGCATGTGCGTTGCACGCATCAATAGAGAGATGCGACTGACTGCTTGGACAATGATGATTGCACTGAACTATCCACAGACGATTAGCACATCAGTAGGGACCACCGCTGGGGGAGCCTATCCTTAACCACATGCGCATGTGCGTTGCACGCATCAATAGAGAGATGCGACTGACTGCTTGGACAATGATGATTGCACTGAACTATCCACAGACGATTAGCACATCAGTAGGGACCACCTCTGGGGGAGCCTATCCTTAACCACATGCGCATGTGCGTTGCACGCATCAATAGAGAGATGCGACTGACTGCTTGGACAATGATGATTGCACTGAACTATCCACAGACGATTAGCACATCAGTAGGGACCACCGCTGGGGGAGCCTATCCTTAACCACATGCGCATGTGCGTTGCACGCATCAATAGAGAGATGCGACTGACTGCTTGGACAATGATGATTTTTATTGGTAGTGATATATAAAGTGTATGTTGTAGAATGTTGCTTTGTAGCAATTTTTTTTATCTCTGTAACCAAAATAGGTTATAAAATGGAGCATTTGTCAGTGTTCGCCACCGACAATTATTGCATACGTACCAGCACTGTACTGTTAAACTCTGTGCTCTGGTAAAGTAGGTAGCACAATGTACATGTATGTGATTTGTGATGTTATAAAAACTTACTAAGCCATTGCTAAAGTTATATGTATCGTATATGTGCTCAATATTATCTGAAAAAACAATAAAAGAGACCGGAAGGAAACTTGAAGATGGATAAGCTTTGAAATGGCATTAAGGTCTCGTACTCGTCTTAGACCAGCTGGAGATGCGCCACATCCATAATCATGTTTGAGTAGACAGTTACACATAAGGTGGCTTTTTATTTATTTATAAAGTTTTGTATAGCGCGGACATGACCCTAGCGGGTATCAGAGCGCTTTACATGAAGGAAGGTAAAGAATAAATTGGACTAGCAACATAGTCACACATAAGCATGACAGAACAACATTGAAAATAAACAGAGTAATAAGCTTGATCTCTTAAAAATAGTCAGCGCTGAGGAGGTCAAGCGTCATGAAGAGTGGCTAGTATGGTTACGTTCAATGCGCATATGGATGTTGTCTTAGGGCAAAAAGTTGGTCATCAGAAATGATTTTGCTTCTTTTTTGAAGGAGGAGGTAGATGAGATTAGGCGATCATCCGGTGGCAGAGCATTCCATATCTTAGGTGCAACAACCGAGAAAGCTCTAAAACCCATTTTCTTTTTATGGAAACGTTGGGGTTTCAGAAGCTGGGAGCTCGCACTTCGCGAATGTCTGCACCCCCCTGATTTTTCAAGCTTTTGGGCCAGATATCTGGGGGTATTGAAATGTAGGGCTTTATGAGTCATGCAGGCAATCTTTAGTTGAATTCTTGCTTCATATGGTAGCCAATTCAGAGATTTTAGAGCCGGTGAAATGTGATTGTTTCTTTTTGTTCCGGAGACAAGTCTGGCTGCCGTGTTAAGGGAGGCTCTTAGGGGGGCCAACTTGTATCGAGGTGGGCCGCATAGTGTGGCGCTACCATACTCCAGTCTGGCCAACACAAGAGCTTGGACCACTTGCTTTAGGTCCTCATGTGGGAGGTAGGGTTTAAGTTTCCGTAGAATGCTCATCTGGAAATATGCACCTTTAGTGATTGTGCTAATGTGATCCTGCATATTCAGATGTTTGTCCAATGTAATTCCCAAGGATCTAGCGGAGTCTATGATGCGAGAAGAGCAGTTGAGCGCTGAAAGATGTTTCATCCAAAGATCAATCGTGGGGATGTTATTCAGAGGCGAGATGAGAAGGAATTCGGTTTTGGTAGTGTTGAGCTTGAGATGGTTATCCGTGAGCCAAAGATGAGTGTTTTGCAAAGTAGAGTTGAGGGATTTAAAGTCTAGAGTTTGCTAGTGGTTCCAGGAATAGATTGAACTGCTTTGCAGTTGTGTCTGGGCTGCCAACCTCTGAGCATGTGCAAACATCCCTTTGAGTCCTCAAGAGTAGACTCAGTGGAAGCTCGAGTGCCTTCACCTGCTGTGGTGGGAGCACAAGTTAATCCAGCACACTCGGACAAAGTAGCAGTATGGAGTGAATCTTGTTCAAGGGCACCAGGTGGATAAAAGTGGCTACATGGCAGCAGTGCTTAATTTGTACAAAAAATAAGTGCCAGAGCCCTTATCAGGAGGTCACTGCAGATTACACCACTAGTTGCCCCTGTCAGTGCTGCCAACAACAGTACTTACACATCTGCTAACCATTACGCTCCTACAAGTGTCACAAATCAGACTATATTAGGCCCCCAAAGCTATAAGAACGGCTTTGGAGGCAGATATTAGTCATTTTTAATGTATATTGAATTAATGGACAACTGTTGCTCTGCTCATCTCTAAACTACACAAACAGTGCCACCATGTGGCAGAATGTGATAAGTGCAGTGTTAACAATTAAGTGCCAGTACTGAGCACCGGAAACCACCGGCACAAATTAAGCACTCCAGGGCAGACTGCTGGAGGTTTTTGCTAATAGCGTGCACGAAAGGGACTTGCAGCAGGAAGACTGCCTTCCTTTCAACCACTAGAGTTCACCTTGTGAGGAGCAGAGCTTTCTGCACTACATAAGTGCCTTGTGAAAGGCATTAGCAAAACGTTTTGCTTTGCCAATGATCAATAACAAAAGCAAAATCAAATAAAAAAACAAAAAGGCTAGCCTTAGCATGATCACTATATACACACACACACACTTGTCAACACTTTGTGCATGTATAACTCATGATGCTGCAGAGCCCTTTTTTTTTTTTTTTTTTACTATATAGCCGGTGCCAGCATGTATGTGTCAATAGGCATGTGCATCTCTCATGCATGTGCATGTATGCGTCATGAGGCAGCAGCAACCAACTGGGGAAGTAACAGATGAGCTGGGAGTGAGAGGGGAAGCAACACAGAAAGCACATGGGGGACTTGAGGGTGAAGCATTCGTCATAGGAGAGAGAGCAAAAGAACACATGCGAGTGGACAACATGGAGTGTTGAAAGTTACCGGAATGTAAGTAGTGGAAGGATGCAAATCATCTACTCAAAAAGGATGGTAAAGAAGCTGTGCTCCAGAGGAGGGACAACACAAAAGGGGGGAAGGCAAGCCATCAAATGTTAGAGGAGGTGGGGACTCTTTAGTCACCATCTAATTGTAAATCTAAACTCAGAAATGATGAATACCAAAATATTTGAGATTTTACACCTAGGTGTAGGAGTAGATCTACATGGAAGTAGATCTACACATGCAAACTTATCTTTGTGAATCGAGTCCACTGTTGAAGCAGTTAATGCGTCTTTTAAATATGAAGACGTTACATGAAGAAATGGGCAATGACTTAGGAAACCTTTTCATTAATGAAAAAGACATGGATTTGCTAATGCTTGTTTTCATTGAAATGCCTTTCATTTTGTCACTGATTTTCGAGAAGTAAATAACAGATGATTTTCTATCCCTACATAGTCAATATGGAATGAGATGCACAGAAAACATTTCCACCCTGGACTGCTTCATTCCTATTTCTAATAGTAGGGCGTACGTCAGCACAGCGTGGTTCATTGAAAGATGCGACTACAGAAAGTTCTTGCCTCAGTGCTTAGATAACGTCTTGAGATTAAAAAAAAAAAACAGCCAGGTGCCCCCTGGTGAGCCTGCTGGCGGTGCTCTGTTTTAGACTAAACTCTCAGATTGAAATAGATAGTGGTAGAGTAGGTAGTGAGCCTCCGTTTCTATGTGTACGTTTATTGTATATTGCATGGTTTTGAGTAGAGCACATGGAGTAGGTGCAGATAAAGAGAATGGTTCACCGTACCCCGCTAATTACCTTAATTCCTGTTATGCCTGCTGTCGCAACCTAGTTTACCATCTGCCCTCTAGGATTTACTTGGTGCACTTGGCATTAGCATATTACCTTGAGGCCATGTTAGTGTCTTTGAAGGCCACTGCTCTTTTTACAGACTGGAATGTGACGCCCTATACGGCAAGGAATATTTTGCACAATACAGTAGTGTGTGTGTGTGTGTATGTGTGTATATATATATATGTATATATATTTTTTTTTTACCCAGTGCAGTCACCACTGGGTAGTAATAGTTAGGTCAGTGTTTCCATATAGAAAATGCAGTTTTTGTGTTGCTAATAACTTTGAGCTGTTTAACGAATCTTCATGAAACGTTCCAAAAAAGTGCTCTTTTTGACTAGTTTGTGTTTGGAAAGTTTTGAAGCGCTCTGTCAAATGGGGGCTGAGAAAAAAAGGGGTCCAAAATGCAAAATCCCCATGCATTTTCCGTAGACTTCTTTAGGCAGGCCTACAGCAAAAACCGCTGAACGGAAGTACACCAAATTTGACAGATAGCTAGATTTTGCAACGCAGATTGTGCTTTTTGTGATCTGGTGTAAATCCGTTCAGGAGTTTTTGAGAAACGAAGGTTAAAAATATTTGTATATCTGGACGTTTGGGTTGGAGGAACTCTTTCGAGAGTCCCTCCAACCCAATTTAAAAAAATAGAGTGCTCTGATTGGCCTAGGGAGCTTTTCTTCCCCTTGACAATCTCACACAGGGCCGGACTGGCCATAGCGGGCACCGGGCATTTCCCCGGTAGGCCGCCAGGGAAGGGGGCCGGTTTTGGGCCCCTAGGGGGCCGTTTTTGTTACCGGGGGTCGGCAATATCAGCCCCCTGTAACAAAATCGGCCCGAAACCGGCCCTCGCAAACTGCTCGGCTGCACTCCCCCTCACCCCAGGGGGGGCCGGCTGAGCAGTTTGCCAGGGCCGGTTTCTGTTCCCAGTCCGGCCCTGATCTCACTCCTGCTGGAGTCAGACTCCTGAAGGAGCAAGCTCTCTGATTGGCAGCCAGCAACATGAGAAAAATGTTGCTGACAGCCATTACAGGAATCTGGATTTACCCCCTGTACTGAAGTTAAATGAAAAAAAAATATGGGGCAAGGTAGGGATACCCTGCCCCCTAGGCTCCATGGGGAGTGAACTAGAGGGACCCATCCTGTGAGGCTCATGCGGGATAAAAAAACCCAGAAAAACAAAATGGTGGCCCGGGGCCGCATTCTTTAATTAAAGGAGTGCGCGGCTACCCTACCCAGGTTTTTTCCGGTCTCAGGGACCTCATTCTGAGGGTCTGAAGCATATGTTAAGGGGAGGGGTGTGCACGGCCACCACTGAGCCATATGTGTCCAAATAATTATTCTATAATTAGGGGGAGGGGACACGCTGTCCCCCTCCCTGGGCTGTTTTTGGCCCTGGGCACCCTACCTCTGAGGCCCAATATATTTAATAAGTGGAGGAGGCATGCGCCTCCCTCCTGTGCTGTTTTCGGCCCCCAGGACGACATCCCCGAGGCCCGAAGCATTTGTTAAGGGGAGCAGTGCCCCTGGCCACCCCTGAGCCATTTTTAGCCACGGGGACCCCATCCCCTCAGGCCCAATTAATTTAATAAGGGGAGGGGGGGGACGCCCCAACTCCCTGAGCCTTCATATGCCCTGTGGACTCCATCCCTCAGGGACACTACTCAAATAAAACCTTATGACCTTCCATATTACATCACTCATGACATGTTCTATGACATCATTTATGACATCACTCATGTCATTTGAAATAACTTTATTGAGGACTTTACTGATGACACCATCCAACAAGTGTGCTAGTTTAGTTTATAGTTTACATAGCGGCGGGTAACTACCATATTACTTCTCTAGGTGCTCTGGACAGAGGCCTGGATGAAAGCTTTCAACACCCTCAAGGGCGCCATGTGTACTTCACCTGCACTCAAGGCTTCTGAATTCCCCAACAAATTTATTGTGTAGACAGACGCTTCAGAGCATAGCATAGGGGCTGTCTTAGCACAGTTAAATGAGGATTGCTAGACCAACCTGTAGCCTTCATCAGTAGGAAGTTACTTCCCCAGGAACAGAGGTGGAATGCTATTGAAAGTGAGGCCTTTGCTGTGGTTTGGCCACTGAAGCTGAGACCATACCTGTTTGGGACTCACTTCCAGGTTCATACAGATCACAGTGCCCTCACATGGCTCATGCAAATGAGGGGTGAAAATCCTAAGCTGGTAAGGTAGTCCATCTCCCTACAGGGAATGGACTTCGCGGTGCAACACCGCCCTGGGTCAGCATTTCCTATGCTGATGGTCTCTCCAGGTTCTTCCATCGAAGTGTTGAGACCTCCTAGGAGGTTGGATAGTTCTTCCCACTTTCAGCTGGGGGGGGCACGTGATAGACCTGTCAGTCTTAGAGTGGTTGTCCCCCAAACATTTAGCTTACTCCTGCTATTTTTGCCGAATTCATTTTTGTTGGCCTTAGGACCCTGCACACATTACTACTGCTAACCAGTGCTAAAGTGCTTATGTTCTCTTTTTTAAACCTGGAGAAATTGGCTTACACCCAATTGGCTCATTTAATTTACTTGTGAGCCACTAGTAAAGTGGTACTACTTGTACCCAGGGCCCGTAAATTAAATGCTACTAGTAGTCCAGCAACACTGATTGTGCCCCCACTTGCAGTCTGTGTGTGCAGTTTTAAACTGTCATTCTGACCTGTAAAAATACACCTTTTGCCTGGTCCAAACCTTCATTTTTAATACCTTTAAGTCACCCGAAGGGAAGCCCCTAAACAGCCTATAGGGCAGGCTGCAGTGTATCTAAAATGTTGGATATGTACCTTTAGCGTTTACATGTCCTGGTAGTATTAAACTCCTAAATTCGTTTTTCACTACTGCAAGGCTTGCCTCTCCCATAGGATAACATTGGGTTACCTTATTACATTTAATAAGTGATAACTTTCAATTGGGAGCAGGTATAAAAATGGAGTCTAAATAATTGTAATTTTAAACCTTTCAGTTGGCATTTTCTTGTCCTAATGATTTAGTGCCTACAATCTGTATCCTGGATCACATGACTAGGTGTAGCTGGCAGTTGGTCTTTGTGTATTGCTCCCAGACAGTAAAACGAAGGGGGAAGAGCTGTAGGCGGGATGGGTTATCTCTGTCAGGATAAGGAGGAGCAGCTGTCACCTACCCCACCTGCACATCAAAAAAGCACTGCCTCAGCACACTCACAAAGGGTTACACACTAGTCTTTTGTGCCCCCAGACAAGCTGCGGCCAGGGCTGGGAGGCAGGAAATTCCAAACACCTCTATAATGGGAGGACTCTAGACATTTCTTCCACTTAAATGTGGGCACCAGGTATAAATATTTGACCCTCAGATCCAACTTTTCAATATACTTCTGGATCTGTGGAAGACTCAGAAAATGGACTGCTGTACTGTTCTGCCACAAGAAGGACTGCCCTGCTGCCTGAGTGAGAAGAACTGGAGCTACATCTTGAATCCAGGACCACCAGAGTGACTCCAAGGGCTAGTTGGCTGGCCCCCTGATCAGAGCCTCAGGGACATAAATGGCTCCCCCATCTTGAATCTTGCACCTGGACTCTACCTGCTGTAAGTCCTAACGCCCCCAAAAGGGTACCCTCCAGTCCTGGACCCTTAAAAGTTGGGCTAAAGGTGCTCTGCGAGCCCAGCTGTGGTCTTGAGCAGAACTGATGCAGCGCGATGCAACTCCTTGAATCGGAACCACCACTACGTGACACATCTCAGACGCAGGTACTCTCATTTCTAGCCTGAACCGACGCTGCACAACACTCCGCAACCAAGATTCAAGGTACATTTCTTAGCAGGGCTAACTTGGTCCCTGTATTCGGTCCATGCTTCATTGTAGTTGGCCTGAACTTGTGATTTTGTTCCGGTCTGGCACGACCAGATAACCACAGTATGTGCTTTGTGCTTCTAGGCACTATTTTTCCTAAATCTTTAAAATTGCATATCTCCGGTTCTACTGATCAGACTTTGGTTGTTTTGGTGTGAAATAATTTATTAAATTTTACTCTCTTTTTCTAAAGTGGTGTAGGATTTTTCTTGTGTTGTGTTTTCATGTTATTACTGTTTGTGTACTGCATAAATACTTTACACATTTCCTCTGAGGTAAGCCTGACTGCTTTTGTGACAAGCTACCAGAGGATTAAGCACATGTTATTTTGGGGTTTGCTTGTGTTACACCATGAGAAGATTTTTGGTTGCTGCTGAGTAGCGTTTCACCCCCCAACCAGTAACTAAATTTCTCACACTTACAATGCATTTTGCATTTAACATGTATTATAATAATACATATTAACGCTTAAAACACATTGCATTATTATCACACTATCCCCAACAAAAACACACTTCTTAAATCATTGACAGAGATATCTGCAGTCTCAGGCAATCAGAATGAATACTAAATGCTGAAATCTTTCTAAAAAGTACTGAAAGCAACTAATAATTCAAGTAACATAAAAAATACATAACAAGTAATATGTGTAGGAAAGTGTCTCTTTTTGACGTGGTCATCCCCACTTTTTGCCTGGTACAGATTGATCTGGTCACTGCTAACCAGGTTCCCAGTGCCAGTGCTCTTTCCCTAAAACAAGGTAAATGTTCAATTGTCAACCAATTGGCAAGTACTTTAGCACCCCTGTAAGTCCCTAGTAACTGGAACCACTGGTACTAAAGGCATGGATACTAAAGAGGGTTCCCAAGGGCTGCAGCATGTATTGTGCCGCCCTAAGGGACCCACACAAACACATGCAGACTGCCATTGCAGGATATGTGAAATGGTGCAAACTATATTTGAAAACACGAACTGGCACACACACTTTGTGCCATGCCCCCAGGCACTGCATGCAATATATGTAAGTCGCCCCTACAGTAGACCTTACAGTCCTAAGTCAGGGTGCATTATATTACATGTGAGGACATATCTGTTTGAGCAGATATGCCCCTGTAATGTCTACTTCTATTGCGATATATTACAAGTGATCAGAGAAGCCATCATAAGTATATATCCTGGCACTGGTCATTATGAGTTACCCAGCTACGTGGTGTCTTCACTGAAAGCAATGGTGTTTGGTGTCTGCTTAAAAGAAGAAGAAGGACAAAGAAGAGCCAAAGACACGAGAACTGTGGACCAGCTGCAGACTTTGGTGCCAAACTCTGCTTGCTCCCATCCTGATAATTTCAAAGCCCCGACTCGTCCTGCAACTGTACATACTCTCAAAGCCTTGGACGGCTGAAAAAGTGTTCAAATATATAAAGGGGAACTATTTATTTTTCATGAAATGCTCCATGAAGTAAGTCGACGACCTTTTTATTCACTACAGTGCTAACACTAGTGTCCCATCCCTTCCACATCCCAAGAGGGCTCACAGCTGATCTGTAACTTGCTTGTCTTATTGACTTCTGTGGGTGACCCTGTATCTGTCTTTTAATTGCATTGGACTGTGGATAGACGCGTTTACCTTGTATGTGTTATTTAAGTCCATTGGATCACGGATAACAGGTTAAATGGTTTAAGATGTGGGTTGAGCTTAAAGTTCATAAGATGTTTAAGTGAGCTGAAATCTGTCAGGGCTGCCTTAGACTTTCACACAAAAAATGCGATGTTAGCTTAATGGAGTTTGTTAGAAACACCTTTTGTCCAAGTGCAAGGAAGCATTTCAGTTTGTGTTGTGAACTACAGTTTAGATCTAGTTTTTTCTTTCTGAGGAAGAAACGTGTGCCCCTGCTGCTCCTTTGTCAAATGCATTATACAGGTACGGAAAGAGTAAAAGACAAAATTTACAAATCATCACTTTTTTGTTTTAGATCTTGCCAGAAAGATAGCACAACAGAAGTTTGCAGAATTTCATGGAGAATACCAGAAGGTAAATATATCTAAATGTGTTCATGCAATATTCCTTTCATCAGCCACAAGCGTCTTATTGTAGCTAAACAATGCACATAAAGAGGGTTGATTCACAAATGATAAGTCTTCCTTTTTAATGTATATTATGACAGATGTACAATTATGACAAAAAGCAGAACATCATAAAAGTGCAAGGTGTTCGCATTGAGTGTTGCTTGAGTATATAAAATGTGTTACTTACCTGTAACTGTAGTTCTCCCGTCTTGGTATCTTTCATAGATTCACATGCTTGAATGATTCCGCGTCGTCGAGGTGGGAGTTCCACAGTACTTTCTTAAGCAGTAGAAACAGTAGACATAGCTTATAATGGCAAAACTCATTGACTTTAATAGCTTATCTACATCATTTATAAAGAACCAAAATCCAGCCAATCAGGCGATAGCACCCTATAGAACACTCCCTGCAGAGCATCTTCCCTCAGATTTTTATGCACTAGTGGGAATTGTCTCCATTTACAAGAAGGAGGGTAGGTTGAATGTGAATCTAGGAAAGATACCAATACTGGAGAACGAGAGTTACAGGTAAGTAATACATTTTTTCTCCAGTATTGGATTTTTCTTAGATTCACATGCTTGAATCAGAATAGATAGCAGTTATATAATTAACTATATTATCATGCTAAATTATCACAATAGTGGATGGTGGGTAAATATACATATACTATCATACAAAGCTCACCTTATTGAAAAAAATGGCATAACAGTGCTTGTCCCACAGCTGCATCACTGCACTGCGACGAGTCCAGGCAGTAATGCTGTGTGAACGTATGCCTGTTTTTCCAGTTCGCTACATGTCATATGCTTTCAATAGACACTCCAGCAAACTGGGCTGTTGTTATTGAGACCACCCTAGTAGAGTGTGCCTTAGCCTTTTTCTTCAAGGGCCTACCAGCCTTAGAGTGGTAGATTTGAATAGTCGCTGATATCCATCTAGCCTTGCTTGCCTTGGAATCCGGACCACCTTTGTTATGGTATCCATATCCGACTACCAGTTGATCTGTAGTCCCTAATTGTACTGTGTGATGCTAATAAAACTTTAAGTATTTCTTTACATCCAGCATATGCAGTATTTTTTCCACAGCTGTGTGCTGATTCATGAAGAATGTTTTAAGCACAATAGGTTAGTTCAAATGAAAATCCTTAAGATCTTTTGGAATGAACCTGTGATTAGTCCTTAGAATCACAGCTTCCTCCTTAAACTGTAAGAAAGGTTCCTTCATGGTGACCGCTTGTATCTCACTCACTCTTCTGGCTGATGTTGCAGGGAGTCTGCTCAGAAACAGAACTATGCTTGGGACCATAGAACATCAGAATGTAGGGACTGAGTCACCATACCCCATCAGCATCTATGGACCCGAATCTGACTAGCTCATAGTGTCTCACTTGCCCTCCTAAACTTTCCAGAGAGACAGGTGATTTGGCACCCCAGAACACAACACTCCCGACCATCTCAGGATTGCGTAGCAGGTCACCCCCTTTCGCTCTCTCACTTGTGCTTGTCCTCAATAAATAGAAAAGAGACACGAGGAAAGTTTATAATGTTTATTTAAACTATCGTGCTCTAATGTGCAATTAGCAAACAAATACAGGTCAGTAATGTCATTAGCATAGCTATTAGACCGTATATGCTAAAATGTCCTGTCATATTATCTGACAGATTTGCCTAAACCCACCCTCACTACAAAAACAAAATGATTATAGATTATAGATCTCTAGGCTTAGCAGCGGACCCCATACCTTCGCATTTGTAGATAGTTGTTCTACATCCCAGCTGACACAGCTCTCTTGTCTCAGGACCTTTGTGCTGTCTGAAAGTCTCTGCTCTCTGTGTGTTTAGAACATGTCCCTGGTTATCTGACAAAACATACATTTCAAAAACAGCAGTTGGGTGTTTCTATTATGTCTAGGTGCTAGTGTCCAACCACAGAGAATAACAAAAAGCAGTGTTGTTTGAACTTGCCTAGGCAGTGGAGACTAAGGGCCTAATTATGAGTTTGGTGGTCCGGTGGACCGAAAAACCCACGGTGGCGGTGCGGCTACCGCCTCACCAGCGGTCAGACCTCTGTATTACAAGTTGGACGGTTTGACTGCCGTAAGACCGCTGCTACCGCCAGGGATCCGTGATCCCTCAGCGGCCTTCCAGTGGTCTGAGGGTGCAATATGCTGGCGGTGCCACTGCGGCACCCCCAAGCATATTACCAGTTTCCTCACTGCCACATTTTTCATGGCAGTGAGCACGCCATGAAAAGTGTGGAGGTGAGGAAGCTAAGCAGGTCCTACAGGGCCCACTGTTGCCTCAGGGCCTGGGGGTGCATGCGGGAGGGGCACATGTTATGCCCCCCTGTCAGTGTGCATCCCCTGTTCCTGCAAGGCATGGACTGCATGACATGATGCAGTCCATGCCATGCAGGAGCATGCTTAAGCAGTCCCACGGTGATGCCTTGCTTAGGATCACATATGAGCCTTAGCACGGTACTGCCGTGGGACCGCCAAAGCACCGCTCGCCAAACCAGTAGACAACTCCTAATCTGGCGGGCGGTGAGCGGACGAGTTTGGCGGTGTAGCAGTGGGGCGCTAGCTTGGCGGCCTGCTGCCACATGGCCAAACTCGTAATCAAGCCCTAAAAACCAGGAAAAGGACAAAAAACCTGTGCTACCTGTATGTGAAATATAATGTGGCATAAAAAACAAGAGTGTACCTTGGTAACGTGTGCAAAGCAGAAGCGGCCTACATCATGCATAGTTAGGCTAACATAGGGAAAACGACAATGTCCATATAAGAAACACACGACAATGTCAAAGCTAGACGTAACGCTGCTTTCCATGTTAGGAATTTGATCTCTGCCTTATGAATAGGTTCAAAAGGGCTCTTCATTAACTGTGCCCGTACTGTGTTAAGTTGACACGTTTGGAGGAGAATTTATCAGAAGGAAGACTCTGAATAAACCTTTAAGAATCTGTGTAATAAGTCTTTTAGACCATAACGAATTTGATCCAGATGTCCGTCTGTATCTTGAACTTTCCACTACATGTAACTTAACTATACCTGGTCTAGCCAAAGAGAGCAGGCGAGGCAAGATTTATTCTGGAGGAGCCAAGATAGGGTGAATTTTTTACCTTTGGCACCATAAACAGAAACACTTCCATTTTAATCGGTATGTCTTGTTAATATTATCCGCTCTGTCTCTCGCAAGGATATCTCTGCAGTCTTGTGGGATATCTTTATCTTGAAGCTCATGGTATTCAGGAGCCAGGCAGATAAGTGCAGAGAAATCGGGTTTGGATGAAGCACCTGCTTGCGGCTCATTGGTAGCAAATCCCTCCGAGGTTCCAGTTAATTGTGATTCTCCTCTGAGAGCAGTAGAAGTTCCATGAACCATTATTGTCTAGGCCAACGTGGAGCAATTAAAATCATTCGACACAGCTCCCTCCTCATCATTCTGAGGAGTCTGCGTATGAGAGGGATCAGGGTAAAAGCGTATACAAAGCTTCCTGACCATCTGATCGAAAACACATTCCCCCATGACCCTTCTTCATGGTACCAGCTTTCGTATTACCGGCATGTCTCGTTCTCCTGAGACACAAAGAAATCTAGTGGTGGTTTACCCTATTGCTGGAAGATTTTATTCAGAATGGATTGATTTCGTTCCCATTTGTGGCAGCTGTGTATTGTCCTTCTCAAAGTGTCCACCAAACTGTTGCTCATACCTGGCAGATGTTCTGCTCGTAATCTTACTTGATGTGCTAAAGCCCATTTCCATATTTCTTGCACCTCCTTCGATAGGAATCGAGATCTTGTACCTTCCTGCTTGTTTATGTAGTGCCTACTGGTTGTGTTGTTCGTTCGTATCAACACTGAAGATCCATTTATTTTGGGCAAGAAAGCTTCGAGGGCAAGTGAGATTGCTCTGGGAATTTTATGTGCATCTTTATTTGAGACAGGGGCCAATTTCCACTGATGTGAAGGTCCTGCAAATGGGCCCCCCAACCTTTCAAGGAAGCATCTGTAGTAAGGAGATATTCAGGAATTTGAGACAAGAACTTTAGACCCGATGATAGATTGTTGGAGTTTGTCCGCCAAGGAGGAGCCTTTTTCATAGTTGACGTGATCTTGATGATATCACCGAATGAGCCTTCTATCTGAATCCATTGTCCATGTAATCCTCCTGTAAAGGTCTCAATTTTAGACAGGCACAAGGCACTAGTAAAATGGCTGATGACATCATGCTTAGAAGTGATTTGAGAAGGTGACAAGAAACTGACTTTCTTTTCGATAAGTTTTGTGCTAACGTTATGAGTTTCTTCTGTCTTTCTTCTGATAAGCATGCCTTGTCTTGGATTGTATCTAGAACTTCTCTCGGAAATACTATCATCGTTGAGGGATGGAGGAGAGACTTTTAATAATTGACTGTAAAGCCCAAAGCTTGGTACATCTGTAGACAGGCCATCGTAGCCTTCGACGCTTGGTGGGCAGGTGACACTTTTATGAGCTAATCGTCGAGGTACGGAAATAGCTGGAGACCTCTTTTTCATAGGTGGGCTACTACTGGGGCTAGACACTTTGTAAAGATGTGAGGAGCTGACCTGAGACCAAAAGGGAGGACTTTAAATTGATAGTGAGTGCCGGCTACCATGAATCTGAGAAATTTGCGATGCTTTGGATGAACAGGGATATGAAAATAAGCATCCTGTAGAGCTAAGCTTGTCATGTAATCACTGTGATTGAGGAGATGCAGGATGTCTTGGATGGTTATCATGTGAAAATCTTGAGGGAAGATGCCTTTGCAGGGAGTGTTTTAGAGGGTGCTATCGCCAGATTGGCTAGAGTTTGGTTCTTTATAAATGATGTAGATAAGCAATTAAGTCAATGTATTTTTCCAATATAAGCTATGTATACTGTTTCTACTGCTTCAGAAAGTACCTTGGGACTCCCACCTCGACGACGGGGAATGATTCAAGCTTATGAATCACGGCCTTTCCAAATAGCTATTCAATGTGGGTTTCTAAAACAATTTTGCAATAGGAAAATGGGTTTATTACATAACAAAAAGCAATTTTGCTATTGCAGACCCTGTGATTTTGGGAATCACAGGCTTTTGTGATTTCAAAATGGCTTTGTACATTAGGAACATGGAATCACAGAAAGTCGCAGTAGCTTTATTCTTTCATACAATCAGTAAATAGACTGTAAATTTAAACTTTTGCTAAATAAGTTTTAGTGTGTTATTAACTGTTTTCTATTTTTTTACGATAGTGCTTTTATGTCCATTTAATACTAGATGATAGTTTTGTTTTTATGGACGAAAAGTTTCTTAAGTGATGTTTATGATAACAGTACTGCTACAAACTAATGTCTGAAGAGGGAATGTAATCAGGCAATGACAAAAAGGTTAAATAAAAGTGGCCTGAATCTTTAAATAAACCATCACCTTTTGAATACTTACATTTTATTATTTTTGTTGCTTTTATATGTGCCTTTGTCTTTGCCTGACCATGTTCCTACTGTATCTATTTAGGATAGAGATATTTCCTGTATTAGATCCCTAACTAGAGACACTCATCACCATGGTGTTTGAAGGTTAATGATAATTGATGAATCATGCAATGTATGCAGGCTGTTTAAGCGTTTGACTGAGTGTGCCACACTTTATTTACAAATTGGCCTAACTAATCCTTTCCTTAGAGGTAGGTATGGGGATTGTGTCAACTAGGGCTGATTCGGATTTTAATTTGATTTTGTGGAAGGATGTAAAACTACACCCACGGCTGCGTCCTTGAACCTATTCCCTCACTCCCTTCCACCCACCAGCTTTTCCATATCCCTCCCTCCCACATGCACGCTGTGGGTATGTATGTTCCCGCATACATTTCTGCTCTGGAGGCATGTTTATTTTTATAGTTGGTTTGCTTGTAATGAACCTTGCAGCACTAAATTGCTTCTAGACGTAGTTGCTGAGTGAACAACTCCTTCTGTATGTGCCCATCTGTCTAGTTGATGGCCTGGGTATCAGTGGGGTTCTGTTGACAGGTGCCTTTCGAATGCTGGTGCTTGGTGGTTTGCTGCTCAGACTGGGGAGGGTGTCTTATTTGATCTGTTTCTCTCTTGTATTTTCACTGTTTCATTGCTCTTGCTGGTTACTCACACTATTTGTCTTTTGTGCACGCCGCTGCTTCACCTCTGTGTGCTTTCTCCATCTGCTTCACTCCCACAGCCAGAGAATGTTGTGCTCACTCTTCAGGTAAAGTTTTGTCTTAGCATTTGATAGCAATATTATGTTTCATTAGAGTGTTTTATTTAATGGTCTTGGCTGCTAGATCTGTACATGGCAGGATGCTCTATTTCTAGTCCAAGGCTTTACAGTGAAAATCAGATGCATTCGTTTATTTTGTTTCATTAAACAACTGCATACTGCAGCTCCCATCTTCACTGGTTTGTTAAACAGGACAGAACTGAAAACATGGTATTCTGCAGACTTGGAGTAAACTTGTCAGAGCATTTCCACATTCCTAGTGATGTTGTTGCTGGAGGGGGGGGCGCTTAGTAAGGGTGTTTTAGTGAAATTGTTACTGTTATATGTTGCTTAAATTTCATGTCTTGCATGTACACAATGGCATCTTAATGTGTTTCATTATGTTCTGATATCTATTACGCCGCTTGCAGATTCGGGTATTCATGCGCGCTGTGGTATACACAGAATGACCTCACTTCAGAGCTCCTCCATTGGGTTTCAGGTATGGGTGATATCGAAGCACATGATCTACAGCTTTGCTGAGAGCAGTAGAAACATGGGAACTCTAGTCTGCATCCAGACTGGAGCACGGTTCATGATCATCACATTTTTTAATAAAGAGCACCTTGCCACAGAATTTGATTAGTCAAAGAACCAATCAGAAGTTCTAGTCAGGGCGATAGATGGTCTGCTCCATCCCAGCTTTGTTCTGTTAGATGCCCAAGACTGACCTTGCCACCAGACCATGACGTACACACTCAAGTCTTTTGAACTTAGACACATCATAAAGGAGACCCCATACTTTGACATCCTCTTTCGATGCATATTATTTCATGCAGCCCTAAGGCACCTACTTTCTGCCCAACTGATGGCCCAGTGAGGTATGCAGAAACAGGTGTTGAGGTTATCTAGGGTGACCAGATCAACCAATTGTAACTCATCATAGCCAAAGTGGTAATGTTGGAAACATAGGTTGCAAAATCATGAGACTGACAAGCCTGGGTTGTGAACTGAAAATATGTTCACATCAGTGAAAGGCTTGAAAAACTAGAATAACTTATTGTCAATGATAGTATAAAGTCATTTCATTCCTGTTTCTTTTTCTTTTATGTATTTCTGGAAAAATGCATTCTCTCTCTTTACATCATTGACTATTGTTACTTTATCACACAACTTCTGGTTCTGCAGTCCCAAAAAGTCTTCACTGTATTTTTCCTTCTTCTTTCTTCTGAATGTGTTCTTCATCCACATTCTGCCCATCACCCTCCTGGTATCATCGCCAGCTCTCATTCCAGACTCCATTGTGTCCATTTTTGTCCAACACTTTGGCCTACTGTTAATGGGACTCATCTGATTGGACGTCTTGATGCACATTCTTGCTTATCTCTGACTTGTGCCTCTACTGACATAATGTGAAGAATATACAACGAGTTTGAACATTTGTTTGATCTTTACGGCTGTATTTTACGTGAGAACCATATGGCAGACTCTGTGTTGACCAAAACCTACCTTGTACCCATCTTTCAGTGTTCTTGGAGGCAGCCATGGGCTTTACAAATATCTAATAAACAAATACAAATATAATAATGCTCCTTCTCTGGCACAATGTATGGAGTGGTAAGAGGGTTGGTCATATGGAAGACTTTAGTCCCATAAATTATCGAAGGTAAAATATTTCCACGCCCAAGCAACAAGAGTCCCTCAAACTACAGTCCAGCCATTTCAGCTATTTGAGCCACGTACAAGTAAAAATCCAACTGAAAACACTTGGCTGTGTCCATGACCATAACTGAACAATAAATGTATGTGTAAATGCAAGTAACTAATGTTTCATCAATTACAATTGTCTTGTTGACAACTTTAACTTTCCCTCTATAAGACATACCTAGAGTCCATGATTAGAGTGCCCATAGAAGCCTAAACTATCACAATACCCTGCTTCCTGTTCTGTTTAAGATGATCATGTAGACATCAAACAATTCAACATACAGCTGTAGGAATAGAAATTGAAAATATGATTATAGTAATTGTGACGGAGCCTATACAGGTTACTTCTTGAATCAGGAGTTAATTTATCAGTACTGAAATTCAGGTCGAGGGGTTTTGGTGGCCACCCATTCACAGATGAACCATCTCAGACACAGCCTGTAAAAGGTCCTTCCATGACCCCACACATTCTTCCACAAAGCTCTATGTAAGGCAGAGCTCTCGCCTCCCGGGCATCGTGTTTCTGTTTCTCGCATATCCCTCTTTCCTGAGAGAACATGGCTCCTCCGGCTCGGATTCTGCCAATTATTAAACATACACTTTCATCGCCCTCTGGTAGCCTGCAGCCAGCCATCTTTGGTGTGACAGTTGATCCATCCGTACGGCCTGCAGCAGAGCTTTTTGGACAACAGTTTCAAAGCCTGCAGAACACACAGCACTTGTAAAGACATTTCAAAAAGCAACAGCAACAAGCAACCACACCACCAGGACAAGTGCTCAGCACTGCAGAGAACAACTGGGGTGCAATACCTTTTCGTAATATCTTATCGCACTTATAAGCAGAGCAGTTTGGAGAATCCTGCATTCCACTGACAGATATTGAATTATAACTATATTGTGTTATGTAAGCCATTCCCAACCTTGTAGTATGAGAGGGCTATGGCAGCTGCTGGTTTTATTACACACTTCAGTAGTAATGCCTTGTTGAGATGTAAATCCGTGACCTACAGTTGCACAATGATGCTGCAGCATGTACAGTATCCCACAAAGCCTTCCCTGCCACGCAAATGAGATGTTTTTTTTTTTAATGGGATAGAAAGAAACTGATGCTGATTCATTTTGGTTTTTGGGCAGACTGCCCAGCCTGGGCCATTTCTTGCTTAATCCTTCTTGTGTGGGATGTTTGTACAGGAGGCTGCAGCTGCTGCAATCTGTATGCCCAAAATGCAATGGCACAATTTAATCATGAGGCATTAGGAATCTGTGTGGCATTAGCTCATTCAAGTGTTACATATCTTGCACAAGGGCCCTGTTGATACATGATAGCTGCCATTACACTGAGAATTCTCTTCATTTACAGACTATTGATATTTGTGTTATCAAATATTCTATATACAGCCAATGGGTACATTGAAATCTGGCAGAACAGCCTGGATGTATACATTCGGTCAAAATAAACCCCAGGATTTCCTCCCACCCTCGTTGATAAGCTTTAGAAGTTATTTCCCACCTGCGCTCTAGTGTGGAATTGACCCCATGTAATACCTAGATGTGTTTCACCACACCAAGTCCCAGATTTATTAAGGATGTGTGAGAGCACTAGTGTGCAAAGGCGTGCAAAAGGTCGCAGTGTTCAACGTTTGTGTGCAAGGCACAGCAGAAACACGGTTTGCAAGAAAAGCACGATAACCCATGCAAGTGGCCATTTTGATGCAGGTGACAGGGCACGGATAAGAAGGTTAACCTACTTGCTAAAATTATGCAGGAGCAAACATTTTGAGCAATTTCCTAACAACATAAAAGACACCAGAAATCACCCACCCCTAAAAAGTGACGCTGAAGGTGGCAATACGCAGTTAGACACTGTGATTTCTGCAGCTGGTAAGGAATGATCTAGGAGAAGAGTGTGCAAGAAAAAAATCTCAAAGTAACGGTGACTCTGATTGGGAGATATGAGGAGATGATCAGTGACATCATATTGAGGCTCCTAAAACACAATTAGCCCTTCCTTGACCCAACTACATGAGGGTTGCTTGCAAGTGCAACACCTGCACATGTAACATTCACTTGCAGTACTTCATCCGCAGCATTAGGCTTTTTCCAAAGCCTATATCCTGAAGAGACTTGGAAGTCACAATACACACTGTCTCCATTCTTGCCACATATTTAAGAAGCAATTCTGTCCATCACACCATGGAACTACAGTCTTCCCCTACCAGACCCTAATTAGAAAGAAGATGAGACAGACTTCTATGCTATTGCCAACTTACCATGTGTCCTGTGTGTCCTTCACTGTATGATGGCACATTGGTCCTTGCTGCTGAAACCTGAAACACCAACACTCAATGAATGTACCGACAATATGCCAAATATTGCTTCACTGATGCCAGGTCCAAGTACCGAGGCCGTAAACTTGACTCATACACATTGAGGCACTATGTTGTCAGTCAACACATTGAAAGTGGTGTGTAGGGATAAGGAATGTTAGTAGCTTTCAAAATCTATCAGTAGATGACAGATCAATGGCAACGTGAGAAATGTGTTCCCACTCAGCTTCCTTCAATGAGTAAAGATCACACCCTTTGCAAATTCGAAGACCACAGCAGAAGAAGCCCACAACACACAGGAGGACATGTGGTATTATAGAGCAAAGTCTTGCCATTCTCGATGTTTAGGTGCCTCCACCTGTCTGAGGTTAGTCACGCAAAATGTGTCTGCAGTGTGATTGTTTTTTGTTCGACATTACACAACCTATGTGTGTCAGGCAGAATACCACTTGAAGAATATCCAGACAGCAATCGAATGGCGAATCTCATGAGGACACTAACTACCACTACAGGCCCCACACCTGACACAGGCTCACAGGATGAACAGATGAAGAGAGGGAATCATTCTCAATTTCATTACCTGTAAATTCTGCATGAAAGGTGACATATTAACATTGTATGTCAAAATGCTTTATTGTTATTGCTACATGCTTCCATACATACCATGGCCATACGCATAATAAATCAAATGACTGATCTGGCCATTATATGGCTTGTGACCAGTCTGGTATCCTGTGCAGGACTCAGTACATTATTAATGTGGCAGCCTGTGATACAGAGCTGCCCGACTATCTACGGTGGCCTGTCCATGGCATTCACAGTAAAAGATAATGTTAAAAATGAATAAGGTTGTGCCTCACCTACATGAGACTCAATGGTAGGTTGCTTAAAAACAATTACCTCCAGTACATCAGCTATCCCGGGGAGAGCTCTATAGGATATTCACTTCATATGTGACCATCTGTACAGGCAAGTGCTTGTGTTGTCAGACAGTGACATGAAAGCCCTTGTGAGTGCACTTATCGTTGCCATTTCATCCACAACCTGTCCAGGCGTTGTTCGCATCATCATACACCTAATGTGACCCGACACAGCCAAAAGGGAAACAACTAAACATGTGAAGTGCTGTTACAGCATGCACATAATATATAGATGAATACACTTTTAGACATGTCTTGATTACAATGATTCCTTATGGATAGGCATCAACATGGCTAATATTTCAATTGTTAACTTAGTCATGACAATTTCTACCTCCTGAAAATTAGATTTTTGTCGTCCTCCCTTCAGTATTCTGGGATTCCTGGTTCACTCCTGGGCTGGCCTCCTGCTCCTAGCCATCTGGATAAGAAATTTTGGGGTGTCTTATGGAATTTCCACACTCGCCAGCACCTTTCCAACACTTCTCAAGCGGTCTCTTGGATTTTGTGCACAATCCGTTGAGCTGCTTAATTTTCTTAGCATCTGTATATGCAATGGGTCTCTGCCACACAACACAAGCGTGCCACCGCATAACAATATGCACTTTGTACCATGCAATGCAGCTGCTTTTTGTGCAGAGTTGCATTGTGTGGAATTTAGTAAATTTAGGCTCATGGCTGTTATTTATGAAACAAGTGAAATATGTATTAGCCTGTTTATTATCATTAACCGTATGGCGAATTTGAATTAGTCACCCTTGCTTTAGTCAAAGCAGTAATCACAAACAGGCCCAGAAACTAAGAAGAACCGTAACTTGAGAAACGTCTAAAAGACTTTTGTTCTAAATATAAATCAGTTTTTTAACTAATGTGTATCAAAACTGAATACACATCCAACTGAGCTAGCCTCCTGAATCGATCTATCAATCTAAAAAAATCAAATTCTTTGTCAACAGTACAATTAACATTTTCTTGGTATTTGCATGAGAGAAAATATGAATGTTGTCCAACTCTTCACTGTTTGGACATTGAACTACATTGATGACCCCTTCCACTATGTTCATATCGACCTTCTCCACAGCTTTGGGGTACATACACTTCTTTGAACTGGGTAGCGTCTATTACCTTTTAAAGGGGTCTTTTGAATTCTCCATGATGCTCCCTGCCCCGTGAGCTCTTCTTTGTAGAAGCAGATAGCCCACTGGGGCCATGCCAAATGTAACGACTGCCTTGACACTAGAGTTGCAAGCTGTTCTTCCTCCTACGTCCCTCCCTCAAACTGTACGCTACACCATAGAAGGCAGACAATCTCTTCCTTATGTTTGTATCCTCTATAGATGCCTAGCCGTGGCCGAAGACCTTGGAGCAGTGGGTGGCCGCACGCCCTGCAGTTAGAGGGTTTGGTTTATGTCCTCTTTCATTCTCAGTTTCAGTGGTTTGTGGTATATTTTGCAATCCCGATGGCCTCTTTTCATACTCACTTGCAGACTGAGGGAGCAATCCAATTACAACTACATAAACTGAAGGTGGGCAAGGGAGCACATCTACTGGAAACAGTGCTATTGTCTAGTTACACTAGAGCCATCTTTATGCGTGGTTCCCCTTGGCCCCTACTTTCGTTGGCAGCTGATGCTTTCTCTCTTATGCCTCCCTGGCTTGAGCAGTATGTGCACAGTGTGCAGCTGTTGGTCTTCAGAAACTGTTAGGGTTTCCTTCATTTAAGGCTTATGCCAAGAGCTATATTATGCGAAAGCAAGAGACGATTACGATTAATTCATATTGATCTCCTCTTATGAAAGCTCCTTTGGAACACAAAACATTAGTCACCTTCAACTAGTACGTACGTGCATGTTACTTGATGGCTGTTATCTCGGCACAGCAGCATATTGTGATTATTCCATTGTATCAAAAAGCCCAGTTTAGTTAAAAAAAAAATAGAAAAAAAGCTAAATCACCAATGGAATAGAATCAGTTTAGAGGTACCTGAATCCAACTTTAACACCTATTTAGTTATACTTAAAAGTCACAAATCACTTAAAAACAGTCAGATTTCGTAGCCTGCGTAAATAGCTTAAATACTATATTGGAGAGGACTGAGATAAAATATATCAATAACTTATATAAGCAAGCATTTGCAATGCAATAGGTCTCGCATTTGCGAGAGTTTAAGCTATTGGCATTGTAAATGACAATGCCTTTTTTTTTTTATCTGTGAGACCTATTTCATTTCAAAGAAGCGGCCGCCAGTGTCCCAGGCTGGTTGGAAAGTGAAAGCGCGCATGGCCCGCTGAATGTTGCAGGAAAGCATGTCTGCCTGCAGTAGGAGAAACTCATTAATGAAAAGAGTGCTTACAGACGGAGTTCCGCCGCAGCAGAACAGGTTTCAAAAGGGCCCTGATCAACCAAGTCGGTCAGTACCGCTGCCGGAAACATCTATAGGGGCATTTGCTACAAATCGCAAGCTAATGCTTGGAGAGGGAATCCCCCTCCCACACGTATGGCACCTTAGCGCGTGCAACACATTTTAGATCACATACTCACTGTAAGTGTAGATCTCACCTTCACATAGTTTACGGTCCTGAGGAAAGCCAGTATTACAGAAAGGCCTGGCTGAAACATGTAGACCACCCACCGGATGCAGGAGTCCCTAATTATTACTCCACCTACATCCATTGCCTTGCTTTTACTGCTATCAGAGGCCCAGATATTGAAGACAACCCCCTGGGTACTGGGACCACTGAATAGCTTTTAACCTTTCACTTTCACATCACCTTCACTGCACACTCAGTAAAATACCTGCTCCGCTGTAACACAGGCGTTGAAGCACACCCGGGACACATTCGGTGTCACTGGGTGGGCCCGATGATGAAGCATGCCATCAACTAGGTTGGTGGGTGAGGGCTTCATAAGGAAACCAAACGGTTCCTTTTCCTTTTCCATACAGTCCTGAGTCCTGTATCACATAAAATTAGGCTAGTCCTCTCTTGATTATATATAATAGACCTGGGGGTATGGACTGGCTATCTAGTCCTCTCTCTCTCCTTGATAATTGAATACAGACTAAATAAAACATACTGTGTAACAACAGAGGTAAAAGGGCAAGTCCTCATGGGAGGTTACAAATGAAGACAAGGCGGTACTAAGGAGGAACTAACAAGTCTGTTAACGAATCAGAAGCCAGCATTTACAAAGGACACTAACACAAGCCAATGAAAAATATGGGCGGAGAGTGGGCGGAGCTTCAACTCCATACTCAAATACAGCATGCCTCGCAGAGCAGCGCATGTGCTGCCCAGGCTCGACCTAAACAGTGAAAGTATTTTTTGGCCTGCAGTTTTATTTGCTTTATTTAATAATTCTTCTTGTAAGCCAGCATTGAGATGCTTAGATGTCCAGAGCATTCACACATTGAATTAAAACTCACAAACTTCTTTAATTGACATTTGTTCAGTGCCTGCAGGTTTTTCATGAAGTTATGAGCCCCTTACTTCTTCCATGTGCCTAGGGTTTGCTTGTGTTGCCTTCAAGAATAGTTGTTACAGTTGTCTTTGTTTGACTTGCAGACGCTGCACTATGAGGTTGGCTTCATTGTCGCTGCTGCAATAGGGCTGATATTCATCCTGCTAATGCCGCTGGTGGGGCTGTGCTTTTGCATGTGCCGCTGCTGTGACAACTGTGGCGGGGAAATGCATCAACGTCAGAAGAAAAATAACGACTGTAAGAGAGGCTGCTTTGCAACATTTCTTTTTGTTTCTTCTTTAATTATGAGGCAAGTATTTTATTTCGCTTTTGCTGTTTTCCATTATGTTAAAATGTGACGTGTTTAGATATCGTTTTTCGTTACCTTCCATTGTTTGCCTTACTTATCTTATTTCTCCTTCGTGTTATTTTCAACATGAGCCTTTTTTGTTTGCAAACAAGCCGTCAGGAATACTGTCAAACTTCCAAAATAGAAACTATTATTATCATCAAAGAGAGAAATACTATAGTTTGGGTGATTTACTTTTAGGACTGGCGTTAGCCAAGACCTTTTGATTTTACTAAAATTATATGTATATACTTACCTATGCCTTCTGCCAGCCCTATACATACATTTACATTTTTCTTCTGCAGCATGGGGGCACTTGGTCAGCCCACATCAGCCATTGGCTAGCTTCAATGAGACAGCATTCTGCCCTTTCACAAAGAGCACATACACACACAAAGTAGTTCTGATATATTATTTTTTTAGATTTATGAGTGCAAGGCAGCTTTCCCAACAATAAAATTAAGTGAAAAGCATGAGAAAATAGCACTGGCAAAGCCAAACGGCGGGCGGACAACGCCAGAATCATTGGCTTTGCCAGTGCTTGTTTCCAAGTGAAATCGGCTTTTAGTTATATCTGTAGCATAAATACATTAAAGTGACAGTGCCATTCAGGTGATGGTGAGTCCATCTTTACACTTTCTCCACTTTGCATAACTTTACAAAGGATACACCCACAGTTATGCAAGGAGTCTAGAGGGAAGCTTGCATACTGTACATTTTAATTTTTAATCCCATGGGTAGTCACATTTGCAAAGGGGCAAACTCAAGAGAACATATTTGAGGAACAGTATTGAGCTAGATATGGCCTTTTGATATGTGTCCTAACCACTCCCACAAGGTCACAGAGGCAGAATCCTTGGAATACCAAATTACATGTAGGAGTTTCAGGGTCCCCTACAGTTGCCCAAATCATGGTTAAAATCCATTCTCAACATTGTTTATAATGAAACTAAACACTTGGGGGCATATTAACAAGGAGCTAGCGCCGCCGCAGCGTCATTTTCTTTGACACAGCGGTGGCGCAATCAGTGCTCCACACTGCTCCATAGTTACAAACTGATGCATTGGGCCCAATGTGTCAGTTTGTAGAGGTCTGCGTCACATAATACCTGCGCCAGGTATAATGTATGCAGGGTAGGTGTTCCCACTTTAAAAGCCACGTGGAACTGAAGCAGTGAAATTTATATTTCACTGCGTCACTCTATGACTTGACTGCGTCAAAATCCCTACACCTTAGCAAACCAGACGTATGGCTTGATGCAGGACTTTTAACATGGGACTCGCCTCTGTGTTCTGACGCATTGCTGGAGTTGCATCAGTCTTATGACCAACTACAGCAATGCGTTACTTTAGCGCCCAAAGATGCATCAGAATTTGTGACGTTTCAGTGAATCCTTGCGCCATGGACCTGCTGTATTGTAAATACAGCACATCCATGACGTTGTTAGGGCATTTGCGGCAGGCACCAGAAATCTGATGCATTGATGCCGATGAGTTCTTGTAAATATGCCCCTGTGGGGCATATTTGCAAGGAGCTAGCGCCGCTGCAGCATTATTATTTTTTGACACAGCGGTGGTGCAATTAGTGCTCCACACTGCTCCATATTTACTAACTGGCGCATTGGGCCCAATGTGTCAGTTTTTAGAGACCTGCGTCACATTATACCGGCGGCAGGTATAATATATGTAGGGTAGACGTTCCCACGTTAAAAGCCACGTAGAACTGACGCAGTGAAATTTACTTCTTTTCGCTGTGTCACGCTATGACTTGACTGCGTCAAAATCCTTGCGCCTTCTCAAACCGAGCGTAAGGCTTGATGCGGGGCTTTTAACATGGGACTCGCCTCTGTGTTCTGACGCTTTGTTGGACTTGCATCAGTCTTAGGACCAACTCCAGCAATGCGTCACTTTAGCACCAAAAGATGAATTTCTGTCTCATCCCTGAAACCTTGCGCCATGAAGCTCTGTATTGTAAATACAGTACATACATGGCGTTGTTAGGGCATTTGCATCAGGCTCAAGAAATCTGACGCATCGATGCAGATGCGTCAGTTCTTGTAAATATGCCCCTTACATTCTCTAAGAGTGCCTGGGTAGGGCTTAGGTGCACTGTTATCATGCTGGAATGCCAATTAATGTGCTGTCTTAAACAGCTGAAGTGCTGCATCAGTAGTATTGTACATATTTGACAGTTATAAATGGTTGATTGTCAATGGAACTTTATAGACAAGCATTTGCAATGCAATAGGTCTCGCATTTACGAGAGTTTGAGCTATTGGCATTGTAAATGGCAATGCCTTTTATTTATGTGTTGTTTTTAAAACAGATAAATAAAAGGCATTGTCATTTACAATGCCAATAGCTCAAACTCTCGTAAATGCGAGACCTATTGCATTGCAAATGCCTGTGGTACTTGCAGTTCATAAGTTATAACATTAATAAACCACAGTGAGCTATGAACTGTCATCAAAGAGCTGCATGCAAACTGTATGGTACAGGTTAGAACGTTATGTTTCCTCCAGTGTTTCATTAGCCTAATGTCGCTAAAAAGGGTTTATCTGAGTAGACATATTTTCTTACCTTCTAGTATTGGTGACACGTGACTCCTACACCTTGTAATCCTCATTGTTTTATGAAATCTTTGTTATAGACTGATTTACATGTATGATTCATTTGATCTGTGGATGAGATATAAAGTGCTCCGACACCCTACTGCTGGTCTGAGTAGCGCTATAAAACAAATGAAATGCATGTGAGAGAGGGGCTATGGAGAGATGAGGGGCACTGGTGGATCGTGGTAGTGAAGGAATTAGTGGGGTGGGTGGTTTGAAAGGGGGGTCACCAATAAAGAAGCTCCACTAGCGTTAAAGCCGAACCTGTTAATTGCGAAACCTGAATAATGAATGCCATTCTTTTTTGGTCACTGAATGTTCGTACATTATGTTGTAATCTTTGGCGAAGGGAGGGAATCTCATTTTCAAAGATATATCATGTTCTTCAAAAGTCCATCAGATTAAAAAGATGGACCCCATAACCAGTGTCTGGCTAGCAGCCAAAATCAACCCTGACAAAAACGATCACACTAGTTTAACCCTGCAGAAGGTTGCTGCTAAAATGAGGCCATGGTTCTCGTGAGCCATTCCTTCTCTGACATGTGTATCTACAGGATTTAGTGTTTTTATTTCACCATTTACTTTTTCATTTTGGAAAGATATTTAATAAATTAAATTGAGTTCATATCAAAAAACATATAGACACACAATAAGATTTACAATACATAATCTCATAAATGCAATGAACTTGACATTTCATGGGTATACAACACTGAACAACAAATACATAACAATAGATGACCAGTCCATTTGCAAAACAAGAAAAAAAGTAACGGTGTAGACTTGCTTTATGATATTGTCATGCTACAACCTATTACAACACAACCAGACAGTGCTCTAAAGACAACAGGCCAAATGCCTTATTTGTACAATGTAGCAATTAAATTAACTCGCAGTTGTTACTGCTGGCTGTATATGGTCGACACGTTTCTGAACCCTATATTTGTTTTGGGGTTCTCTTCAGGACCAGGACTAGGTCGAGTTCTTTAATGAAGAAGAACTAAATACAAGGGCAAATGGGTCTTCAATCAAAAGATGGTAGAACTTATCAATATTCTTATCTTATATCCTTTAAAATGAGGAATCATGGAGCCTGCTTATGCTGTGCTCGTTGAATGGTGTATTTAAGCTCCGGAACTCGTTGTTCCTTAGTCTGACGGAGTTTTTAAATGTTTGTGGGTCCACACGGTGCCGTTGGAACGCCTATTCACCGTCTCCTAAGAGTTTCTGGGTGGCCGGTTAAACGATTCACAAGGGATCCAACTGTTCAGTGAAAGTTCAGTTTGGTTAAAGAACTCGACCTAGTCCTGGTCCTGAAGAGAACCCCCAAACAAATATAGGGTTCAGAAACTCGTCGACCATATACAGCCAGCAGTAACAACTGCGAGTTAATTTAATTGCTACATTGTACAAATAAGGCATTTGGCCTGTTGTCTTTAGAGCACTGTCTGGTTGTGTTGTAATAGGTTGTAGCATGACAATATCATAAAGCAAGTCTACACCGTTACTTTTTTTCTTGTTTTGCAAATGAAGGACTGGTCATCTATTGTTATGTATTTGTTGTTCAGTGTTGTATACCCATGAAATGTCAAGTTCATTGCATTTATGAGATTATGTATTGTAAATCTTATTGTGTGTCTATATGTTTTTTGATATGAACTCAATTTAATTTATTAAAAATCTTTCCAAAATGAAAAAGTAAATGGTGAAATAAAAACACTAAATCCTGTAGATACACATGCAGGGTTTATTCTAGTTAAAAGGTTGCGTTCAAACACTTGTTGTGTTTTCAAAGTATCAGTGGTCTAGTTTGAACGCGAAAACAGACCCTACCCCTATTTTTTTGAAAAATTCCTTCTCTGACAGCAACCATTTAGCCTGCAGCCTGACGGTTAAATACCCTGGCAGCAGAATGGTCAGTTAGGATATAGCCAAGACACAACTACATTACAGAACCGGACTTCTGCGGATAGCATACCATAAGTCCAAAAAATCAGCCGCACCTCGTGAGAGATGATGTTATATACTTACGCTTGACCGTACACAGAACTTAAGGGTAAATGGAAGCTGAAAGTATGCCTGCCCTTACTCGTGTGCCTCCACTTCCACCCCCAGAGTTTGCCTACATCTTAGTTTTAAACTCGAGTCAACTAGCGCCATTACTTACCCCCGTAAGGCTTGCTTAGGGAATGCTCCCGCTTCAGATACTCATCAGTCTGGTGTGCTTAGTAAGGTGGTCCGCAAGAAGTATTAAAATATCAAATAAAATACGTAAAGCTGCTCCGCACCAGGAGCTACGAGCAGACACCATTTTCTTCCCTCTCACCTGCGCGCATGGAATCTGTGAAGTCATTGTGCACATTTATTTCTCAAACGTGAAGGAGGCGCAGACATATGTCGTGGTAAAGCACGGCAGCTTTGCGCAGAGGCCATTGTGAAAGAAAAGAGGGGGCACCGTGCTGAAAGATCAAGCACGGCGCCCGTGGGCGGGACGGGGATGACAGGCTGCAAGCCATGCCTTCTGGGAAAAAAAATGTTTACAAAAAAAGAAACATGCGCCGTGTTAAAGATAACCATGGTGTGCGTTGTGGGAAAAAAATGTTTTAGGTACACGCTGGCCCCTGGCGTCATGCCATTTCTTTTGCGCGTTGGGAGCGGTTAAACATAAGCGTGCCATGCGCAGCCCCTCCTGAAAGTGGTGCGTGTGGCCCCATTGTGAAAGTGAAAGCATGCATAGTGCGCTGCAAATACCCCCCAAAAAAGCAGCTGTTAAACCTGGCGTCCCACCAGTGCTTTTTAGATTAATCAAGCAAAGAGTTCTCCTGAAGGGCTAATGCAAGCTATACAGTAAGGGTCCATTCCTCATAGGAGGTTACAAATGAAGACAAGGCGGTACTAAGGAGGGACTAACAAGCCCATTAACGAATCAGAAGCCAGCATTTACCAAGGGCAATGACACAAGCCAATTAAAAATATGGGCTGAGAGTAAGTGGGGCTTCAAGTACATACCTGAGTACAGCATGCCTCCCAGAGTAGCACATGCGCTGCCCAGGCTCAACCTAAAAAATGCTTTCTTCGGCTGTAAATGTAACCACATTTTTTCCATTACTATCGTAACCATAGAGAACAAAAGTAGACAACACAATAACATAAAACAAACCAAACTAACAGTACAACAAAACAGGACACAACACAATTAAACAGTCAAATCAAAAAGCAACCCACAACGAAAGTACAACGCGACAATAACACAATATAACATAACAGCACAAAAACACAACAGAACAAAAAAACAAACCCTATCACTTCAACAAAATACAACACAACAAATATACATTACCACTTACACAAGCCTGCTTTTAAAAGGTGTCTGCATCAAGAACTACTTTACTTACCCCAAAGGACATGTATTAGCATCAAAATGTTTTGTCATTGGGCCTCCAGTATCTGATCTTAAATGCACAAATCCTCACCATTAGTTAGGCACAAATTAGCTTTTAAATCTACTGGAAACAAGATGTTATCTAGATATTCTTTTTAAAAAAATCTTTTATTTTATTTATTATTTGCTCAGTTTAATTGGACATTTCAAGTAATTATCTAGATATTCTAAACAAAATAGTGGAAAGATTTCTCTATATGGTCCATTTGTAGTGAAATTTAACTGAATTGAGCCATAGCAAACTCTGGTCTAAATTTAGCATGGCACTTTTCACTGCACAAAGCCCACTTTTTGCTGCTTTTTGTTAAGGGAGCACTACTGGGATTGATCAGCTCAAACACCCATAGGTTATGACACAAAGTCCAAATTCCTAAGATGGGCAGACCGGACTTGGCATCTAACACAAATGCCTGCTGGAAGTAGGCACAAACAAGGAGAAATTTGCAATTTATCAGAAACAACGGCACATTGCATGTGTTTGCAGTGCACAGCTACCATCCACTTAGTGGAAACCTTCTGACTGTGTTTACACATAGGATTTCTACTAGAAGGGTTTGCCTCCAGTACAAATCGTATGCTAGACAGTGCACACTCACCTCTACAACATGGTGTGAGACTGCACTTAGCGTGTTTAAGTGCCAGGGCAGTAGATGACATCAATAGGAAGCAAATCTTCGTGGATACAGTGCTGTGCTGTGTTTTCTTCTCATGCACAATGCAACACATCAAAGTTGGATGTAAAATGAGTAAATCTGGGTGCAAAATTCCTGTTGTCTCTAGGCACAGTTGTGCCTGTGTTGTTGTCTGTCCAGTAAAAGATTTAGATCCGAAGAGTTTTTAATTTGCCTGCGAAATGCAGAATCTATTGTTTCTCCTCAGAGGTCAGGGAGGCGGGGTGTGGGGGACTTTCACAACAGAATGCCCCAACAAGAAAGTCTCCTCCTACTCAGAGAGGTCATATGGAATATAATACAATTACAGATGTTTGGCGGACTGCTTATTACATAAAATCATGATGAATAACCCGTCTGCCTTATTACAATTACAATCGGCTATAATGCACTTTTAATAACGAGGAAGGGATCTCTGTCATGTTTGTGGTGGAGTAACTGGTCCTTCAAACTCTAAGTCAGGTCCTAACGTGCAATTTTTGACCAAGAAGCATCCAGAAGTTTAACAACATTTGGCCTTATACTAAAATGTTATAAAAATGTGTGGAAGTTCCTTTATGTCTTTCCCTTTCCGCAGCTTAGTCCCAGGGAATATAATTTCAGTTGTGCCAGCCGTTAGAGTATCATGCACTCAGTCATCCAACTCTCAAAGCTGTCAAAGCAGGTGAACATGTATCATATTGTGGTGGTAATCAAACTAATCACTTTTGTTCCCCCACCTTAATGGGGCTGTGGTAAATGCACAATTAGACTATGGCAATGTTCTATTAATGGGTATATCCAACGTCATACCCTTCAACCTCAGAGGATACAGATTGCCAGGATCTGCTTGGCATTGGGGGCTCTCTAAATGTGACCATATTTCTATTGCACCTCCTATAAATGTGTCTACACCATTTACAAGTGCGGACATGGGCTGCCCATTATTTAAAGTCCAACCTGCTAGACCTCACACTAGGTCCTTCTTAACTCATAGGACTTTTAGATTGCTCTCCTTTGGGGTCAGAAGGTTCAGTTGGTCAGGAGCTCGACTATTAAATGTTCTCCCTCTTGAAGGCTAAGCAAAACCTTTTCTCTTTTAAAGCCTTCCTGCATTAGGCAGCTCCTTGTTCTAAAAATGTCTCACCACTGAAGGTAATAGCAGAAAATCTACCACCTATGGACGATATTTTTGTAAACGATATTTAGGTCATAATATTTCTATTAGACTATGTTTTGGTTACAGTATTCTGACATAGAATCAGTTAAGACAGAACCGGAAGAGGGGACACACTTCAATGAAGAGAGCAGTACTTCTGAGGGACATTAGAGGTCACGATCCAACCTAAGTGTAGTGGTGGTCACTATGTACAATTGACTGGGGAAAGATTTTGAGGCAGTGTCATTTTTAGGAAACATGGTAATACTGTCTCTTGTAGGGGGCACTTTAACCTTGAAAAAGGAAGGGAAGCTATCTTAAAATGATTGTGAGGGTCTGTTGAATGCAGAGATGCAGTTGATTTGAAAAAGAGAGTAGCCAGAAAAAGGCAGACCTGTCATTTTGAAACACCTCCTGAATGGCACTGAGGCAGTGCATAAGGTGAGCGAGCTGGGCACTTTCGTTTCATGCACTCTTTCGTTTCATGCACTCTTTCGTTTCATGCACTCTTTCGTTTCATGCACTCTTGTTGCATGCCCCCTGCCCCCCCTGACCCCTCTCGACCCCCCTCTCCGTTATGCTATTGTCTTGCAGTGGTTTCTCTGAACGTTTGTTTAGAGGCCGACGTGATCCATGTCAAAGGAACAATAGACAACTTTTTAAAGGTTTTATTCTACACATCTACTACCCAGTGGCACTCACCTCCACTCAAACTTCTAAAGTTTGATTAGTGTTTGAATTGGAGTAAGGAGCTCTTTGAAAGTTTTTCTCATCCGAATTTATCATATCATGACATAACTCGTTTTTGCTCATCAGAACCGAAATTGCAACAAGCTTTTGTTCTGTGGTTAGTTTCAAGTTCACAATACTGTCCTCCGTGGTTCCATGTTTGCACAGCTGAGTGATTAGATATCTCTGTGGTTAAACTGTCACTGCCGCCCACTTTTAAAGTTCAGTGCCTCTTTGGAAGAAAAAAAAGCCAAATATGTTGTTTCTCTAGCACCCATTTTGTAAGCATGTTTGTGAATTTTTTAAAGGAACTAATTAATACATTCTTCATTGTTTAGTTTGCTTACTACTGTAGCACCTCTACAAGAATAACGTTTGATGTATGTGTTATTAACTGCTTGTCAAAGACAATTTAATGGCAGTAGAAGACCCAGTTTCCACTGAATTTAAAATACTAGGTATAATCTATTTACAAGTGTAATGTGTCACATGTCAAAGACACCCAGATACACTACTACTCAATCCCAGGAAACTGACGAGAAATACATATAGCATTTTATTTTTGAAGAGTGTGTTGGAGCACAACATGTTGCCTTTTAGTTATTTCGGCTTACAGGCAGGTAGGGAACAAAGCTCGATTGTTGGAAAGGGACGTTTGTGCCACTCAGGCTTGGTGTGTAACCACATGTGGTGACATATTATACATTGTGCCTTAAAGGGCACATTGAATCACTAGGATATGAATCTTTTTAACAAAGTGAAAGAGTCTTCCGTGTTATGAAGACAGCAAAACAAAATAACTAACTTTTACCAAGGCATATACTTAAAAAGCCAAAAAAGAGTGGAAATCTCTTGCATCCTATATAAACATTATATTTATCATCAAAACGAGAGATCTGGTGCTCATGCTATAAGTGACATGGAAGGTGCAGTAAAGGTGCTAGATGAAACAAAACAACGTGCATCACTATTAAAAAACAAAGGACTCCTGCCTGTACAATTATTTCATTATTATTGGAGTCTATGTATTGAGGTTTCGACCTCTATAACTGTGAGATCATCATCAGGGCAGAAGCGAGAGCACCCAATATCTGGAAGTTAAACAGTGTGTCCATGTAAAAATATGTCTGGAACAATTGTGACCTGTATAAAAAATATAATCAGAGCTTGCCTGGTGAAAAAGAAAGACTCAAGTGTGTCGGTCCATTGGAGCAGGCCTGCAGCAGCTCCTAGCAAGTTCACACGAAATAAATGAAATCGGGAGTCCCAGTGAAAAGAACATGGGAGCCAAACACAAGACCAGTGAAGAAAAGCCTTAATCAATATTTAAACTGAACTTTAGTTGATATTAGTAGTGCCGGAATGGCAGCGTATCACTTGGAAAAAAAATAACTACTTCGAAATGGGGCAGAGTAAAGGTGTAGAGGAAGTCACTTAACTCACCTTGAGGTTGTGAGCTAATTAATCAGACCACGTTAGTGAGTTGCAACAGGGAAAGGAGAGTCCGAGAGCCAGCAAGAATCCAGGCATCCACAGGAGGTCAAGAATGAAGCAACTCTGTTGCTGGACGGGGACACCGGAAAGCGACTTTACAATCTGGGCATGTCGCTAATAAAATAAAGATAAAAACACAGTTAAGGGGACATGCCCAAAAATTATGGGTGTCTCCAGCAAGGACTTAACTCACCTCAAATTGGGGCTGTGGAGGAAGCCAATATTGCTGCAGAAATGAAGTAAATACGGAAGCCGGCGTGAGTCCTAGCATCGCGAGGGTGGGCTGAAGCCAGGGGCGCAACTAGACCCGAACTTCGGAGAGGGCTAACACTCCCATCCAGGGCTGGCCCTAGCACTGGTCGCACACGGTGCAACATTTGGTTTTGGCGCCCCCTCCTCCATTTCCTCCTTTTCCATGAATTCCCTCAGTACCACTCACCAATAATGCACCTCATCTCTCTATAGCACCTTTCTGACAAACATTTCATTTTTTTTATAGCACTACTCATAGAACACTCAGACTCATTTCTGTGATCTGCATGGTACACATTCTTTGTAGCAGGCACATTAATCCTCTGCACTGTGTGGGTGGCAGGAGTGCCCGTGTGAGTGCACTGTGAGCGATGCGACAGTATAAGAGTAGGGTAAGAGGAGTGACTGCAGGGTGAGTGAGGTGACCATATGGTGCGAATGTAAGTGCAGAGTGGGACGAATGAATGCATGGTTAGTGATGGGCTTGTTTGAGTGAGATTGCAGATTGAGCAGTGAGGGGGGCAGGTGGGTGAAATGTCACATGAGTGCAGGTGAGTAGTGTGTTCGTGTGACTGCAGAGTGAGGTACAGGTTGAACGGCGCAAGTGCATTGTGAGTGCAGAGTGATCGTTGTGAGTGCACGGTGGGCGGGTGAATGGTGTGAGTGCATGGTGATCAGTGTGAGTGCAGGGTGAGCGTGAAAGTGAAGGGCGAAAATGAGGAATGAGTTTTCTGAATGCAGGGTGCATTCCCAGACACTTGAAGTAACTCAGCATGCTATTGACAGCGGCATAGAGTTTCAGATATAAGTTAAACTATTGCTATTGTGCAGGGCTTTAAGTGGGATGAAAAAACTGGGGAGTGTAGGAAGCTGGGTTTCTGTTGCAGTAACCCCCCTCCACTTTTTGCTAGATTTCTGATGCACTTTGACTTGATGTGCCCTCGGTCCCTGCCAATCAGGTTCCCAGAGCCTGTATTCTTTCCCAAAACTGTACCTTTGTACCCCCAATTGGCACCTCTCTGGCCACATGCAAGTCCCTTGTAAAAGGTACCATGGGTACCAAGGGCACTGTGACCAGGGAAGGTCTCTAAGGGCTGCAACACATATTGTGTCACCCTTAGAGGTCCTGTACCTTAACACACACACTCTGACATTGCAGGCTGCGTGTTTTGGTGCAGAGAGAAGTGAAGAGTCGACATGGCACACATTCCTGTGTGCCGTGCCTGCAACCCACTGCCTATGGTATAGGTAAGACTCCCCTCTAGCTGGGTGCACAATACCACTAGTGAGGGTACAGTTGCACGAGCACTGTACCCCTATAGTGTCTAAGTCCATTTTTAGATATTGTAAGTGCAGTAAAGCCATAAAGAGTATATGGCCTGGGATGCCAGTGTGGGATTTATTATATAATGCACTCAGAGGGCATCTTAGAGATGCCCCCTGAAAAACGACCAGCCTCTGGTGGGTTCCCTGACTGGTACACACCAGCCTGCCCCACGAGACATGTTTCTGGACCCCTGGGGTGGGAGTCTTCGCTCCCTGAGCCCATAAACAAAGCCTTTCCTGGGCGGAGGTGATCATACCTCCCCCAGGCCAGGAAGAGCCACCTGTGGCAGGAGAGCTTCAAAGGCCTTGCTGCCTTTGTAAAGCAACCCCCAGCCTCTCTTGCTATCAAGAGCAGGCCCCTTTCCTGTCTCCCCTCCTTTTCGACGGGAAGACAGGTGGGAAAAATTAGCCCAGCCCATAAGGTGTGCCCACCTCTGCCAATCCCACCCCTCAGGTGGGGGAGGCGAGGTGAAGCCCACTCTTCAGTGCCCGCCATCTTGCAAATGGCAGGCACTCTCTAATCAGGATTAGGGATTGTGCCCACTCCCCCACGTCGGGTGAACACACCAAGAGTGTAGTCACCCTAAGGTCAGTAGCCCATTGGCTACTGACCTCGAGACCCCTAAAACGTCCCCTGAATTCAGTATTTAGGGGGCAGCCCAGAACCAAGAAGACAGATTCCCGCAACCTAAGAAGAAGAAGGACGAAAGAAGACGCCCAGCAGAGGAGACTGCAGAGAAGAACTGACTTGGCCCCAGCCCTACCGGCCCGTCAGCAGTTTCCAGAGATCCTGCAACAAAAGTCGCCTTGTCCTGCAGCCAGCAACCTCCAGAACCCTTGGGAGGACTGACTGCCTTCAACAAAGACCAGATCTTCTGTGAACAGCAGCTCTGTTCAAAAGAAACTCCCAAGACTGCTGAGGACTAAGAAACCCGAAGCCTGGAACCACCACTGCACCTGACGCCTACGGCCTGAATCAGGGTGGCCCACCTGTCCCAGCGAGGTCCCCCAGTGCTCCAGAGTCCGAGTCCATTGTGGGTTGACCCCGGCAGGACTCCCCGACGTCGCCTGCAGCCGCTGCACGGAGATCCCCCAAACGCGAGTGGCCCGGTAAGGTGAAATCGGACCTCAATAGACACCTCTGCATCCAGCTGCCCTGCGCCCTGGAGAAGAGAACCCGAGGTGCACCTATGTCCCGAGCCCTCCAACTTACCTGCCCAGCTGTTGGTTCCTCCCGGAGGTCTTCCTGGACCGAGCCTGCAGCCAAAAACCAAAACCAGCAATCCCCATTGACAACAACAGGGCACCAGACGCCAAAACAGCACCCTGCACCCGGCTGCCCCTGTGCCGCTGTGGGTGCACCTTGTGTGCTAACTCGGACCCCCCTTTGCCTTGAGCCTAACACCAGGAGCTTTGGTCTCACAACCTTGTGGCCTGCTTGTGAGCATCCACCAACCGGAGAACTCCTATCCCCCATTGGATAACATTGGGCCTCAGTACTCTGCACCCGGCCGCCCTAGTGCAGCTGAGGGTGTTCTGACAGTGCATCCTCGACCCTGGGGGAACCCTGGTTCTAATCCCAGAATACTAACTCCCACAAACCAGTACTTACCTGCAAACCTACCATAGGATTGCATTGACTGCTTTTCCTTGAAAATTCTTCTGTGTGGAGTTGGTTTGTATGAAACATTGAAAAACTGCATATGTGTAAAAACTGAATTACTTACCTTTTGTCCAGGAAATGTCTCAGTGTGATATCTAGCGATATCACACTGATGAGCAAAAGTAACTTAAAAAGTAATCTAAAAAGTAACGTGCACAGTAATCTGTAAAGTAACTGAAAAGTAATTTCGAACTGTTGACTTACCTGTAAATCAACCAACTGCATTTGAACCCAAATCACTGCATAAGATTGTGTCAAGTATTATTTCACTTACCTGCACCAGGCCTGGCTTTGTTTTAGAAATAAAATAACTAAATAATATTTTTATACAAACAAATTGGTCTGAGTTCAGTCTTTGAGTGTGTGACATCATTTCTTGCCTGAGTGTGTACAATAAATGCTTAACACTACCCTCTGATAAAGCCTTACTGCTCGCCCACACTACCACAGATAGAGAGTAAGGTGCTATCTACTTTTACCTCTGCCTACCTTTGGGGTTCCACTGGACTCTGTGCACACTTTACCTCATTTTGGTATAGTATATACAGAGCCAGCTTCCTACAGGGGGTCTCTCAAGGGGGCGATATAATTAAGGACGTGACTTAAAACATTTATGCTAAAAATCTGTGCTCAGCATAATGTGCCGCCCGACTGGTATTTCCCTGCTTCTGTTATTGCCTCCACATAAGTAACATTACACCACAACAAGCCAGGACTATTGGCGTTGTCAAAGGTTGTTAATTACATAAGATACATATACTACATGCATACATGCAACTATGGCTTCCTTGTATATAATATTGAAAATGCTTTAGTTCTTGTGCAAGAGGTTGTGGCGTAATGGCTAGAGCTGCCAACTTTGGAGCTGAGGAAGCAGGTTTGAGTCTCAACCTCGGCTCAACATCCTGTGTTTCTGTGCAAATCACTTAATGATCCGTGCCTACCACAAAATAAATGAAGAAGTCCTTGTTTGTGCTCATGTAAAGCACTTCAAGTTTAGCAATACAGAACTGCAAAAAAATAAAAGTTACATCAAAACAGTGAACTGCTACAGAGTTAAGAATTTTTTCCCAGTCTGCGTAACAGGGTGAAAATGGAGAGACCGATAGGGACCCGTCTCGGCTCCTGCTTTTACGAACTGCTGGTGCTGAGCACCGGCAGGACCCGGCCTACTTAAAGCCCTGCTATTATGACATTAATTAGGGATCAAGGGAGAGGAAAGAAATATTGTGCTGACCCTGCAACAAGCTTCCAGTCTTATTATTAGGGTTGCCAGATTATTATTTTGATGTCCCAGACGGTACAAAAATAAGCAGTCACCTAAAGCCTATTTTCAGCACTTATCTGTTCATACTTCAACAGCAAATATCAATAGAAAGCACATTTAATTGTGCTCTAGGGTTGCCTGAATGATCCATGACTGATAATTAAAGGGAACAAAGACAGAGAAGTCACATCACAAATGAATACATACTTTTTTATTTATAACCCTATTTAGTGTCAAGACGAGGTTTTTGCAGGCTCTTTAAACACATAGCTGGCATTTTTCTTTGGCAACCCTACTTTGCACGCTCTTTAAACAACACATGGCTGGCATTTATATTCATTTCCATGAAATGCATTCTCACACTACGGCAGTAATGTAAAATACACTGTAAGGAATAGGCACAGTGGGGGCCCAGGGGTTACTGGAACCAGAAAAAAAACTACGCCTCGGCAACCTGTTAACAAAGTTATGTAAATATGCAAATAGTCTTTAAAGACCTGTGTAAAACTCGGGCGTGCCGGAGATAAGACACTGCCCAGCCGAGCCCACAGCAGCTCAAGCTGCATCAGCCCTGGCTGGGACACACGACAGGGGGTGAGGTTCTGAAGCCCTTTCAGCCCAATGGGCGATGCGCGCCTGGATGAAGTTGTAAGGTTAAAATAACCGAAAGCGCTTGCGTGTGAGCAAGGACACTACATCAAGGAAAAGAAACTAGACCGCTAACTACTGAAGTGTGTCTAGTACATCACTGACTTGAAATTAACGTGACGGGATGTAATGAAGGGGCGTGCTCAAAGGACGATCTGGTAGAGTTAACTGTGTGTGTTGCTGGACACTGTGTAGCGAAAGGTATCAGCCTAAAGGTTATGCATATTACTCATTACACATCAAGCATTGCAAATCATTGATGCAAGAGGCTGACAAGGCTCAATACATTAATCGAGTAGTTGATGGCAGTGCCCAGGACTTGCCTATTCATTGCATAATAGAGACCGGGGTGGTGTACCCCTTAGTTGATTAAAAATGTATGTACTGTATACACATGACATATTACAAAGAATTGAGAAGAGGATGGCTTACTAAGATCAATAAATTAAACTGATTAATTTCCAGGGCTTGCAGAAATACTCAGAATTGAAAAATCAACATGAAAAAGGGGCAGAAGTGGTTTTACCCCCATTTTGATTACAGAATACTGTGCCATTCTTCCTGTGTGTTGAGTCCTTTCTATACGGAGTCACATTTGAAAATCCATTTCATTCAAGTTGATTCCATATTTGTTGGTTGTTTTCTCCTCTAGGTTGGGGTCCCAGTACGTCAGTTATTTGCCACGTGAAGTCATTTTCTGGGTGACCTTTTTGGAGGAAATGTTCAACCAACTGTGCCATTGTTATTCTGCTGAGGATCCTGCTTTTATGCTTTTTTTGTCTACTGTGACACAGAGCTAGGGTCTTGGCTCATGCTCTACTGTCTCAAGAGCTTCTGGAGCTCCAGAATTCACAATTGTGGACCTTGTCTCAGGCTTAGTTCTAGATCTGTGGTCTTATATTACACCACAAGTGTGTTCAAGGGTGCGGTATGCCAAGCTGTGTTATGTATGGGTTTGAGATGCCAAGAGTCAAGGATGTGACATGCCAAGTTTCACTGTGTTCAGGTTTGCATATGCCCAGAGTTACAAAGCACAAAAGTCACAATGCTCAGATAGAAGATGACAAGTCACAATGGATGTGGGCAAAAGACTTACGTCAGGCTCAGTTCAGGGATCCCAGCACCAAGGTTCACTGAGTGAACCTTTGAGCAGATGGAGTTGCCTATAACTAGTTAAGAGGCTTAACTCTGGCTCCAAGTACCAACGTGCTGTGGTCTGCATGTTTGGGCAATGAGCAGCCTCTTGCTTCCTCCAATGTGAACCGATGACTAACAGACAAATAATCTGTACATGGCCATTTCATAGGGCATCCTTCAAGATGATGTCAGATTTCGTAATACATGAATATCCGAGGTAACACAGGACATTGGGTGTGTGAAGCTGCATCTTGGGTCCTCCGACACCAAGAGAATCCGGATCTGCTGTCATCCTTCTCTATCATAGAACTGTTTCCTAGTTCTTAATTTAGGGACTCCCTTTGCTCTCAAAAAACATTCCAGGAGAATCAAAACTTGGCACCTCTAATAATTGCATTGTAATCTAAGATGAAATGACACAAAACAACTTATGTTATAAAATGAAGAATTATAATATAATAAAACCTTTTGCACATAGGTCAAAAGTGGATTGCCATCGCTTAAAAAACACTCTCTAGATGTTTGTGTAAACTGTATTTTCTGAAGTCCCCTGCTGAAGCTGTGGAGAAATTCAATATAGTGAGGCCCATTACAGATAATAAAAAGTATTTTCAGTTGGAAAGACGTCTTACAGGCCATAACTGATGTACAAAATATATTCATTTCAGAAGGCATCTGTGATGGGGGCGAACGTATCTCTTGGGACATTTTTGTTAACTGTTCCGATTTCAAGAAGCTTTGAGTTATCTCAGTGTGTGTCATTGAGAGTTAAGTAAGATGTCTCTTCATTTTACGAGACTTAAATAAATACTGGGCTCAGTGGGACTGCTACACAGCATGGGAGGCCGCATTAAGAGTTCTGACAGAGACACTGGAGATGTACAGTGGGGTGACTGAGGTTTGAAACGGTATGTTCTGTGCACCAAATAAATGAACTGATTCCCTCACTCACTCATTCACCTCCACCTTCCTCTCACTTGTCTAATGTCTCTTTATGCCTGAGTCACACACCAACTAACTCAAGCACCCACTGACTCACCCATTCACTCATGCACTTACTCTAAGCAACTGTGCTATCCTTCTCTTCTTCTAAATATTTGGTGACAAGTGACTTGTTGATGGAAGAACTGCCGATGTTTAGAAGCCGACAGATGTATTGTAATATTTATTGTCTGATTTAATAAAAATCATCACAGAATAGCACAAGATAGAAAAGAACCACATTTTGCCAGTGAGTCATTCACTATGTGCAAATATAGAATATCAGAATTAATACAATAGCAAAAACGAGGTATTAAAACAGATTGAGCATATTAATACTAAAGTGCGTAAGAGCCTATTGTTTATCAATCCATTGTCAATCATTAAATATTAATATGAGATAAAAAAATAACTTTATATAAACACAGTGTTTAAAACTATATAACTTAGTGCAAAAGAAGAATTATATCAATGCTAACGGTTTAGGATAAAGATTTAAAAATTCTTTCCACCAAAGCCAGAAATTTAACAAACCAACACATTTTCCCCAATAGACAAAGCTTAATTGCTTGACGACGTTCTCACTCCTGCTTTTAAAAACAATGGCTGGGGGCGTGGCCAAGATGGCGACCGGGTAAGATGTGTTTTGATCCTCTCCCCGCTCCCATCCGCCCGCCGCGACGCCAGCAGCCAACATAGCAACACAAGTGGCCTCATATTGAAGGAGGTCCCCTGCGAGAGCAATCGGAGGCCCTTGGGAGAAGGGTCAGAGCGGAGGGGCCACTCCGTATCGCCCGTTTTCCAAGACGGAAGAAAAGTAAGATGGTGGTGACTCCTTGATCGGGAGCGGAGACGCCGAATCTGCGGGCCAAGGGCAGGAGGAGAAAGAACCGGGACCAAGAGAGGTGGAAGAGCTGCGTGCCATCCCGTGCCCGACGTGGACTCTTGGAGGGGAGCAGGGTGTTCGGATCGGCGGCCAGAGAGTCCCCGTGGGCTATACCAATGCAAGTAAGGAGAGGAGTGGGACAGCGCGCCACGAAATCAGGCTGAGGCCCCAGGGAAAGGGGTCGGAACCAGGGGGCCGTCCCTTGCCGTTAGGTGGCTTCAGCGGCTATGGAGAAAGGCGGCAGCGACTCCTAGAAACGGAGTAGAGAAGCCGGAGTGCCAGCCTAGGGACAGAGAAGTTGGAGACGGGGCCAGACGCAGAGGAGGGGACGCTCCCAGGCCCGAATACTCAGAAGAGAAGCGCAAGTCGTGGGCCTTGATGCGGCCCCCCGGTCTGCGACTGTGGGTGTAGACCAGGGGCCTTCCGAAGGTCGAGGGTCGAGGAGATGTAAGAGTGGGGGGAGAGTGAGACGTTACCCCCCGGGGCCGGGCCGCACCCAATTCAGATTCTGGCTCCGATATGTGAGAAGGCGATGCCCGAACATGCAGGTCCAAGACCCATAGACGATATCCCTAGACCGGCATGAGTCTAGGGACAAGAACTGAGGTTTCAGAGGGGCCATTCAGTACAGCGTGGGGGCGAGGAAAGCGCCCACACCCGCCCCGAAGGGTAAGAGACGGTAAAGGGAGAGACTGGAAAGTGTGGATCCCTGGCAGAGGAGAGTACACGGCAGGAAACAAAACGCAGGCTGAAACGCGACGACCTCACAAGATTGCGGCTGCAGTTCCCGAGCAAGGCACGGAGACAGGCCAAGAGGGGCTGGCAGTCCGAGAGGCTCCTGGGGGATTGGATTCGGTTCCGGGACCTACTTTCAGTGGGGGAGTGAGCTGTGTGGGCTCCCCTTATTGTAAACGGGCAGCCGACCAGGAAGCCAACAAAGGCCGGAGTCAGCCTACGCAAAGGACACAAGAACACGGGGGCGAAGAGATTGGAAGCGCACAGGAGTTGGCCTCTCCGTACCCGGGAACTTAACGGGCGAGAATTAACCCACAGAGATACGGGGAGAGAGAGCATCGCAGACAACGGCATGGTCCGGAGCTTGAGGTGAGTGGCCAATAATAGAAGTTTGCTGTAAGGGAGCACCCTCTGAGCACCAGCTACAACCAACAGTCACTCCAAGGCTGGGCCAATATCAGGGAGAACTCAGGCAACGCCAGGGCTGACAAGCGATTGGTGGAAGACATGGAATCGGCGAGGGTGAAGAAAGATAGGAATTTAAAAGACATGCTGAGCAAACTCCCGAAGTCTAGCGGAGGAGAAGAGAGAACGTCGCCTACCACGATGGTGGGGCAGGATCCCGAGGGTGCCGAAGAACCGGTCACTCGCTCCTTTTTGGAAACGTTGTTCAACACATCGCATGACGATTTGCAGACCCTCAAAGGGGAATTCGTGAGAGAGTTGAAGGAGGTTCGACGGGATGTCGACGCAGTGGGGGAAAGAGTTGCAAACATCGAGGAACATGAGATGACCAGAGACGAGGAGGTGGAGCAGCTACAGCAAGAAGTAATCCGTTTGAGGGCGCACCAAATTGATCTTCAGGCTCACACAGAAGATTTGGACAATCAGTCTTGAAGGAATAACATCAGAGTGAAAGGAGTACCGCCCAAGGAAGAAGGCCCAGACATCACGCTCTATTTACAGGATCTCTTTAAGAATATATTGGAGGTACCGCCCGACTTTGAAATTAAAATAGAGCGAGCACATAGGGTAGGCCTGCAACGTCGGGCGCCAGCCCCACCGCCGGATATTTTGGCCTACCTCCCGGACTTCCAGTTGAAAGAGCACATCTTAAGAAAAGCCAGAGACAAACAGCCACTTAAATATCAGGGTCACCCCATTGCGCTTCACCAGGACCTGGGAATGATAACTTTACAAAAACTGAGAGATTTTCGCCCAGTAACTACGCATCTGCGCAACCTGGGGATCGCATATTCATGGGGCCGCCCCTTTAGATTGATTTTCCGATGGGAGGGCAAATTGCACCAAGTCAGGTCATTGCAGGACACGTGCAGGGTTCTGGGCATCGACAATCAACAACAAGAAGAAGCTGAGAGAGGGGGGACCAAGGCTCCTCGAGAAAGATGGCGGCGGGCTGGCAAAGGACACACCATGGAACATACGGGGAAACCAGATCCCGCGATGATAGCACAGGAGAGACCAGCAGTAATAGAATCATTGGCTATCGAGAGGACCCCCGCAGAAGACAAATGAAGCTGCAGGGGACAGATAAGTGTACAGAGCCGGGCCTGGCGGATGGCGGGTGAGGGAATGGGGAGCGGGGAGGGCGATATCTGGCCACATCATGCACCCAACTTCGTGGTATTCCAGGGACACGCGGACTCGACCTGCGGGTCTTGGACTATTTGGGGGTTCTCTTCGTTTTCTAGTTGGGGTGAGGGAGGGACGGGTTGGGAACTGGTACTCACAGGGAAGGTATTACGGGGACGACACAGGTTCAAAGAAGAGAAGAGCGACTCTCTATGGTACCGAAGGGAACAAGGAGCCAGGGAAAACAGGGTTGGTCCAACTTAGAGCGATTCACTCCCTTCCACAATGTCAAATAATTCACTGAGGGTCCTTACTCTTAACGTGAAAGGCCTCAACACCCCATTAAGAGGAGGGCCATTCTTTCATATTTAGAAAATTCCGAGGCGGACATTTGTCTCCTTCAAGAGACCCATCTCTTATCTAGGGATTCGCACCGCTTGAAGGCTTGAGCATTTGCCCAGCAATTTTTCTCGTCTACCTTGGATAAGAAGGCGGGAGTGGCTATTTTGGTGGCTAAGCAGTTCAGAGGGGAAGTCAGGGACAAAGTGGCGGAAATCAAAGGGAGATTATTAGCTTACACATTTAATGTAGGGGGACAAGCCATAGCGATAGGATCGATTTATTCCCCTAATTCTGGCCAGGAAAGATTCTTGAAGACCGCAATAGCAGATGTCATGAACACACAGACACGAATGACAATGGTGGGGGGGATCTAAACATAGTAATGGAGGGGACCAAAGACTGATCAGGTAATTTGTCAAGGGAAGGAGTGGTTACAGTCCTTGGGATTGGAGGACCTATGGAGGGAAGCGCACCCACAGTCTTCATAATATTCATTTTACTCACACGCCCATGGGACCTATGCGCGCCTTGATTATTTATTAGGAACGAAGGAAATTAGTAGAGTAGTTAGGGAGGTGGAAATTGAACCAGCGGCGCTCTCCGATCATGACGCAGTGACGGTCACTTTATAGCTGTCACCACAGCGGAAGCATATAGGGAATTGGCGCTTGAGAGATAGTATGCTCCACAAGGCTGCAGTGACAAAACAACTTACCAAATGCATATCTGAATATCTAGAGATAAATGACTCCTCGGAAATATCCGTCTCTATGCTATGGGAGGCCCTGAAGGCGGTAGTCCGAGGAGAGCTCGTAGCTTTATCGGCAGCAGAGAATAAGGAGCGCAGGGAAAAGAGGGAACAGCTGGCGGCACAAGTCAAAGACCTGGAGAGGGTACATAGTCGTACAGGCGTGCCAAGGGTCTGGCGTCAGTTGAAGACAGCGAGAGCCCTTTCTTGAGGGTCGGGCCCAGCAGATCTGGTTGCCTCCATCTTCCTCTCTTCTACAGGCTGTGACTACGGGAGTTCCTCAGGGGTCCTCCCTCAGCCCCCTTCTTTTTAACATCTATGTGACCCCCTTGGTCTATTTGGCTGAGAGCCTGGGTGCGAAGGTGATGGCCTACGCCGATGACACCCAGCTGCTCTTTACCTGGGACAATGATGCCAATTCGGTCGCTTCGGCTCATCACTGTCTCTCTTCCATTTTTAAGTGGCTTGCGGCTGCACAACTAAAATGTAACGAGGAGAAGTCAGAGATTCTCCTGTTTGGAAAATTCCCTCCCAGGTTCCGGGAAGCTCTGTGGCCATCTGATTTTCCCCTGCCCTCCTCAGAAGGGAAGCCGGCAAAGAACCTGGGGGTATGGTTTGATGAGAGCCTTTCCTTCTCATTTCACATTAAGAAGTTGGCCGGCATCTGTTTTGGTCTTCTCAAGACTCTAAGAAAGTTCTTTCCTCTTCTGCCCCAAGCAGCTAGAGAAATGGTCACCTGTGCTCTCATCCTGTCCCGGCTGGATTATGCCAAAGCGCTTTACATTGGCATTCCTGGCTACTTGATAAAAAAGCTCCAGGTAGTCCAGAATTCGGCAGCTAGACTTCTTCTGGGCATCTCCACCAGACACAGCGTGCATCATCACTTGCGTTCCCTTCACTGGCTTCCCGTCGCGGAACGGGTGAAGTTCAAAGCGCTGGTCCTAGCCCATCGCGCCTTGCGCGGTGCTGGCCCATCCTATCTGCAAAAGCGGTTTACCTTCTATATGCCCTCGAGACAGTTGCGATCGGCATCTCACCTTCTTGCACTGGTTCCCCGATTTAAGTACCAGAGGCTGGGTGGCAGGTCTCTGACTCGGAGGGCAGCGGCAGCGTGGAACGCACTTCCCCTGGCATTACGCAACATTGAAGACCTGACTGCATTTAAGAAAAATTTGAAAACGTATCTTTTCGTTTGCTAGTCCCCTTGCTCCCCTTAAGACATCGCGCCGGGACACTCATGAGTAGCCGTGCTCGTTAAAAATCCTAATAACATAACATAACATAACATAACAGAGCGCAATTGGCGGGGCTAGATTTGGATAGAGCGGCGTATGCGGCGCTGCGCTTAAAACATTCCTACTACGTAGGGGGGGACAGATCAGGGCGCCTGTTGGCGAGTAAACTAAGAGCCCGATGCAAGCAAACAAGGATCCATTCTCTCAAGGGGTTTAGTGGGGAGGAAATCACAGAAGACGAAGACATAGCACAGACATTCCGGGATTTTTATGCAGAATTATACAAAGGGGAGAACCTAACGGAACGCCACATGACCTCATACTTGGAGGGCATACATACGTCCAAGTTAACTACCGGCCAGGCCGATTCTATGGACGCCCCCATACGGATCGAGGAGGTGATTGGGGCGATATCTCGCCTTAAACCTCTCAAGTCGCCGGGCCCAGATGGATTTTCAGCGACTTTTTACAGGACATTCTGCCAACTCCTGGCCCCTGTCTTGACACGACTATTTAACTCCTTCAGGGGCCCGGGATCGATTCCCACCAATATGCTAAAAGCGGCCATTGTGGTCCTACCCATGCCGGGGAAGGACAAAACCATATGTTTCCTATCGCCCCGTCTCCCTGCTCAATGTGGATTTCAAATTGGTCACAAGTATCCTGGCCACGAGACTGGGCCCACTGATGCCAGCCATAATTGAACCGGATCAAGCTGGATTCATTCAAAATCCCCAAAGTGGGGACAACACCAAACGGATTCTTCACTTGATTGACAAGGCTCATCGGACAAATCGGGATGCGATCTTATTAGCGGTCGACGCTGAGAAAGCGTTCGATCGGGTAGATTGGGGATACTTGGCAACAACACTGGCCCACTTCGGCCTGGGGGGAACGTTTTAGATCCTGGGTGGCGAATTGTTATAGCTCTCCCTCAGCTTCCGTTAGGGTAAACGGTATCTCTTCTTGCCCCTTTTCTATTCAACGGGGTACCCGGCAGGGGTGCTCGTTGTCGCCCCTCCTGTTTGCCCTCTACATTGAGCCGTTGGCCCAAAGGGTTAGAGATAACCCGAACATCAAGGGCATCCCGTTTGGGGGGGAAAACCACTCAATAAGCCTATATGCTGACGACATACTTGCCTCGCTCGAGTCGCCCGAGAGGTCGCTGCCGGCTTTTCTGGAAGAACTGGAGGCCTTTGGTAAGGCCTCGGGATTCCTGGTGAATGTAGGCAAATCACAGGCACTCAGTCTCGCGGAGATACCTAGGGGCTCCGCGATAGGGGGAACTCGCTTTCCAGTGGCCGAGGCAACTGATTCTATCCCGTATTTGGGGATAGAGCTGACTCCCACTATTAAACAAACGGTCACGTTGAACTACGCCAAAACTAGCTCGACAGATTAGGAAAGACTTGGACAGCTGGAGGCACCATCACCTGTCACTCCTGGGGCGTATAGCAGCCATCAAAATGTCAATCTTAACTAAAGCTCTATATTTATTTCAAACATTACCGGTTTCTCCGCCTATGGGGACTTTGGCGTCATTACAAAAAGACATACTCCACTTCGTCTGGTCAGGAACTCGGCCGCGCATGAGTCGGGATCTGGGCTATTTGACTCCGGAGGATGGAGGGTTGGGGATCCCAAATCTACTGGATTACTTTCGGGCAGCTCAGATGAGATATTTGGTGGAGTGGAGCAGAGAGGAATCAGAAAGAAGATGGTTGTTCCAAGATAGGGCGATAGCAGGACTCCCTTTGTGGAAGTTGCCCTTTTTACGGAAAACAGACAGGCCGCGGAGTTTACTGCGTTCACCCATCACAAAAACAGTGATGGAGGTATGGGAAGGGGTGGCTATTTGACGAGAACTTACGACGTTTCCCTCTCCGATGACGCCATTGTTTGAAAATAAGGACATTTCTCCTGGGGTGGAGGGTAAGGCATTTGCAGCATGGTAAACTACTCCATGCAAGACAGTGGGGCATATGTTCGACGTCGAGGGGATTATATCATTCCCACAGCTGCGTCACGACTACACACTGCCAGAGTCAGAACGGTTCTGTTACTTGCAGGTGAGAGACATTGGCTGCTCCAACCCAGCATACGGCCAAAGGTGAGCAGGAAACTGACGAGATATGAAAAAGGGTTAGTCACAAAGAACAACGATAAGAAATTGATTTCTGAACTTTACGCCATGCTTCGCCAGCCAGCCCCCATGCAACCCACACCCAGTCAGAAGCGCTGGGCTAAGGAGATAGGGAGGGACCTATGCGTAAGGAATGGGGAGAAATTTACTATAGGGCCAGGCACACAACGCGAAATACATCTAGCCCAGAAACCACCACCAAAATAGCAACTTATTGGTACCTGACACCAATGCAGCTTAACAGAGGAAACCCAGATCGCAGCCCTACTTGTTGGCGGGGATGTAAGGAGGACGGTACCCTCTTGCACATATTGTGGGACTGTCGCGCTCTGGCAGCTTACTGTCCCAGGATCTTAGACGAGATAGAGCGGCAGATCGATACACAGATCCCAAGATTTCCGGCATACATAATATTGGGATTGCCTAATCCTCTGACATTCCCTTTGAAATCTCGTAGGGGGAGACAGATGGGAATTGCTTTGGGGGCAGCGCTTCAGAACATCCTAACACATTGGGGGACACCAACAACACCCACGCACCTGGGGTGGCTTCATAGATTATGGTACGTCCTGGGGATGGAACGAATAAATGCTACTCTGGTAAACTCCGAGACCTCATTTAGGGAAGTATGGAAGCCACTCCCCAACCTCCTAGCAATGGAATTTAACAAAATGACATGCCCGAAATACCTCCGACTTCTTAGACTAACGGGTACTGAATGAGTTCCATTACATATAATGAGTCCCAGATTAGACATACCTCAGTACACCAGTTCTACAGTTATATTCGGTATTAAGAGTACTGGGGAGGGGGGAGAGAGGGTGAGGGAGGGGGGGATAGTTTAGAAGTTTTTCGTTGGGTTTTTGTATTTACAATATCTATGATCTATATCACAGCACATGTAAGTTAACGAACATTCTGGAATGTACTCGCAGCTTAAAGGTGGAATAGATGATGTATTAGATGGATGCTGTAGACAACGAATTGGGATGTACTCAAAGCAATTGTGATCAGAATGATAATAACAATAAAAAAAAGATTTAAACCTAAAAACAATGGCTTTAAAACAATATGACGTGCCTCAAGACAAAATGGACAGACAATTAATGTGTAATAAAATTTCTTGTCTATAACCACAAAGTCTGCAGCAATTGGTTGTCCATTGTTGTATCCAATTTGCTATTCCATCCATGGTTGGATATATGCCAAGATGTAATTTTAAAAAGATATCCCTCATGCGTGATGGAAAATATGCAGACATATAAGGCTGGATTTCCAGTCTATCAAATGAATTTATCACTGCCCAAGCATGCTTCTTTGCTGCCAGAGCATCCTAATCAGCTGTAAAAGAGAGTACTTTTGTTTTCTGGCTCAGGAAAAGTTTAAGAGAGGCTCTAGTAATTTACTGGGGCTTAGACTGCTGCTCAAAAGGCTGGAGACAGTTGGAAAAATACGATCTTCATACATCAGCATGGGTCGAGTGATTAATTTCCTGCCAACGCATGTTTACCAAAGTTCCTGATCAGATAGAGATAGAGAATACATACATTTGAGAAACACCGCCTGCCTTACTAAGACTTGGCTTTGGATACCAAACTCTAGGCGAACTCCAGCTTGACCAATTTCATTTGGAATCATAAAAAACGATCTACATATTTTGATCTGAAGTAAGTCCAGTAATTTGGCATCCTTCCATTTAAATATAACTGAACCATAATCTAAGGGTGGAATCAGCTTGGCTCTCATAATTTTCACCAGATGGCCATGCGAATGGCACCTAAGTTTGTCTCGTAATAATTTAAAAGCATAAATAGAGGACGATGTCTTGGCTCTTAAAACATTAAAATGTCCTTTAAAAGAGACCCTAAATTAGGATTCCCAAGTACTTACAGCTCCTAACCACATCCATTGACATTCCTTAGCATTGTATACACTAGACTTGGCGATCAATGCCCCTATCGACATTATCTTGGTTTTCTTTATATTTAATTCAAGACAATTCATAGCTGTATAGTCTTCACAAGAATCTATGAGTCGCTGTAGACCTATAGGGGTCTGACTAAGTAGGATCGTATTGTCTGCATATTGTAAATATTTTATATCACAGTTTGCAAATTTAGGTGGATGGGCATTGATCTTATCCAAGTGCTGGTACAAATCTGCCAAAAAAAGATTAAATAAACATGGAGCAAGTACACATTCTTGTTTTAGACCATTGAAAGTTTTGATTCGTCGAGACAGACTGAGGCCATCCCTTAACTTGACCTGAACCCAGGTGTTTGTATATAATAGATTACGTGGTTTACTAGGAATGGCCCATCCTAATTATTTTTTCCATAGCATGGCTTGTGGGACCGACTTGAATGCTGCTTTTAAATATGCAAAAAGGCCTATAGATTTGTTTTTTTTTGTTTTTTTGCACTCTCTGCATCAGGGTTAGGGTTAGTATGTTAGTAACTGGGGATTGGCATTCCGAAAACCAATTGATTGGAATTAGATGCCTGTCCACTGACCATTCTTCCAGATCCTCCAATAAACGAGTGGCAAAGACTTTTGCCTCAACATCTGTTAGGGCTATTACAATAATTGGTTGGATTTTCAGATGGACCACTTTTGTAAATAGGCTGCAGAATACTTCCTTGCCATGTCTTAGGGACTGGATTCATTAGTGGAATCTCATTATATAGAGGAATCAGGACCTTGGCTCACAGATCTGGATTTGCTTTAAAAAAGACATTGGGAAGACCATTTGAGCCTGGGGCCTCATTTGGTCTAATCTGTCATATTAAGGTGGATATTTCTTCTTTCTTTAAAGGAGCCGGTCTTAATAATGCTGCTGAATCAATTTGCCTACTTAGCTTCATTCAAAATAGTACACTTTCATCTGCTCCATTTACCCGAGCTGTGGAGGGAGTATCAGTACCATACAAAGTAGCGATATAATCAGCTCAATCATTTTCCGTTATATTTGGATTGCAGGCCATATTCTCACAATTTACGAGTTCATTAATTATCCCCAAAAAGGCCTTGGAGTTTTAGCCTTACTAGCACTTAACAATCTATTCCATAGTTCCTGCTGGTAAGCCGCCTTAGCCTTAGATAGTTCTTGCCTATAAGCCCTCCTTAGCCTCCTCAGTTTTCCTTTAAGAGAATAGTCTGTTCAAAGATGCTTCTAACTATATAATGCCCTTGTGCTCTGTTGAGAGTCTTCTTTTGTTGGACGAGTGCCAGCTTATACCGCTTTTTAGGTCTCGCCTGAGCCAGCGCATGCGCTGCTCTGGCGAGACATTTAGTGAGTGGGGCTTTAAAAAAAAAGCCGACCACAGCTTTTTGGGTGGCATAGAGTATGCGGTTACATGCACAGGCAAGAGCTTAGGCGCCATCTGGCTTTCCTCTCGCTCTCCCAAGTGCGCGCGCCTCGCTCCGCCTCTCTGTGCATCTCCCGTCCCCCTCGTGTGCACTGAACTTAAACCCGCTCGCCCCCGTGCTGCAGAGCCAGCCGCTGTCCTGAAGGGCCGACTCTTGCCAACACTGCTGCCCACTCCATAAAGTGACAAGTTACAAATGACTGTGGGCGTCATATTGTTACATGCTCGTGTCTCCTGTGTTCCAACAAGTAAATAAATGTTACCTTCCCGGACTCGTCTTCGTCGGCGGCCACTGCGCACGAGCAGAGGCGCCATCTGGCTTTCCTCTCGCTCTCCAAAGTGCGCGCGCCTCGCTCTGCCTCTCTGTGCATCTCCCGTCCCCCTCGTGTGCACTGAACTTAAACCGCTCGCCCCCGTGCTGCAGAGCCAGCCGCTGTCCTGAAGGGCCGACTCTTGCCAACACTGCTGCCCACTCCATAAAGTGACAAGTTACAAATGACTGTGGGCGTTATATTGGTACTGCTCGTGTCTCCTGTGTTCCAACAAGTAAATAAATGTTACCTTCCCGGACTCGTCTTCGTCGGCGGCCACTGCTGTCTCCCTTTCGCCCTGCTAGAGTGCTCTCTTAAAAGGAGGCAAACAAGTCGCATCAGACGGCGCCTCTGGAGCCCACCAGTGCAGACCAAAAGCTATACCTCATGGCGCTATTGCAATTGTAGCAGCATTTTATTGAATCGAAATTAGTCTTAGATTTCTAGATGCTGGTTTCGTTACTGCAGCGGCTCAGTGCATAAATAGTCCGTTTTTTTAGAACCAAGAACGTTGTTCCAGTATAAGCAGTCTAAACATACATTTGATTTGAAAGCATCCCAGGTCTGCGTTTACAAAATGATTTTATTATTCCCACGAAAGGGGCAGTTGGGTATTTCTAACCATGTTTCATCAACTCATCAGTGTATTGATTCAATTACATAGCTTGGCCAGCCTGGTCTCTGTAACAAAGTCCTTTTACTGCCAGACCTGCTTTCTCGCCAGCCCCCCAATCACAGAAAAGTTAGAATTATTCTGCTGAGTCAGCGCTACCACAGCATGGCTCTACGCCACCACAGCAACACTCGGCACCACCCCAGCATCACTCAGCACCGCAACAGCATCACTCAGCACCGCCACAGCATCACTCAGCACCACCACAGCATCACTCAGGGACCCAACCATATCACTCAGCGGCACCACAGCATCAGTCAGCACCACCACAGCGTCACTCAGCACCACCACAGCATCACTCAGGGCCAGCACAGCATCGCTCAGCACCACCACAGCATCATTCAGCACCACCACATCATTACTCTGCACCACCACAACATCACTCAGCACCACCACAGCATCACTCAGGAATACCACAGCATCACTCAGTACCACCACAGCATCACACTAAAGCGCCACAGCATCAATCAGCATCAACACAGCATCAGTCAGCACCACCACAGCATCACTCATGGCCACCAAAGCATCACTCAGGGCCAGCACAGGATCACTCAACGCCACCACAGCATCAGTCAGCACCACCAAAGCTTCACTCAGCACCACCACAGCATCACTCAGGGCCACCACAGCATCACTCAGCACCACCACAGCATCATTCAGCACCACCACATCATCACTCAGCACCACCACAGCATCACTCAGGGCCACCACAGCATCACTCAGCACCACCACAGCATCACTCAGGGCCACCACAGCATCACTCAGCACCACCACAGCATCAGTCAGCACCACCACATCATCACTCAGCACCACAACAGCATCACTCACCTTCACCACAGCATCACTCAGCACCACCACAGCATCACTCAAGAACACCACAGCATCACTCAGTACCACCACACCATCACTAAATGCTACCACAGCATCACTCTGAAGCGCCACAGCATCAATCAGCATCACCACGGCATCAGGCAGCACCACCACAGCATCAGGCAGCACCACCACAGCATCACTCAGGACCACCACAGCATCACTCAGAGCCAGCACAGCATCACTCAACGACACCACAGCATCACTCAGCACCACCACAGCATCACTCAGGAAAACCACAGCATCACTCAGTACCACCACAGCATCACTATATGCTACCACAGCATCACTCTGCAGCGCCACAACATCAATCAGCATCACCACAGCATCAGTCAGCACCACCACAGCATCATACAGGACAACCACAGCATCACTCAAGGCCAGCACAGCATCACTCAGTGCTTCTTACACTTTTTAATTACAACTTCTCAGAATGCTGCACAGCAGCCACACTTCTCTACTGCACAGCTTAGAAACATTGGCAAAGTCAATAGCTCTACCTAAACAGTTATAAGGCCACCCAATGCATAGCCGATAGGTCTCGCCTTTAGGACATTATAAGTGTTTAGTTATCCAGCACAATATCCTTGATTAAACAACATCAAGTGTTGCATGGCTAAACACTTATAAGGTCCCAAAAGCGAGACCTATTGGCTATGCCAATGCTTGTTGTTATTAGATCTGAGTGGTATAGCTTTTAACACATTTTGTGGCGCAAATTTATAAACTAGAGATTTGTAGATGATCTTCCATTTGTCCAAATGCCATTGCCTTATCACTACTACATGATCCAATTAAAGATTCTGCGATTTCATCTTGTTTATCTGAATGCCAAACCCTTCTTTTCAGATTAAAGCAGATGATACTAGCTATAGAACCATGGATTTTTTGCATATGTCGAAGAGACTAGTCTAAGGTTAGTTCCTGAGGGTTGTGACCACTTTCTATACTCGGTATGATGGTGTAGCGTACAATTTTGCTGGCCAAATCTTTCTTAATGACAGTGTAATCTATTATGGAACTATGGTTCAGATTTTTAAAAGTCGGTACTGTAAATGCATTCTTCGTGGAGGTTTCACTCCGCATTACCACGCCTAGATGACACCCATTTCTCAGCACAATTGGATAATACTTCTACTTGGCTTATCTGATTAATTAGTTGTAATTAAATGAAGGTTAAAATCCCCAAAGATAATTAAGCTGCTATTTGGATGTTGATGCTCAAGAGTTTTAATTATTTCCCACAATGAGAACTATTGAGTCTTTTTAATATTTGAACTCGTGCTCAGGTAAAGATTAAGCAGTATCACGGGGAATTGAAAATATAGTTTAATGCATTGAAGCCAAGTTACCTGAAAATCAACTGCCTGAATCTTGACAGTCAAACTAACAGTAATGAAAGACCTCCTTTAGCTCGACCTTGCTGTGAAGTTTGGGTGGCTGGTATGATGAATTCTTGGAAGCAAATAATAGGTAGATTTTATTCTTTCCATGTTTCCTGAAACATCAAAATATCGAACGTCTGTAGAAAGGATAAAGTATATGAATCATGCCACCCCATGTATTTTCCAGGAACATAACTTCGTAGGCTTAACCGGTTTACCAAGATCGTTCAAACATCAATCCGTGCCACCAGATTTTGTTTTAGGCAAAGCTACCAGATGGAGTTACCCTGGATTGTTTTATCTGGAGTTTTTGGTGATCATTTTTACCTACGTGTGAGCAACTATGAAGATTCATGTGAGTAGTGAAAATATTTGTTGCTGTTGCAATATGGTCCAAGATCAAGCTTTCATCGTACCATTGCTTCGAATCAACGTTTGTGTAGAAGAAGTCACAGCTGTGCTGTGCAGGTCAGGCCTCTCAATAGGAATAACCACTGTGTCACATGACCATGATGACACATGTTGAGTAACTTGTGTTCTGCAATTTTCTTCTATAAACCCTGACTGGGCCGGCTCAGTATGTAAAGCATCATACAAGGAAGATCTCTCCTTGGCGAGTGTTTACGTAAATTTTAAATTATTGCACCTCTTTGTTTCTTGTATGGCCATCGAGGAAACTCTGGGCAGATTTACTAACATTTTACACAAACTCTGGGCCAGATTTAGTAACATTTCACGCAACACAGCTCAGCAAGGCACCTTGCTGCGCTGCATTGCGTGAAAGGGAGACATCAGAAATGCGCCATATTTACAAAGATATGGCACATTTCTGCTGCCCCCTTGCGCTGGCACACTGTGTGCTGCCTAGTTCCAACGTAGTGCAAGGGTGCCTGCGGTACAGGGAGGAATGTTTTTGTACAGAAAGGTAAATATTCCTGCATACAAATCATCCTTAAAGGTATTTTCATTTTTCTATGTGTGATGCTCAAAGCATCACACATAGAAAAAGGAAGTAACAAAGAGAAAAAAATAGGTTACGCCTGGGTCTGGGATGCGTAGCATTTTGATGCATTCCCAAGTTTTCAACTCTTCGTAGATCTGGAAATGCGCCCCAAAATCCATAGGTGGATGCGTGGAACACCCATACTCATGGAATGCCCACCTGCGGCAAGGTAAGCAAGGCAGTGATATATGCTGCCTTGTGTTACTTTGGATTTACTAAACAATGCAGAGCCACGTGAGGCAGCTTTCCGTGGCATGGTAAATCCCACTAAAGGACTTGTGATGACTTATGTCACACAAGGGAAATGCAGGCACTTAGTAAATCTGGCCCTCTGAAAGGCAGTGTGCATGATGCTGGCTTCTGGTGGGCACCCTCTTTATTCATTACTATTACATTTTAGCAAATACAATTTTAAATTTCACTCACCTGGAGGACTCACCCAGGAACTCAAGCACTCACTGACCTCACTTTGCTAAGACTAGACAATCCATTATGCCCGCACTTCAGGATGTCTTTAAAGTCTGACCTCTTGGCTTTACCTATGCTCATTTGCAGTGTGCTTCAAAAGTAACTCTGAAGCCAAGTACACTAACAGATTGTGAAAAAACATAGATTTTATTCTGCGTGTGTTTATTTACAGGCTGCACTTCAGAAAACTTCCTGGAAAAAGAATAGAGTTGTGTATGGAAGATACTAAGAAGTGCAGTCAGCAGGTTTGGGAATTTGGAAAATCCCTTCCATTTGCACAGTTGAGTGCATCCACAATTACAGGCGGGCGGCGCAGAAGGTAATTTTAGAGCTATTGGTCACAGTGTTCAGCTTCGATCTTAAGTATTCTGAAAAATACTGGAATAAGAGCATTCAGCTGCTGGCAGGCCGACTTCCTTTTCTCACGGCTAAATGACTCCCTCGGGGCAGCGGCCTTAAGCTGCTCGCCTGCCAGCAGACGCTTCACGGTTCTAGTGACTCAAAGAATGGACCCCACTGGTAAACGCATTTACTTGTCTGCGTGCGGTGGATACGTCAAAGAAAAGCGCCAACCTTTTCAGGAATCGTGTTCGTGCAAGCCTGTTTCAGTAGACGAGTGATTTAGTATTTGCATATGGCGCCCACCGGTCCACGTCATCGCAGCGTTGACAGCGCTAACTACAGCGGTGTTTATTTAAAATGCTCGGAAGACGGTGACAGGCTGTGACCTCATTGAGGGATGCCTGCCTTGCCTTTTAGTGCCCGGTCAGTGCATTGCAACCTCTGGCCTCCAAGTGAGTACATGAAAGCTGCAGGAACAGAAAGTAAGCAGTGCTCGTAAGAGTGATGTTTCTTTTCTATTACTTTAATTCCTTGCCTTTTCCATAGCCCTTTCCCAGAAAGAAAGAGGCGGATGAAGGAACAATTGTGTAGGAGAGTAGGATCTGCTTCACATGGGTACCCCCACTTTTTGCTGATGCTTCACTGTTTTTCGACCTTAGTCTGGCTGGGGCCCTGCTAATCAGAACCCCAGCCTAGCTGCTTCCTCTTTAAAATGGTTTCCATGTGCCATAGGCACATCTCTGATTGGAATCTGCAGTGCCCTTATAAGTCCCTAGTATATGGTATACTATGTACCCAGGGCATAGGTACCTCAGAGGCCTACCAGGGGCTGCAGCATGTATTGTGCCACCCCTGGAAGGCCATCCAAACTGACACCACAGGTCTGCTACTGCAGCCTGGGTAAGGTGGTGCATGCACCCCTTACAGTGATATAGGCTACCTATATCACTACATACATACACACATATAAACCTATAAGTCACTCCTATGGCAGGCCTTATCAATCCTGGAGGCAGAGTGCGTGGTTCCTATGTGAGAGGGTGCCCCTGCATGAGCTGGGCCCCTCTGCAGCGTTCGGAGACCCTTCTCTGATGCTGTTTGTAGTGCAGCCTGACCATATACTCTTAAGCGCATTATAACCTCGCGTTAAATGCTAACTTTGGGATGGCTGCACAGAAACATGTCGTGTTTGGTGTCAAACATCTTGGAATACTACCCCCCGCCAGTTCTGGCGGCGGGGGTAGCATTCCACCCTTCTAGAGGGAAAGACATGTACACACCGGTATACCCGGTACTGACTTTCCAGAGCCCTGGCATCACAAAATGGATGCCGCTGCCAAAGACACGAGTCTGGCCTCCTGCTGCTGACCGAAACTCCGGCAGGGGAGGCCTGGACAACAGGTTTCCTGTCCCAGGGAGGTGTGACCACCTCCCCAGACAGGATAGTGTGTATTGGGGCTGGGCGGGAGCACTCTCGGGTGCTTTGAAGTCCTGCACTGGTGGCACACTTGGTGTCCCTGTGCATACCCCAGTTCAAACCGGCTCAGGGGCTTCCAGCCCCTGCTCTGGCGCGAAACTGGACAAAGGGAAAGGGGTGTAGCCACCCCTCTGCCCTGACCCTCCCATAGGTGGGGCCACAGAGTATGTCCAACCCCCTACCTTAGTATAAGTAGGGGACCCCAGTCCTTAGGACTTTAGATTAACCTGGACGAAACTCTGATACAGAATCCTGGACCTTCGACGCTCTACTTCAAGATTAGAGGACCGAAGAATCTCCCTTGGGGTCAAGGAGTGACTGCCCTGCTTGGCAGGCACCAAAGAAGCAATTGTCCGGTCTGCATCGCTGAAGCTCCCGTCGGGAGGTGGATTTCCAGAGGTGGATTTCCAGACTTCCCCGAGGCTGCCCTGAGTCCCCAGCAAAGCTGAGGCCCGTAGCTGTCGTGGGTAACGTGGAACCGTGACCCCTGGACACCGATCGCATTTGCAAGTGCATCCTCTTGTGGGTCTCCCACGAAGTCGTGCTTTGGGCTCCGAGTAGCCCCAGCCTCCAGCACCAACTGCACCGAAGATCACTGGCCTCCACTCCACGAGTGTCCTGTGAGCCAGCTCCACGTGCATCGTCTCGAGGCTCCTTCGCGGTCGCTAGTCCGTTGGCTAGTAGGCCCTCCCAAAGGCCAATCTTTTTCTGCTTGGGCTCCCTGGTTGCTCCAGGCGTGCCCTGACTTATCCTCGCTGGGTGAGTCCCACAGACCTTGCTGGTCTGCGACATCGTCCTTCTTCCATTTCCGCGAGACTTGCCGTTGCCAAGGCTTGTTGGGTCCAATCCGGTCGCCGACACCCCTGCAATCGACAGACGTCGTGGGACAGCTCGAATCCAGCTCCTGGTCGTCGTCGACGCCTCCTGGACCTCGTGGCAGAAGAGTCAAGACGACCGTCAACCTACCTGAAGCACTCGACATCGGTGGGCATCTGCTCATCGCCTTCCTGGTCACTGGCTAGTGACCCAGACTCTGTCCCCTCTGCTTTCAGGTTCTTCAGATCTTCGATCCACCTTTGGATCCACCCGAACACTTTCGACTTGGCCGCCAGCAGCACTTTGCAGCAGATCGCCATTGACAGCGACGACGAAACCCGACCCCGAAAGACACCTATGCACCCGGCTCCCCTGGGTGAGGTAACTCGAGTACTCCGGTGCTCCCGTGGGTATTGACACTAGAACAGCCTAGTTCTCAAAGGGTTTGCTCCAAGTCCTCCTCTAAGTGTCCCTTTTCTTTTAAATTCTAATCGCGACTTTCCCCATAGAAGTTAACGGTGGTTCGCGGCTGTGTTCATACACTGCACGCGTCCCCCGTGGGTCCCCTGTGTCCCTGCCTTGGGTGGTTCCTTGTGGTCCAAGCACTTCTACAGGCTCTAGGCCTTGTGTCTAGCTCAGTCGTGGTTCTTATACCACTTTATTGGTATATGGTTTGGTACGCCCCTGGGGCTCAAACGTGTATTTGTGCTATTACTGTAGATAACTAACTTATAATTTATGTACTTCGAACTCTAGCTTCATAAAGAGACTAGAGGGGTGTGTTTAGTAATAAATACATATATTTTGAATATATACCTGGTGTGGTCCTCTTTCATTTGGTCACTCAAGAGATTATAGACTGGTAAAACAAGCTGCTTTACATTCCTTCAAGACTTAGCCCGAAGGCTGCTCTCCATAGCTACCACTAGGATAGCTTTCAATAAAGATTGTCTTTAACCTATCTCCAATAAGGGGTTGTTTGGACTGGTGCAAGGTGCCCACTATAATTAGTGGACAGCATATGCCAGGCCAACTTCTCACAAATAGGGTAGGGGCAACAAAGCGTCATGATGTGATGACACTGCTGGCTCTCAACTAATGTGTGAAATCACTTCGACTATCCCTCATATTAACGTGAATTGAGGTCCATAATACAGAAAGGGGCAGATTTACAAACCCCTTGCGCCACTTTTGCGTCATTTTTAACATGGGAAAAGTGACGCAAAAGTGGCGCAAGGGGCTTGCAAATCTGCCCCAAAATCTTTATAATGATAACAATTATAGATATAACTGTGTATATAGGATTACAGTTCGTTTTGTTTACAAAAGAGAAAAAGGACTTCATATAGAAGTCAACATATCATTGAAAACAATTCAAGAATTGAGTAAGAAATGTACTAGTAATATGAGGTTTTGCCATCATTAACAACTTAAAGATTTCATTCTACGTCATGAAGGACCACAGGAGAGGTGACAACTTTCTTAATTCATAGCCCATCTACCTCCACCGAAAAAGTAAATGCCATGGCAGTGTTGGCGTACAAACATCCTAAATCCAACTCATGGAGCATGCCAATGGCTAGAACCGCGAGGGCTGCAGTCCCGATAAGGGCTTTGGTGCTCCCCGACTGGAGCCGTCACTTCTGTCTAATCGATCAGGCTTAGTAGCTGGTGATTAAACATTCTTGTAAAAATGACAGACAAGGATTGTCATTACAATGCTTTATATAAATTATTAATAGGCAAATTACATGGAACATGGTATCAGTAAATTTACTAGCAAAGCATACAAATCATAAGTACAGAGAACTGGTTACAGTTCTAAATGAAATTCAACATAGATTCGCCTTCAAAGGGTGCAGGATAAGGTCTCCTGTACATAGAAAGCTACACGTCCTTTTATAGGACTTTTATCAGACATTCATAAATTCTACATGAGTACATGGTTCTCAGGATATGTACCAATAGGGAACGAGCAAAAGGAAACATTTTACTACAGAATACATTTGAAGTTTCTCTCATGGTAGTAGTACATTGGGTTTTCAGGCATTCTCACAGTTTATTCGAGCATCCAGATTCATTCATTGTATAACAGTAGCCAGGGACATTTGAAGTGTCCTTGGTAAGGTGCAATGAGGGAAAGTCTCGAGGAACACACTCTGGTTATTCGTGTGATTCTCACAATTCTTTATTTAGAATAAGAGGAATGGCAATAGTCATTAAGTGATATATTGTGACCCTTGCAGAAAGAAAAACAACTCGCGCAACCCCCCTCTGATGATTTCTAAATCATCATTTCAATTCTTCATTACAGAACATCATTCATTAACTTCGGGTTCTTCTTTTTGGTTTCTCCCAGATCCTTTAAGGTGTCATAAAGTTCACATTGCATTTCTTCAACCTTTATTTACATCAAGCCTCTTTCTTTTTCTTCTTCTTGCTACTGACAGCTTCTTATACTCACAATCCCTATAGCAATATAAGCAGAAGAGGGGTTAGAAGCAATTTCAGAATTTCTCCACCTAAGTTACCAAGCCATTCCCCTACCTTAACTAATCCTTTTCCAATGGATCCAAATATAGATCCTATCGCTTCCCACGCACCTGACTCTTCCAGCTCAGTTCATTCATGTGTTATGTTTGTAATGTTAGTAATATAGCCATCAAGCTGCTCATCTATGCACAGTACATATGCACAGCATTCCAGAGCATGAATGACTTTACAAACTCCGCCTTTTTTCGCGAGGAGTACATCCAGCGCAAGGCGTTTTGCATACTCATAGCTCTCATTGCAAGCAGTTCCTTATTTATCACCGTCAACTAAGGTGGATAACTTTCTAATCTTTAAATTGTTCAATGCTACTCTTATGGATGGCATAAACACTCCAAAGATATCACTCAGGATTTCTTTAAAGCTATGTTTTCCCCTCCTTATGAATTGCTCAAGAGGAAAGTCTAACTCATAAATTGATAAATCTTGGAGAAAACTAACGCTGCATAACAACTACTTGTCCAGTTGTCTGGTAGCTGGAAATTCCCCTTATCTAAATAGCTGTGCTCACATTCGATCCATCCTAGTTTCTCAACAGTTTAATTTCCCTCAGGTTGCCGTATGATGCATAAAGATCCCTTCTTGGTGACATCAATGCTTAAACTAGGGGCTGGTTCTTTTAGAGTCTCTTCACCTTTCCCAATAATGTGCTATGCATTTGTCCTTCCTTCTCCTCTGTCTTCATCTATCCTTATCCTCTCATTTCATTCGTCTATAAATACCCTCTCATCTTGATTATTACAAGATTAGTTACAGCATGCATGGTCTGGTTAGTGTTACTCCCGTTAGTCATGGGTGTAAAGAATTTCATCATATACTCACGCTGATCCCTTGATTTAAACATTTTGTAAGAGCGAGAGACATGTTTAGTAGCCCACAGCTATACATTTTCACCACTTAAAATTGGCACATCTTCTAATGGGTCATCAAAGTCTGAATAAAACCTTTTGATCAAATCCTGTTGATAGAAAAGATTTAGGAATGCTGCAGAAGCCACAAATTTCCACTTCCATAACTTTCACATATTCAGCTAACATTTCATAATATACATTGTAACTATACACACTCTCATGTTGTGGAATATGTGGCAGCTTACCCTTAGGTGGGGAAGGTCTAACTGCAGGTTCAAGAGTGGAGTTGGTTGACATATGAGAGATATCTCCACCCAACAAATAGACATCCTTCAGCCATCAAAACTGATGCCCCAGATACATGACCTCCTTCTGACATTGTAATTTCTTGGGTGAGACCTTACGCCTATTGTCATCCAAGTGATAGAGCAAGGCAATCTTGTTTTGCTTGCAAGCTTCTTTAGTCATCGAGGCGATCAAAAGATCATTGATGTATTGTATTAATGATGAACTACAGAGTCTCTAGGTTCTTTTTGAGTATCTGGTTGAAATAGGATGGACTTTCTGTATAGCCTTGTGGAGTGGGACACTACACAAGGGTCTTCTCTTGGAACTGGAACGCGAAAAGTAACTGCCTCTTTTTGTGTAACGGAAAGGAGTAGAAGGTTTGACAAAGGCCAATGACCGTGAACCACTCAGCCTCTGAAGGAATTTGAAACAGAATTATGGCAGGGTTCGGTACCATGGGATAGCATGTAATGACAATTTTGTTAATCTTTCAGAGGTCTTGCACTATCCTTCACTTTTTGTTTGCTTTCTGTAGGGCCATGATAGGGGAGTTACAGGGACTCCCGATAACCTCCTTCATGATGCCTTGTTCTATCTTGCTCTCAATGGCGGGGTGAACCCTCCAATAGCTTCTGGGATAATTTAATTTGGGCGAGTCTGCTGAAAGACAGCATTGGGTTGGAGAGTGATCTTTAGGGGCTTGGCACCTTTAATGAATCCAATCTCTCTTCTTGTAAAATCCCAGACCTCCTTCCTGTCTCTGTCAAATCCACTGGCAAGTCCTCCATCGTAATGAACGGGTATAACCGGACAATGGGTTCTGAAGACTGCAACTTAAACACTGCGTCACCTGCCTGTGTTTCAATTCCAACCCCATCTTGCGTTTAGTAGATGACGCAATTGAGTTTTCAAAGGAGATCTCGTCCTAGCAAGTTTACAGGGCTAGAATCACAAATCACAAACTGATGTTGCTCTCTGATGTCTCCTATTTTTACCAGTACGGGGCAGTAATTTGATTGGTACGCTATTGATTTTTAATGCCTACAACTTCAACTTCCTTTCCCGAGAGAGGTAGGTTGGGGATCTCAGTGGTTCTAACTGTGGAACAAGTGGCTCCTGTGTCTATCAGGAAAGATATGGGATGTCCGTTAACCTCTCTGTTCACATATGGCCACTCTGATCCACATCGAGGACTGCGCCAAGTCTGCGCTCCTCCTCCCCACCATCATACATCCTGGTTGAAATAAATGGAAGTCTGGAACATCATGGGGACTGGACCTCCTTCTGGCATCATTGGATTCTGTGGTATTCTGTAAATTAGTTGGAGGTGGGGGATACCGCCCAAGGTCTGCGTGGGTTTGAATGAACTTGGCAATAACCCAGAATTTGGGACTTTTGGGGTGGCCTTAGGGGGTCTAGGTACCGGTGGAAGCTCTCCTTGGCTTGCTGGGCTCACCCCTTGAACTTCCAAAACAATTCGGTCTGGATTGTAACAACACTGCTGCTTCCAATGCCCCACTCTGTTATAAATGTGACATTGGGTAATTTTCTTTAGGGCACTTATATTGGTCCCTGCTACACTACCACAACCTCTTCCCATTTCCGGTACATTCCCACTGTAGTTCAGAAAGACTTCTTGCATTGCTGCTCCAAAACTGGGGTCTAACTCAGATCCTTGGAATGGAACTTTAAGTCCCTTCGCCCCTCCATTCTGTGCCAACTAAGTTTGGGCTATCACGTTCTTCTCCTTAAGCCCCTTTTGTTTCACTCCTAGCATGTCACTGCAATATTTCGCATATTGTAAGATCTCGTCAACAGGTTTGCTCTGCCAACAACGGACACCTTGGGTGATTTGATTATTAATCTCTGGCCTTAGTCCATACACAAAGGATGCGAGAAATCCTCCTATCTCCTAGTGGGTCATTCATCCGACGGTCCTCACTATACACCTGCATCAGACTCTCTAAGTAAGCGCGCACCAACTCTTTTGGATCTTGAGATGTTCTGAACATCTTGGGACAATTCATCTCCTTTTGGGGAACCTTCGTCTTTAGTTGTTTTATGACCTAGTCATATTTGGTTTTAACAATAGGTGAAGGGGCATTCGTCCATGCCCAATCAACTGCTCTTTTGTACCCCACGGATCCTTTGGGACTGCTAACTCAAATAATGCATCAAAATCTTCCCACAAAACTTGGGAGATGGTTAAAATCTGTTCCATCTGGGTATACCTCTTGCCGGCATTTTCTCTGTGTTTTGGAAGGGTGTTCACGAAATAAAAAAGGTCAGATTGCCACCATTGGATGTTTACGTGGGCACCTCCTTTCACTTCGCGGAAGGGATACTCCTTTGCCACTCCTCCTACAGCTCCCTCCTCATCTTCCCTTGATCCCTCTCTCTTCTGCTTCACCATAACTTTCTCTTTCTTGGTCCACAGCTCTCTAAACTTTTCAGTATCACTCCATTCCCTAACGTTTTCAATCAGTTCCATCACGTGTTCTCAACCCTTTCAATTTTAACATTCTTAGCTCCTTCTCACCCATTGACATCCTAGTGTTGTTTCGCAAATTCTTTCACTTGGTTATATCAATTCCACATTCATCCAACACTTTTACATCCTTGCATGAGCCTCTCTTGCCACTCTCGCTGCCTCTTTACTCATGTAAAGCAACTTGTTCTCCCCATAGTGCCCTAAGTAATCCATCCCCACATTTCCCTTTATAATTTCTTCAAATTCTGTTTTCAGCTGGGCTTTGATTCATTGTGAGATTTGCCCTGCACTTGGCGAATTATCTGATAAGTCTTTAAAAGTTGTTTGACCTCCTATCTTGCCTCTGACTGAGTTCCCTCCTTTTTGGGGTACGAATGGTGTCCCCTCCAGGCCACAGTGCTGAGTCCTGAGGTATACTTGGGATAGGTTGACTCGGGATGTTACTAGCAAGTGTTTCAGTGGGGAAAGTGATTGCGGCACTTGATGAAGGCAGGGTGCCTAGCATTACGGGGTATGAGCAGGGGATGGTATGGCAGTTTCTGTATAACTCTGGGTGCGCTGACTGCTGTGGAGGATTCAATTGTTCTAGCCTCAGTTACTGCCGGGGCTGTGACACTCAGAGCAGCGGCTGTCACTTTGTATGGGGGTGGTCTTGCACTGAGGAGTTCGTCTATAAAGGTGTCCTCCTCACTATCTATATCGGTTTCTTTATTCGATTTCTCCTTTCCCTTTTCCTCACTCTCTTTCAAGAAATAGGCTCCAACAGTCTCAATGACTTCCTCTCCTCACCTTTTCTGCGTGTCCTTGTCCTATATGCTTCACCATGAATGAGCCCTACTGTGGATTTTTAATTCAAATTTCTTTCTATTCTTTTCACTTGACATTTGCTTCCAAAGATTTAAGGCTTCTGATCCAGCGCTATCAATAACATTTCTTCTCCTATATGCTTTGGACGTCCAGGTACAAATATCCCTTTTCCACAACTATATCCATATGACGGTGGGGCCCATAACACCGCATAAACATTCACTCGCTCATATATTCCCTGGATTTCATCCGTTTTTACTTAGGAGAAAACAGTTAATGATTTGCTAGAAGGAGACGGGATACCTTTTAAAACGACATAATACTTCTCAAACTTTAAGGTATTCCGCTCATTGGTCGATGGACCAACTAGTAGGAATCAGTTGATGGTGATTAAGACCAGCTCAATCACTATAAACCTTTTAAACATTTACATTTATCATTGAGCTAAAGAACCACAGACTCATTGTTTTAAAGATAATAAAGTTTATCTAATATTTAGAAGCATGAATAAGTTTCAAATTTATTATTCAGATTAATACATTTATCATCATTATAAGAATAAATTTAAATTGCAATGCATACCTATTAGATGGAAAAACAAAGTTCGCCACAGCAATGAATTCAGATCACAGCATAGAACTCCCGAAAAACTGTCTATCTGTCCTGTAAAACAGGCCTTCTCGACGGATCACCTATATTGTGTTTCCCGCCACAATCCAGTTCTTTTCCCCTTTAGTATTTAAGAATAAAAAGGTCTAATAATATTAAAAATGGAAAATCTATTAAAAAGCAAAAGTTTCCCCAGCAGCAGCGTTCCGTGCTCAACAAAAATATAAACAGCAGCAGCAGCTCCCCCTCCCTAAGAGTAGGTCTTCTTATACCCTAATACTAGCTTACTAAGTGAAAATGTTACATCTTTGGGGGCGAGATTCTCTCTAATTGGTCCATTTGGGGTCAGTATACATCTCATTATGAATATCCTTGCTCCAACCAGTTCTTTGTGGAAAGTTCATACTTCTGTCGTTTCTCACGGGTTCATGACATTACCCATCCGCACATTGGTCTCTATCTGTATCCTTTTTCTGATACTTTAAATTGAACAGTTCATTGTTTATTCACGTATTCACTGCAACTTCTCACGCTTTTCGCTATGTCCTTCTTTGGCACACGTTTGTATAATAAGGTCATCGTAGCCTTGACCACGCTTCCATCCTAGGCTTTGGGACGGTCACATGATCCCTTTGTTCACAGCTTTTCTCACTCTCGGAAGCCATCTTTGCGCCTCCGTACTCTAGCTTGTTTGCCTCAGCAGCCATTTTTACATCGCGGCACAACAGGCCTAAGCGAACTATTTATAAGGATAAACAGAACATAGTTAAGAATAAAGAATATAAGCCTTTTCGTTTCCCTCCCATCATTCTACGTACCCCAATTAAGTGTTACCTAGCAAAAGCGACATATAAAGCTATTTCTTACTTACCAACCGCTTTACTTTGCCACCACACAGTTTATTTCCAGCACAAATCATGCAATTATTATTCTAATTAGTACGCAAATCATTAGGTTTACGTTATCCACGTTAACAATTGTAAGTAAATTAGTTTGCACGGATATGGCGTGTTACCCATAACCCTTATCATGACACATACATGGTTGGTTATTTACTGAGACAAACCTGTGTGTTAATTATTCAACATAAATATTAGGAGGTTAAAATTTTTACGTTTACCCTGCTCCATCAACTCCCCCCTTTGGTGATTTTTAATATCACCACAAAAATCCATGTTACACAATTTCGTCAGATAGCATATTTCTTGTCCGGTCTGTTTTTGTTAGTTTACACAACTATATCCCCTTTATCTTGTCTCTTTGTTTTCTTATACATGTTTTCTTTTATTTCTTCTAACTCTATTTCACCCATCTCTCTTTCTCTTTCTTTATTTTTCTTATTTTCTTTTTCTATTTTATTCTGTCTTTTTCTTCTCTTTATACATATGATAATTAGTTTCAGTACTAGAACTATTAGGATTATTATGGTTGCTATTATTATGATTTTCCCTATTATTAATCTACTCATTCTGGTAAACCAATTTATTACTGAGGAAAAACTCTTACCAAGTTTTCCCAATGCATTTTCAACCTCCAGTGGAACAAGTTCTTTGTGCAAATTGGTAATATTCTTAATATACTTTTGTATATTTTCACTTTTATCTGGAATGTAAGTGCAACAATGTTGGACTTTCAACATTCCTCAGACTCCACCCTCTTTTGCCAAAAGAATGTCAAGGGCAAGTCGATTTTGCATCACCATAGCTCTCATGGCAACCATTTCGGTATTTACCATCAAGAACCCTCCAGCAGTATCTGTAGATAAACGATCTACTACTGTGGATAACTTCCGAATTTTAAATGCATTCAAAGATATTCCCACTGCTGGTATCAATGCTCCAAAAATATCACCCACTATTTCTGAAAAACTTTCCCTTTTCCTACGTGTAAATGTCTTTACCATTTCGTGTGTTCCCTTTTCTGTTCTATCTACATGAAAAATCTTTGGAAAGACCAGGCCTAAGTAACATGATCCATACCAATGGTCCGGCAACCTGTAATAAGCTCTGTTACCGCAAATATAATAGATCCCAGGAAATATTGGATCTTTTCCCCCTTTGAATCCCCAACCTCCTAAAATGTTATAATTGTCTTGGCAATCACTGGAACCCACGAAATAGTTGTCATATCTTGTTCTATTTCTTCTAATGCACAACCTTCCCTGTTGGGGCCAATCCAGAGTCATAGCTGCATTTGTCTTTTTCTTGTCATGATTTTCTTCCTCAAACGTCCAAAGAGGTGTTTTTGTCTCTTTTATCACTTTTCGTTGAAATTTTACCCTTCTATCCTCGACCATTTCTAAAAACACCTTTTCTTCATTCCTTAACTCACAGGTAAGGTTGTTTTTAACTATATCATCTAATGTTAGAATTTTATTTTCTATGAAAAATTCACCAAACGTTCTTGCCTCTTTCACTTTGTTTAGTTCAGAAACTATAGGAATCTTTGCAAAAATCTTATCTATATCAGTATAATAATATTCTAATCTTCCTGTCTTGTAAAATAGACTTGCTAAAACACTACATGTTATTCCATACGTCAAAGGAAGGTGATAGGTCACACCTTCTGCAACAGACGCAGGCAATTGCATACAAACATAACAATCTCTCACATCCATTGTTTCTACATACTCATACAATAATTTAGCGAAATTTTTTTTTGAAAAATCTGTTATTGATTTGTCTTTATGTAACTCTGCACTACTTTTTAATATAGCTGTTTCCTGCATGTTAGCTCCTTTTTCCTTCTCCGTGTTATTCTTTAATATAGACGTTTCTTCTTCAGCTAATCTAATTGGAATGGTGATTGCTAAAATAATCCATACGGTCATTAATAATCCTGTACAAAAGAAGCACATCTTGCACCATCTACGTAAGAACTCACATCTACATGTTCTATTTTTAGTATCTACCATTTTGTTCTATTACCTATTCTATAATATGCACAGAAAATGTGTCACCACACCTCAGAAATGACCTCTTGGCCACCCTACGCTCTCACTTTGTCTTGTTTGGTACTTTCTTTAGTTCTTTTCAGAACTCTTTCTTGTCAAATCCAGTGTTTTGTCCAGTCCGGTAGAAATGTATTCAAATTTCTTTAAATTTGTTGCACTTCACCTTCACCCATTAGGTTGTAGCTTTGTTCCGGGTTCTCGTGAGTGATCTCTTCTTCTTTGATATCAGTCAACGCAATGTATAGCCATTCAGGCGATTTATACTTCAGATTAGCTTTCTTTACTCTTTTTGTTTTCTGCAAGTGTTTTCCTCCTTGTCTTTCTTGTTCCTTTTGACTTGTTATTTCATTTACTTGTTCTGCATTCTTTCCATCTAACCTTATGATCTTGTATCTCAATTTTTTAACTTCGTGGGGCCAATTGTCTCCCTTTCTTGGCCTTTTTGGCTTACTTTCTTTTTCCTCTTTTTCTGTTCTCCAAGTTCTCTTTCTTGACTCTGGTTTCTTTCTTCTCCACTTTCTTCTGACTCTGTTTCAGTCCTTTCTTTATTGTCTCTTATCTTAAATTTTAGAATTTCACTTCCTTCATCTGTTTTTGATTTTCCTCGTGTTTTCCTTTGATCACCTACTTCTGTCCCTCCTCGAGGTTCTTCCGAATTTGTGTCAATCTCTCTATCTGTTTCTGAATTTCCCTGTTCCTTTGTTCGTCGATCTGTCCCTACTGCTCCTCGGGAGTCTTTCGATTCTTCTACCTTTCTATTTGAAACTGTCCCTTCTTCGTCTATTAATATAATTTCTGAAGGATCTTCACCATAACTTGTACTTGGTTGCTCACTGTTACTATCTTTTTGCTCAGTTTCTTCTGCTCCTCGGGAGTCTTCCGATTCTTCTACCTTTCTATTTGAAACTGTCCCTTCTTCGTCTATTAATATAATTTCTGAAGGATCTTCACCATAACTTGTACTTGGTTGCTCACTGTTACTATCTTTTTGCTCAGTTTCTTCTTTTATGCTATCAAATTTCCAATTTCTTTTCAGATTTTCATCACAATCAGAATGCTCTGTATCAGATGCTGAACTAGTGTCTGATATTTCCAGATGTCGACTCACATGTCGATCTTCAGATTCTGGAACTTTTACTATTTCCTCCTCTCCTCCTGTCGTTACACTTGTACTTGGGTCTTCCAGATGTCGACTTACAGGTCGATCTTCAATTTCTGGAGCCCTGTTCGTCTCTTCCTCTGCATCAGATGCTGAACTGGTATCTGATATTTCCAGATGTCGACTCACAGGTCGAGCTTCAGGATCTGGAACTCTGATGGTATGGCTGGCATGTACCTAGTGTTTTACTCCTGCACATTTGACTGCAGTTGTTGTCACCAGGATCACTTGTCGTGGTTGGTCCCAGCGAGGAACCAAACAGTTTCTTCTTCGGTGGACTTTTATGCGGACCCAATCTCCTGGATTCAAGTCATGAGCTGGTTTTCTTTCAAGAGTGGTCGCATCCGGTCCAACCTGATGAAACACAGAACGTACCACATCAGCCAATCCTTTGCAATAATCCAACACAAGATCATCAGTTATAGTCAGTAGTTTGTTTACAGGTACATGTGCTTGCCTCATTGCTCGTCCCATGATTATTTCGTGGGGACTAAGTCCTGTCTTTCTTTCAGGTATGCTTCTGATAGTCATTAAGACCAATGGCAAGGCATCTGGCCATTTGAGTCCTGTGGCTTGACACATTTTCCCTAGCCTGTTCTTTATTGTTCCATTCACTTGCTCTACTATTCCAGAAGCCTCTGGTCTGTATGCACAGTGCAGTTTCTGTTTAATACTAAGTGCTTCACAAATCAGTTGAATTAATTCGTTTTGAAAATGTGTTCCTCTATCTGTTTCAATCGTTACTGGAAAACAATACCTTGGAATGAATTCTCGCAGCATAAGTTTAGCTACTGTAATTCCATCATTCCTTCTGGTCGGGTATGCTTCCACCCAACGGGAAAACAAACAGACGACTACAAGAACGTATCTTAGTCTATTGCTGGGGGGCATTTCTATAAAATCCATCTGCATTCTCGTGAAAGGACCTCCCTCTCGTCCTATTGTTCCTAGACTCACTACTGTCTTTCTTCCTGGATTTAGCTGTTGACAGATAAAACATCTTTGACAAAGACTCTCAGCTATGGCTCTGAATTTTGGATTATACCATGTTTGTCTAAAAAGTCTGATCATTGCATCTCTTCCAATATGTGCTTGTCCATGGTACATCCGTGCCATGTCAGAAATCATGCTATCAGGCATAACTGGTCTTTCATCTCTGTAAACCAAAACATCATTTTCCTCCCGTTTTCTGCATCCTGCTTTTATCCAGCTATCTTTTTCCTCATCTGCTGCTTCCTGTAATTGTCTCACCTCATCCCATGTCTCGACAGGGTTAGTAAAAAGCGAAGGACATGAAATATGCTCTCTCTCTCTGTTTCTGTTTAATGAGACTAAATTTTTGGCACAGTACTGAGCTATTTCATCAGCAAACTTATTACCAACAGTTATGTAGTCTTCCCCATTTCTATGTGCATTGCACTTTACCACCGCAATCTGTTTAGGCAGCTGTATCGCCTCAAGCAACTTTTTCACAAATTCACCATTTCTTATTGGGGTTCCTGCAGACGTCAAGAAACCTCTCTGGGACCAGATCTGCCCAAAATCATGAACCACTCCAAAGCCATATTGGCTATCCGTGATTACTGTGACTCGGACATTCTTTCCCAATTTGCATGCTTGAATTAGAGCAATCAACTCCGCTACTTGGGCATAACGTATCCCTCTCAAACAAGATGCTTCCATTACAGCAGCTACTGTGCAAACTGCATATGCTGCACTCAGAACTCCATCATTCGTTCTCAAACATGAGCCATCCACGAACAGAATATAATCTGATTCCTTTAAAGGCTCATCCCGTATATCGGGTCTCGGTTTTGTACAATATTCAAGTACATTCAGACAATCATGATCAACTTCATCCATTTCAATCACACTCTCTTCATCTGGCAATGATGTTGAAGGATTCACATTTATACATCTGTCAATGGTGACATTGTCTGCACTCAAAATTACTTTTTCATACCTAGTCAGCCGACTATGTGTCATATATTGGGTTTTGGTTCTTGTCAAAAGAATTTCCACAGAATGAGGGACATATACTCTTAGTGGATATCCCATCACAATGCCTTCACTCTGCTCCAGACTTACACAAGTAGCAGCAACTACTTTCAAACATCCAGGCAACGCTTTTGCTACTGGGTCTAAAACAGCTGAAAAATATGCAATGGGTCTTTTCATGTTTCCGTGTCTCTGCACCAGGACTGAAAACGCACACCCATCTCTTTCACTACAATACAACTCAAAATCTTTTTCATAGTCAGGCATTCCTAATGCCGGGGCTTCACACAGTTTTGTTTTTAGTTCTCTGAATGCTTTCATTTCCTCATCATTCATTTCAAAAGGATCTTTAACATCCTTCTTTGTCAATCTCTGTAATGGTTTTGCAATCAATGAAAATCCACTTATCCATTGTCGACAATATCCAACCATTCCTAGGAACATTCTTACTTCTCTGTGTCATTGGAGCTCTCATTCCTTGAATTATTTTTATCCTTTCAGTCGTTACCTTTCGCACTCCCTTTTCAATCTTATGTCCCAAATATTGGACCACTTGTTGACAAAACTGTAATTTTGATGGGGGCACCTTATGTCCTCCTTTTGCTAAATGATTCAGCAAAGCAATTGTGTCAGTAACACATGCTTCCTTTGTTTTTGATGCCACCAATAGGTCATCAATATACTGAACCATCACAGATTTTTCTGGCATTTTTAAATCTTCCAATGATTTCTTTAGAATCTGATTAAAGATCGAGGGGCTTTCTGTATACCCCTGAGGAATTCGGCACCATGCCAAAATACGCTCCCCGAACCTGAACGCAAATAATGGCTGGCTATCTGGATGTAATGGGATAGAGAAAAATGCATGTCACAAATCAATAACTGTGTACCATTCTGCTTCGCGTGGAATCTGGTATAGAATTACAGCAGGGTTTGGTACTATTGGGCAGCAAGGCACAACAATTTTGTTTACCTTTCTCAAATCCTGTACAATTCTATATGTTCCATTTGGCTTTTTCAGTCCCATTATAGGTGAATTACATGGGCTGCTCATTATTTCTCTCAGAATTCCTTGTTCAATCATTTTATTTATTACAGGTGTTATTCCTTCAATTATTTCTGGTGTCAATTTATACTGTGGCGTATTTGGGTAACTTGTTCCTTCTTTAACAGAGATTTTAACAGGGTCTACTCCTTTCATTAACCCTATATCTTCACCCGTAAAATCCCACACTTCCTGTTTCACTGTTTCTTTCAGTTTAATTGGGATTTTCTCTACGTCAAACACAGGGAATAAATCACTCACTTCTGACTCTAAATTTACCAATGTCATTTTATAGAGTACATCTTCATCTGGGGTTTGAAATGCAATCCCATCTGGAGTACAATAGATGGTGCAGTTCATCTTGCAAAGTAGATCGCGTCCTAATAGGTTCACAGGACTGCAATCACACACCACAAATCGGTGCATATCACTGAATGGTCTAATCTTTACCTCCACTAATTTGGTAAGAGGCGCCCTAATTTGCTGATTCGAAACACCCACGACTTGGATATGTTCACCTGAGAGAGGAAGGTTTGGAATTTCCACTGATCTAACAGTAGAACGGGTAGCTCCAGTGTCCACAAGGAATGTTACATTTGCACCATTCACTTCTCCATCCACAAATGGACCTGCTTGATCTACCTCTAGAGTTGCGCCAAGCACGCACTCTTCCTCCTCTCCTAGGCACCGTCATAAACTTTCATCCGACTCATTCCCATCCTGTCGTAACCAGTATTGAGATATGGCAGCTGCGCGCGGCAATTGTGTTACCTGCTCTCCTCCGTAGAATCCTGTTTCTGCACTGTATCTCTGTGGATTTACACTCTTGGGAAGTGGTGGTTGAGGCACCTGACTTTGCTGAGTAACTACCTGTGGTTGCTGCAGCTGTTGGTAACTCACCTCACTCTGCATCTGTGGATTCAATGATTGATTTTCCGCATTAGTTTTTGGAGGGAATTTACACTCGTTTCTCCAATGTCCTAATTTTCCGCAGTTGTGGCATGGCCACTTTTTCTTTGCCTCCTCTATACTCATTTGACCTTTTCCTTTACCTATATTTGGTCTGGATTTCGTCTGTCCTGCCTCATTAACTTGATTATTCAATTGAGCTTCTTGTTTTTCTGCAACTTTCACCTGAGCCCACATTGCTTTCTCTTTCAATTGACGCTGTCTACTCTCAATGTCATCACTGCAGTATTTAGCATATCTCAAAACCTCATCTACCGTGCTATTCTGCCAACAAATCATATGTTGCTTAATCATTTCACTTATCTCTGGTTTTAACCCATAAACAAACCTATATACGAAATGGCTCATGTCCTTTTCATTTAATGTCTCATAGCCACTATACTGTTTAAAAACTAATAGTAGTCTTTCATAGTACGCGTGTACAGATTCTTTACTCTCCTGTGTGGTTCTGTCGATTTTTACCCAATCCGTTTCTTTGGGTGGGATTTTATTTTTCAAAAAGGTAATAACTTGGTCATATTTTCTCATCACTTCTGGTCCTGGCGCTCCTGTTTTAGCGTCTCTTGGATATTCTACAGTTGGCCAATCAATAGTAATCTTACATTCTGTCCACAAATCAGCTGGTACTACTATGTCAAATAATCCATCCAAATCTATCCATAACACCTTCGAAACCTTAACAAACCTCTCCACTTGTCTGTACCATTCTACTGGTTTTTCTCTCAATTTTGGGAAGTCATTTGTGAATGACAGTATATCTTGTCTAGACCATGGGACATGCACATAACTACCTCCTGGAGTTTCTCTCATCGGGTACTCCCTTACAATTGATTCCTTGTCTGTCACCGCAAAAGCCAAAGACGCTTTATCGGTCGTTTTCTCATTCCTTTTAGTCCACCTGCTTCTCCATCTATCCACATCACCCCATTTTCTCAGCAAAACAATTAATTCTTTTATTTGGGTTAACCGTCCTGATGTATTTAAATTTTCTATATCTTTCTCGCAAAAATCTACTCTATATGGTTTCTGCAAACTTCTCACCTTTACAAATTCTACTCCTAGTTCATTTGCTGTTTCTTCTAATTTGTCATGTAAATTTCTAGCTCTCCATGTAATGCTCTTACATAAGAACATTATCTCATCATCCTGATAAGTTTTCAATTTTTCTGTACCAATTGTCCCTAAGATCAATTCTTCCATATCTATTTTTAACCTAATTACATCTAATGGTTTTGATTCTGTCTCTTTCGTTTTCAGGGTTTTCATCCATTCATTCTATTCATCCGGAGTCGGACCTACAGGTGTACTATTTAATTCTATCCAATTTTTACTTCTTTCTGGTGTCTCTGACGCAGACTCAGTTCCCATAGGAATCCTCCTAAACTCATTCTCATTTACCGTCAAATTAGTAGGTGGGCTTGGTCTATATGAACTGACCAGATTTCTTGCACCTTCATTGTCTAGTTCCATCCCTTCTTTCCTTCTTTGCAAGTTTGAATTCATAGGAATGACCAAAGAATGTTCTTCTATCTTTTGATTCTCAAAAACTGGTATTACTGGACCTATTGTTACTGGTACAGTTACAGCTTCCATATTCATTGTTAATTCTCTTATCTTTTCAGTCAATTCTCTCGTGGTTTTTGCTAATTCAGTTGTATTGTCACTTTCAACTTTCTCGCTTTGTGGGGTTTTCAATTGATCTTGGGACCTATTTATCTCATCTCTCCGTTCGGGATTTTTATTCCTCCCAGTTTCCATTGGCGGTGCATTAGGTGTCACCACCGCAGAATTCTGTTGGTATGGAGGTGGGTTTCTGTTTAAAATATCTTCCAGCAATTCATCGTCCGTCTCACTACCACCATACCCGTACCTTTCAGTAACTAAATGCTTCTTTTTCTCTGTACATTTTCTCCTTGCTTCTTCCTCAATTGTAAAAGCTGGAAACAAACCTCCTGTCATATTAGCATATCTCCAACGCTTTATTCTGTCCTCATGATTCACTCCCCATAACCTTCCGTGTACAAACTCATGATTTTTTAATCCTCTGAATCTTTCTCGTTCATACATCTCATCTTCCCATTCACTTAAAGCTTCAAACTGTGTTGGTCTAGGTTTAGGCTCAAGCATCGTCATCTTCTCCCTCAAATTCCGAAGTACCGCTACATTAAATGAACCATTCTCAGGAAATGCTAATACTCCATCATTTTGAGTATATTTAGTCCAATTTTCTAACCATATGCAGGTATGATATCCGTATTTCAGCATCATATGCGAAGCTGGTGATTTCGGCGGAGGAATTACTTGTCCTTCTCTAGTCACTACCTTTTTGTCTTTCTTAAAAAAGTTCTTAATTTTCGCCATCCACGACGTTTTCTCTCTACCATACTCATAATAAGCCATAATTCACGATCTCTTTACTTTCTCAAAGTCCGTAACTCAACACTATTCTCTATGCGTTATTCGGACCTATCACAGCGCGACTCACACCAACGCTCCAATCCGAAGCTTCTACGTCACAGCTTATTCAACCAATCTTAGCGCGTCTCACACCAACGCACCAATCAGAGCGTCTTCTGTATAACTAGTGCACAGTCCAATCCCAGCGTGGCTTTTGTCAACGTCAGTTCTGCTCCTGACCCCTCCTTTACAGATTTTATCGGCAATTTATTTTTCAACTGTTTTTGGTTAGTTACGACATTAAAAACACATTTCCATTGTCTGATTTCGCTAACAAAAGTGACAGTTTTATTCTATTTCGCAAGAATACAGTTTCGTTCGATAAGTGTAGCACTTCCCTCTACCTTACCCTTCTTTCAAGCAAGGGGTAAACCCGTTTCTCTGGGGATAAAACACATGTGGAGACTACACTGCTCCTGAGAATTAAGGCCAGAGTTTCACAAGAAAACCGGTTGCTATTTCACTCACACACCTTTTATACGGAACATGTCCCTATCATAACACAACCTGTGTTATCACCAATATGAACTCAGACAATGCACTATTCCATGTGACTTCTCTTGTCACACGTGTCCACTTCCTACTTCCCGGAAGCTTCAAAACCTTTGACTTACATATAACGTAATACCATACAACATGAAGTGTTATACATAAAAAATAATCAATAATCACCAAACTAATCTATAGTAACCATAACTCTGCTACGAAGAAATCTGATCCAGCGCTATCAATAAAATTTCTTCTCCTATATGCTTTGGACATCCAGGTACAAATATCCCTTTTCCACAACTATATCCATATGACGGTGGGGCCCATAACACCGCATAAACATTCACTCTCTCATATATTCCCTGGATTTCATCCGTTTTTACTTAGGAGAAAACAGTTCATGATTTGCTGGAAGGAGACGGGATACCTTTTAAAACGACATAATACTTCTCAAACTTTAAGGTATTCCGCTCATTGGTCGATGGACCAACTATTAGGAATCAGTTGATGGTGATTAAGACCAGCTCAATCACTATAAACCTTTTAAACATTTACATTTATCATTGAGCTAAAGAACCACAGACTCATTGTTTTAAAGATAATAAAGTTTATCTAATATTTAGAAGCATGAATAAGTTTCAAATGTATTATTCAGATTAATACATTTATCATCATTATAAGAATACATTTAAATTGCAATGCATACCTATTAGATGGAAAAACAAAGTTCGTCACAGCAATGAATTCAGATCACCGCATAGAACTCCAGAAAAACTGTCTATCTGTCTGGTAAAACAGGCCTTCTCGACGGATCACCTATATGGTGTTTCCCGCCACAATCCAGTTCTTTTCCCCTTTAGTATTTAAGAATAAAAAGGTCTAATAATATTAAAAATGGAAAATGTATTAAAAAGCAAAAGTTTCCCCAGCAGCAGCATTCCGTGCTCAACAAAAATATAAACAGCAGCAGCAGCTCCCCCCCTCCCTAAGAGTAGGTCTTCTTATACCCTAATACTAGCTTACTAAGTGAAAATGTTACATCTTTGGGGGCGAGATTCTCTCTAATTGGTCCATTTGGGGTCAGTATACATCTCATTATGAATATCCTTGCTCCAACCAGTTCTTTGTGGAAAGTTCATACTTCTGTCGGTTCTCGCGGGTTCATGACATTACCCATCCGTACATTGGTCTCTATCTGTATCCTTTTTCTGATACTTTAAATTGAACAGTTCATTGTTTATTCACGTATTCACTGCAACTTCTCACGCTTTTCGCTATGTCCTTCTTTGGCACACGTTTGTATAATAAGGTCATCGTAGCCTTGACCACGCTTCCATCCTAGGCTTTGGGACGGTCACATGATCCCTTTGTTCACAGCTTTTCTCACTCTCGGAAGCCATCTTTGCGCCTGCGTACTCTAGCTTGTTTGCCTCAGCAGCCATTTTTACATCGCGGCATAACAGGCCTAAGCGAACTATTTATAAGGATAAACAGAACATAGTTAAGAATAAAGAATATAAGCCTTTTCGTTTCCCTCCCATCATTCTAAGTACCCCAATTAAGTGTTACCTAGCAAAAGCGACATATAAAGCTATTTCTTACTTACCAACCGCTTTACTTTACCACCACACAGTTTATTTCCAAGCACAAATCATGCAAATATTATTCTAATTAGTACGCAAATCATTAGGTTTACATTATCCACGTTAACAATTGTAAGTAAATTAGTTTGCACGGATATGGCGTGTTACCCATAACCCTTATCATGACACATACATGGTTGGTTATTTACTGAGACAAACCTGTGTGTTAATTATTCAACATAAATATTAGGAGGTTAAAATTTTTACGTTTACCCTGCTCCATCACTTCAAACTGTGTATGCCTAGGCGATGGTTTTAAATTGTACATTTTCCTCAAATTCTCAATTCGATGGATGTGGAAAGTACCACTCAGTGGGAATTGAAGTTCCCCATCTTTGGACGTATATTTGTGCCATTGACTGAGCCACATGCATGTGTGTAACCCGTTCGCTTATTCCACACTGACAAGCTTGCAATCCGTCCACCAATAAAAGTGCAAGTCTGTTAAATGGTATCCTATCACAGCGCGACTATGGCGTCTGCCAGCCAATCCCTGCTCAGCAACTTAATGATTCAATGCTCCAGTGCCACCAGACCACTTCTGAGCCGATTTACAACTTTTTCACCATTTGCCTTCGACTACACAGAAGTTTCTATAGCAGTAAGAATACTACCTTCATTCATACAACAGTGAACCATCGACCTGCGAAAGTCACTATACTCAGCGCGCCCACTTCCGTGCACTAAGGAACGAACTGCCACTGAGTTCAGTTCGTACACTCGTACAAGAAAGTTATTCTTCTATCTTGGTGTAACTGAAAGCACCGCACAGCACACCTCACCCAGCAGGTAATTTCAACAATTCAGTGTTCTAACTTGAGGTAGCTCTCTTCAACTCTATACAATTTGTTTAACCACTCCAACATTCATCCCTTTCAAAAGTTTAAGAATTTCATCACAATTATGATAATGATTGTTCCCACAAGTCCAGTAATCAAAGTCAAAGCCACGTAATGGCTACTCTCAAAACCCATCCCCTGTATTCCACTACCATACGACTACTACAACTCCCAACATGCACTGTTCCGCAACTACTTTTTCAGCATTTTGCATGCAATCCCTATTGATACTCATGTTGTTTCTTCCCCAGCCACCTCGTCTCTCCGACACCAAGATCGGGTTGGGACTGGTTCAATTTATATCTCGGGGGAAACCATCTGGACCATGAAGGTGCAGTACTCGTTTCCAAAGCCAACTAGTTTGTCAATCATGGGTCGACTCCAGCCGGAACCATCACCTCTGCTACCAGATCTGTCGGTGCCCAAATTTATCCTAAATTCCACTCATGGGGTACGCTAGCGGCTAGGACGGGGAGCGGTGTAGTCCAGATTGATATAGACTTTGATGCTCCCCAATTGGAGCTATCACTTCTGTCTAATCGATCAGGCTCAGTAGCAGGTGATAATACATTCTTGTAAAAATGGCAGACACGGGTTGTCGTTTCAATGCTTTATATAAATGATTAATAGGCAAATTACATAGAACATGCCATCAGTACATTTAGTAACAAAGCATACAAATCATAAGTACAGAGAAATGTTCACAGTTCTAAATGAAGTCCAACATAGATTCGCCTTCTAATGGTGCGGGATAAGGTCTCCTGTACATAAAAATCTACACGTGCTTTTATAGGACTCCTAACAAAGATATTCATACATTCTACATGAGTACATGGTTATCAGGATATTACACCCATAGGAAATGAGCAAAAGGAAACGTTTTACTACAGAATACATTTGAAGTTTTTCTCATGGTAGTAGTACATTGGGTTTTCAGGCATTCTCACAGTTTATTCGAGCATCCAGATTCATTCATTGTATAACAGTAGCTTGGGACAATTGAAGTGTCCTTGGTTAGGTACAGTGAGGGAAAGTCTCTGGGAACACTCTCTGGCTATTAGTGTATATTCTCACAATTCTTTATTTAGAACAAGAACAACAGCACTAGTCATCACTTGATATATTGTGACCTCAGTGCAAGATGGAGGACAGTGTAAACACAATCTAAGTTAGCGCACGCGCAATTAATGATTCATTTAATATGCAGGAAGAAAAAACTCTCACAGCAGCACCTGCACGATGGTCCTGAGTGAAAGATTTGGTTTAATTTGTTTAGATTATACACAAACCGATAAAGATGTCTGTATAAATAATTATAACCATGTTATTTTTACATTTGATATTGTATATAAGTTATAACATCCTACTGTTATTTTTGTGGAAGTATTCAAGAATGAAATAATATTAAAACATACTTTATTACACCTTGTCTGCATTAAGATTAATATTTCTCCCAAATACGCCCTGTATAGCACAGCAAATATATCAAAAGGGGGTTGTGCACATTGTCCTCAACACCCTTAGCCATCAGGAGCTAATGACATACGCAGCAAAGTGCCCTTTAGCCAATTGCATTATAGAAATATTAATTTGCATCATGGAGTACCATTCAAAACTCTTCAACACACCAGGGTTTTTTATGTGCTCATATCTAAACTTCATGAATTGTCCGTGAATCACAGAAGACATAAACTCATGGACTTCAAGAAGGAGTAGACAGAGACATCTTTAGCCGGTGTCACAGCTATTACTCTTGGTTCCCCCTTTAATACCCGGCCTCTGCCACACATGATCTCAGGTCAGAAATTAAAGAGGCTATACGAACTGTATTCATGTTGTGTAGTTTCCACTCATTCACCTTTCCTTAGGTACTTACCAGCAAATAGTGGACTGTTGAATGGCTAAGAGACTAAGGGTCAGAGAGTGTGTGATGTCACTTTCAGTTGCCATTGCATTTTGGTATATCAACTCAGAGGGATATGTCTGAAAAAGTTCTATGGCCAAATATATTTTAAAGTTCTGTGCCGCTGCATCGTTTTATTTACTCTGAATCTCACCACATGCTTCAGTCACATTTTATATTACCTTTAGTATGAACCATTACAAAAACTTGTGTCCAGTCCCTCTGCCAGTAATGCATCCTGACAAATGAAGTCATGCACTGGTGCATGAACTTACTAGCGCACAGCTTGACGTGAAGATTGGACATAGCAAACACAACAATATGATGGACGGAGTGGTGAAACTTTTCAACCACTCACCCCCAGTCAAGAGAACTGGGTTGAAACCATTGTTCTTTTGCTCACCATGCCACCCCAGTTTGGACCCAGCCAGTTGCAAATCAGTCTTGACCCTGCTCCTCTGGGAACAGTTTGCCCTGCACTGCCAGGCCTGGTTCTTCCTGGACCGGAAACAAGCATCCTGGGAGCAGTTTCAGGGTATCACTCCTCATCAGCCAGGATAGCTTGAATCCAATGGTATAGTGAACACAGGACCCACATCTTGCCATATCCTTCCCACTTAGGGCGACTATATTTTAGAGTTCAGTGCTACTGCATTGTTTTATTTACTTGGAAGCTCACCACACGCTTCAACAACATTTTAAATAAATTTTAGTATAAACCGTTATAAAAACTTGAGAAACAAATCCAGTCCAGGTACTTTCATTTGCATTTTGGAGGATGTGGTCCAGTTTAACCAAATAATAAAATCAGGAAAACAAGTACCAGAATGAAAAAAATCTGAACTGGACAAGCTAGTCACTCATGGACCTCTAAAACCAGTGTACGCAGATCAGCCAACATATATATTCTATAGTCTTCTCCTTGAACACAATCATGTACAAACTGCCGTAAATTTAACTTTGAAGTTCGCATTACCATGCCCAACACACCATGTCCATTATTCTATAGAGGTTTTCCACTGAAAGTGCGAGCCAGGCTCGAGCCTGAAGCTTGGCTCTGGCTCAGCTCATGGTCCTTTTGGAACCTTGAGCCCATAACGAGCTTAGCTATCATGTGGCGTCTGCCTGCCTCCATCCCTCTACCCAAGATATGTAATTTCGGTCAGAGCAGCCGACTGTGGAACTGGGGAGAAACAGGTTTGAATCTCAACGTCGGCTCAACATCCCGTAATTCTGTGAAAATCACTTAATGTCCCCATGCCTATAAACAATGCACAGGACCTCGCTGGCACTCATGTAAAGCGCCCCAATTGCTTCGAGTCGAGGTGGTGCTATATTTTAAGAACTGCAGAAAAATTCACTGAAAGGTAAAAACAAAGCCTTAAATAAGGAAAAACATACCCGTTTACTGGCTAATTTGTACAAAGTGAAACCCGAAAACCTGGATAAACCCTGTTTCCCTGCTTAAATTGTCTAATCTTAGGTAAATATTTTATTTCACCAAAACTCTTTTTTCTTCATTATTGCGTATGAAAGCACTTTCAAATATGTGTTTCACACTACCAGTTGTACAAAACAATCACTTTTAATAAGTACGTCTCAGTGCAATACAATAATATGCCATATTAATGTCAATGTGTGGTATCTCATTCCTTCTTTTGTTATATATTATATGTATTGGTTTGACCCATCATACGTTTATTCCCTCTTTTGTTAGGCCTATGGTATCTTCTGTTATTTGTGTTCTGCATTAGAATGTGTTTATTCAATGATAAGGCAGTTTGCTGAGCTGTAGCTTCACTGCGGCTGGAGTTTCTTCCTACTTGTGATAAACCAATAAACCAACCTAGTTTGGAATACTCTACATTCCTGTGCTCACTTGAATTGGACTTTTACATTTGGTGACGACTGGCTTCCTACCTTGTTGAAGAAACTCTAACACTGCTCGCCTTGTACAGGTAATCTGCTTCAGTTTTGGGATATCTTGCTCTCTACACGCGTTTTGTTCTACGCGCATTGTCAGATTTCCTATTTCCACTTATTAATGTTGGGGCTGGACTTTTATTCAAGTACTGTTTCTAAGGAGCCCTGCATCGCGAGTCCTGCACCGTGTGCCCTACACCACGAGCCTTGCACCGCAAGCGTTTCACCACGAGCAATTCCCCACGAGCTCTGCATCACGTGCTCTACTGCGCATTTCATTTTATCTCTACAGCTCACTCTCTGCACACTTTCAGCCCATCTCACGCTGATTTCCAGTGCCTTGCACTCCAGTGTGAGGAACAATAGTACCTCCCACTAAATTGCATGGGCTTTTGGTGTCCATAGCACACGAAAGTCATCAAGGGATATGCAAAACGAAGGAGAGGTTAAGGTGTACATATTGGTGGCCAGGAATGGACATTATGACAGAACGGTGTGTGAGAGATAGTGAAGCATGTAATATGAGTGATAAGACCATGAAAGTGAGAAATGTTCCCATGACTTGCAGAGACATCCCAAGTGATCCTTGGGAGGAGATGGGTCTTGACATTCTTGGACCTATTGGTAAAGGAGTCAACAAGTACTTGTTAGTGGCTGTCGACATGTTTTTTAGGTGATTGCGGTAACATCTGAAATAAATATTTCGGCTGTGATTAAAATTTTGGCCAAGTTATTCAGTAGAGACGGTAATCTGGTCAGTATACTATAAGATATTGGACTGCAGCTAACTTCCAGGGAAATTGAAAAGTTCCTGGGTGAAAGGGGCATCAGGCACAAAAAGTATTCTCTCTACCATCCCAAGAGTAATGGAATGGTAGAGAGATTTAACAGGACATTGAAGGAGACTATTCAAATAGCCAATTCCAATGGCCTAGATTGGGTGCAAGTAGTGGAACAGAGAGTGGAGGGGTATAGAGATTCACTCCTCACAACGTCACGGGGCTACTCCATTTTTTTTTGTTTAAGGAACATATTCCCAACACTCGCATGAATCCTCCATGGGTAAGATGTTACAAGAATGATTTGGAGAATGTTTGTGATCAGGGAGATGTCACGTTGAAGGAGAGAGAGGAGAGAGTGCTGTTGTGTCGGAAAGAAAATGATGATCAGCGCAAAGCGGTCAAACCCAAAACAGTCCGGGTAGGTGCCTGGGTCAAGATAAAATTACCTGGAATGAGACAAGGTGTTTCACATTTCAGTACACCGTACCAGGTGACCATAGTGTTCCGCAGTGCTCCCAGAATAAACGATGGTCGGATTTGGAACTTCAATAGAATTGTGGTGATTGGATCGTCTGATCAATTGTAAAGAAGAAATCTTTAGCTATTTCAGAAAGGAAGATGTGTGGTATCTCGTTTCTTCTTTTGTTATATATTATATGTATTGGTTTGACCCATGTTATGTTTATTCCCTCCCTGGTTAGGCATATGGTATCTTCTGTTACTTGTTTTCTGTATTAGAATGTGTTTATTCAAAGGAACAATGACAAGTCAGTTTGTTGAGTTATAGCCTCACTGTGGCTGGAGTTTCTTCCTACTTGTGATAAACCAGAAACCAGCCTATTTTGGAATACTCTACATTCGTGTGCTCACTTGAATTGGACTTTCACACAAAGCTTCCACATTTTGAAGGAATAATTTATTTTTGGCATTTTGAATAGACTTTATCATATTTAAGGCGGTTTGTTGTGTAATTTACATAGCAAATATTTTCAGGGCTCGGCTCTTGCACGGGCCCTAAGATCCGAGGCTCGGCTCTGGCTCGGCTCTCCCTGTTAATTTGTTGGCTTAGCCTACCACTATTATTCTAAATAGGTTTTCTGATTTCATTGTTATCCATTCTTTGTTGTACAACTGCCAGGTGACTAAACTAGCCTGTGTGGTTTAAATATAAAAAATACATATTTTAAAGGTGATGCAATGTAGTCCACGAAGTAGTAGCATGATTGGCTACTTGATCAATGCAGATTGCCTGTTTTCTTGTTGAGAGTACTGTATTGCGCAGTGTCCCCAGGGCCATATCACATAAAGTGCGAAACTGGGGCGCTACGTTAAGTCACAGCCTCTGCCACAGGTTCGGACTGACTTGTCTGCTAAATAGTTGTAACTGCTATTTCACCCCCTGAGACAGTTGTAAATGGTTGCTTGACACTGTAGCAATGCGCAGCTTTCTGTTGGAAATGGAGCAGTACTTCTTGCCATATCTAAAGTAAACAACAGAACATAACGCTGTAACGTACACAAAGCAATATAAAAACACAATTCGTGTTCAAATATTTCTACTTCTATTCTAAAGGTACTGTTATAGGGATTCTGCACAAACACAGAGCTATGCACAGGATAATAGGACCTCGGAATATGGTGGTGAGCCAACCATAATCCTCAGCACCTAAAACCCCAACCCGACTAGCTGTAGCGTCTCATTAGCAACAATGCTACCAATGATTAGACAACCCAGAACACGGTATCTCTCTCTCTCTCAGGACTCGCAGTAGCAAAAACACCCTTTCATAACTCACTCATACCTGTCCACAACGTGCGTAAGAAGAGACACTGTATAGTTTAAAATGTTTATTTTAACTAACGTGCTCTAAGATACAGTGCACGTGTCAGTACTATCAACATAATGCATAAGAATAATATAATCAGCATAGTTACAACTCCATAGAATACAAACGGGGAAAGCATTTCATAAAGCAGTGGATATAGGGCTAAATGACCTTACCACCCTCCCCGTGCTAGTAGCTAGTTTATTATAGAAACAGAAGACCTCTGGGCTTTGACTAGCGAACCCCCATACCTCAAGATCTAGATGCAAGGTTTACATCATCAGACATACACAGCTCTTCTCTCGGGAAAGGTTTTCTCCAAGTGTGTCTAAACGTGAAAATCACAATATTAAAAGCATCCGAATTTCTCCATGGCAGCTGTACATAGTGTTATGTCTAAGTGCGAGGGACTGCCAGATCAGCAAGAACAAGGGACGTTGTTTTTCGACCTTGTACATGTTGTGCAGACGTAGCCCAAAGGGAACAGGAGAAAAGGTGAAAGACAGAAATGCAGACAGGTCTAAAATAGCCGGGCAAAAGCAGAGGCTGAAAAAACAATGGCACTAGTAACGTGCGCAAAAAGGCATCATGGCAGCCAGGCCTAAGTCAACGTAGCAAGGCAGACCAGGATGCCACAAACCACAAGACACCCTCCCCTGGGCAGTCCATGGGCCAAGACATAGGACGAAGTCAGAGGTCAAATAGATGGAGCAGAACAGAAACGTCTGTTGTGAAGTAGTCCCCATGAAGGACAACGAATGAGATGAAAAAAAAATTGTAGAGGCAAAAAAATATCCAGCGAGGCAGGTCGCAGAAAGCGAAGGCCCTGTCAATCCAACAGAGTGTAAGTGCAGAAAAACGCCACACCTTCCAAAAGGACATCATTGGAACCGTCGTAAAACAGCGACGCCATCCAGTCCAGTAAATCAAAGCTGCAGGCATGTTCCTCGCAGGAGGGAGCAGCGAATAGCAATGCGGGCCAACTTGCGTGATACTCAATATAACTTTGTTGTAGGTGATTCTGAGCAGCCGCCCAGATATCCCATTGTGCCAAAATCCCCAGTGCAGCCGCACGCGCCATGTAGCCTGCAGCGGAACAGTCCCGTTCATGGGCCTCTAAGGGACCCACCAACTGAACAAAATCCGGAACAGACAAAGACGTATTGGAGAGGCAATAATCCATGGTCCACGAGAAAGGACATCTGATGCAAGACATCACAGGTTGCACGCAAGTGAAATACGCAAAGCGAAAGGAAAGTGTATAGGACACACTCAGTGTCGCCAACGGCAGGACGCCGAAGCCAGCAAGGATGCACTCACGCAGCATCTGGAGACGACCTGGGTCGAGAAGGGCCCAAGGAGTTGCAGCCATTGCGTAGTAAACAGACCAACAGCAATATACCAGCCGCCAAGGCGAGGATCAACGGAAAGCCACCAAAGACGCTGGAAAAAATAGAATGAATAAAAGCCGGTATGACACCAAAAATAGTCTGAAAAGAGGTCACAAGGCCAGAGCCCACAACTTTAAAAAAGTGCACTAGACCTTCAGTGCATGATGCATTAAAAACACGGTGAATCAGTTCACCGAAATGTTGTGGGAGGTTAGTGTTCAAAAGGGCCTGTATTTCACTGTGGGTACTCGCCACCTGGAGAATGAATGTCTCCCGAGCGGATGTGAGCATAACCTCCTGGTTCAATAATAGCGCCTTTATTCTGCTGAATTTATTGAAATCCGCCTTCAGAGTAGGAATGGAAGGCCAAACGGAACTATCTATGATGTCGTGCGGGGGAGGAAAGAGCACATTTTTGCAGCAGACAACCCTGTGTGAAACTGTAACGATATAGGGAATGCCGGCTAGCATGCCACAACAGTCTTGGTTATTCAAAAGCAGATAGCTACCATTAGCAAGCACAGTGAAAGTAGGAGAAATAGCAGGAGCAGGAACACCTTTTAACACACAAGCAAGATTCGGAGCCGAAACGTTACAAGCGCCGTGCAATTTAATGTGTTTGCAAATAAGGGAATGACCTACAGTAGAATCGCATGACTCCCCGTGAGAAAAACGTACTTCCCATCTCTAAGGCATTTATACATGAAAGGCAGGGACCACAGCTCATGCAGGAAGGCACTGCCCAAGGGCTGGAAACGGCGCACAGGATAATGTTTCATGCACGAACTAAATTCAAACAATGAAAAAGGTAAGGCGAAAACCCCATGCACTAGCCACACAGCAGAATCCAATTCCGCCACAGAGAATGGTAAGGGCTCTATTTTCTCGATATGTAACAGAGTGTATGCTGCATCCTTCATGGACATGAACTGCTGTTTGTCAGTTAAATTAAAAGGCAGAAATAAGGCCGAGGTGTTCAAAAAATGCCAAGGAACTTTACCTAACTTAAGTGTTTGCAAAGTCCAAGCAAACTGCATAACTGAACGCAATTGATTCTGACCATGATATAACACAGAAACATCATCCTGTACAATATCAACAACAGAGGACACAATATTCTCTAACGTGTAAATGCGGGAAGACAGGGTATTAATACTATTGTCAACAACAGCAAGCACCTTTTCCAAATTTGCTTGATCTATTTCCCGTAGACGGAAAGCAGCTTCAATTTGCGAAAGCTTCCAGAGTTCATTATAAGTTTCATAAATGAATCTCTTAGGTCGTGGACCACGAGGCCCCAGAATAAAGTCGGACAGATCAATGTTGCCTGATAGGAGGGATAAATGTTGTTTAACAGAATCTAGGGAAGAGTGCTGCAACCACTGTTTACAAAATTTACCAACAGAATATGTTGTTACAGTACGAGAGTCAGAAAACCTTGAATCTGGCCTATCCTGTTTGTAACCAGGAACTGAGTCATGAAAACGCAGTTGGCAGGCATTAGATGCTATCGGCCAAGCCAGCCAGGGTGGCTGAACAAGCGTAGAGATATTAAACGAATTGTTTCGAAAAAGAACCTGCAAATCTTGAAGGGTCATATTGAAAGGCAAGCTCCCGTTTGGAGGGGAAGCCAATGCAGGGAAGGAAGGTGCATTCAATTGTTTCGAAGTAGCCAAACCCCAGCACGTAGTTTGATAAATGGTATTATTCAGAAATAAAATCTGGGCCGGGATAAGGCAAGCACGGTGCAAGGCTTCTGTGCCTTGCACCTGCCATGGTTTGGAGCCCCAAATTGACTTTAAGTCAACAGTGTCCTTCCAGTATTCATAACCACCCACAGCTAAGGCGCTCAAATAGGAACCCGAAAATAGCAATTTGGTGTGGGTCAACATGATTTTCTGAGTGGATGGAGCATTTAATTTTAAAAAATAGGACCCAGGGTTAGATCTATCAAAGTCTGTGAAGTAAGAAAATGTATGTCTAAGAGTTTGGGAGCTACCTGGTAAAGGTGTTGGACAATGCTCCCATTGGGTGTAGTTAAAAGGACCACGCAGTGCACTTGGTTTATGGACAAAGTGGTTGCCCCAATGCTGGTAACAATACAAATCAGCATAACTTGCAGAATTCATGTACAAATCCTCAGCATTAAAAGCAGCATAATATTTCAAATCAGTAAATAAAGCTTCAACTGCATGTACATCCCAATCGTCAGAATGAATATTGCTTTTTACGACATCACCCATTGATACACGAAGGACATTTGGTACATTAATAATTTCGGTTGGTCCATGAATTTGGAAGTTTACCGCATCCCAAACGATACCATCAGCGACTGGAAAAGCTGAAATGTTCACAAATGTGTGGTCTCACTTCATGATGTGAGATGAAGAATGTGGAGCCAAAGTTCCAGCGACACAGTTCACTGCAGAGCGTTCCGGTAAATAGTGACCATTGATGAGTAGAAAAAACACTGTGACAAAGCCAATGGACATGAACAAAAAAATCAGGAATAGCACCAACCAAATGTATGTCCAGGGGGCAGTCAAAAAATTGTCTCTGAACCAGGATACAAAAATACTGAATTTGGATGGGACAAGTGATGAGGTGGAATCCGAGTCAAAGGAATAACGTGTTGGGCTCAGTGGCATAGTTGGTAGGTGAGCCACCGATTCGTTATCGGGATAGGTATACTCAGTCTCGTCGTTGCAGGGGGAGACCGGGTTATCGAGTAAGCGATCAGGCAAATCAACCATCTCAAGTGCAACATCAGTGACCGTTCGGGCAGGAGGACCACGAACATTCGTCCGGGAGATGACAGGACAAGAGACCGCTGGTGTAACACTATTCAGGATCGGCCAGATGTTGTAGCTTGACATTTTCCACTGAGATGTATCTGTTCTCCTTGCAACCAGGAAGCGGTGGTAAGATGACTGTACAAGTTCCCTTCAAGCCCAGGACTGGAACCGGTGCACGATAAGAGGGGCCGAATTCCTTTTTGTTCTCCACCTTCTCTCGAACCAGATCTCCAATATTCGGAAGCCAGCCGGCTACCGGAATCTGCAGCGCAGTGTCTGTGGCTGAAGGTAAATGTGCAATCGCAAGTTTGTCTCGGGCTTCTTGTAAGTCCTGTAACATAGTAGAATGGTTATCTACATCAAAGATGGCGGATTGCGCCGCCATGTCTAGACCATCAAGGTCAGGCACAAACATTCTTCTGCCAAAGAGCATTTCGTATGGGGTCCGCCCACCCAGAGGTCTTCTAGGGAGATTATTAAGTGCACGTTGTACGGTATACAAGTGGACCAGCCAGTTCCTGCCAGTACCGAAGACTCTAGCTGTCAAGGATTGCTTTAAGTTACGGTTCATTCGTTCAACAATCAAGTTGCCCTCAGGCCGATACGGAGACGAAAATTTCACCCGCACCGCCAGTGAACCCATAGCGTCCTTGTAAGCCTTAGAGGCAAACGCTGGACCTTGGTCAGAATGGAAGGTGCCACAGGCGAAAATTCCCACAAAGACACGCAAATCCCTTATGACATTTCGAGCGTCAGCACTCCGTTGTGGCCAAACCCAGATGAAACGTGTGCACAAATCCACTGCCACTAAGATATATTTATAGGCAGTGTCTGAAGAAAATGGACCGCAGTGATCCAGGTAAACACACCCGAAGGGTCTGTTAGAAATGCAGAGCTAGGTCTGCGGTGGCCGTGTAACCGTGGAAGGCTTAATTTGCTGACAAACGTCACAAGAAAGCACATAAGTACGGGTTTCTTTGTATAACCCACGCCACCAGTATCGCTGCTGCAATATGGAAACAGTCGCAGACACTCCAGCATGTGCCGAAGCCATGCCTTCGTGTGCTGCCGTTCTCAAGGAAAGTCTGCGGTCCACGTTGGGAATCAGCCGATCACCAACGCCGGGTATCTTTACATAAGGAGCCTGTTCAGGACCTAACTGGTAAGAATATTTGGAAGGAAAACCCCTAGGGTAATTAGCACATTCCTTTGTTGCAGCAATAGCTGCCAAAATATCGGTATCAATTTTAGACATGGATCTAGTAACCGCTGCAACTGAGCACGTGACTACTGCTGATTTGGCAGCTTCGTCTGCCAAACCGTTACCGACAGCGTGTGCGCCCACACGCTGGTGGCCAAGGGTGTGAACCACCTGTGTGAGGGGCAGACGTTGTTGCAAATCTGCCACTCGAACCCAAAGCATTTTATGCTTAATTGTGCTACCTTTGGCGTCTCTGTAGTCGTTTTGCGACCAAAAGAACAGATTGTCATTGTAAGACTGAACACAGTAGTAAGAATCGCATACAACTAGCGTTGTCACATCCGGATTAGTGAACTCAAGTGCGAGCACCAATGCACGCAGCTCGGCCAATTGTGCAGTACTGTCCCCGAGTGCCTGAGTGTGCACTACAGTTGATTTGAACTTCCCGTTCACAAAGGTACCTGCAACAATAGCACATGCTGCTGAATAAGCATGCTTGGAACCCGGGCCGGTTGTGCCGAACCATCGGTATAAATAACACACTCGTATTCCTCAAGCGGTAGCAAGGACAGAGGAGGAGGATGAACGAATTCATACTGTAAAAACTCCTGAGTCTGAAGAGAAGAATCAAAAATAAAAGTGACATCCGGAGACGTCAAAGATGTTGCCCATTGAATCCAACGGGGGTGCAAAGCTTTAGAGTTCGGAACACTTGCCTTTGTCACTCCCTCCAGGGCAGGATATGGTGTTACCACCAGAATGCGCTTTCCCTGTGCCAGTGCGCGTTCTTTTAGAATCGCCATTTGCACCGCAGTCAAAACTTTCTCCACAGATGAAAAGCGCATTTCTGCGGAAGTGTATAGATGTGACTTGTATGCGATGGGTACTGTGTCACCTTCGTTAAAGGTCAAGTACGTGAAACCCACTGCCCCTGGAATGATTCTGATCACCAGGTTTGTGCGGTTATCACGCGTCAACAAGAATTTAGACTCAAGAAGGTCTGTCTGCAAAGACTGCAGAATGGAGGTATGCTCCGGAAGCCAGCATGACTTCGAAAAGTTAGGTTGTATCAAGGCATACAGTGGCTTGATACGCTGGGCATATTCGTGAATGTAAGTACGCCCGAAATTCAGAAAACCCAGTAAAGACTGAAGTTTCTTCAGAGTAGTAGGAGGGCACAATAGTGCACATTTCTCTAGGAAATGGGGGGCTAAGCCCTTACCTTCATTGTTGAGCTCATAGCCCAAAAACAAAACGGTAAATTCAGCAATGTGTGATTTGGCAAAGTTAAACTTGTAACCTAGAACCGCAAATTCTAGAATAATGCGGTCCACTCGGGAAAGATGCGGCAATAATTAGTCGTCCGTCAGATAAATGTCATCGACGTACGAACATGCATCTGGGTCTATGCCGTCTAACAAAGAGACAACACGGGCAGCGAATACACCTGGACTGTTCTTGTAGCCCATAGGTAAACGCCGGAATTTGAATAATTTACCACCGGAAGTAAAAGCGCTCCATTGGCTACTCTCTGGGGCCAAGTTGTGCGTGTAGAATCCATTGGATGGGTCAAATGTAGTTTTATATTTTTTACGAACAAGACTGTCTACAAGCGCAGAACTATGTGTGTTTTGCACCGCAAAGGTCCGACAATGTGAGTTTAAATGTCGGTAATCCAAAACCAAGCGGTACGATCCATCGGGTTTAGAAACCGCGAAAAGGGGATTATTCATCGGTGACACGCATGTCTCAATTACTCCCTGATATTCTAACTGAGTCAGAATTTCAGAAACTGGACCTTTTGCTTCCCGTTTAATGGGATATTGGGGTTGTGGCTGTGGCAGCGACCGCAATGGTATTTCATGGGGGGAGAATCCTCATCCCAACCCACGTGGTTGCGGTATAACGCTGGAGCCAGGGAGACAGCCCACTCAGCTGCAAGAGCCTCTGCTTTGTCCTTTGGGACATGTCGAGAAAAGCTCGGAAGGATTACCTCCTCCCCTTTACGGGCAGCGAGTACGAATGGGGGCGGCCAATCCGCCTCTGCTAACAAAATGTCGTACGAAGAGGTCAGATTTTCCCAAAAAATCCCTTTTATAACACGCTGTATATCACCTTCGATTTGAATTACAATATTATATAATCTGTCAGGGGGTGCCACTCGGGTGTCTGCTGTCTCGACAGTAATTAATGTTTCAGTTGCTGTCGCCTCCACATGAGGACGTAGCGCCTCCCGCACTATGGTAACTTCCGCGGCGCTGTCTAGGAGGGTCACTGCCCACGTCCAATTCAGGAGTCTCGTTCTCACCGTCTGTGGCATATCTTGCTGTTACAGCGGCAACTTTCTTCTTCTGAAACTGTGGGCGAGAGCGTTGAAAGTCTTCAGCTTTCCCTCTGACCTGTTGTCGAGGTTGGTCTCGTCCCTGTGGAGCCTCTCGACCCCTTCCTCTATCCTGGCGATCTCCTCCACTGGCCTGCGAAGTTGTCGGTGCCTGTGAAGAACGAGGAGAACGCGTATCAGGGACCTGAAACCTATCTGGAGATTTAATTCTCGCCCTATCGCGCAAATCATAAGTGCGTTCAGAAGAGACGGAAACCGGGGATGCGCCTCGCGACCCCTGCTTCTTCTGTTGCTTACCCTGTTTTTTCAACCTCCAGCTCTTTTTAGTAAAAACTGGTTTCTCATCTTTCTCAGACTGAGTTTTTGGTTGTGGTTGTGATTGTGTTTGCGATTTAGCAAAAGACTTAACTCCCAGGCTATTGCGTCCAATTGTTTTGTAAGCCTGAGCAATAATTTTTGGTAATTCGCGCGGCTTGTCCGGATCTGGGACTAAAGCCAAAGCATTAGCTACTTGAAAGTTCACTGCATCGCCCTTGACATTCGCAAGGATCAAATCAGCTACTACGTCGAACACTCCCACCAGTCTCATCCCTAATTCCACAGCCGCTTCAGGGCCATGTTCATGCTGCACTCGTTTAATTACAGAGGGGAGAACTGTCATGGAAGGAGTGCCGAAACACTTCGCATATACTGCCGCAAATACCCTGCCCCAGTTGTTGCATTCTGCCAACTCGGGGATTAAGTCTTTTGGAAAACTAATCGTCAGAATTCTGTGTTTTTCCACGGGCGAGATATTTGGAAAAACTGCATCTAGCTGGTCAAACTTTTCTGCAAGCCAATAAGGAAAATCATCCTTATTTTGTGGGCGCTTGCCCATCACGGAATTCACCATGACAGGACTTATGGTTACACCGCCTGCACCAGCTGGATGGGCCGCAACTCCAGGCGGGTCTCCCTGGATGTTGCCTGTAACATATTGTACTAAAGCTCTATGCACTCGTATCAAAGACGAATGCATATCACGCAATTCAGCGACTGCCACTGTCATATAACGCGGATGTGGGGTATACCCGGCCAAAACAGGCCAAGTGGCCCCATCAATGGATAAGGGGCCTAAACGAACCGTGGTAGTCGGTTGGGGGAGGGCGCCATCAAACCAAACACGGTGTTGCCAAGCCGTGAGCGGTACTTCAAGGTTCCTATACGGTCTATAGTGATTAGGAACTACGGTGGCTTCATATTCATGGAACAAATTATCGTTTGCATCCACCGCCGGAAAGGTGACCAAGAGTAAAACACCTCAAAGTGGTAAGCTGGATCTGCTTGTACCACAAAGATCAAATCGACACCCGCGTCAGGCACTCCATACACTGTCAAGTGAGCCCGGAGCGCTGCACGGCTATGTGCCCCAATTTGAATAGCCATTCTAGGCTAAAAGTTTTCGACAACCTAATGTAAGGCAGCACAATACAGGGTATTAGTTAAGAAACCTTTTAACAACTTCAAGCTTGAAATAACCTATAAAAATGTCAATATAGGAGGTATCGCCGTCACACACGCTTCCGGAAGCGTCTGCGAGGGGAGTTGTGTACAAGCATAAAATACTACTCAAGCGTCTCGCAGATGAGCAGCCCCACTCGTTGGTTGCGCCATGTTATAGGGATTCTGCACAAACACAGAGCTATGCACAGGATAATAGGACCTCGTAATATGGTGGTGAGCCAACCATAATCCTCAGCACCTAAAACCCCAACCCGACTAGCTGTAGCGTCTCATTAGCAACAATGCTACCAATGATTAGACAACCCAGAACACGGTATCTCTCTCTCTCAGGACTCGCAGTAGCAAAAACACCCTTTCATAACTCACTCATACCTGTCCACAACGTGCGTAAGAAGAGACACTGTATAGTTTAAAATGTTTATTTTAACTAACGTGCTCTAAGATACAGTACACGTGTCAGTACTATCAGCATAATGCATAAGAATAATATAATCAGCATAGTTACAACTCCATAGAATACAAACGGGGAAAGCATTTCATAAAGCAGTGGATATAGGGCTAAATGACCTTACCACCCTCCCCGTGCTAGTAGCTAGTTTATTATAGAAACAGAAGACCTCTGGGCTTTGACTAGCGAACCCCCATACCTCAAGATCTAGATGCAAGGTTTACATCATCAGACATACACAGCTCTTCTCTCGGGAAAGGTTTTCTCCAAGTGTGTCTAAACGTGAAAATCACAATATTAAAAGCACCCGAATTTCTCCATGGCAGCTGTACATAGTGTTATGTCTAAATGCGAGGGACTGGCCAGATCAGCAAGAACAAGGGACGTTGTTTTTCGACCTTGTACATGTTGTGCAGACGTAGCCCAAAGGGAACAGGAGAAAAGGTGAAAGACAGAAATGCAGACAGGTCTAAAATAGCCGGGCAAAAGCAGAGGCTGAAAAAACAATGGCACTAGTAGCGTGCCCAAAAAGGCATCATGGCAGCCAGGCCTAAGTCAACGTAGCAAGGCAGACCAGGAGGCCACAAACCACAAGACAGTACCAAAACCATGAACGAGGTGAATTATGTGGTTACTTCATGGGCGCTTAGTAAGTACCAGCTAAACCAGTTTCATTTATTTCAGAGGAAACACACCACTGAGCATTTGTAATTATCTACCGCCCCCTAGTGGATTTTGTGTGAAACTGACAGCAAGAACAGATCCATTGGTGTCTGAGGGAATGGATGGGTCAACTTTTGATATGGCTTCTGTACAGAAAATCGGTTAGAGAGACATGAAGATGCTTTGCCCACGACCCAAATATTTTGAAAGAATATTAGAATAAGAATAAAAAGACTGAAAGAGAGAAGCATTTCAATGGAGTGCTGCTGATAATCACGGTTTATCACGAACTTTTTAACAAAGGTGTATTGTTTATGTATGTCAACTATCACAGACTTCGAGAAATAGATGCTGGATTAAGACAAATAACCTAATCTAGTGACTCACAAAATAAAGAAACACACCCACCTACATGTTTTGTTGTGATTGTTCTCTTACCTTGAATTTAGCAATATCTAATCTCCTAAAGCCCTTGAAGGGCCTCCCCACTGCTTTTCTACAGAACGGGTGCCAATGCGAATATATTGTTAGTTAGTCCTGGTGCCATAACAGTGGAAATTTAGTTAATTCGGTGGGTGCCTTCTGTATGCCACCACATTGTTGTTACAGTCACAAACTAGCCATACAGCCGGGATTTGAGCTCTTGAGTAGCAAATATTTTTTCATGTCCTGCACATGCGTACATAAGATGTAACTAACAAAATCAAAAACATTGTTATTCACGCAGCCATGCCATCTGTTAATGCGGTTTTTATGCACAGTATGTTAGAGGATTCTCACGCATGTGCTGCATATAATTGTGTAGAAGTGGATGTTTCCAGGGGATTGCCAAATGAGTGTATATTTTTTGCAGAGAAAAGTGAAATCTTAAAATATTTAAACAAACAGTAATTTTCTAAATCTATGTATGTAATACGCATACAACCCATAGACTCTGCACGCTTGGGGTGTGTGAATCTGTCATGCAGTCATAACTTTGACTCATGCATAGGCTGAAATGTATAACTGTCTTTGTTCATGGCACCCACTATTATTACTTTTACACATACCTTATATTAAAAATGTCCCGCAAAAGAATAGCAAATGATTGAAAAAAATGCTCTTGTTTTGTAACGGATAAATGAAATATATTAATTTTTTGGGCATATAAAAACATGCCTTTTGCAAACCGTAAGCATGGCCAGACTGGCCATACTGGGCATCAGGCGTTTTCCCGGAGGCAGGAAGTGTGGGGGTTGATTTTATTATTGGGGGCTGGTTTTGTAGCAGTGCAGCAGTATTAAAAGCACCCACTTCAGAGTTCCTTGTATATTCAGCCATTTTCAGGCAACAATAAAAGTGTCAAGATAACTGGTGATTAATGTCCCTGCTGGAGAGAGATGGAGTTTTGTCTAGTGGCAGTTTTTACTCAGCTAAGGTAGCGCAGAGGGTTAATATGCCTGCTGCAAAGATCGTGTACCATGTAGATCACAGAACAGTATTTTATGTGCATAGCTTAGTCGGTTACTGCTTTTGTCACAAAGATCCTTTTGTTACTGTGCAGTTCACAAGTTACAATCATAATCTAGCACAGTGAGCTATGAACTGCCATCAAGGAGCTGCATGAAAACTGCATGATACAGGTTAGAAATGTATGTTTTTTCCCAGGCCCTCATTACCCTAACGTTGTGAAAAGGGGATTGTTTAGGTAGAAATTCATTCTTATTAGTAAAGCCAACCATAACCACTGTGTTACATTCTGAGTACTGAGTTTGTGCTTCTCCAGACCAAGCACTCTTTAAAAATGCCTACCAGTATGGATCACATGTGAATCCTACACCTTGTAGTTCCCTTTGTCTTTGTAACATTTTCTATACACCGAATTACACATGTATGGTTCCTTGTCTCACGATGTGTGTATAATGTAAAGTGCTCCGACACCCTACACTGGTATGAAAGGTGCTACAAACAAATAAAATACACATGAGAGAGGGGCTATGGAGTGATGAGAGGCACTGTTGGAGGGTGATAGTGAGGGAGTCATTGAAGAGCCGCAGATAAGATTGTCGTATCCTGGTACACTGTAAGGTCATTATTTACTATGCTTTAAAAGCTAATACAATTGAATATCTAATGAAATATGTGTGGTAGAATGCACCATTTTTGCCATTTTTCTCCACAAAGTTTCTTGGGAGGAGAACTCGCCCAAGCCCCCCTTGTCTGACTCACTCACTGTGCTTGTTCGCTATGCACCGTACAAAGGCTGGTCTGACAAAATTGCCAGGGCTGATTTTGGCTCCCAGTTCAGCCCTGACCATAAGTTTGTAGTGGGATTTCTGGGCATATTCCAATGAGCGAAGGATTGCATTATATTTCGGCAATGCAAAGGGAGACAAGAAGGTTAGAAAACTGCACACAAAATAGTTGTGCATTATTGTAAATCGTAAATAAATGGACAGTGAGGTCTCAGAGTGCCAAGTGAGTAAAACAAATACTCCTCTCTTCTGGGGCTGGTAGAAGCTAGTGCAATTTAAATATGCATCACTGCAATTCAGAAGTGAGTGGTTAATGAGGACACAGCCTCAGAAGGACAGCACGTTCTGTTTAGCCCCAGGAGTTAGGAAAAGATGCCTCACTGTCTCCACCAATTGTGATTCATCTTGAGCAGTTGTGGCCTGCCAACTCAGGAAGGGGTGGTTCACAAGCTGAGGTACTGGGAACTCACAAGTTCAGACATGATAAGTGCTAACAGGTGTAGAGTGGCTGCTGTGGGCAAAGTTCTCAGGAGTGGTCAAATAGCAAGCTCATCGTGATAAGTGCACACAGGCTCAGAGCACTTGGAGTGGGCGGACCTCTTGAGAAACACCAAATCACAAGCTCACCGTGGTAAGTGCGTACAGGCTCAGAGCACTTGGAGTGGGCGGACCTCTTGAGTAACACCAGATCACAAGCTCATCGTGATAAGTGCACACAGGCTCAGAGCACTTGGAGTGGGCGGACCTCTTGAGAAACACCAAATCACAAGCTCACCGTGGTAAGTGCATACAGGCTCAGAGCACTTGGAGTGGGCGGACCTCTTGAGTAACACCAGATCACAAGCTCATCGTGATAAGTGCACACAGGCTCAGAGCACTTGGAGTGGGCGGACCTCTTGAGAAACACCAAATCACAAGCTCATCGTGGTAAGTGCGTACAGGCTCAGAGCACTTGGAGTGGGCGGACCTCTTGAGTAACACCAGATCACAAGCTCATCGTGATAAGTGCACACAGGCTCCAAGCACGTGAAGTGAGCGGACCTCTTGAGAAACACCAAATCACAAGCTCATCATGATAAGTGCACACAGGCTCCAAGGGCTTGGAGTGGGTGGACCTGTTGAGAAACACCAAATCACAAGTTCCTCGTGATAAGTGCTCACAGGCTCAGTTTTGGTGAAGGGACAACATCTTCATTCTGCTTTACAGGTCCTTCTCAGAGTCCATAGGTGGAGACTCGGTCTAAATGTCCTCTCCAAAGTCCCTTATAAAGATCTACAGGATGAAGTTTGGTTCATTTAAATTGTTTTGACTCCGTATGGAGAAAGAGAAGGGACTTAGAAAAGCAGCAAAGAGCAGCTCACAAGCCGAGAAATCGAGATGGGCAAATTCTCACCTCACTATGAAGGACTTAAACAGGCAAATATACAATGGACTTCATCAGTGCAAGGGGCAAGCCATAGGACTGGTGCATTTGGGTTAAAAGAGTAGAGACCTACCCCCACTCCTTAAATAGAAAATGAAACCACTCTAGGCTTCTGTTGTTTACATCATTCTACTTATTACTTGCAGTAAATACCTTGCAACGTAATGTAAGAACATAAATGTCAGGTTCTCACGAATTACATTCACAGGATTCTAGTAAACAGCATAAACTGCACAGTATTTTGTTCTGAGATTTAAACTGCTGAGAGGCATTAATGCCAATCCATCATTCTATTTCTGCATTTTTGACATATTTAATTCAAAGGAGTCTGCTGACCGACTTAATATTACAATGCTTTTTTCTTCACAAAGATTGTAGCCGGCTTCTAAACAGTTTAATGACAGATGCAGCTGTTATCCTGAGCAACAACAGTGCATTACTCATCTGATAGAATCTGTGGAGCTTTGCATCACATGTATTCATTTTTGGAATATTGTATGCATTTTATGTTGGTTTGAATTACAGGTTCATGGTTCAGCTGCAGCTGTTAGTCGAACTGGCAGCCTGGGGCTGCTGTGTCATAAAACCAATGTTTAATACTGCCTACTCTTTATTTGTAATCTTCTCATATATAATATGTGGTTTAATCTATGGTAGTCATGGGATGGTCGAGACCCTGCAACTGAATGAGAAGTGAAATTCTGTGCAGTCTCTCTGACTTCTCCAGCATTGGATCTTTCATAGAGTCACACTCAGTGTAAAACCATGTACTTTTTTCAAACGCTGAGTACACCAACTTGAGAATGATAAAAGGCTGAGCTGGTCTTGATTGTATTCAGGCCTCAAAAAAATACAGGAATTGAATGGAAAAGGGAGAGAGTTCCAGATTATGGAGCCTTGTATGTAGAGAGTTGCAACACCACAACTGTTGTATCTCATTGTGTAGGTTGGGAGCCTGTTTTAAGTGGATGATCTTATACATCTAGTTGACTGATAAGGTGTCATCAGGTTGGAGGGATAGGAAAGTACAGGCCGATAGAGAGCCTAAAAGCCAGTAATAGATCGCGACCTAATGTTTTGTCTTTGAATCACACTGCTATTGAGATTGTATAAAGCAATCATACTAGTACTTTGATATAGGGCACCTTATAACCAATACAACAATCCATCACCCTTTTTAAACAAGGCTTAGACTGTGGAGAAGTCTTTTCCTGCTGTGTTGTACTTCTGTTAGCAGCAAGTTTTATCTCTCTCTGCCATGCACAGGCTCTCGTCTGTAACTTCTCAGCATGAAAAATTATAATCTAAGAAACCTGTTTGATGGACTTGGATATAGTTTGTCTCATACAGCATCCTGAAGGCTTCTGGTGTGTAAAAAGGGAAACATCCATTACAACGCAGTCATTACAACGCACTACCTTTACAACGCGGTTGTTACAACGCAACTGCCTTTACATCGCATTTCATTACAACGCAGCCATTACAACGCATGTCACTACAACGCATGCCATTACAACGCATATCACTACAACGCATGCCATTACAACGCATTATAAGGTAAGTAATGGGGAATAGTAATTTTTACCCCTACACTATCCAACACATACCCTACTGTTGCACTCACTGGAGTGGGAATAGTAATTTTTACCCCTACACTATCCAACACTTACCCTACTGTTGCACTCACTGGAGTGGGAATAGTAATTTTTACCCCTACACTATCCAACTCTTACCCTACTGTTGCACTCACTGGAGTGGGAATAGTAATTTTTACCCCTACACTATCCAACACTTACCCTACTGTTGCCCTAAAACTATTATGCGTTCTAATGGTATGCGTTGTAATGGAATGGGTTGTAAATGTAGTTTCTAAAAATGCGTTGTGATGGCATGCGTTGTAAAATCATGCGTTGTAATGGATGTTACGATGTAAAAACCGCGTTGTAAAAGCAAGCGTTGTAAATGTTTGCGTTGTAACGTGTCCTATTCGTGTAAAAAGCCTCCGCTCTGGATTGTCCCATCTCTAATGGTTCACTCTAGTGCAACAGTTTTCCCTACTCTGATTCTCGTTCTCTGTTAACCCCACCAATGTTTCATACTTTGCACATTTTATTTTCAGCCACCCCATATATGATGTAGGGCTTAATCTATGGTAGGGGTGGGATGGACAAGATATGAGCGAGAAGTGAATTTCTAGGCTGTATCTTGGCATTCACATGCTTGAATCATTCCTTGTTATCAGGCTGGGAATCACTGGTACTTAAAAATAGCAAAAAAAGAAAAATGTTATTGGTCCTTGGCCCCTGCAAACGTTTTGGTTAAGTAGCACATTCATCTCATTTGAAATGCCCAGAACTTCAGCCAAACTTTGTTTATTGGGCCAAGGGCCAATTTAGCTCTGTGTATTGCTATTTTAAAATTCTGAGGACTCTCATCCTGAAAACAAAGAATGATTCAAGCATGTGAATCTAGGAAATATCCAGCGCTGTAGAACTGCAGTTACAGGTAGTTAAATTCTTAGCATTACTCTTTAGGGCAGTGTTTCTACTAAGTAGGTTTAGCTAGATTCGGTTTGAGTCAGAACTACTTCTATTTCCTCGGCAGAAAAATCATTGTAGTGGATCCTGTGGCAGCCCAAAATATTACAATGCATGTTGGTGGTTAGGTATCTTTAAATTTACATCCAGCATCCCTGTTTATCTTGCACACAAGCTCACCATCTCTGGTGGATCTCGGCACACTTGCAGCTATGACACCTTCAAACTGCAGGCTAAGAAATGTAAGAAAGAAAAAAAAACAGCAGGCCTTTTCCATCAATGCACTCAGGATCTGGAACACCATCCCATATCCATCAGGGCCACCCCAGTGCTGCTCCACTTTAGGAAAGAGTTGAAGGCTCACCTCTTTAAAGGACATTGCATCACAATGCATTAACAATCCTCAACTCGACTACATCTCTTCTTATTTGTTGATTTTATCCTGGTCTTTGGCCATGTACAGCGCTCTGCTGCCCTTTGGCTAGGTTCACGCAATAGAAAAACCATATGCAGACATACTTAATGACTTATCCTTTTAACAGAGGGGTATCTTTTCTATTTCTCTTACAGCATCTGTGTCATGAGTGCTTATTTTGCAAACCAGCATCTTACAAACCAAGTTCGAGGAACAAAAAGATTGGTGAACAGCAACTTTAAAGACTTGAAGATGCTAATTAACAACGCTCCAGGGGTAAGCATGCATTTTTTGATATTGAGTTTTGAGTTACGTATAGAGACCGCCATTAATATTTCGCAGTTGATTATGGCAAATGTTTTTGCTTTCATCAAACAAGTATGTAACATTTGGGAAAGTATTCATTTGTGATTTTAATGAGGTTGAATATCAAGAACTTATTAAAGTGTACAGTAGAGACTAGGATGCTATCAGCAAATGATCCTAAATCTTAATTACGGTGTCGTCTGTCGGCCACTGGAAAGTTAGTGGAGTTCCAATATTAAATAATGCATCCTTGACTAGAGATTGGAAGGTATCACTGATCACTAGTGCAGACTGTCGGTAAATCACCCAGCCGTGGGGTCTATTAATAGAGGAACCATAGTGAAAGCCACTCATAAAGGAGTCAACCGATTGGACTAACAGTGAAGCAGTTATCATGAAAGCAATCAACTGGCCAAACTAATAATAACACATTCAGAATCACATGCTATTAATATACAGAAATATGGATGGGAAACTGTGAAAAACGAGGATGTTTTTCACTGAGGGGTTCGGAGTGACATTAAATAGACATCATGAGCAAAGCACGAGTTTTCTGTGATCTCAATCAGAACCTTGAGTTGAAAACCGCCCCATTATTCACATTTTAGCCATCTAGAATATTATATTATTAATTGCCTCTCCAAACCAGCTGGTCCTGCTTCCAACATATACACAGGAGTGGAGAAGTAATGGGGAAGCCATACCTATCATAACAAGCATTTACAATGCAATAGGTTTCGCAATTGCGAGATTTTGAGCTATTGGCATAGTAAATGGCTATGCCTTATATAATATTAAAAGGTATTGTCATTTACAATACTAATTGGTCAAACTTCGGCAAAAGCAAGACCTATTGTATTGTAGAGCACGGTGTCCTTGAAGCTGGCGCCGCACTCACCAATAAAGTAAAAAATAAATAAATAAACAGAGCGCGGTGTCCCTGAAGTGGGCGCCGCATTCACCATTAAAGTTTAAAAAAAACTAAAAAAACAGAGCACGGTGTCCCTGAAGCAGGCGCCGCGCTCCACATTATTGTAAAAAAAAAAAGTGAAACTGAGCGCGGTGTCCCTAAAGCGGGCGCCGTGCTCAGCATGCAAATATTTGTTTTTAAAAAAAAGAAAAGGGGAAATAACGTTGCCATTGTGCCGTGAGTGCTGTAGGGGGAGGGGACAGCCACATTTAAATTTAGAGCGGCATAGCGCTGTATACGAAAAGCAGCCGCCATTGTCCTGTGTGGGCACGCTGCAAATACAAAAAAAGCAGCCGCCATTGTCCCCATTAGTGAATAAACAAAATAGTTCTCACCCACTTATCACGCAGACCGCGTAACAAGCCAAGTAAAAAGTCCAGTCGTTATGGGAGGTAACAAATGCAGACAAGGCGGTACCAAGGAGGGACTAACAAGCCTATTTATGAATCAAAAGCCAGCATTTATGAAGTACAATGACACAAGCCAATGACAAATATGGGCAGAGAGTGGGAGGGGCTGCCAGTGCATACTCCAATACAGCATGCCTTGCAGAGCGAGCAGCGCGTGCACGCTGCCCCTAGGTTCGACCTAAAAGCAGCCTTCTGCCACCCACCGCCCCACCATCTGAAATTTGCTCACCACCACCCAAATCCAAATAAATAAAAATATGTGGCATCTTCTCAACCACCCCACCAACCACTGCGCCATCCCACCCCCTTCTTACCCAAAGCCGCGCTCTCCACTTTACATTGAAAGCTGAGATCAAAGTACAGTGCTGACAGGCGTCTGTAAGAGTCGTTCATCAGCACAGGTCTGCTGAGGCCCATGCTAGCAGGGGAGAAGGCGGCTGGTGCAGGCACAGTGTTGTCCCCATTCTCCCATCGACCCTTGTGTCTGTTGAGACTTGGGAAGGGAGGTACAAGGTGTGTGTACTGCTAACCACCATTCCGCCACTGCACTTGGGTCACCACTGGAGATTCGGTCAAGGTGGTGGAAACAAGAGGAAGCAAGCTCTTCCTGTAGTGACACAGCAGCACTTTTACCCCCTGTCGTGGCGACACTGCAGTGAATAGCAAGATTTTGTTCTGGCTATTAATGATCGAGGCTTCTTTTGGAAGCCAAGTGTAACACAGCAATCAGCAACGTGAGGTGAAAGTAATCATTTGCATGCAACCAACAAACTGCAGTTCTTCGTTGGATGTAGCAGTCAAAATCATTTGTGCAGCGCTCCTCGAGCATGTACTTTATTATAAGGAAAGGATCTCAGTCAGGCAGGGAGGTTTGAGAGAGCAGTAAAGCTCTTCAAACCAGTGCATGCAAGTTTATCCAATTTCCAGAACATTTATGAAGCTGAATAAGGCTTGCTATTGAAACCTAACAGACCGAGGCAATTTACGCTGCCCTATGTAGTGTGGGAATACATAATGAATAAACGCTTACTTGACCCATATATGTCGCCCCCTTCATAGTCACAAGAACAAATGACCCGCTTTATAAGACAACAAAATTAGACAATCTTATCTTCTAAAGAGGTTGATTCTTTCCACTTCAGATATGGTTTATCTTTACTATTTGCCATGAATGCAGGTCCTCTAGAAAACCTTCATCCACAGCAGGTAGATCTGCCGACTGGACAAGAAGATGGCGGTTCTCTCCAATGTTTTATTCTTTCTTAAGCATGAACGTGAGAAAAGGTTTGTGTATTCAATTGGAAGTAAAATACATCTATACGTTTATATATTACTAAAATGTCTTGCTTTTAGGCGTTTGATTACCTCTGTGTTATAAAACATTTCAGGTTTTATGAGACACACCTGTGGCGACCATTTGATTTGAAAACGTTATATTAGATTGTATTATATGAACCAATTTTTCAGCAGTACTTGTTTTAAGGTGGCCTTTTTTAACACTTGTGCTCGCAGTGATTTTCTGAGGTGTCTAGCCCAATATAAATCAATTTCTGACTGTGACTCTAGATTCAGTGTTGGCAGGGCCGTGGTTAGATATTTTGGTGGCCTCCTATGTGGTGACACCCCCTCCCCCACTACCTACTAATGGAGCCACAATTTATGCTTTCAGGGGCAAAATGAGGTTGCCTATCTTGTGATGCCTCATTCTACTGCCTAGAATTCTATGTTGATTCACAAAACAGAAGTGGCCACAGAGTGTCTGTTTTGCAGTCGGTGAATCTTAGCATCAAAATAGCATTAATACCAACAAAAATGAGCAGGCGTGGGATACCTTGCTGGGGTGTAAAACTGCAAATGTTATTCCTAAATCTCAAATGCTTCAACTGAAGTAGACTGCTGAATTTGCTTGGGGGTGGGGAGTTAGACAAACAATACATGATCTGTAATTTTGACTGTCATCATAGCAGCACTGGAAGATGCAACATAATTAATTGTAGTGAAAAACTGTTTACATTCAGAACCTTTACTGGTGAGCCGCAGTCAAATAGGCTGGGATCGCAACCCAAATCATTCTCTAACTCTGTTGTCGGAAACAAAAAAGTTATGCATCTAAACAAAACAAAACTGTATTAGGCTCTTAAATGGGTTGGTTTTAGTTTCAGTTAACAAAAGCCAGCTACATTGCAAGCAGTCCAGCCCTCATATTCATCAATCATATCTTTGTATCATGTATCTGTCCGTGCAGCGGCTGGTAAACCAAAGATGACACCTGTGTATCTGCCCCTACCCAGTACTATCAGGTCATAGTCGGGATACAGATAATTGCGTTTCACCCTGCAGCTCAGTAGTGTGCTCTGCTATCACTTGATTGCGTCCAGTGTAGCACATATGCGTGGCCCTTTCACACTGATTGCGGAGGCGGTGGGTGTTCAGAAGTACCATGTATCTTGGAGTAAGGGGGGAAAATACCCTGTCACTGGTGAGTGTAAAGTGTGTAAATGCAGGAGAGATGGAAGTACACTGCACTACAACTTGGTGAACTTTTCCTCCATTGCTGAAGAGGAGAACCACCTCCAACCCTTTACTTATTAACATCTCTTGATATAAACAAGTCATTTAAGACCTGATTGAATGGGCATGTGACATGAACAAGTGATGCTGTATCCCTGAACCCTGTTGTTTCTGTGAATTATCATCGAACATTTTCAGCCTATTCCTTTTTTCGTCGTGGTGTTAATGGTCATATTTTTTAGGTTGTGTTCAGACCTTAAAAGTATTGTCGCCTATGGCATGGCTCTCACAGACCCAAGGAGAGCTGGAAATAGGAGGTGTGTGGGGTGGAATGACCTGATTATCTTCTAGAATTCTGCTAGTGAACCCCTTTCTTGAATGGGGGAAGAATTCAAGACGGCAATGACTCATGTGAACACCGTGACACAAAGAGACAACTTTAAGGCTAAAGATTGAAATCACTGCTATTCTAAACGTTAATCAAAATGTTAGGACCTAATTATGCGCCAACCGCCGCATCGGTGGTCCGACTGCCGTGTTATGACTTAAACGGTCGGACTGCCATAGGAACGCTGCTACTGCCAGGGAGCCGCGATCTCTAGAGGTCTTGCAGCAGTCTGAGGCCACAATATGCTGGCGGTGCAGCGGCTGCACTGCCAAGCATATTATGGAGTTTCCTCACTGCCGTCCTTTTCATGGCGGTGAGCCCGCCGTGAAAAGGACGGCAGTGAGGAAACGAAAGGGGCACTGTTGGCCCTACAGTGCCCCCTGGTGCCTCGATGCATGGGGGCACATGTGCCCCCCTGACTTTCTGCAGCCTCAGTTCCCGCACGGCATGGACCTTATAGTCCATGCCGTGCTGGAACACGATGTGGCGGTTCCACAGCACTGCCTTTCCAAGGCTCCTATGAGCCTTTGAAAGGCAGCGCTGGGTGCCAGCCGCCGCAGGACCGCCTGACCGGATTACAATCTGTAATCCAGTGGGCAGTTGGTGCTGGAGTTTGGCAGTTTTGGAGCGGGGCGATGGCATGCCGCCTGCTCCCGAACCGCTAAACTCATAATCAGGCCCTTAGTCTTTGTTTTACATTGAATGGCTCAGCCGTGGCAGATGCCAGTGCTTTCTCTTTTCTTTACATCCTACTAGAATTGTGATTCGCATCCGTTTTCAGAATATTCAGTATGTGAACTGCAGCATCTATGTGTTGGTGTACTGTATGTATGTTCGCCTTGTTTTGATTATTTGCTAATTCTTTGTTTTCTTTTCAGCAAATTGACTATTTGGTGAACCAGTACAACACCACAAAGAACAAGGCACTCTCAGACCTGAATAGTAAGTGAGCTTTTACATTTCACTGTCGGTACTGAGCCACCCGGAGTAAAATGCTTGCGCGGCAATGCTGTCACCCCACTGAGCTGGGTACACTGTCACCAGATTTTGAAAGCACTGTTCCGGTAAGCATACTTGTCAGGGGCTTCACGAAACCTAAGGAGAACCCCTGCGAAGTACTTGGTGCGACCCCCACACACCCAACCAGACTTTCACAGAGAAGATGTCTGAGTCTGAGGGTCCCCTCTAGGATCGGGACCACAGGGGATCCTGGTCGGCAGGTGGTGCGGCGCCCCGTGTGTGTTATGTCTCTGATATTACCCTAAAGCCTGGAAGTGAGACAACATGCACTGGAGTTCTGTGGGAGTTTTTGTGGGACCTGGTGCATGAAGAGTTGCTGTTTAGTACTGCACGATGCCCCTCTCTCATCTCCATTGTCTTTGTGTTTTTAGATGTTGGTCCACTGTTGGGAGGCAGAGTTCAGGAGCAGTTGGCAAGGGAGGTCCGCCCAGCCCTCGATGCAGTCCTGAGCATGGCAGGAGGTACTGTACAGCACGTCTCTTTTTGTCTTGGTTTGCTCACTGTTGCTTTTCGACAAACTAGAGGAATCCTGGCACATATTTTAGAATTGTAGCCAGTTCCTTTTTAGTTATTCTAGTGTTTTGGGCCCGGGGGCTACTGGATAAGGCAAATGACATTAGTCGTGAGTTTGGCTCCATGAACACTGGATTTTAATTGTAAGCAACAATAAGCCCTGTGTTGTCGAAAAACAATAAATGGAATTCTTGTTTGTCTAAACCGAGAACCACAGTTAGTAATTTATTTTCAATAAACGTGAAATTATATGTAATTCATTAGAGGCTAACATAGTGGCATACAGTAGTAACTTACTGTAGCAGGCGGGATTTCTCCACCATGTGGAGACTGATCCGATTCACAAACTTATTTTCACACATCAGTGAAACCTAGTTGCACAGATAACGTCATTTAGCAAAAGTGTTTTGCCCTCGTAAATGTGAGCAAGGTTATGAACATTTCTAGCAGCGTCAGCCATCAAAAATGTGAGAAAACTCACAAGTTTAGCAGGTAGGGAAGAGTCTAAATATTAATTTGGTTGCATGGTAAAGAGTATTTTCATAGGAGCTGAGTTTTTGTCCCGCAGTGAAAATGCACTTCAGCGGTTAAATTTCACACACGGAAATGCATTTCTGTAAATATACATATGCGGACATGGTTACACCTGTTTACAAGTGTTGCAGATTGCAAGCAGCATCTCCTGGAATACTTTGTGAATTCCATGAAAGGTGGAAATGTATTCAAAGCATGACTGTAGGCCAATTGCCAAATTCACAGCATAGTGTAAATCTGCTTAAGTGATAATTCACAACTTTTCACAATTCCCAATGTTTTACTGGGGAGATAAGCCAGTTCTTTTTCTGCCTGTGCACTTATATAGTTCCACTGGCATAATTGTCCAAAGTGTACAGCTATGCCTGTTGAAAGGTCAAAACCTTTGTGCAGTGGCACATTTTTTTATCAGTAAGAAAACATTCTTCTCTGCGCAGAAACCCCCTTCCCTGCACCTCTGCCAAATTTGGAGTATACTTCTTTATGGAAATCAATTTGCCGTGCTCTTGCCAGGAGTACATTTTGAAGATGAGAAAGGGGCGGAGAAGAGTTTATGAATGGCCACAGATTAACGTTTGTGGGCATTCACAAAGTTTCAAGCCTTAGTATGCCTTGAAATGGCCACTCTCCACCCTTGTGTGGGATTTACTCCAGTGGAATAATTCACGATGTTCAGTGGGGGGGAAAAGTATAAACGATTGCAAGGACAACTTTTGTGATCATCTTGCATTCATAAATCCTCTAGTGCTTCTAATGCAGCTTTCAAATGCAAACCACTTTGTCAAGCAAGTCCTAAATGTGTAACTTCCTAAATTAAAAGCCCAGAGTTTTGTCAACCAGCTCCATTAAGAAAAACATTTTCTGACGTTTAAAAAGAGAAGGATTTCCATCACATGAGGCATTCGTGAAGAACATTACATTAAGAGAAATATCAATTCTAAGCAAGAATTAGCAATGTCACAGCTCTGCTCCTAACCAGAGAACTTGCATACATTGTTAAGGATGTATCAGATGCTCTGCAGCACCCACAAAGAATGCTAGGACTGTTCTGCCAATGATACCGAGACATGCCTCTCAATTTAAAGGACCGACCACCATTTTAGTGCAATTTTTTCTGGCTTGGCTTTCTACCTCTATTTTCTTAAAGGTTTAACGTATCAATGAATGATTTCAAAATGTTCTCAAAATGAATAAAAGTAAGCTTTAATTAAAGAATTGCGTTTGGGTAGAAAGGATGTAAACTGCTGATGCTGGACAATGACAAGCTTGGCCTGCACTGTTTTCACTGGAGGTGACGCAAATCGATCAATTCACAAAGAAAGTAGCATCTTTATGAGTAGTAGGCTTGCACATTTGCTTTTTATAAAATGACTACTTTTTGGGGTTTTTCCATAAATCTGTAGGCTTATGCACGAATGAAAATCGCAGTTTTCTGTGCGTATACCTAACTTAGTCCATTTCTTTCCATTTGTTTTCTTAAGTCCCCTTTACCTCCTCAGTATATATGAGGGTGTTTCAAAGATTTGCACACCCAGGGCCATATTCTTTTTTTTCATTTGACGCAGCACAACGCAGCAAGACAATTTGCTGCGTCAAATGGAGAGAGAGGGAATGCGCCATATTTACTAACATATGTCACATTCTTGCTTTCTCTTTGTGCTGGTGCACTCAATGCAGCCTAGCGCCAAAGCAGGCACCCCCCTTTTCATGGTGCAAGGGTGCCTGCATTGCAGGCAGGATTGCTTTTGTGAACGACGGGACACCTTCCTGCACAAACAAAATTGTTAGAGGTGTTTTCCTCTTTTTAAGTGTGCTGCATTTTGCAGTACATTTAGAAAGATGAAAAAGGTGGAGAAATAAAGATATTTCTCCTCGTTGTGCCTCTATCTAAAAGGCTTAGCATTTTGACGCATTCCCATGTTTACCTGTTTTGGTGCCAAAATACATGGGTGGATATGTGGGAACACCCACTCTTCATCCATGTAACACCTTCCTGGCACAGAGTAACTCATGACAGCAACCTGAGTTGCTTTGCGTTACTACAGATTTACCAAGCAACGCAGGGCCATGCAAGGAGGCCTTGCATGACTTGGTAAAACTGGCCCCTTGTTTGTACGCTTAGTCCAGCCTTTTTTTTAGCACTAAAGCTAGGTAAGCAAATTGGCTGTGCTAAACTATTGCAAAGATTTGTGAACATTCACAAATGATTTTGGAGGTGCTTTAATCACCACCCCCTACCCTCTACTTGTTGCCACCCCTAGCACTGAATTTGTGGCCACGGAAAATCCAACATACTTGCTGATTTTGCATAGTCATAAGTTCCGTCTGTGGGTGAAAATGTACATCTCTTCCTGTTTCAACCATTCAAGTTGGCTGCACCGTTTTTCTGTCTTTCTGTTTATCCACCACTGGAATACAGTCGTTATATGTGGTACTTTTTGCCAACTTTGTAAGAAAATAAATGCAGGTGCACACGTGCACACACATACATGGACAATAATTTGCATAATTTTCATGTCAGCCACCAGTAGCCGAGTTGTTTATGTCCTCTCTGTAAAGTAGCCCAAATGATGCAAAGTTTTGACCACTGTTATGGCCTAACGCTCTAACAAATGCAAAACAATCGTATTGGGAAAACATTCGATAATTACTGTAAAGTATTCTTTAAATCAAACGTTTTGAGCAATCTTACTGACACTATGCTTACTTTGTGTTTACAGTGTGCTTACAAATGTATAATTTTCCCATAAATTAAAAAATATATAATCATGGTAGAAAAAAACACCGTCTTCCTCTAAAGTGGTCTTTAAACCCTACATAATGTGATCAGAGTTACTGAGACTGAATGCACCTATAAATGCATCACCTGTGGCTCTCTTCATCCTGCCAGTGACTGCAAGGAACCACATCTCTTACCAAATGTTGTCCCCGGTGCACTGATTCCCCTTCAGTTTTCAGTGAGATCATAATGCCAGTACAAGTTGGCAGAATTGCAAAGTTCGGGGAACTTTCCTCCACATGCTACTGAATTAGCCTATGAGCAAACTGTTCTATAAACAAGTCTTGGGGACAATAGATAAGACTCAAAGAAGGAACGAACATCTGCCTCCGCGAACTATTGATACATCAAGAAATGAAAAACCCGGGAAGATAGTGACACAACCCTTCATCATGTAATACAGGACCAATCAATGATACACTGGAAAGTGAATCCCGGATCTTGCCACAGGAAGTTAATTGACCTAATGACGCAAGCAGGAGCATTGAAAATATCTGGCTCTACTGCTGTGCTGGCGGTGAGGTGCAAATGGAACATATTTCTTGCCCTAAGTAGGACCAGTGTAGAAGTTGAGAAGTATGCTGGCCATTGATTGCCTACCTGGATGCAGTTTGTTGTTTGTTGTGTCGCAGAAGTGATTATCGTTGTATTTATTTGAATCCTACCTTACAACAACTTTCAGAGTTCTCAGCTAACTTTCCATCTCCTGTAGCCAAGTACCAGTAATAAGAGACAAGTGCTTTTTAGTCATCTTTTCTGTTCCATTCCTGGGCACAGAAAGATATAGGTGGATGCACGCCTATGCTTAATTAGATCTGGTGGTTGCCAGTGGGGTCCTCTGGCACTCATTTTTGGGGACCAGCACTTATTTTTCCTCATCAGACTTTTCCCGAGAGCAAGACAGAGTCAAACAAACAAAGGGAAATGTAGCAGAAAGAGAGAGGAAAAACCGTCAGACAGGGAGAAAGCAGGAACCTTCAAGAGTGAGCTAAAGGGTGGGAAGTGTCTGGCAGTAGATTGAAGAGGTCTGAGGTGGATTCAGCACTACGCAGCCTTGCAATTCGGCACGCTTACAGGTAATAGCACTGGCTGTTGGTTTTTGTGCAGAGCTTGGGCACTGGCACTCCTTTACAAATTAAGCACTGGTGCACACCAAGAAGATTATAGCTGCTGTCATAAAGTCTGTGTGTTACACAATTTGCAAAGTATATTGCAGTGGACATCACTGCTGGCATATTGTGTTTAGATTTGGAGCTGTCCCTAGTATATTGGCATTTTGTATCAAGTTCCCGGGGTTTACTGATTGGTGTGTGTGTCTGTGTGTGCATTCTTGTGTGTTGGGGTGGGGATATGCGTGTTGGTGATTGTGTGTGGATGGGGATAGGAGTGGAATATTGTGTCAAGTGACTGAAAGCCAATCCGGATAGTTGTGTGTAGTTGATTATACCTGTGAACTAGTCCTGGTGTCTTGTGAGCCCAGAAATCATGACAGTATGTCCCCTTCTCCCAATAGCAGCAGCATCTCTCAAGCACAGGCATCCCTGCACTCTATGCCTATGTGCCCCTAGGCTGATGTACAACAGGCCTTTCTTTAACAATAGCTCTCGACCACTCCCTCTCGCAGCATCATCACATGGCCAATGCGCAGCCCAGCAGTGGATTCCCACCGGAGTTGCCATCAATAGAGGACGGTCATGTGGGGTTCGGGGAGTTTTGCAGAGCATAGTGGCGCATTATGTACAGTTCTGGAAGCTTCATCTGGTATATTGTGTCCAGTTTTAAGGCCTAATTTTCAGTACTGTGTTCATTTCTGGAGGCTAGAACTCTCCATGGGACTCCACCTAGCGGCCAGAATAACTTGGACCCCCACCCACCCCATGTCAGAAATCTGGAAGTCAATCAGGAGGACAAGCTCACTATGACAGCTTAGGTCAACACGGTCAGCTCCTCCTGCTTCCACATTCTCTGCAAGATTTTCAAATGGCTACCCCTAAGCACCAGACGCACGTCACACTAGCCCTCATCACAAGCGGAGTAGTCTACGCAGGGATTTCCAACCACCTCATATATATACCGACTATAAACCATCCAGAACACCACAGAGAGACTCATCCTCAACCTCCCACAACACACCCACTTCTCACCACACCTCAGAGAGCTTCACTGGCTCCCCATCTACAAAGGCAACAAATTCAAACTCTTCACACACACATACAAGGCACTTCACCACATTAGACCAGAATACCTGAACAACCACCTTCACTTTCATCAACCAATCAGAAACCAGCGCTCAGCTGCACTCTCAGTCGCACCCCCCACCCCTGCATCTACAAAAGTCAAATGGGAGGTCAAGCATTCTCTTACATTGCACTCAAAATTTTGAAGGATCTCCCTCAACACATCAGGGACTCCTCCTCAGTTCTTAAATGCTGAAGCTGGAGACCTGACTCTCCAACCACCAACCAACTCTGTTGGGTTGACACCCTACACCCTAGTCCTACGTCTACTCGCTTGCTCATGCGCCTGGATACATGGGTGATTATATGTGCCATACAAATCCTAGTAACATAATATAACATTCTTAGGAATTTATCTGTTTCTTTCATGGACAGAATTTCTATTCTGTTGTCAGGAATGAACTTTATCATTTAAATCTTCTTAGAAAGAGAAGTTAATTCAGTGCCACATATAGGTCTTCTCTGACCGAATGACGTGTTTACGTCATTCGGTCAAAGAAGACCTATATTTTATCCAATCTCCAGATATCATTTAAATGGTTTAGTTCTGTGCTCACTTCATCTTTAAACAAAAATAATTTCTATTATGCATTTTATGACAAAAACCCCCACCCATCCCAACCCCCGGTCAGGGTAGAATGTCATTAAACCGTACAAAATCATTTTTGATACATTGGTTGGAAAGAGAGCAAAGTAAAATCAGCAGTTACAAAACATGATTGTCAACAACCCATTATTTAAAGTGCAGCGTGCGGAATAAATATAACGACGGGACTGAGATTAATAATAATTGACTGAGGTAAAAGCGGACAATAGTACAACACTAGATGTAAACAACAGACCATTCGTCAAGGTGCAAATGTGCAAAGATAAATATAATTGCAAAGCTAACAGTAATAAGTATCAGCAGAACTCCCAACTTTGCACGTGCCCTTATCCTTGCCTTCCGTCACAAGAATGCGATTCAGAAGCCCTATGCCTTAAGGCATACGAAAATTTACCTAAGTCTGTTATATGAAGTGTGAGGTGCAGATAAAAAAAAATAATTTAAAAAAAAGGAGAACCAGGGCAATCCCTCTTATCATTCAAAACCCCCTCAAATATTTAATCTAGATACATGTGCCCAAATTAGCAGTCCTTTTTTCTTTGTTTTAACACCCTTCCTGGCTTAAATTGCTCTCTCTAGACTCAAAATAGCTAATAGGCAGGCTAGCCAGTGTTGGAACTGCCAGTGTTGGAACTGCGAGGGTTGTGGATCTAGCCATGCTGTAGCTAATACCAATCTAAAAATCGTCATAGCAACTGCAATAAAATAATCTAGCTCTGGGGTGAATTTTTCATCTATGACTACAAGCAAGATTACATTTGGGCTCAGTGCAACATTAATATCTAGATTAGTGCGAAAAAAGTTTTGGATTTCATTCTTTAAAGAGTTCAAAGAAGAACATGTTGCAAACATATGCACAATGTCAGCACTAAACGTGGAACAGCGCGGGCACTTAGTACCCTGTCCCGAGCTCCACTTGGCAATTCTTGCAGGCGTATGATAAAGCATAAAACAAGTTTTAAAGACCTGTACTTGCAAATTGGCCGACATTAACACTGTTTGGGATAAGTTGAGGGCTTCGCAAATTCATTTTCAGTCACCGGCAGCTTATCCTGCCATTTCATGCACTGTTTGTCGACATCATCTTTCATTTCACAATTCAACATCTGATAAATTGACCCGATATGGATTGTGTCCTCGATTATTAGCCGACCCACCAGGGCATTCTTGTCAAAACCACTAGGGCCCCCCCGCTTTTTGCCGAAGGTAATCTCTTACGTGCTCACTTCAAATGAGTGGCTAATTAACATGAAAAGCAACATGAACTGTGGATTAGGTGACTATGTGAAGTGGCTACTAGTAAAGCTGTTACCATCTATACAGCTTAATGATTCTACTCAAGTTATCAGGAATTCTTTCTTTTCTTCATGCGTGGGCATCAATATCTCACCAGTGTCGATAAACAAAAGGCACCATTCATAAAGGACACTTGATGTAATGAGTGAAATGTAGCCACTAGGACTACTTTAAGAGGGGCCACCGCCAACTGTGACAGTAGGAGGCCTCTTAGGAACATCTTCACCAGCGAAATGCCTAGGACTCATGATCTGCTCAGATTCTCTGCTCTTTCTTCAGCATAGCTCGGCTCTAACCCTGATCATCTCCTTGCTCAAGTGACTGAAATACAGACAGTCTCAATCTGCTAAAATGACTGACTGACTGACTGACCACCTGATAAGATTAAAGCAATGCTGAGAATGAGACAGTGGGACCCTGCACACAGAGCACTAGAACGCTAACTGCTATTGCTAAATGGCACACTCATACTGCACACTAAATTAATTTGATAATCCATCAAGAAACATACTGGCAAGCTAGCATATCTGAATCTGCACAGATTCCATCCTCAAAGAGAAACCCAGTGCACAGAACAACTCCCTAGGTGCACAGTTACTGTATGAAAATGTTTTACCTGTTACAGATTTGTCAGAGATTAATGTTTTAGTAAGAAAGTCTGAAGGATTGCTTTGAAAAAAAGTATATTGTTCATTCAGTGGTCCTTGTTTATTACATTGAAAATGCGATCACTTGGCAGTTTGAAGACTTTGATAATCGCTTCTAGATCAATGGTTGTTGCATGTGTGTGCTCTGCTTGATCATCTCAGTGCGTGGCCACAATCCAGAATGTAATTGTTATAAAAGTAGAGGAGACCATCAGTACGTAGCATTGGTTAGATACTAGTGGAAGAATCCCCCTGTCAATATTAGGGCGCTTGTATCGCCTTACCTGCTGTCAATGATGGAGCAGATCTGTATGGCAGAATCCTTGGCGCACTCTGCGTGAAACCTACAGCTCAGGCTTATGTCTTAGGACATGTAAGACCTCATAACCAACCTGTAGGCTTTAGTACCCTGGAAGAGGCAATCTAACTCCCTGCACCTGACATACGCTCACCACAAATACTGTCACCACATAACTGGGATGTCTATGTCAAGTTAATTTGTACCATTACAGGAAACGTGTGGAACAAATAACTTCTTTTAAGATTTTAGGAATAGATCAAGTTTACCAAATTTGATATTTATGCTTTGCACTTTAACATTTTCATTTGCATGATCACCATGACGTTTTTCTCATCCTCGATCACCATTATTCTTTTTTGCTGTATGTGGCTTGAAGTCAAAGTGGAAAGGGCTATCAAAGGTAAAGGATGTGTTGTAATTGTGCGTGTGGTGTGCAGTGCTTAGCCCATTACTTCCCTCGTGCATTTTTAGTTGTTGTTCCTGTTCATTAATGCATGTGCCATATTTTTGTGTCTCCGTGCTGTTACTTTTTAATGTGGGGGTCGGAAATGACATTTAAAAGATTTTTTGATGGGATTAAACATAACTAGGCATACATTCTAAGCAATGGAATGTGTCAGGTTTCCAGCACATTGTTTTTTTCCCTTGAAATATTGTGTTCATATTGTGAAGCGAGAGACCAGAGATTGCACTTACAAAGTTGGTAAACAGTACCACAATGCGTGTACATTGATAATGCAAATGATGCATTAAAATGTTTAGGTAAGCTCAAGATGTACGCTGCAGATTCCCAGACCTAGATAGATCTGGGAAAACTGTGGCGCATGTCTTTGAGGGACGTCTTGACCTACCATGTACGCCATCCAGAGACGGCGTACGTTATGGTGCAACTGAGAGCACTTGCCGGGGGCTCAGAAGTGAGGGGGACTCAACCGAGTGCAGAGCAAAGGGCACTTTTGATTTGCCCATGAATGAGGGGGTGAGATATTTTCCAAGGTCATGTTGTTCACATAGAAAATTCCTTAGAGAATTGACACTAATTGTTCACAGAGCATGCCCCCTTAAAGATCTCCTTCTGTGCATTCCGTGGCATCCGTTTTTTTTTTTTTTTTTACAAGTAATCACTAAGAATAATGTACATATTTGTTTTACAGATTTCCTGCATGTCTCCTGCATGGCCCCTTTGTAGACAAAGATTGTTGCTGATAAAGCAAATTGTGGGTAGCCCAATGATGCAGCATGTGATCCTTACTGTAAAAATCCCTGCTGGGCAGTGGGATATCCGGCTGTTTTAATTCAGGTTGGCCTGATGGATCATTCAACCATACAGGCCTGAAGCAGCGCTGAGGAAGAATGCAAAATTCACTGATAGGCACAGGACTGTATTCCGTAAATAGTGATGTGCTGCTGTGGAAAAATAATGCTTCGGAGCCCTGTGCCACACCATGAAAAGAGAGTCTGAGTCACTTGCTGCACTTGCCTACTTTGTGCAATTCAAGGCTATTAGTAGAATATTTCCCAGGCACACATTTCAGTTTCTTTTGTAGTCAGGGTTGGTCTTAAGCAGGAGGCAGAGTTTCATTGGATCAACTCAGTTAGTCTCTGAGGTAACCAAGAATAGAAGCACAGTTATTTCTACCTCAGGTTTGGGTTCTCCGTATTCTTCATTATAGCTGTATGTAATGTGAAGAGCTGGGCACCATTTCAGAATTATGCCTGTGTTCTTGTTGCCTTACTAAACTCCAAGAAAAAAAAAGTTTAAACCAGCTAGGCCATCAAGGAGCATCAAAGTGTTGTTTTCCATCACAAGCCCTTTCACCATGACTGCTGCGATCAGTCTTAAACAGCAGCAACACATGCCATACACTAAGCGGTAGTACCACCCATCTCCAGGTCCAGGTCCAGGTCCAAATCCTGATGTTATCTCCTTAGCATCTGCCCCAAGAATCTGTACACTTGCACCTACTTTAATGATGTGATCCACCTACGAAAGCAGAAGTGCTGCCCGATGACTGTCCCCCACTGCAAACAGCATCCCCAAACCTCCAAGCCGGAGAAGCTTTACCATTTACCCTCACCAGCCTGTCTTTCCTAGCAGAATTAATTCCTTCTCTGACCATTGGGCAGCAGAGTCTTGGGTAGGATTACTATTGTTTGTAGGAGACACACTTTGAACCCCAGTAAACTTGATGCGAACCATAGATCTCATAAAGAAGTGCAGCAACAGGTAGCCACACAGGTGCCATGCAGGGAGCCAGACTCTCATAACCATTAGAAAGATATGTGTGTTTCCATTTTTCCTTACGCCTTTTGAGGTGATGCTGATGAGGGTTTTGTGATGGCATTGAGGTCATTTGGATTTGTTTTAACTTGTGGTGAGTTCTTGACAGGAGCAAGATCCAATAATGCAAATGACCCCAACATGTTCCAATCAGATACCTGGGAAGGGTTTCTTAAAATAAGTGTGCCCTGTTCTTCAAATAGAGCTGAAATCCTGGTGCATCACCCGATGCACCCAGTTCCTTCCTCCTTATAAACACAAGTGCTTAAATAAATGGTCTGAGCTGTGAGCACTTGTAATATATTCTATGTTAATGCCTAAAACCAATGTCTACCTATTAAAACATGGATTATGACGGTAAATCTACAGTAATAGATTTATCCTATTCTGTCCCGTAAGTTCATTATTAATGGTTCCTGCAACAATGTAGCTTGATTGAGGCTGTGCAAAGTTGAACTTTACATAAATGCAATTTACAGTATTTGTCTGGAGGGTCTTGGGGGTAAATAGGTGGGTTAGAAATAGTTTAAAGCACATTTGGATTAAACAGTCCGTGATAAAAAGTATTGTCCCAACAGCAATCAGAGAAACGAAGGAAGCTCTAGAGAACGTCAGCGTCTCGGTGGAGGTGTTGAAGGAGAGGACAGAACGGCTCCAGGCTAATTTAACTGATACAAAAGCCAACCTGAGCAACACGCTCGCTGATCCCGCGTGCTCACACGCGCAGGCCGCCCCAACTTGCAACTCTATCAAAAATTCATTAAAAGAATTGAACACCAACGCCAACTTCAGCGGGGTAAGAACATGTTTCTGTATTGTGTATTGGACGTGTAGAATATTTCATGTGATTTATCGCATTCTTTTGATTTAATGGTGTATGGTGCTAGGCCAACGAGGCTTCAGTGAACCTGACAGCATTGCTGCCTACTTTTATTTAACACAGTATTTTTGCTACATATCAATTTATTTTTGCTGTATGTGGCTTGAAGTGAGAGTGGAAAGGGCTATCAAAGGTAAAGGGTATGTTGTATTTGTGCATTTGATGTGCAGTGCTTAGCCCATTAATTTCCTTGTGCATTTTTTGTTGTTTCTGTTCTTTAATGCATGTCAATCAATCAATCAATCAATCATGTCACTTATAAAGCGCACTACATACCCGCGAGGGTCTCAAGGCGCTGGGGGAAGAGGGGGTGGTGCTGCTACTGATCGAAGAGCCAGGTCTTGAGGAGTCTTCTGAAGGCCAGTAGGTCTTGGGTCTGTCGGAGGTTGGTGGGGAGGGTGTTCCAGGTCTTGGCGGCGAGGTGGGAGAAGGATCTGCCGCCGGCGGTCGTTTTCCGGATGCGGGGGACTGTGGCGAGGGCGAGGCTGGTCGAGCGGAGCTGGCGGGTGGGGGTGTAGAAGCTGAGTCGTCTGTTGAGGTAGGCTGGTCCGGAGTTGTGGAGTGCTTTGTGTGCGTGGGTGAGGAGCTTGAAGGTTATCCTCTTGTTGACAGGGAGCCAGTGCATGTCTCTCAGGTGGGGTGTGATGTGGCTGCGTCGGGGGATGTCGATGATAAGACGTGCAGAGGCGTTCTGGATGCGTTGCAGCCGTCTCAGGAGCTTAGCCGTCGTTCCTGCGTAGAGGGCGTTTCCGTAGTCCAGCCTGCTGGTGACGAGGGCCTGGGTGACTGTTTTTCTTGTTTCGGTGGGGATCCACTTGAAGATCCTGCGGAGCATTCGGAGGATGTTGAAGCAGGATGAGGAAACGGCGTTGACCTGCTTAGTCATGGAGAGGGTGGGGTCGAGGATGACCCCTAGGTTGCGTACGTGGTCGGTGGGTGGCGGGGCTGTTCCCAGTGATGTTGGCCACCAGGAGTCGTCCCAGGCTGAAGGGTTGGAACCAAGGATGAGGACCTCCGTCTTGTCCGAGTTCAGCTTCAGGCGGCTGGTCCTCATCCATTCGGCGACGGCCTTCATTCCTTCGTGGAGGTGGGCTTTGGCGGTGTGAGGGTCTTTGGTGAGGGAGAGGATCAGCTGGGTGTCATCGGCGTAGGAGATGATGTTGAGGTTGTGCTGTCGGGCGACGTGGGCGAGGGGTGCCATGTAGATGTTGAACAGCGTTGGGCTGAGGGAGGAGCCTTGGGGTACGCCGCAGATGATCTTGGTGGCCTTGGATCGGGATGTGCATATTTTTATGTCTCCCTATTGTTACTTATTGTTGTTTGATTGGATTAAACATTGTAGTGTGGGCAGGGCCTCATGGGCTAGCGCGCAGCGGCAGCAATAACAGCACACAGGATACTTGGGCTGGAGTGTAACTGACCCACCTCGAAACCAGGCAGGCTTTTTATTAACTGGGCAGATGTCATATACGGAATGTACCTCCGGGTAACCTTCCCCTTGGGTTATAGTGGCAGACACCCCTCGACCAATAGAGCGTCCCAACACTCCCATAACATTACAAACATAACTAGACCTGTATTCTAGTCAATTGAATGTGTCAGGTTTCCAGCACACTTTTGTTTCTGTATCATTTGAGACCCAACCCTTCTCTGATGGCCAATGTTTGATTCTAATAACATAGATATGGTTCATTTGGCTCAAGGGCTGATAGAGTGCCCAGTACTTTGTGGGATTTGCATTCCTGGATATCCATAAACAGGCCAGTTTGGTAATCTGTTTCATAATAGACCATAGAAAAGAAATTATCTGGATGGAATCGCAAATGATTCCTACACTCCTGAGAGCTTAGTCCCCGCCTCCTAAAGGTCACCAATGTGCATGACTGTTATAGCTGTAAGAAGGTGTCTGCGATGGGCACATGGCCCCTTAGGAATACAGCATTTACTGTTGGCTTTTTTCAGTACTTTCTTCCTTCATCTTTGTTCAAAGGCCCCTAGATAAGGTGGGGAGACATATTGCATTTGGCTCAGTGAACCATCTTGTCACCAGAAACACATAAAAAGATAGATTTCATCTAAAGTTTTGCTTACAGCTCAAACATTTCAACTCCAGATCCCAAAAGTCAGAGGGACTAAATGAGGAGGTTGTGCATTTTCAGTAAGTGAAGCTAAATTGTGGAACACTCTTCCACTGTCCTTTAAAGTGTTAGAAGATCATAACTGTTTCATATGCGAGCTTAAATGCTTCTCTTTAAACAAGCTTCCTTAGACATCTTCCAATCCCTGTCTGTTGCGCCTACTCATTTGGAACTAATTTCTCAGTGCAAGAGGCTGCTTGCAGCCAAAGTTTATTATATGTTTTACCATAAAATATCATTTTACCCCAACACAAGAGACAAGAGTAGTCAGTTATGCCCCATACAAGATAATTAACAGCACTGCTCAAGTCCTTGATGCTAGCCGCAACCTCCAAGCCCAACACTGGTACTCCTTTACAGCTTCCGCCACACCCTCCTGATGACAGCTGACACCCAAACACCACTCAAACTCTGGTCACATAAAGTGAAGCTCTCCGCTGATTGATATAATTCTTTATTGTATGATTGATTAAAATCTTAACAACAAAATCACAAAGAAGCATATTTCAGTTTGACATTATACAGTGAAAAATTATTTTAAAAATCTGTAAAAGCAACTTCAAGTTAATTTCTTGCATTAATACAAGTGCAAATATGCGGAAAAAGAGCAACGTGCAGTGCAAGTGATGACTTCCAAGGGGAGAGCCCCAAAAGGCCGTTGAGCATTCTCCCAACATCGTTATTTCAGTACACCTTATACAGCGGCATATTATTAAAAAGAGAATCCATAAAAACAGCTACAAATTCATTTCATGAGTTAAAAATTAGTTCAAATATGTGGAAAAAGTGCTACGCGGAGTGCAAGCGATACCTTCAAGGTAGAAAGCCCCAAGAAGGCCAATGAGCATTCTCCCAGCATCATCTTTTTAGGGGATGAGTTCATGGAGAGGGATTTACCTTACTCAGTTAACATGCACATGCGCCAAGATAACAGTTTACTTTGTGGTCAAGGGTTACTGGCTGTGTTCCCTCAATAATCTTCCTGCTATTACAAAATACTTGGCAATTCTTGCTAGCTCCGTAGGAACCTCACTCATATAAACATAAGTCACTATGTCGTTACAGGTTCTCAGGCCGTGCTGCAAAAGTATTGGCCTTAGCAAAAGACACCTTTGGGACAACAGTGCTGGGAAGCAACATAATAAGTAGTTGACGGATTCCGAAACATAAGCATAAAGTCTGCACGGCTTTTGTCCTTGTGCTTTTGATCTCCAGTTTATTCTAAATTCCCATATTGGCAGTGTTGGGAGTTTAGTAAGTAGAATATTCTTTAGTGCTTACCTCCCCATTTGCGCCTTCAAGTATGGCTGGCAGGCGACATCCTCATGTGATTTGCAAAGACCCAGGGCACCCTGTATGTGCCTCATTACATTCAAGTCTAGCTCTTTCGACAGTTGCTTTCCTTGTTTTTTTAGAATACTCTTTAGGTGAAACTGTGTCAAGGCTGGCTCTTTCAAGTTTTCTATAATAAGGTTTAATGTAATGGAAGCATTATGGAGAAATCGTGCCCATGGGCTTCTTGCATCCTTAAAAATCACCTGCAAAGTATCTTTCATAGAGCCTTCTTGGGCCTTGGTGACTGGATGATCATATTTTACTAGGGCCATTTTCCATTCAATGTTCATGTTCACCAACCCAAACTCCAAACTTAATAATAACCGTCTTATAGTTTGTGGGTGCCCAAAACATTTTCTGTAGGCCGCAGTGTGGCATTGCTCTAGTGTGTTTGCAAGCATTCTGGGGTACGCAAGATTCCCATAGTTTATGGATGGTAACAGTTTAGCCCGGATTGCTATTCGTATCCCTTCAGCTGTTGGACTTTGCAGGTTATGGTGAAGTTTTGTTAGAACAAATGATGTCTTAGCAGCCTTTTCCTCAATTGCCTTTGCCTGTAGGCTTTACCAGTGTCCAACAGTCAGAGACCAAGGTAATTATATTTACAGGTTGTTGATATATTTAAGGGGCCCACATTCCATGTCAACTAATGTTTTTTCACTCGTTGTCTGAAGATTAAGACCTTGGTTTTTGCTGTTTCACTTTTTGTTTATAATTTCTTTATTGGTTTTACAACATGAAATAACGTAGTAAGCTGTTACAGTCTATTAACCCTACCATCATAGGGAAGTCTGTAAAATTCCAACAGTTAACTATCCCCAACTCCCCCCTTCCCCCAATCGTCTCCCCCCCCCCCCCACCCTCTGCTGCCGCCCCCCTTGGGTCATGTTTAACTAGGGATTCTTCTCAATTAGCCACAAGTGGAGGGCCCGTGAGTTTTAAAAGTCGCAGATATTTAGAGCATGTGAGCTCTCTGAACTCGGACGAGAGCATCGACAGGAATGGCTTCCAAAGGTCAGAAAATGAGGCTCCTTTATTCGTTAGGGATAGAGAGATGCGTTCCATGGCCAGTATGTTCCATACCCGATGCAGTCACCCGAGGTGTGTTGGAAGATGAGTGGATCCCCAATGCGCAAGAATGGTTTGAAGAGCCGCCCCCAGGGCCAATCCCATCTGACGGCCCTTTCGCGATTTTAGGGGGAATGTTAGGGGGTTGGGCAGGCCCAGAAGTGTGTAAGCTGGGAATCTAGGGATCTGTGTATCGAAGTACTTATCTATGTCATCGAGCACCTGTGCCCAGTAGTTAGCAAGCTTGGGCAGTCCCATAGTATGTGTGTTAGGGTGCCCGGAGAACCACAGACTCTCCAGCAATAGGGATCTCTTGCAGGGTTTCCCCTGTGGAGTCTGGGGGGAGTAAGGTACCAGTAGGTGGCTATTTTAGTAGCCGTTTCTATGCTTGCTACATTGCGCGCTGTGTGTCTGGCCCTGTAGTATATGTCTTCCCATTCCCTTTGTGTGAGTTTGCGACCCAATTCTAGTTCCCACCTCCTCTGGCCTGGGGATTTAGTGACTGCTGGGGGTGGCTTCACTAGATTGTATAACTCAGATATAAGATGGGAGTCCATGTTTTTAGTTAAGAGCCACTTTTCGTATGTGTTTAGATGTCGTTGTGCCCAGGGGCGAACCTCAGGGTGCATCACCCAGTGTCTGATTTGCTGGTATCTATATCACTCGGATTCAGGGAGCGCCTGCTGTATTTGAAGATCCTCAAAAGTTAGAGGGCCTCTTTCATCAAAAAAGTGCCCGATGGATCTGCGACCCTCCCTGTTCCACTAGGAGAAGGTCACTTCACTTAAGCCAGGGGTGAAGTCCAGGTTGCCTACTATGGGTGTTAGTGGAGATGGGAATGTTGTTAGAGCTCTCTTCTCCGCCACCGTATCCCATGCTCTTAAGGGGGCCCGCGTGACACATGAGAGGTGGAGCCTCAAGGGTCTTGCCCTCTTGGGGAGGAAAGGAATCTTCCACAGTGGTTGCCCGGCCACTGCCCTGTCCATAAAAAGCCAGTGCTTTTCTGACTCAGAACGTGATCATTCCACAAACGTTTTGATCTGGGCCGCCCAGTAATAGTCTCTTATGTCAGGAATCCCAAGGCCTCCCTCTTTAGGGGGTCTATATCATAGGTTCCTTTTTAAACGGGGTCGCTTGTCGGCCCATATTAATCGCTCCACCTCTCTCTGTAATAAGCTCAGAGTGCCCGAGTGTGGCTCCAGCGGGAGGGTCTGGAAGCGAAATAATATTTTGGGTAAGATTGTCATCTTTACCGCCGCTATCCGGCCTAGCCAGGACAATGTGTATGACCTCCAGCGGCGCAGAGCGGAACGTGTTTGATTGAGCAACCTGGTGTCATTCAGGGAGACAGTGCTCTGTATCGACGCGGTGAGCTGTATCCCAAGATATGAGATAGCCTCTGCTGCCCATTGGAAGGGATGAGATTGTTGTAGTTCTGAGAGCAAGGGGTCTTTGAGGGTCAGGTTGAGAGTGGAAGATTTCTGAACGTTTATCCTGAAGCCCGCCTCTAGGGAAAACTGCTCTAATTCGGACAAGAGGGCGGATGGGAAGTCCGAGGATTCTCCAACGTTGCTATAACGTCATCTGCGTATAGACCAAGAGTGTGCTCATCTCCTCCAAAGCGTAAACCTGTGTTGAGGGGATTGTCACGGACTCACTGGGCCATTGGCTCCATGTACATCACAAAGAGTAAAGGAGAGAGCGGACACCCCTGGCTGGTACCTCTTTGAATGGGAAGAGAGGTAGATATGTAACCGTTAACTCGCACCGATGCCACTGGCTTTGTGTAGCCGCTTAAGAACCAGTTAATGAATCAGAGCCTAAAGTTATGTTATGTTATAACGTTTTGTAGAGCGCACAGCTGCCCCAGCGAAGGGGCGTCCCTGCGCTAAGCAACAGAAAGGAGAGCTGCAGAAAATGGAAGACCTGCGGCGGAGGGAAAAGATGGGTCTTGATGGCCTTACGAGAAGCAAGATGATTGTTAAAGCTGCAGATGGAAAGAGGCAGTGAATTCCAGAGTTTAGATGCCAGAACACGGAAGGAACGCCCACCAGCCCGCTCCCTCCTTACCCGGGGAACAACCACCAGATGATGACCAGTCGAGCGGAGCTGACGAGTGGGAAGATAACGTGTCACCAGATTGGCCAAAATACCAGGGGAAGAGAGATTCAGAATTTTAAAAGTGATGCAGAGGGCCTTGCACTCAACGCGTCTAGCCACCGGCAGCCAAAGTAGCCGACGGATAGCATTAGTGATGGAACAAATTCTAGGAAGGCCGAGAAGAATTCTGGCCGCTGCATTCTGGACCCTCGGTAATCTCAGAATCTCGGATTTGTTGGTTCCCAGGTAGAGCGAGCTGGCATAGTCCAGTCTCGATAGGACAGAGGCTTGGACAATAACCTGTCTAGTGGGCGGATCAAATAAGCCTAACAGCGGTTTGAGACCCCGCAGTATGCCAAAGCACGTCCCTGACACTTTCTTGGTTTGAACTTGAAAATTTAGGGCCGGATCTACCCAGACTCCGAGGTTTTTCACCACCTGTTATGGTGCCGGCGCACAACCAGTGTCGTAAAGTGTCGTAAGACTTCCTGTAGGCAGGGCCAGTACACACTGTCGAACGCTTTCTCTGTGTCAATGGAGAGGAGCATGCGTTCTGTGTCATAACACTGCGCTTTATCGATAGTGTGGAGTAGTCTCCTAGTGTTATCGGCGCACTGACGGTTGGGGACGAATCCTGCCTGGTCTGAATCGATCAGGCCAGGGAGAATGGAGGACAATCGTGCTGCCAGAATCCCAGTGAATAGTTTAAAAACAACATTGAGGGGGGCGTGGCCAAGATGGCAAGCGGGTACGACGTGTTGTTTTCGTCTCCCCGCTCCCGATCGCCCTTTCCAGCTCAATTATCGCTGAAAATCCCCGGAGAGGCATAATTTCGGGGAAGCTCCGGAGCCGACTGCCCACAAGCGGAGCTGGAATTCTGGGGCCAGAGGCCTCTGGAGAGCGGGCGAGGCCAGCGCGACAGAGCGGGACCTGAGTGAGAACATGGTGGCAGTGCCCTGCGGAGAGTGCATGGTCTGATCGACGAGGAGGCAACCCTGGTCGGGTGGCGGGGACGCCAAAGGGCCGACGAGAGATCGCATTCCTCGAGGCAGCTGGCGACCAGGTGCTGACCACGCAAACGAAGGCTCGGATTCCCGGTACGGAGGTCCGCTGGGAAGGGGGTGAGGCCCGGGAGACGGACAGGGCCCGAATGAGGTGAGAGTGGCTGGGCCCAGAGGCAACCTCAGAGGCTGATCCCGGGGGCGGTGCGCCTCGGTGCTTGGAGGTGCTACCAGCGGGACGCAGCACTTATGCGGCAGAACACAGCGCATCGGCCAGCACACTCGGCTGGCGGGGGCCGGAACGTGACCAAAAGGAGGAAGGGCAGGGCCCTGGGGGCAGCAAGCCAGCACGCCGGCAGGGAGTTGCGTCCAGACGGCCCCCAGCTGGGAAACATATGCCGCGGCGGGGGTAGGCAAGAGAGTCCGCCTGGGTACCCACCGCCCTCAAGTCTAGTAAGAAACTCCCTGGACTGCGACGGGCAGTGGTGAAGATAGCGTCCGCCATTTCGACTAAGGCCGCAGCAGAGACAGTGAGGAGCGGTGTAGCAACATAGAGTGGCCTTCAACAGGGGCAGGCAGCGGCAGTGCAGACACTGGCGGAGGCCCCAAAGAGAGGTGTAACGAGGCACTCCTTAAGCTGATGGCCGTTCTCAGGATATAAGAAGCGTGGGGAACCAGGCGACCTTGACATTAGCTGGGGCCAGACACTGGAACGAACAGGGGCTACATACGTGAGGCCGGGACTCGACGGAGCTGTACCCCAGGAGTCATGGGCTTAATTTCATTATAGACACAGGAGTGCAGAGAAGGCCCAAGTGATCGGGACACGGGCACCCACCTGACATAGAGGTGGGGGAAGCCGGCAGAGAATACCCAAGACGAAGTATTAGACATTGAGGAAACAATAGGAGTCTGCAGGACCAGCAGATCAGGAGTCTCACGACGGCGCTCTCCGAGGGAATAAGGGGGTCTGAACAGGCGGAGTTGGTCTAGGAGGCAGTGGACCCGGAGACCAGTTGGTGCGAGAGTGTGGAAGCTGGGCCTACGGAAAAGCAGAGCGGGGTGGCCCCTGAATCTCCATTGGGAGTGACGAATCCGAGAGAGAAGCAATCTGTCGCCCCGGGGGCAGCAGCGTGGTGGGGAGACTGGGCCCTGGGGGCTGCCATCCCTGGGACACGGATCCAGGGGTGGGCACGACACAGGGTCCCCCTCACGAACAGCACTTTCAGAAGGAGGTGCGGACCTCGGAAGAGGGGCGGCTTGCGGTATAGCAGTCATGTCCGCAGTGAGAGGAAAGAAAGACCGGAACCTGAAAGACATGTTGACCAAACTCCCACTGGCAGGCGGAGGGGAAGGGAGATTATCTCCAACTGCACAAGTAGGACACGACCCGGAGGGAGCCGAAGCCCAGGTCACCCGCTCTTTTTTGGAGATGCTATTCAACACACTGCGGGAAGACTTCCAGACGCTGAAAGGTGAATTGGCGAAAGATGTGAAGGAAATCAGGCGGGACGTGGATGCAGTGGGAGAACGGGTGGCTAGTATCGAAGAGCATGAACAGGCCCGAGACGAGGAATTGGAGCAGCTACAGCAGGAGGTGATCCGGCTCCGGGCTCAGCAGATTGATCTCCAGGCACACACGGAAGACCTGGAGAACCGCTCTAGACGGAACAATATCCATATTAAGGGAGTTCCGTCCGGGCAAGAAGGCTCGGATATGATGCAATATCTGCAGGGGCTATTTCAGAGTATATTAGAGGTACCACACAGGGTGAGTCTGCAAAGAAGGGGGCCAGCGCCTACGCCGGACATCCTGGCCTACCTTCCCGGCTTTTAACTAGAAGAACGCATACTACGGGATGCCAGGGCCAAGCAACCGCTCAAATATCAGGACCATCCTGTTGCCCTTTACCAAGATCTTGCCCTGATAACCCTACAAAAACGACGGGAGTTCCGAGTGGCAACAACACACCTCCGGGATCAGGGAGTGGCATACTCCTGGGGCCACCCTTTCAGGTTGATCTTCAAGTGGCAGGGTAAAGACCACCAGCTCAAATCATTGCAGGAAACGTGCCAGGTGCTGGGCATAGAGCATCCGACCCAGGAGGAGGCGGAGAGCAATGGACGCAAGACCCCCGAAAGAGATGGCAGCGAGTCCAGGGGAGGCGCATCACTGAGCACATGACGAAACCAGACCCCACAACCATGGCACAGGAGAGGCAGTTGGTTCTCGAGATGCTGTTTAAGGAGACATATTCCCAAGATGGCACCTGAACGCTTAGGGGACAGTTAAGTGGCTAGATCAAAGCTAAGCCGGGGGGGGGCGGTCGTTGGGAGCGGCGAGACCACGGGGATTGGACCACATTATGCACCCATCATTTTTTACTTCCAAGGACACGCGGATACGAACTGCGGTCCCTGGACAATTTGGGGAATTTTGGGGTTTCCAGTTGGGGTTAGGGAGGGGGGGGGAACTGGTGTATTTGGTATTGGTGTTGCAGAGATGAATATTGCTTCTGGGGGGACAGGCTGCGCGAAGGGGGTGGGGGCTCAGAGAGACCGCTGGAACACAAGGCCAAGCCAACGAAGTGACAATCACATCCTCATGTCATGTTGCACTCTACAGTGAAAGTTATCACCCTCAATGTGAAAGGCCTCAATAATCTCACTAAGAGAAAAGCTATCCTTTCATATTTAGAGAACATGGGAGCGGATGTATGCCTCCTCCAGGAGACTCATCTCCTCTCAAAAGATTGGCACAGGATGAGGTCGCGAACCTTTCCCCACCAATTTTTTTCCTCTACTCCGGATAAAAAGGCGGGGATGGCTATACTGGTTGCTAAGCGTTTTACAGGGACAGTGGGGGATAAGGTAGCCGAAGTCAAAGGACGGCCCTTAGCTTACACATTCCAGGTCGGGGGCATACACTAGTGATAGGATCGATCTACGCCCCCAATTCGGGACAGGAGAAGTTCCCAAAGTCGGCTCTCTCTGAGGTCATGTACAAACGAGCGCAGGACGATTGTGGGAGGGGATCTCAATATAGTCATGGATGCGACTAGGGAGAGGTCAGGAAGCCGATTCACTCAAGTTTGAGAATTGTCTCGAGAAGGGAAGGAGTGGCTTCAATCCAGGGGGCTGGTGGATTTGTGGCAGGCGCACATCCCCAATCCTCACAATTCTCATTTTATTCCTATGCACATGGTACATATGCACGCCTTGACTATCTGATAGGTACGATGGAGATCAATGCAATGGTGGGGGAGGTCGACATTTCACTGGCAGCACTCTCCGATCACGATGCAGTGACTGTCTCCCTTCGGTTGCCGCCGCAACGGAAACAACCGGGGTGTTGAGGGAAAGCATGCTTCACAAAGAAGCAGTGACAAAACAAATCCACAAATGCATCAGGGAGTATTTAGAGGTAGATGATTCCCCTGACATATCCATGGCCACTCTGTGGGGGGCCCTGAAAGTGGTAGTGAGAGGGGAACTGATAGCTATTTCCGCCGCAGAGAATAAGGAACGCAGGGAAAAGAGGGAGCACTTAACAGCGCAAGTTTTAGAACTGGAACGGGTTCACAGTCGGACAGGAGCGCCTAGGGTTTGGCATTTGAAGGCGGCACGAGTGCAATTGGCGGGGCTAGATCTCGACAGAGCTGAATATGCAGCGCTGCGACTAAAGCACTCCTATTACATCGGAGGGGATAAGACGGGGCGCATGCTGGTGGGTAAACTTAGGGCCCGGGATCAACAGACAAAGATACAGTCAATTGAGAATGATAAGTGGGAGGAATTCACTGAAGATGAGGATATAGCGCAAACATTCAGGGACTTTTATACGGACTTATACAGAAGGGAGATCACTACAGGACCACACACGACATCATACTTACAAGGGATCCGCACGTCCAAGATAGCTAGAGATCAAGCGGAAATGCTGGATGCCCCGATCTGTGTAGAGGAAGTGATTGGGGCGATATCACGCCTTAAACTTCTTAAATCGCCGGGACCGGACGGTTTCTCGGCGGGCTTCTATAAGTCCTTTTGTCACATTTTAGCCCCAGTCTTGACGAGATTATTTAATTCATTCGTGGGGCCGGGATCAATTCCTCCTGAAATGCTGGCAGCAGCTATAGTGGTTTTGCCAAAACCGGGGAAGGATAGAAAACAGTGTGGCTCCTATCGTCCGGTGTCCCTCCTCAATGTGGACCTCAAGTTGTTCACAGGCATCTTGGCGGCAAGACTAGGACCATTGATGCCCGGCATAATAGAGCCAGATCAGGTGGGATTTATTCAAAATCGACAGAGCGGAGACAATACCAAACGGATCCTTCATTTGATCGATAAAGCCCACCGTACACACATGGATGCCCTGCTCTTAACGGTCGACGCCGAGAAGGCGTTTGACCGGGTGGACTGGGATTTCCTAGAACAAACATTGATTCACTTTGGTATGGGGGACCGATTTAGAGCTTGGGTGGTGAGCTGCTATAGCTCGCCCACCTCTTCTATCAGGGTCAATGGGATATCGTCTCGCCCTTTTGTCATCCAGCGGGGTACAAGGCAGGGATGCCCTTTGTCGCCCCTCTTATTTGCTTTATACATCGAACCGCTGCCCCAAAGGATCAGGGACAACCCTGACATTACAGGCATTCTCTTCGGGGGGGGGGGGGGGTGGAAGGCATGCAATAAGCCTCTACGCCGATGATATACTAGCTTCACTTGAGTCCCCGGATCGATCGGTCCCGGCATTCTTGGAGTCCTTCGGAAAGGTCTCTGGATTCCAGGTCAATGTCGGGAAGTCATTGATCCTTCGAAAACGGGCGGCAACGGTTTCTTAGGGATCAAGGCAACGGATTCTATCTCGTATTTGGGGATTGAGCTGGCATCGTCTGTTCAACAAACGACCGCTTTGAATTACGCTAAACTCGCCCAACAGATCACGAGAGACTTACAGAGTTGGAGGCACCACCACTTGTCCCTCCTGGGGCGCATTGCAGCGGTCAAGATGTCTATTCTTCCAAAGGCATTATATTTGTTCCAGACGTTACCGGTCTGGCCACCTAAGGGTATACTCAATGCGTTACAAAAAGACATACTCCATTTTGTTTGGGCAGGGGCGCGTCCACGCATGCGAAGGGAAGTGGGGCATTTGAAACTAGATTATTTTAGAGCAGCCCAAATGCGATACCTAGTGGAGTGGAACAGAGAGGAGTCAGAAAAGCGGTGGCTATTCAAAGATAGGGCATTAGCAAAACTCTTGCTGTGGAAGGTTCCTTTTCTGAAGAAATCTGATAGGACGCAGAATCTCCAGGGCTCACCTATCACAAAGTCGGTGATACAGGTATGGGATGGGGTGGCTACTAGAAGGGAACTTACAACATTCCCCTCCCCGTTGACACCTTTATTTGAAAACAGGGAGTTTACCCCGGGGCTAGATGGCAAGGCTTTTTCAACATGGCAAGCTACGCCCTGCAAGGCGGCGGGCCATCTGTTTGATGTAGAGGGGATTATCCCTTTCCCACAACTACGGCAGGACTACACACTCCCAGAGACGGAACGGTTTCACTATTTGCAAATAAGACACTGGCTACTCCACCCAGATGTTCACCCAAAAGTCAACCGGAAATTGACGAAATACGAAAAATGGCTGATTACGAAGCTAACCGATAAAAAACGGATTTCCGAGCTTTATGATATGTTGTGCCTGCCGACCCCCACCCAGCCCACCACTAGCCAGAAGCGCTGGGCGAAAGAAATAGGAAGGGAGCTTACGAGGAAGGAATGGGGGGATATATATTATAGGGCCAAGCACACGGCGCGAAATGCGGCTAGTAAGGAATCAGCCTTTAAAATCGCCTCGTACTGGTACCTGACACCTGCGCGCCTTAATAAAGGGAACCCGGACCGCAGTCCTACTTGCTGGCGTGGGTGCGGGGAATAAGGGACTCTATTACACTCTATGTGGGACTGCCCTGTCCTGTCCACATATTGGCCCAGGATTTTGGATGAGATAGATAAGCAGTTTGAGACACAGATTCCAAGATTCCCGGTATATGTAGTATTGGGGCTGCCCAATCCTTTAACGTTCCCTTTGAAGTCTCACAAGGGAAAGCAGATGGGATTAGCTCTAGGGGCCGCGGTTCAGAACATTTTAACACACTGGGGAACACAAACGATCCCTACTCACACAGGCTGGCTCCATAGATTATGGCATATCCTGGGGATGAAACGCATACATGCTTCCCTCACAAATTCCGTATCCGGATTCAAAGAGGTCTGGAAGCCACTTCTAACTCTACTGTCTGCAGAATTCAATGAGATCACGTGTCCGAAGTACCTTCGTCTTCTCCGGTTAACGGCGACAGACGAATCACCCACCATAACTTGAAAGCTAACATGAAGCACTCTAGGTACACCAATTTTATCATAGCGATAGACAATGCGAACACCAGTACGGGGGAGGGTGGAGGGGTTCGTTTGAACTCTTTGGGATACGTTGGGTTATGTTTCTTTTGTTATCTCTCCTTTCTGGTGTCAGAACATTGAATGCCTCACAAGCATATTGTGGAATATGTTGGATTGCACCTCTGAAAGTAACATCAAATGTCGTAGAACATATATTTGGGCTATGGTGTACACTGCGCAATGTGAGACAGTTATAAAATTGTATGCATGATGTTGATATCAATAAAACAGAGTTAAACCTAAAATCAACATTGAGAAGTGAGATCGGCCGACAGGAAGCACACTGGTGCTTATCCTTCCCAGGTTTGGGTAGAACGACTACCAACGCCTCTAGCATTGTTGAGAGTATAGCTGAGGTGACCCCTATAGCATTGTACAATCGGGTGAGGACGGGGGCCAGGAGGGTGCAAAAGGTCTTGTAGAAGAGGGCGGAGAACCTATCTGGACCCGGGGATTTAAGCAGCTTTTGTTTCGAGATGGCAGTTATCACTTCCTCTATTCTAATAGGGGACTCAAGCGTTTCGGCCTGGTCGGGAGTAATTTTGGCTGTTGCGACGTTTCGCTGGTATTGAGTAGGCGCTTCAGGGGGGAGAGTTTGTGCTGTATAGAGTTCAGCGTAGAACCTGCGAAATGTCTCAGCAATTTGCTGGTCTGTGTCTTTCTCTTCTCCCGCTGGAGTGAGTATTGAGGTGATCCCCGTGGCTTGCCTTTGCATCCGCAGTCTGTTGGCCAATAGCTTCCCGCATCTATTTCCCCCAGTGTACAAGGTGTGACAGAGTCTAAGCGCTGCATACTCCGCCCTGTCTCTATCTAGGGCGTTTAGCTGGGCGTGTACGGTTTCTAGCTGTCGCCAGACTCGTGGGGCACCTGTCCTTTGGTGGATGCCCTCCAGCTCGTGCACCTGCTTCGTCAGGAGGTCTTGTTTCTCTCTACGGGCCTTGTTGTCAGTAGCCGCTATTGCAATAAATTCCCCCCTAACAATCCCCTTCATAGCGTCCCAAAGGATGGCCACTGGAGTCTCTGGTGAGTCGTTTGTTTCCAGGTAGTCTTGTATCGTCTTCGAGATATGTTGGATCACTTCAGGGCAATGCAATAATGTGTCCCTAAGCCTCCAGCGCCGTGGCGGGGGTGGAAGTGCTGTGCAGTGAGAGAGATAGGAGTACTGCAGAGTGATCTGAGAGTGAACGGGTAAGATCTCTATTTACTGAGTGTTCGATTGCACATCCTGCGTGCCTAAGAAGTAGTCTAGCCTTGCATATGTGTTGTGAGAGTGGGAGTAAAAGGTAAATTCCCTGCCTGTGGGGTGCTTGGATCTCCAAATGTCTGAAAGGCCCACTTTCCGCAAGGTCTGAAGTCCTTCCTCAGAGAGGGCACCCGACTGTCCTTGCCTCTGTTCGAATCTGTCAAGTGTATTGTCAAAGACCAAGTTCAGGTCCCCTCCCAGTAATACCATCCTGTCCGAGGACTCGCCAATCTCTCGCACTGCCCTCTGAAGAAACCCCTCCTGACCCTCGTTTGGGGCATAGATTGAGCCTATGGTAAGAGTGTGTGCACCCAGAGTGAATGAGTAGGCTAATAGTCGGACCTTAAGGTCTGCTTGTTTGGAACCTAGTTTCCCGGGAAAAGAAGAGGAGAGGAGAATGGCCACCACTGCTGTTTTGGTGTGCATGGACAAGAACATTTGTTGGGGGAATTTCTTAGAACGAAGCCTGTGGGTGTCTCCGGGGAGGAGGTGTGTCTCCTGGAGGAGGCAAATATGTGCCCCTGAGTTTTCAAGATAGGAAAGGATAGCGCGCCGCTGAATAGGATTGTTGAGCCCTTTAATATTCAACGTGAGTATCTTAAGAGATTGTGGCATGTTGACAGGTGGGTAGAGAGGCTAGGTGATGCACTATAGTTGAGAGGTAAAGCCGCTGTAGATCTGCAACTAAAGGAATCGCTAGTCTATGCTTGTGATGCGGCTTGCGGATAGCTTTAACAATTAGATTTAGGGAGCATGGGGAGACGGGGAGACCCAACAAACGCAATTCAACACAACAAACAGGGAACATTACACGGGAGACACCCATCGCAACGAAGTGAATACTTCGCGAGGACATTGCAACGCAAACACAACATCGCATTAACTTTTACACCGTAAAGCACTGCAACGCTTAAACGTTTACATCGTAAGGCATAACAACGTGAGCCAGCAAAACGCAACTTTACGATGTAAACGTTACTGCGATGGCAACTTTAAGATGTAAACGTTACTGCGATGTTCGGTAAATACTCTGCATTTCTAAATAATTTAGCAGCGCTCTGCGATGTTCGGTAAACATACATGCAATGTGAGAAATTTTCTTTAAAAATGCAGCCACAGTCCAAATATGAAAGTATACTCTGCATTTCAAAATAATTTAGCAGCGCTCTTTACAGCTAACAAAAAATAAAATAAATGACAGTGTCAGATTGTGTCACCAATGGGCGCACAAAAGTGACGGCAACAGACATGTAATGTGAATTAGCGATGTTTGGCATAACGGAAATTCACACAAAAGTGACGGCTATGTAATGCTATGAAAGCGTGGGTGGATGCATGAGGGGTGGATGGATGAATGAAAGCGTGGGTGGATGCATGAGGGGTGGATGGATGAATGAAAGCGTGGGTGGATGAATGATGGATGGATGGATGAAACGGTGGATGGATGCATGATGGGTGGATGGATGGGTGGAAGGGTGTGTGGATGAATGATGGATGAATGATGGGTGGATGGATGAATGAAAGCGTGGGTGGATGAATGGTGGGTGGATGGATGAAAGGGTGTGTGGATGAATGATGGATGAATGATGGGTGGATGGATGAATGAAAGCGTGGGTGGATGCATGAGGGGAAGATGGATGAATGGAAGCGTGGGTGGATGAATGATGGGTGGATGGATGAAACGGTGGATGGATGCATGAGGGGTGGATGGATGGGTGGAAGGGTGTGTGGATGAATAATGGATGAGGGGTGGATGGATGAATGAAAGCGTGGGTGGATAAATGATGGATGAATGGTGGGTGGATGGATGGATGAAAGGGTGGGTGGATGCATGATGGTTAACAAACACACTTATTAATAATTGTTGCATGTGCGTCTTCCCAGGAAATGCAAGTGCAATGTTTGGATTATTTGAAATTTCCATTTTACCATGGATGAAACGGTGGATGGATGCATGAGGGGTGGATGGATGGGTGGAAGGGTGTGTGGCTGAATGATGGATGAGGGGTGGATGGATGAATGAAAGCGTGGGTGGATAAATGATGGATGAATGGTGGGTGGATGGATGAAAGGGTGGGTGGATGCATGATGGTTAACAAACACACTTATTAATAATTGTTGCATGTGCGTCTTCCCAGGAAATGCAAGTGCAATGTTTGGATTATTTGAAATTTCCATTTTACCATGGGATGTTGCGAACTTGGCCCTAAATCCTTTGATCATGTTTTCTATAGCTCATTTAAGCTGTAAAATTAATTAAAGAGAAAACGAAACGGCCTCCATTTCACAAAGAGGTATGTATTTTACTATCAAACTAAACATATGCAAAGAATTTGCATAATGCTTAAACTATTTTTAAAATATTTGGCAGGGATGGGATCCGAACCCATGCCTCCAGAGAAACTGGTGCCTAAATCCAGCGCCTTAGCCCGCTCGGCCATGTTACCTCTTTGTTAACAAAGTACTGTTATGTAAGAGAAATCTTTAATCTGTGTGGCAGCCACACTATCAAATATTCCATGCTGTGCCAATCGAAAAACTAAGGCTGTAGCTGCGATTTCTACACTGTTGCATTCATAAATTCGGCGCCCCTGAGCCCATCCCGGAGGAAGAGGTTTCTCATTCCACATAGGGGAGTACGGTTCATGTTTTCTTTGCTGCTTGCAAGACTGTGATAGACCTCATCCCCAAGAATGCGAGCACACATGACTGTAGAGCTCTGCAAGTTTTGCTTAACACCGTCACAGGACATGACATGAAACTGAATGTGCAATAAATTATTGAGAAAACATTAACTATGCTTGAGGTGATATTGATGCAGCATTCTCTTTTGAATTTAAACGTATACACTAAAGCAATCTATGCCATGCTCAAGCACATAAAAAGAGGTCAAACCCATTCTATAGGTATTGGGAAGCTTTGAATGACATGTCTTCTGATTCAACACTGTGTGTGGGTTCATTGACAAGGGAATAGGAAGCTGACATCAGACCCAGTGATATCTAATGACAGCCGAGATTACGTTCCTTTCTTTTTATCTTATTCTATGATCCAGAGTCTTGAGAGCCTGGTGCGCTACTAGTGAAGCCGAGGTTCTGTTGAGCACCAAACAGTGCTCTGAATAGCAGCCAAAAACACATTAAATGAACAGCAAGACTCACATACCGAGAAGCCCAGGATGACTTAGAGCCTTGAAGGGCATCATTACTCACTGCCAGGTCAACATCCGGTTCTCTGCGTGCACTCGCGCCCGTTCTTTTCAAATGTTACTAGCACTATTTAGTAACACAAATTACATTTAAAAAAATTTACAATTAGGAACAATAAAAAAGGAAGAATTAGCTTCGTGGTGACGGCGGGGGGGGCGTGGGGGACAAGGGGTAGAGGCGGTGTATTTGCGCGCGATTTTGTAGTCTGCGATTTCGTGGTCTGCCAATAGGAATAAACGCATTGGCGTTGAGACGCCATGCGATGTTAAAGTTGGCGAGGCTGGTGACTGTGCGATGTAATAGACGCGTGGTAAAAGCACGCGTTGGGATGGTGCGCTATGTAGCGTCATACATCCACATTACACACAACATACTGTGATTGTCCTGGGTGGTAAGTCCCACAGGAGAAGGGTGGATCCAATCGAGACAACGTGGCCCGTCCCGACGCCCCCACCCCCCTGGGCCCACCCCCTCCACGGAGAAGCTAAGAAGGGACCCAGAAAGACTAGCAATGATATAGCTCCAGGGAAGCTATAAAACAGCAGAGGCCAGTTCTTGCCGGGCCCGCAGAGTCCACTTCAAGGGAGGCCAGCACCGCCTGTCAATCCCTAGCAATTGTTTTGGGGTCCGGACGTAGCCGAGTCGTAGAATGGCCCACCGACATCCATCTATGTATGTCCTGATCCTTGCCCGGACTGGTAGCTGACGGATGGGCCCTCCAGAGATTCGTCCGAGAAATTCAGCAGCTGACGAGCCTGCATTAGTGAGCGTATTTGATGGGTTTTGCCATTTAATCGGAAGATGAGTTGGAACGGGTAGCCCCAGGAGTATGGTACTTTGATGTAGCGGAGGTGAGACGTGATCGGGCGGAATGCCTTCCATTTTTGCAACGTGGAGGTGGCAAGGTCCTGGTATTGAGTGGGTTGGGGCCCCTGGTAGTGGACTGGGTGGCTGTCCCGTGCTTTTTGGAGAATACGCTCTTTTAATTGATAGTCATGGAGGCATGTGAGGACCCGGGGAGGCAGGGGGAGCCGGGGAGGGCTTCCTTGGACCCACCCGATGGGTGCGGTCAAGCTTAATTTCCAGGTCTGCGGTGGCATCTAGGATGACCCTAAAAAGGTCCTTGACGAATGACTCAATGTCCTGACCCTCCGCCCCGTGCGCGACGCCCCTAATGCAAATATTGTGGCGCCTCAAGCGATTCGCCAAATCTTCAGCGTGGGCCTGGAGATCCAAGTGCTGGTCTTTGAGGCGGTCACCTCCTGTTGGAGTTCCTCGATCTCTTTGTCTCTGTTTGAGCTTTGCTTTTCCAATGCGTCGACTCTTCCCCCCAGGTCGTCCACGTTTGCCAGCCGATTTAAGGAGAAGGTCTTTGCCTGAGCGGTCCTTTTTCCCTTTGTTTACTGCCATTTTAGTGTCTTATCCTTGAGAGGAAGTGAGGCGAGTACTATGTTGGTTCTGCTGGGTTGCTGGTCGATGTTAGATCTGTCCTTAATGCAGCCCCAGGAGAGGCGCAAAAGTTAAGGGGAGTCTAGAGACCCAGGACGCCGCCCAGTGAATACATGGAGAAGGCCGCTATTTCTCTCCTTCACAGTTTCAGTTGGAGGGCCGTTTCCCCACAGAGAGGCTGTCCAACTGCAGGCCCCCGCACTCGAGAAGCAGCGTATCCTGGCAAGGCGGTATGAGGTTATCAGTCCTCCTATGTGGCAAAGACTATGCGGGTGAAATCCCCGTTCTCTCAATGTGCAGCCGGGGCCTCCGGCAGCGCTGTCTCCCTACGGCAAGATTGGGACTGGGACCCTCCCCTCCTCCTCTCCTGGGCTGTTTGATTCCCCAGTGACTGGCAGGTTCACAAGGAGGAGGCACAAACTCGGGGCACAGGGCCCGGGAAGGCCGCGGACTCCGCAGCAGGGGGCATATAACTCACCCTCCTGTTAAGCACCGGGTCGGGCCCACATCGGCCTATGCTCAATCCTCGGCTCAACCTCTGCCCCTCCGACTCGGCTGCAGCTTCTGTACCCCGCTGGTGGCACCCAGCGGCCTAGAACAGTCCTAGCCTTCCCTCACAGACCTCCTCGCTGTGTCTCTGCTCCACCCCGGGTCAGGCGTCAGTGCCGGGTCTCTTGGTAGTGAGTCGAATCAGGTTTAATCTGCTCAAGTCCCGGCAGGACACTGCCCCGATTTTTGGCTGCCGATCCCGCCTCACTATTAGTTTCGCTGTATCGCCCAACCACGCCCGGAGGTGCAGACCGGCGGGCTCACCAGAGCAACCGGAGCCGCAGCGATGCTGGGTCAGTCCGTGCCGTCCAAACCACGACCCCTCCACGGGCGGCCGGACTGGATTCTCTTCAGCCCAAGTCTCTCCGGCGGGCTCTGCCGCTGACCGTGCCGGCAACTCCTCTGCTGCATCTGGGGGCACAGACTGGCGGGCTCACCGGGGCCGGTGAAGCTGCTGCAATCCTTGGTCAGCCCGTTCCTCCCAAACCACGAAACATCTCCACGGGCGGTCGGGCTGGGTCCGCTGAAGCCCAAGTCTCTCCGGCAGGCCCGGTAGCTGGGTAGGGCCGCGCCAGTAACTCCACTGCGCCGCCTCACTACTTTGTTGCTGGGCCAGCCTCCCGCAGGAGCTGGCAGGCCGCACAGTGCTCGGCCCTCGATCCACAAGACTCCTTTAGGCTGCGGAACTCGGCGTTTATTCACAGCACCGAGCCCCCAGCACTTGGTTATGTTTGGGCCGGGTCTTCTGGGTCCAGCTAGTCGGTGCTTGGGCAGTGGGCCCGGTCGGTCTGGCGGAGCAACGAGCAGGCACGTCCTACTTGCTCGCCATCTTGGCAATGCCCCCCGCAGTTTCACTTTTAAGCAATTTGTGATGTTATAATTTTGTAGTATGCCCAGTGCTCTCTGCGTGCCAATGCAAGTGTGATCTAATAACAAGTCATCTGCATATTTTATAATTGGTAATTTGAGGGGCCTGAATCTAGGAGGGAAAAGATTCCCTTTTCGACAGCGCCAGTCCTAGGTCTGCAGTATGCAAGTTGAACAGGATTGGAGCGATGACACATTCCTGTTTTAGACCTTTATTCCCTTTTATTTTTGGAGTGACGTGAGTTTGAGTTAACTTAATTTCTGTATACAAGGCTCTTATAACCGCCAGTAGGTTTTTCAGGATCCCCCATGCAGCAAACTTAGCCCATAGGATTCTCTTATCAGTGTCATCAAAAGCCGCACTGTAGTCTACGAAACATGCATACAGCGGGCTCGAAGTTTTTTTTACTGCGTTATCCACCAATAATGAAAGGGCAATACCATTATCCATTGTTGACGCCTCTGGGCGAAACCTCGTTTGATAATATGGGATGATGTTATTGTCTCTGACTTAGGCCTCTAACAGCAATACTAGCAGTACATTAGCAAAGGTTTTCCCCTCCACATTCAATAAGGCGATTGGTCTGTAATTCTCAGGTATTGTATTATCGCCTTTTTCGTGGATTGGGTGCAAGTGGGAGACTTTCCATGAGGCTGGAATGTTATATGACAGGATGCATTCTTTGAAGAGAATGGGCATATAGGGTGCCCATAGATTCACGTCTTTCCTGAAGATGCTTTCCGGCAGGCCATTTGTCCTGGGAGTTCCCTCCTTGCGGATTGATTGAAGTCTTTTTTTTTTGTTTTCTCCTCACTTAAGTCAATTTGTTTCACTTTATGTTCTGCAGCGTTGCCAGGTATATCATCCAAAATGACGTTAATTTCTCATTGACAAAGTATATGCGAGAGATGTGATCTATCCATTTTTCTGCATAAATGGCATTCTCTTTGCCGGTAGTTTAGTTAAGCAGGCCATTTACATATTCCCACAATTTCAGTGACTTGCACGGCACAAGTAGGAATATATATATATATATATATATATATATATATATATATATATATATATATATATATATATATGTTATCCACCAAATTGCCCAAGCATGCCCGGCTGCACTCGACTGCTGCTAGAAGTTTATTAACCTGGCGGCCAGCTAGTTCATGCCAGATTCAATGTCTCAATGCCTGACGCGTTTCGAAGTAATAACTTCTTCCTCATGGGCGGCTGCATAAAGGTCATCAGGAAAGCCAGCATGCCATCTATATTTATCTTGTCCCGCCCTTAGTGGGTGTGGCTTAGTGCCCAGGAGCACGCTGGAACATGTAGTTACCCTCAGTGGGTTCCGTCGGCCTCATGGCAGCAGTAGTTTCATACCCTCAACAGGGCTCTGGTTAGAATGCTGGTCCTTTTATGCCCCAACAGCAGTGCCATATCGGTAAGGAATCGTTCCCACCACAGCCTCTCTTTACATCCTGAGATGGTGCAAGCCGAGCGCGGCAGAGCTGCCGCGTATAGTATTATCCACCAAATTGCCCAAGCATGCCCGGCTGCACTCGACTGCTGCTAGAATTTTATTAACCTGGCGGCCAGCTAGTTCATGCCAGATTCAATGTCTCAATGCCCGACGCGTTTCGAAGTAATAACTTCTTCCTCATGGGCGGCTGCATAAAGGTCACCATGAGGCCGCCAGGTTAATAAACTTCTAGCAGCAGTCGAGTGCAGCCGGGCATGCTTGGGCAATTTGGTGGATAATATATATATATATATACACACATATACACTCTTCCTCTGTGTATTTTTGTTTTAACACCCAGGCTGTCCTTTTGTTTTCTCCTTGCCTCTTTTAGGTCCATCTTTAGGTCGATTGTCCTTTCTGTCTCTTATACCTAATTTAAGCCTTCTGACACAGCTTTTTACTTTGTTAAAATTCTTTGTCCTTACTGTAAACTTTGTGCGTACATTTTGTGGGCTGTTATGATTTATTTTCGAGCTCATTGAAAGTTAGTGCTGCCTGCCGATCTCTCATTGAAATGCCCCAATCTTTTGCTATCAGGGTGGATTTTTGAACAAGTGCAAGAGGTCTATGTAGTGCTTTCCACATATTTATGTTTGCTGCCAGGCCCCATATTATCCTTTTCAATAAAGGGTTAGCTTCGGCAGTCGGGGGTTGGCCGGCTGGGATTACCTGGGTGTAGATTTTAGAGCACAAGTTGATTTTAGTTGTCAGGGTGTGATGGTCACTTTCAGCTCTACTTGTGACCTCGCATTCCGTCCATCTGTATGCAGGTAATTGCTCAAAAACACATAGTCCAGTGTAGAGATGTTTCTAAAGGTGGTCTGTCGCCTCCCTACTGATCGCATATATGCAGGTCAAGGTCTTTGATGCAGACCTCTAGACAGTTTTTATTAGCATCCTTCTGAGCTGCTCCTGGTAGACATAAGTTTCCCGTATTAAAGTCACCTGCCAAAATAACTTAATGACCAGGATGCTGATAAAGGGGCGCCCGAATCTGGTCGCAGATGTCTATAGTGACCTTCTTTGTCACCTTCTTTTCGTAGGTTAATGTAGATATTTAAGAGAATGATAGATTTAGATTGTCCATCCAATGATAGTTCGAGTGCCTGCAGATCATGATTAGATGTTTTTAGTTTTTTTATTTTAAAGTGAAGATCAAGTTTTACAAAGGAAGAAAGGTCGCCGGAGGGTCTTCCAAAGTGGTTCTTCCTCTGTGCTTTCTTATGTATTGCGTGGTAGCCTGTGATTGATTAAAGAACAGTAGCCTAGTTTTCCTGCAAACACAGCAGATTTCCAGTGCTCAGGAAGTGAAGAGCCTCTTTTTTCTCCCAAAACAGTGGTCAGTCCTGCTACATTCCATCTTTGACTGGACACTAATCAGCTAGGAGTAGCACTAATACAGATTGCACCTTCTTCAACTCCAAGACCCACAAACCCCAAAAGAGAAAAACGGCATGGAACCAAGATAAAAATGTACTTCATTGTAAACAAATAATACAAATACTTACCACCCACAGAATAAAAGACCAAAAATGTCAAATGTGAGGACTGGTTGGGAGCCCAATTGAATTGAGAAGTAATTGGGTCTCAACTGTATCAATTGAGGTCTTTTACTACTAGGGTCCAGGGGACCCTGTTATATTGTTGCCCCGAAATTAGAACAAAAAATCGGGAAACGACCTTAACGCGGTCAAAACACTGCAGTACATTTAGATCGCTGCTTTTACAACGCAAGTCGTTACCACGACTTGCACTGGAGGGCGTTCTAGACTAAGGAATAGTGTGATTTACTATTCCAACACCTTCCCTACTGTACGTAGGCTGGAGTTGGAATAGTAAATCATACTATTCCTAAGTCCAGCGCCCTACAGCGCAAGTCGTGGTAACGACTTGCGTTGTAAAGACAGCGATGTAATGTACCGCGATCTAATTGATCGCGTTGTTACATCATACATCCCAAAAAATCATGCATACCCCTTCAGCACTTTACTCTCAATGTAGCAATGCCAGAGCAGTCCCAGGCCCCCTCTGGGAGGTGAAGTGGGTTCGAAACTCAGAACTCAGTAATGCACATAATAACACAATGAAATCGGGGACGAAGTTTGCCTGGCCTCAAGATGGCCGCACTTTAGGCGAGCTCCTGAAACCGTCGATACCATCCTACAGGAATCCTTTGCAATCCTTTGCTAAAACGTGCACTACGGAGGCGGACTGAATGGCACTTGCCAGACGCAACAGAAAGATACCCCCATGAGCACAATCTATGCCGGGGAACACGATCTCATGGCCCCGCTAAGTGTGCGACGGCGTGGCCTACCTGGTGACGGAGGCTGCGTACCTCTATTTTGCTGAAGGCGGGGATCGCAGCGGACGCCCATCGAACCGGCATGAGGACTGGGTGCCCCGAGGGAAGAAAGTGTGCCCTGGGGTCGCCCTGAAGTCGGCGATAGTCGAGAGTTCCGGTGTGGCGAGGCGCTGCTGACGGTATTGTGGCCTGCCCAGCTGTTGACGCATGTTAGATCGAGGACCCCCCGACCCCGGAAGGGCAATGGAGAATCACCGATCGCCGGGGTCGCGGCGCTGCAGCGGAAGGCTGGAAAAGCTGTGAGAGCCCCACCGAAGCAGTGGGCTGGTTAAATTTATCCCAGACCAGCGCTCGAGAGCAGCCTGCAGGCCATTAACGCATAGCGCCAAGCCTACACACGCATACAGTGCGGGCCAATCCAGAGGCGCTGTGCCCTCCCCTGAAGTGATCCTGTAGTTAAACACATGGCAGCAACCGGCTTGCTTTTCTACCCGTGCCAGTTTGCACAATAGAATGAGCATACAGCATGCCTGTATGCCCCACATCTGATAGTTGGCACTAACTGATGACTGCAGAGGTCAGCAGGTTTCGTAATTGGGGGATTGGTGAGTCACATAGCTTACACAAGCTGATCCTGGCGTCGATCCAGGCTGGGCGGTGGGGGCTGCCTTGTAGCTGATTGCCTGCTCAACACCACTGCTGCAGCCACGGATACTGGCAAACACCTGGAGGGGCAGGCACTGCTCCTTAGTATAAAGCACTGACTGGTATACATTAGATATTGGTGCAGGCCGTGATCTCTCTGGAATATTAAAGGCATAGCAAAAAGGGCAGAATGGGGAAATTGGATAAGATGCAATCCAAATTATAATTTGAACAGCGCAAATCCTCTAGAGTCAGAGACAAAGATACAGAGCCTGAATTGGAGGAGCGGGCACCTCGGGATCGGAGCTGGGGGGGTGACTTGTGTAAAATACTGGAGTCAATGCAGCAAAGCCTCTCCACAATTGATGGGAAAATTGACTCTCTTTCGTTCCGCATGGATCACATGACAGAATGCTTAGATAAACATGTGGAAAGAATTGATATGGTGGAGCGCAGAGTTTCGGAGGCGGATAACCAACAAGTAGAAACCACGAAAGCTCAGAAGCAAATAGGTAAACTGCTGGACACATTGCAATCCAAAGCTGAGGACCTGAAAGTGTGTTCTAGACACAACAATCTACCCATAGTGGGCCTGCCGGAATCCACATCAACAGTGAATATGGAATTGTTTGTGGAAAAACTACTAACAATGCTGCTGGGCCAAGACACCTTTTCACTGATGTTTGTTGTGGAGCGCACGCATCATTCATTGGCTACACGACCACTGCCGGGAGCGCCCCTGTGCCCACTCATAGCCCGAATACTGAATTACAGGGATAGGGACGCAGCGTTACGCAAAGCAAGAGAATTACAGACACTGATATGAGGGCTCCGAGTTATCCCTGTATCCGGACTTCACCCCTAAGGTACAAGAGGCAAGACAGAGATTTGCTCCTCTGAAACGGAAATTGTGGGACCTAAATATCAAATACGCAATGCTCTACCTGGCCCGCCTAAAGGTCACAGACGGCAAGTCTACAATATATTCGGACCCCAACAACCTACAGCAGGCTATTAAAACCTTCACTAAAGCCAAGCCCAGCAGACAAACACCAGAGACTAACGTAGCGGACGATTTCAGCCCCAGCGCATTGTACCAAGAGGACTGATAAAATGGCAGCACCTTTTTTCATATGTGTAGTTGCCAGTGGTAAGAACAGTCCACAGGTAACTGGCCGGTCACATTATTACCTGCATAATCCCACACCAATGACTACTTAGTATACAGTTAAATACAATAAGATTAATGCTTATCTGCACCGCACAGAGGGAAAAACTAAGTGCACAGATTCAAGATGACTACCCAGCCATGATGGAGAATGGAGGTTAAATACATAGAGTTAAGGGACGTGCTCCCTCATAGTCCATGTCTGAATGATAGTAATGCAATGGATGTGAAACATAAGGTTAACAGATGGTCGAGGTGAAACCAAAGCTCAAGCAAGCTGTCTGGCTTACACCGCCCTCATGTGTAATACACATTGTGTTGGGGGGATAGTTGGGATGTTCAAAGGGGTTATGGGAGGGTGGGATTGAAAAAGACATGTTGTAGTTTGGGGGACATTACGTGGGAGGGGTGGGGGGTATGTTATTCATGCAAGTGTTCAGTAGAAGTAGCCATGATGACAAGATTACGAACAATTTGAGATGCAGCAAAGTTACAGTAGGATTAGTTGCATATTATGAGCGGGAGTGACGGTCGTAATCAGAGCCCGGGACAATGTGGTACTTCACTACATTTTCTAACATGGAATGTTAGAGGCCTAAATGACCAGCGTAAAATACTCACGGTGGTATCATACTTACAAAGACACCTAATAGACTTAGCGATATTGCAGGAAAGCCACCTCACACAGGTTTATTAATGCAGAGAAGAATGAAAGGAATATGTGTGGCAGCGGGATTCAAGTCTCACTCACGTGGGGTACTGATATGGGCAAGACAGGGTTCCAACATTAAAATACAGGCATTAGACATAGTACATAGTAGCACACTGCCGTAAGGACAACTTTAATGTGCGAGTGGTGGGGATATACAGGCCTGATTACGATGACCCTCATTTTTACCGAACACTGCATAATCCCCTGAACTAGATAGATCAAGTGGTCCAACAAGAAAATCTTCATCAGCTGCTAAAGCCATAGCCGCAATAGCAGAGGCAGATGGTCTAGTAGATGTCTGGCGCTACCGCTTACCTCAGGGCAGGGAGTACACACACTACTCCTCAGTACACGACATCCACACACTCATCGACTACTGCAATGCTTCAAGAGACCTGGTACCATTTATAACGGAATGTGTGCATTTGCGGCGCACAGATTCAGATCACTCCCCAGTTAGATTAAAATTAAAGATAGATGAACTGTTGCTGAGGGCTCAGTTGTGGCGTTTCCCACAGTAGTAGCTACTAGATAGAGTATTCAGAGAAGAGCTCTCACAGGAGTTAGACCACTAGTTCAATAGCAACTTGAGTAGCGTCCCCAAAATGGCTACTATTTGGGAAGCATTCAAAGTTTATATCTGCGGAGTGCTTATATATCCAAACACGCTGGGGTGCTCCGCTCCCTTAGGGGTAGGTTACAAAAATTGGAGACCGAACTAACTGAGTTAGAGCAACGGTCACTGAAAGGTTCCGCACCAGAGCTGTTAGCATTGATTAGGGAGAAGATAGATGAATATAACGAAGTAGCACAAACTGAAGTGACCACCTGGGAAAATATCCTACTGCTATGGTGTATGGAGAAGGCGAAAGACCTATCGCTACGCTTGCTGTCTAACTTGACCAGTAAAAGGAGCAAACGAGCTAACAGAAATAAGGGATGAAAACGGTGTGTTGATACACAATGCGTCACAAATAGTAGATAGATTACGTGAATACTACACAGATCTCAACACTTCTCGCACCACTAGTTCAGAGGAATCCATAGACTACTATTTAGCACATATCAAAATGAGTAGGCTGGCGATACGGATAGAGAGCGACTGCTGGCTCCTCTGCGCGTTACAGAAATAGTTGCTGCACTCAAAGACATGCCCAATCACAAAGCTCCCGGCTCAGAAGGCCTATATATATATTTATAAGGCCTATCAAGACTAACTGATACCACATTTGGTAAATTTATTTGAAGAATTGACCAAAGATGGCATTATGCCCTTCACTATGCGAGAAGCTACACTAATCACATTGCTAAAGCCCGGTAAGTCGAAGTAGGAGTATGCCGTTCCTAAAGGGAAAGGAGGAGGTCAAAGCAAGAAGGGAAAGAGGGGGAACCCAGGTGGAAGAAGGATCAGGACGGGGAGAGCTCCAATAAGGAGCAAGGGCCCTCACACACCCCGAGAGGTGTCATGCTTCATCATAGGGCAGCTCCTCGTTGGGCCGGCGCTGCAATGTCCAATGGGCCCCTCAGGGGGGCTCTTTGCTGGAGGTCTTTTGATAAACACGCCAGGAGGCCCTATGTGTATGGGTGGTGGTGCGTGAGATACTGAGTAGAGTGGGTATAGTGTGTGTAGGTGAAAATAAAAATAGCTATCAGTGCTCCAGGAAACCTTTATTGACTGGACACTGTGCTATGGTTAAAAAAGACTGCTTGAGTCTCAGCTGGCAGGACGAATTCAACCTGTTACAGCTAAATACGTGTGGTGACGAGTGAAAGTGGATTTAAAAGGTCGACATTTTTCACACCTAAATTACTCCAAATGGATGTGTGGCGTTTCTTCAGGACTGGGGGGTTGGGACAAACAAAAAACCTCATCTACTCTATAGTATAGGTGATGGTCCTAGGTGTATCCTAAAAAGTACCGTCCCAATAGGATGGATTGGACTCAATCCAGAAAATAGATCTTGTTGCGAAGTTCGTCCTTCTAGCGAACCTGGAGGGTAACAAAGGGAAAAGGAGACGAAACACAACAAACATAGCCATCAAATTAACATTGGAACATCTTTGCAGTTACTACGAGCCGCATGGCTCCCTTAATCATGATGTGTCCATGTGACTCAACGATGCTCGTGGGGAAAACCAAACATGTGAAAAAAATATGTGGCACAGACACCGGTGTACAGTGAGTCAACAGGTGATGAAATAAGGAACATGCTGGTTACATACCTATAGACTCTGATGCGGAAACAATTTATATATATATACAGCACACTGGCGGTAGTGAAACTACGGGCACCACCCGGTGGTGCAGGCAGAGCCCTGCCGCCCCTGCCGGGGTGCCCAAGGAAAAAGGGGCTAGCTAAGAGGGAAGTCCTCACCTCTGGGGGCATGAGCTGAAGCTTCAGCCAGGATATCAGCAGGCGTTCACAGCAGTGATGGACGCGAGTACCTGGAGTGGAAATAGAATCCATAATGGAAATGGAGATCGTGTCAGAAAGGCCATGTTGACAAAGAAACAAGGTGCACACTGGGGGCTGCCTACTCTATGTGGTGCTGGACCCCAGTAGTCGAGTGCTACACGGGTGCTGCACGTATCTCTCGCTGACTCGACAGATGAGGATATCTACAGGGTAGTAACCCATCCCCATACGGCTTAGGGCCAGCAACAGAGTGACTTGGGGCCAGCTCCAGAGTGACAAATGTCGATTTTGTGCTGTGAGTCCTGGTCTATGTATACTGTCAGCCTCTGCAATGTATATAAACCGGATGCTTGTAGGTAGCCTAGCCAATAACTCTAGTCCCATAAAGGAAAACATGCAGCGTGGTAGTAATGGCCATGGTTAGGGGAGGGGGGTTAGTTGATAATATAAGTTACCTCAAATCAGGGAGGGAGGGGGTGATTCATTGGTCCGATCGTAGGAGATGGGCGGCTGGAAACCGTATCGTAGTAAATGTCCTGTTGCCTCAAATAGACTGCAATGCAGGGTTAAAGGCAAGTAGCCGTCTGGGGAATATTTTAACTCGTGGGCACACGAGAAGGAGCTAGCTTGTGGAAGCGCGGGAGGGAACTACGCTATCCAGGTAGGATGCAGCCTCCGTGGGCTAACGGTCCCTGCCTCGGGGAAGGAAGGATCAACTAGCGGTCTGCTGCCGGGTACATAGACTTACCATCAATTAGATGTTCTCTGGTGTGGGACCTACCCACAAGCCAGGATGCTGGGGCGATGTCTCCTACTCCTGCGAGTGGCAGCTAGAGGTAATCTCGCAGTCGTGGAGTCGCAGGAGAAAGGGGACTACAGCAAGGCGGTATTGGGCGCCATGTTGGAGTGGGAAAAAGGCTAATGCCTCTTCACACAAAAGGAAGAGAAAAGGCGGTGCCATCTTGAAATGGATTACTAACAGACGAATCGTAGCCCGGTAAGCCCTCGGGAGCAGTGTTCATTGTTCAGACCGCTGTCCCTACTTAACACAGACACAAAACTGTATGCAAAAGTATTAGCAAACAGGCTCGCTCCCTTGCTCCCATTGGTAGTCGCCCCTGAACAATACGGTTTTGTGCCGGGCCGATCCCTTACTAGTAATTTACGTACGATATTCTGCAGTATCACGTGTATTGATCCATCTGTCTGAGCTGTGGCAGTATTTTTAACGCCGAAAAGGCTTTTGACTTGGTGGAGTGGGAGTTTTTGCTGGCTGTGCTTAGACGGGTTGGAGTAGGTGAGGTGTTCATAAAACTAGTTAAAGTCCTATATGAAGATCCCACAGCCCGGATATGTGTGAACGGATTGCTTTCTGCCCCAATTAAGATTACTAGAGGTACCAGACGGGGATGCCCGCTCTCTTTTATACGCATTGGCGGCTGAACCATTAGCCTGCGCCCTGAGAGAATACCATAGTAATCAAGGTTTATGTTTTCCCCAATATAAAATAATAATAACAGCGTATGCGGACGTCACTTTATTGTATGTCCGGAATCCCGAACGGAACTTGACGCCTATGTTACCGTAGGTGGCGCGATTCGGGCACCATTCTGGACTTAGAATAAATTGGAGTAAGTCGCTGGTATTCCCACTAACCACAAAGACTACCCAACATCAGACAAGCTACCCTATAGCATGGACCTCAGATCCCATACGCTACTTAGGGATGCAGATTCACACTGATCCAGATGTGGTGGTCTGGGAGAATTACGGCTGAGCAGTACAGAAACATATAGAGGAGATTGAGAAATGGATCTGTTTACCATTATCACTGTTAGGGCGTATATCCCTCATGAAAATGATAGTGCTTCCACGTTTTCTATTTTATTTTGTAAACATCCCAATTCCATTGCCAAAATCATTTTTTCGCACACTACGCTCCCTAATGATCAGACTTGCCTGGGCTGGGAATCAACCAAGAGTACAGTGGAGACACTGACCAAACCATACTCAATAGGTGGATTGAATGCGCCAGATCTTGAAATATACTACTGTGAGGCACAACAAATGCATGCATTACATTTGATACATGGCCCCCATGAAGCCCGCATTTATACCCAGAGAGAGACGAGGTGAGCCCTTTAACACTGCCACAATATCTTCTTGGTAAGTCACAGAGAAGATATCACTTTATAGACCCAGGAGGGAATACAAGATACCAACTGCACAGGGCGGGTTACCTACAGAAGATCACACTTCTTTACTCCCCGAAAATGCCCATTGAATGGTGCAAGTGGCTACAGACCCAACAGGAAAAGGCATTTATAAATGCGATGCACGCGTTAAATATAAGAATCATGGGAGACTTTTTTTCGGAGGGGACTGTCAAAACATGGGATCAGTTACAGGCGCCGACAACAGACCTAACACAGCTTACGAGATATCACTATCACCGAGCGAGACAGTCATTCCAAGCCGTATTGGGGGATAACATGCAGGAACCACGGGAATACACCTCGCTAACATATCTACTACAGGCCCGTTCGCCGCAGCGCGCAATAACAACACTATATATACTTATTAGTTCGGGAATCAATTCTGCGCATACGTAGGCGGTACAGGAATGGCGCAACAAATTAGGCATGGACATAACAGAGGAGCAGTGGTTATACTGCTGCTCTATTACAAAAAACATATCGCAGAGTGGTAGACACCGTCTCACACATTTAAAATTTTTGCAAATGGTCTACTACACACTGGTTAGATTGCATAAATACGGACTAAGAGAGGATGATAACTGCGACAGATGCGGGGCCGCAGAGGCACACTTCACACACTTCACACACTTAGCCACACACTTAGCGTGGGACAGCCCTGGTGTTTCGAGCTCAGCAGGAAATTGTGGAGACTCGCATACCTAAGACACCACTGATGGCCCTTCTGGGATACACTAAAGTTGTACCTAAGAGAACTAGGCAATTGAAAGCGCTTGGTATATTAATAGCTAAATGGAGACTTGCTCTGTGATGGATGAAAGTCCCAGTTCCCACACTAGTAGAGTGGTGTACAGACCTGTCCTTTTGCAATACACAATCAGACAATTATAATGCCCTTATACAGAACGGGGATTGGCTAGACAAATTAGTAATTATGAAACATACAAGAGTCGAAATGCTAGTAAGGGGGAAAGGCTGGCCTATAGAATACAGCGATTAATCATCACATCGAAGAAGCTGAATCATTGAAAACAGTACTGGGCAAAGAGATACGTCAAAATGTAAATACTCAAGACGATCATTATAATGTGACTTAACAGGTTCATTGGTGTGGTAATGGAACTTTATGTGATATGTAACACTGCATACTATTGGTGGATAACGATTGCACATGGGGTGGGTTGCTGTAATGCTTGTATGTATAAACGAAATGAAAAATAAAGTTTAAAAAAAAAAACACAATGAAGTCATTGTCCAGTCAGTGCTTTTACTTTTGAAATGGGAAAGTAATTTAATGCACACACAGCTAAATACCACTTGTATCATTATAAATATATACAAGATATTCAACTGGCTAAACAATATACCAAATAGTCAACAGTTGTCAGTGGAAATACCATTTCAACGAGCTCTCCTAAAGGAGAGGCCTCATGAACTAAATAGGGTACAAATCAACTACCCTGAAGGTTTATCACAGACGGGAACGAACTGCATCAATATAGTCAGCAGACATTATCTGGAAGGTACCTATTGATAATTTGTTTGCCCACAGGCACTAACTCATAAAACTAGCATTTTTATCCCTGTAATGGCCAATCGCAACAAATAAATGGCTTTTCACAATGAACGTGAAGAGGCCATTGGACTTGGTCAGAACATTCCAAAGTACAAAAAAGCATGCTGTCTTTAACAAGAACATTTGAATATTTTAAAACAAGTGTACATGCTTGATCATTATCATCAGGTCTCTGTCTAGAGAGAGTCAACAGGTTTTGAACCCTAAAATAGTGTTAAAACATTAGCGAAAAGTCTGTGGTCCGCGAGACAACAAAACTGTAGGAATGCTTAAGATACCTTGTTACAGGAGCCACAGATCCTCCGGCACTCAATCTTTGTTTACCCTGTTGACTTGTAACCCTTTTTGACTCTCCACAAATGGGCCAGCTTCCCCAAGGGCTGTCACAAATGTTAGAAACCAGAGGAGGGTGTATCGCAGGTGCCCGGTTCCTCCTTGGCATCTGCCTTCTCCCTCCTTTCAGAGGATTATGTCAGAAACTTTCTTCCTGCCGCCTCGAAATACATAAGAAATATTTGACCTCCAGAGCCAGGATCCCTGATTGCTGCTTTACTTCCCAGCTGGAGCCAACCTGGGCATGATCCTGGCAGAGAGAGCTTTTGAAAGCCTGGAGGAAAGGAAATGCCTGCTAGAGAAAAGGAACTGCTAGACTGCATCCCCCAGAGGGAAGCCTGCCTTATGAAGTCATCAGGATCTGGGTAACTAAGGAACTGTGTGAGGACTTGCATCCTAACCCTGCTGAAGGTGCTTCAATTGTCATGAAGGAAGAGGCAGACTCATTGTGAAGAAACGTTACTGGAAGTAACTGAAGAAGGACACTGTCTAGAAACGGAGATCACAGCTGTGCAGGAAGGAGAAAGAACAATGAACTTCTAGAGTTCCATCTAAGAGAGCGGTTGCTCTGTGGAGTAAAATGCTCCTAATTGCATCAAAATAAGTGCAGCCCTTATTGAGTTATAGGCTTTGAATTTTCTCCCTGTGTGTACTAGTCCATGCAGATTTCCTGCTGTGACCCCAAGTTACCAGGACACCTGTGACAACACTGGGACAGCCACAGCTCAACAGGTGCAGTGGTCCACCTGAGCAGACACCTGATTAATTATTGATGCATGCGGCAAATATAACTAACACAGTAAGTACAAACACACAACACAATGAATTCCACATCACACAACCTAGAGAACCAACTAGCCTTATAAATAATGTAATCTTTTAAAGTTTTTCAAAAATGAAACAACCTGTCCCCTGCCTCCGAGCAGGTTGTCCAATAAATTAGACCCAACAGTGCAGTCCATCTGTATTGTCGCTCCACAAAACTGGATTTGTAGATTAGCATCACTTGATGACAGAGCGGTACTTTATATAGTTTCAATTAAACAATTTAGAGAAGAGTCTGTGATTCGACTTTGATTTGTGATTTTCAAGATGGTGAAAAAACTATTCTATAGAAATGTTCACCAGTCAATTACATTTTTCTAAAAGGTCAATTGTGATTGATAGGAGTCACTGAATCGCAACATTAAGCAGCTAGGATATACTAACATGTTAACACTTTTGAACCCACCTGGCACCTTTTAAAACATCTATTTCTCAAAAAATACCTAAACAGATCTCCACCAAAAGAATACCAAGTTTTCTGAGTAAAGTTGTACTTTCATACTGTAGAAAGCTGCCTCTGTATATGGTATTATCACTAGGTGGTTATACCCGGCACAGAGTCCAGGGGTTCCCCAAAAGTGTACAGGACTCAATGTAAAACCCAAAGTGCTCTATTTGTGGTAGTATGAGCGAGCAGCCTTATGCCTAACACAGAGGAGTGTAGGACATTTATTGCACAACAGTGATCAATAATGGACACACGACTCATGAAGGAGATGCAGACCAATTTTAGAAAATTATACTTAGTACTTCATTTTAAGACCAAGATCTTTGCAGTAAGGTAAGTAAGTTTTTAATTAAAAATACTTTTCACTTTGTAAAATCGACACTTAGAAACCTTTCAGCACAGTTCAATGTTATCCTATGTGGAAAACAAGATCGTTGTTAAACAGGTAAGTAGAGCACTTACAATTCCAGGACCAAAAGTCAGCAAGGGCCAAGGGTCAGGTGAGTATCAAAACTGCACCACCAGCGGCACAGGGTCGGCCGGGTGCAGAGGTCAAAATCGGAGTTCGGCCCAATGCTTTTTAATAGAGACTGGGGGTGCTTGGAGGCACGCTGCTTCCAGGTAAGTAGATTGATTACAGGGGCTAAGCTTTAGACGACAGGTTAAGAGCAGGGGGGGCTACAAAGCAGCACCAAACATACACCACCAGCGGCACAGGGTCCAGGGTGCAATTTCGACGTTGTGCACCCAATGCTTTTCAATGGGGTTTCTTCTTTCGTCAAAGAGACTGCAGGCATGGCACCGGAGGTTGCAAGAGAAAGACCAACAACAGCAGAGGTAAGTAGAGATGTGGGGGATCATAGAGGCACCATCGGTTCAGCTCACCAAGGCCCAGGGGCTTCGGAAACAGGGATGACTTTCGACGTCGGACTCCTTACCTGAGCCGGTTTCGGTCGGGGGGAGCCTCTGGATTCACACTGCAGGCGCCGCCTTGGAGATCAGGAGAGGTCAGTCAATGCTGGGCACGAGCTCAAGATCGCTGGGGAGACTTCACTGCACAGGTGAGCCACTCAGACTCGACCCATGGGCGTCGGGTGCAGAGGGGGCAGGAGACGTGGATAGGCCTGGATCCGGGGTCCTTGAAGCTTGTTTCTTCTTGGACAGGTCCGCTGTCCACGGGAGATTGGAGTCTTTTTCATAGGCAACAGTCCTACCAGGGTTTTCAGAGGTCACTGACTGCAAGACTTGTCGCAGGTTCGCAGAAGCTGGAGACAGGCTGGTAGGGCTGGGGCCAAGGCAGTCGCTGTCTTCAGTCTTCTCTGCAGGGTCATCTTCTTCCTTCTTAGGTCGTTGCAGACCTGGTTTCTAGGTCTGGGGGAGGCACCTAAATACTAGATTTAGTGGTGTTTTTAGGGGGGTAGCAGGTAGTGCCAATGGGCACCTTACCTGGGGTGACTACACCCTCTATTATGCCACCCTCCTGTGGGATGGGGCATAGACCTAGCCCTGATTGGAGGGGTGCCCCCATCTTCAAGATGGCGGGGACTGAAAGATGTGCTTCACCTCGCCTCCCCCACCTTAGGGGTGGAGTTGGCACAGGTGGGCACACCTCCTATTCTATATGAGTTTTCTTGCTGGTTTTCCCGCCCAAAGTGGGGGTGTAAACCAGGGGCAGCCATCTTCTGCTAGCAGCAGAGGCTGGGGGTAGCATTACAAAGGGGGCAGGCTTTTGAAGCTTCCCTCTTTGAGCACTGACCCATCCTGGGGGCGGAGGTGGGACACCTCTACACAGGATGTGCATTGTTTCTGGTCCCAGAGAGCAGGGGCTCTCTACCCAGGGGTCCAGAAACATGTCTGGCGGTGGCTGGCTGCCTACAGCCGGTCAGAGACCACACCAGGGTTGGTAGGTTTTCAGGGGGCACCTCTGAGATGCCCTCTAGGTACATGGTACAATAAATCCTACACTGGCAGCAGTGTGGATTTATTGAAAGGAGTAGTTTGTACCAAGTGAAGCCATCATGGTGCTGTGGAACTCGAGTTGTCAAGTTCCCAGCCCATGTAATCTCTATGGCTTCCCTGGCACTTACAGTATTTAGGAATGGACTCCAATAACCTGTGGTATAATAGGGCACCCTGCCTTAGGACTGTGAGCCCTGCTAGAGGGATGACTTGCCTATGCCTTCAGGCAGTGCTGGCTGGCATGGCATCCAGGCAGGATGCAGTGTCAACTTTGTCGTTTTCTCACTCACAAGGGCATGCAAGCTGCAAGGGCAGTGGCATGGTCCCAGTGAGGGAGGCCCTAGGTTCCAAGGGTACCATTTATTAGGGGCTTACAGTGAGTAGAAGTACCAATTGGGGGGGTGTTTTTAGGGAAGAAGAACTGGCACAGGGGACCTAATTGGCAGGGACCCTGTGCTCTACAATCGAAACCACATCAAAACCAGGCAAAAAGTGGGGGCTAACCCTGCAAAAAGAGACAATTTCTCACACATACCAAGTTTTGTGTAAATCCATACAGCAGCTTTCCCTGTAGGCATGAGAAAAAATTTCCATGGAAATCAAAGTGTTTACTTTTTTTCCTTGCACGTAAGTACACTACATTTGACATGCTCCACCTTAGCTGTCTACGCTGGTCGGCTAATAAATTTCATTCAAATCCATCCACGGGAAGCACAGTAATAGCAAATCAAAAAATACCCGCCACTCTGTACTACATTAAACATGTTATATTACAGAGTATACACTTTTATAAAGCTTCGAGACATATTGGACTGTTATATATGACCGCATCCTTGATATCTTTTTTTTTCCTGAAATGTAACTAAACCCTGATGGTGTTTCTTTTCCTAGTTGCCTGATGTAACGGAACAGCTTGACCGTCTAAATGATATACGGAAAACAGACCTTACAAGCCTGGTTCAAAAGGTAAACATGTTTCTTCTAGTGAGAAGACGAGTTGAGTAAATGAATAAGCAATTTTCTTTTGTTACCAGAAGTGAATATTTAATGTCATTAGCTGAAAGGCTGACTTTTTTTAAACCATCTCCATAACTGTGGCACTACATGCTCAGTGCCCCTATTGATTGAAAGAGCGCAGGATTTCTGCTTTATGATCCACCCCATGTGTGGTGCTGTGTAAGTGTATTGGTTTAGATTACAGGCCCTAACCATCCCCATGATAAATTCCTGCAAAGATCACAATTGAAAAGAAACATTGCCAGAGGATCACCATTCAAAACAAAAACACTGTTTACTGAAAATTGTTCATATCTAAAACATATATAATTTTTTTAAGTGGGACACTTAAACACTAAGGGGCCTATTCGCAAACTGGGTTTTGTAGTACATTTAGTACTTCTACAGTAGTGCTATAAAAGTATTACAAAGTGCTATTCACAGACCTATGAGTTTATATCTCCACTTCCAACTCCTATATTTTATACCTCTTATATTATATCTTATATCTTTTCCATGGGGAGATCCTCACACCTGTAAGTGGTTTAGGGAGGAGTAAGGAGTGGTTTAAAGAGGCATAGGGAGGTGTTTAGGAAAGGACATGCGCCCACACACAAAAGAGTAAGCCCATTGCTATTCACAAACTGCTCTTCTAAAATTACTGTGGCCAAAAAAGGACCCAAAACAGTACTTAATTACTCTAACTCAGAGCTGGCGTAAGTTCAGCACACACATATCCAACCACTAGTACTGGAACAGGCCTCCCATAAAGAATTAAGGCCTTAGGGACTTAACACTAAAGCCAATTAGAAATAATGTTCAATTAAATTAAAATATTCAAAAAAGTAAAAAATATAAATAACTATAATTTAATGTTAATGATTTAAAAATAAAATGGATTATTTATTTTTGCAATATTTTAACAACTTTTTTATTGTAACACATTTTTATTAAAATATAAGTAAATTACTTTCAAGTAATTCTATACATCACTTTTAATAATTATTATAGGGATAGTAATTGTTTTTTACTTTACGTAGGAAACTATTTTTTAATTTAAACTTGAGAAAGTTTTTTATTTCATTTCATATATTTAAGTTAATTAAAGATTTAATTCAAAATGTTGAATGCTGTAGCAATAGCATTTTCTTTTTTGTTCATTAAAAAATAAATATATCAAATTAACTTCATTAGTATTTTACACAGAACTGTGTGTACTTTTTTTTTACTTTTCCCTTTAATTTACCACAGGAGATTCACTTGAATAGTGGAGATTTCCCTATGGCAAAGTATAGGGAAACTTTTTAAAAAGACTTTTAAACTTAATAATAAATGAGTAAAAATATTTTTATGTTAAAAATTAATGTAAATTAATTTGATATATTTATTTTAAATGTAGAACAAAATAAAAAAGGCTACAGCACTATTAACCTAATCTTGAATTAAGTCTTTAAATGTATTAAATTAAATGACAAATAATTTTCTGAAGGCTAAATTAAAAATTAAATCTTCATCAAAAGTAATAAATGTATTTTTTACAATGTATTAATAAGGATTTAAAGTGACGTATAGAATTAATTAAAAGTAATTTAATTATTTTATTAAATTAATGTTACATTAATATATAAATATAAAGAAGTGTGTTAAAATATTTTATAACTGAATTATAAATGTTTTATTTTGAATTGTGTTTCACATTAAATTGTATGTATTTCTTTTAACTAACTAAAAAAAGTAAATTTATTTTAACAATTTGTCCTATGGGACTTCATTTTATGTCCTTATGTGGCTTTATTTTAAGTCCGTACCTCAATTTTTTGAAAGTGAGAATCCAGTTTTGCCCGATTGTTGCACTGCTTGCCTATTGAATCAGATTACTGTCAAAGTCTGTCAAGGACTTGTGACAGGCTTTCAAAAGGCAATTCAGAATAACTAACATCTAGGTTGTACTAAAGGTACAGCTAACAGCATTAATTCTACAGGGGATGTGGGGCAAAGCATTTGGCAGCTCCACACAGCAAAAGTTAAACTCAGTAAGTTTCTCACCCACAATCCCTGTTAGAGATATTGGGCCTGATTTAGATCTTGGCTGATTGGACACCGTCACAAATGTGACCGATATCCTGTCCGCCGTATTACAAGTGCCAAAGGATATAATGCACTTGTAATACGGCGGGCTTGATATCCGTCACGTTTGTGACAGAGAATCCCTTCCGCCAAGTTCTAAATCAGGCCTATTGTCTGCAAAAAAAATCCATATGTAGGACATACATGCAAGAGCAGAGTCTGTGGAGCTGAAAACTTCGGCGATGTTCTAAAAAATAATGTAACTTAACGCAGAGACAGGACAGGGAGCTTGTCTGTCGAGTGCTTAACAGGAAAGAATGGAAAACTTGGGTAAAACTTGTCAGAAAGTAAGCAAACATATTATGCCAGAAAAGCAGGAACAAACTTAGCTGGAATAGGAGGCAGCACACTGGGAACCAAAGCATCAGGGACCAAAAGACAAGGGTTGGGGAAAGAGCAGCTGTTGAAAGTACTAGACATTTAAGAGATATTTTGTTTAGTTATTTATTTATTTGTAAAGCACAACTGTTTTCCTGGGGCATCCTGGCACTAGTAATGCACACAAAAACAGGACAGAAAAGAACGGAAAGATCCATCAGGAGAGAAGAACCAATTGAAATAAGGTTGGATTGAAATAATGCTAGCTCAAGATACAGGGCAAGGAAACACTGCTGAACGATGCTAGCTGTGGAGCCACAAGTACACTGCAAAGAAGTGTAGGTACAGGAACCAAGGATTCACTGCAAGGCAGTGCTAGTCTTGAAACAGTGACACTGCTAAACAGTGCAAGTTCAGGTAAAAAGATAGTGGCTAGTGCCAGAATGAAGCAAACATAGGTTTTAAAAGAACTTACCATTGATCATATGACTCAGGTGTAATTAAGGTAGCATCTGCCAGCCACAGCTGTCCCAATGACTCCAACCATACTTGGCCTGCGAGGGGTTGTTAATAGATGCATTCTTTGGCAGGAAAAGCATAGGGGCTGCCACAAAATTGGGCATGGATCTGTAATGTAAGTCAAGTTCTGAATGTTTTCCAAGGATTTGGAAATGAGTATTGGAACATGCCACAAGGTCATGGGCTTCTGGGACACATAAAGGGTTATTACGATGTTGGTCGGAGTTGCCTCCCACCGACACTGTCTCAGTCTCTGGACAGACCGACCTCCTGTCGGCAGTTCCTACTGCCTGATTACGATGCAATCGAACACTGTTCGGTCGGATACTCACATTTCGCTATGGTAGCTTGTGTTACGGCCGTAAACCGGCCGTAATACAGGCTCCCACAAAGAAATGGGTGTGTGTGTAAAACCCTGCACCCTGTGGCAGGCACCCCATGGTTCCTGCCCCACAGTGCATGGATTTACAGGGGGGCACCCCCTCGTCCAACAACCTTAGGCCGCGGAGGCAAGAGGGCCCTGCTAGGGGCCCCCAAAGTCGCTTTCCGACAGCCTTTCTATGTTGGAAAGGCTGGCACGGAAAGGCTGTGGGAAACTGACATCGTAATCCCGATGGCGGAAACGCCATCCATAGGTGATTACGGTGTAGTTCCGACCGGCCGGAAAACTCAGAGAGCCGGTCGGAACCACGTTGGAATGACTGGCCGGTTCTCGCTCAGACCGCTGACATCGTAATTTGGCGGTCGGACCGCAAACCGACCGTGTCGGTCGGAAAGCCTCTGACCGCAGTCAGAAAGCTTCCGACTAGCGGTCAGAGACTTTCCGACCGACATCGTAATGGGCCCCACAGTCTTTGGGAGGAACAGCATCCTGGCTATTACAATGCCCGATATGGATCCGAAAATAATGCTAAGTTATGAATATCATCCAGAAGGCTGGATGACAGTACAGAAAATAGCATAGTGTCAGGGATCTTACTCAAACACTGAAAAGACTCACAGGTGTGCCTCCTAGTGAGGATCATGAGAACACAAACACTACTGCAAAGACAATATTTTATACCAGTATTTGATAGGAGTGCAATAAATGAAATTCGTAAATATTGGCACAAAACCTTGCTTCCACAACACACATAATTCAGCCTCTGCAGTGTCTTTTTCATCCCCCCAAGCTTTGTTTATCTAATAGTGTTGATAGTCAACACCGATCAAGAAGCAGATGAACTCAGAAGCCTAAATTCAATTGCTCCTTACATTGTATACTGGTTGGCCATGGTCAATGTAGTTCTGTGATCAAGAGTTGGCATTTTGTACCCAGGTCTCCTCATAATTAGATGCAACTTAAACAAATCTCAGTAGGACGTCTCATGCTGTGATTTGAAAGAAAAGAGCATATATTCGCTCCACTGACTCCAAATGAGCAGAATGTTTAAATTCGAAATAGTGCATATTTTCCAAAGAGCCTTACAGAATCAGCAAGGCTTACTGTTTCTTTTCTCTAAAAATGTATTCTGTTTTACCTGTATATAATTATATAACAATTCATGTGCATGATGAGGTGCCAAACTGCAGGGTTAGCAGAATACACTGTGGGTGAGTGCTTGCTTGGAGAGTGTAGAATTGCAATGTGGTCTGCGTGGGAAACATTTTGGTGTTGTGCATAAGTGAACAGATCAGTTCTCGTATCTTGTCTTAGGTAGCATCTCTTATACATGTAAAAGTAAAAAAGACAGTGAGAACTAGAATGCAGGGATTTTAAGTTGTTTTTTTTGTTTAATGAACTTGTCTCAGTAGAGTCCATTCAGAAGTGACTGGACACCAGCACATGCCATGCACTGGATATCAGTAATTGTGGCAGCTCAAATTAATCCCTGGAGTGACAGGCGAGAACTCCAGGCATGCACTATATACAGCAGTCATGGATGGTAATTCTAGAGTACATCCAAGAGCAACGGGGAGCATCATTCTGGCAATCTGCACAGAAGAGACTGAGGCATAATAAATATAGATTTTTTTCCTGCAACTTTTATTTATTGAGATTTAAACAACACATTTCCAGTAAAATAAACACAAAACATCGAGCAATGCACCCTAGGAGAAATACAGGCAGGTTGCACAAAGATCTTCAAAGTGTTGATCCAGATAGTTCTGCACAAGTAGCATGCACAATTACTCAAATGCATGTAACACAGAGTGCTAAGGACCTCCCATCAAGTGGTGTATGGTGGCTAAATTCCCCACACAGGGAAAGACTGAGCTCCTCCAGGGACATCGGGTTGGGGGACCAAAAGGCACATCAAGTATAAAGGGAAACATGGGTAGGGTGGAAGGGGTTTCCAAGGGGGAGGAGGGAATGGGGCATAACCGAAAATGGCATATTTGAGCACCCGCAGGAGCGGTCCGTGCAGGTAAGAGGGATTGGGCCGGGTGAGGGGGGGGTGGTTTGACAGACGACTACGAGGGAAAATTATTTATTTATTTAATTTTCCCTCGTCGTCGTCTTGCGAATCCCCGCCCACCCGGCCCCAGGGCTCTTACCTGCACGGGCCGCTCCTGCAGGTATGTGACTATTGTCAGCTCAAGTATCCCCTTATAACAGGCAGCCGTTCTAAGCTCCATGGTGTCCACCCAGGATCTAGGGTACATTGGCCATATGCATGGACTAAAACAGAGAGTCATGGAAATGCCCTATAGAGTCCCAGCCATGATATAACAGAGGAGCTGCCCACTGCATGCACTGGTTACAACCAGCCAACCTTTGCCTCATCCCAGCAAATACTGGATACAGGTTGCCATTGCAAATTATCTACGGTATTGATGCAGTGGATGCAAGGCTGATGGTCATTCTCATCAAAGATCAGTTCCTCAGCTAACCAACAGACATGAACAGGAGAAATACAGGCATATTCAAAGCCCTGTATCATCTACGCATGGAGAGGGTACCACAAGGCAGCCACTGCTTACATGTCTCCAGGGTCCCAAGTTTATGACGAAGCATGTATCAGCTGGTTCGAATCTTTCAGTTAATCTCAGATGCACCATTGGTAATCACGGGAGTATTTATCAGACCTAGGACACCTGACCCAATTTTGACTATAAATGTCAATTGGGCAACATCTGGATGGATTCTTGGTACTGCCTTCAGTTCTGCACAGTCTGATCTCCACAAACTTTGTGTGCTTGAGGTAAGGGCGAACCCTTCCAGAAACCACATTGCCGCCGGCAAGCGTATGTCAAGCAGGTAATGCTTTCAGGAAGGAGCACCAAGGAGGAAAATGACACGGAGGCAAAAAAAAACCTGTCGTTTGCGGTGACGAGCTTCTGGATGCTTGAAATATGTTGACTTTGGAACTAAAAGTGCCTTTGAGAAGAAGAACTGGGCCCGGTACTTTACACACTGCAGGGCAAGAATTAAAGACAAGAAGGGAGAGTTCCAGAGGCTGCACAAGGAAGAACAAGGAAGGAAGAAACTGTAAAGATATTTTGATGAAAAAGACACCAGGAAAAGAGCAAGATGCGAGGGATATAATGAAGTTTACTACTTGAAACGTTGCAATGAAAACAGCAGGTAGAATTCCTCTTTTTTATAGGGGAAAAACAGAAAGTTAAATCAAGAATCCATGCTGCCATCTTGGATTGGGAGAAGTACCACAGAAATGAATTACATGGTGGCCATCTTAGAACAGGTAAGTCCCAGAATGCCTTGGGACAGGAAGAAGTGGATCCATGATGGAGACGCTGCTGGCATCTCTGCAGGCTATTCCCCCATGGAGGGGAGTGACGTGCCCCAACTTTGTATAAGGGGGCTGGCCGCCATAAGGTAAGTTTTGATTATGGTGGCCTGTCGTCTCCTCCCACAGCCACCGAAGATGCGTCCGCTCGTTCAAGTAAGATTCGGGAAAAGGGCCCAGGCAGGACGCGAGTCGGGGCAGGAGAGATACAGTATGCCCCCCTCCTGAAACTCCAGGCTTGAGTGGAAGTTGTTTAAACAAGCACTGTACCAGTACTGGGGCATGGACTCAGGAATCATCCTCTCAAGATCATTCATAGGGTGAATATCCCTTCCAAAGAATCAAAAACTATAGTCTGCCACTAAAAATATGAGGGTCAAATATTTCTTGTACTTCAAATTCAAGTTCATTGTTCACAAGAACAGGTATAAGCATAGTAAAAAGACATTGAAAAGGATCTGCTCAACAAGGTTTAACTGGGAAGAATGGAATACGGGATGAACCTTCCAGTTCAGCAGGCAACTGCATCTTAAAGGCAACAGTATAAATGATTTGGGAAATCTTAAAAGGCCCATATACTGGGGGTTGAATTTGTTAAAGGGGAGATGGGACTGCAGAAATTTAAAGGGCAGCCAAATCTTATCTTCCACTTTGTAATCGGGGGCCCGATTACGATGGACAACAGCATATATTCATTCATTCTTTTCTTAGTTGGAAATTTTGCAAAATCTTCTGTCTAGTTATTAGTAACTCTTGAAGCAAAGTAGTAGCTGCAGGATCCCTGACAGAACCTTGGAGGTCAGAAGGAAAACCCCTAAAAGGGAGACCATAAAGACATAAAAAAGTTTGGATTTTGAGTGGCACTGTGAACAGAGTTATTATTGGAGTAGTCAGCCAGGGTGCAAAAAAGGCTAGAAATACAGAAGCATCTATGGTATTGTTCCTGCACCGTATTATGTTTGGAAATCAGTCTGGTGATGAAAATCAGAGGAGAGTGCCACAGTAATCTATAGATATTTACAAAAAGAACTCTAAATACAGGAAATAAACTGGGATCCTCAGTCCAAAATAATAACGTGAGTAAACAATTTCTTTCAAAATCATTTGTCCTAAAGTCTTGGTAGAGGGTAGTCCTTTGAGGGCAGTGAAATGGTCCATTTTGGAAAAAGAGTTGACCGTGACCATGATTATGCGATTTCCTTCTGACCAAGGCAAGGCTGCAATTAAATCAGTAGAGATAGTGTGCCAAGGTTCAGTGGTTACTGCTAAAGGTTGCCAGAGACCCATGGTTCGAGAGTGGGAAGTCTTATTTTGAGTACAAACTGGGCAAGAACTAACATAGATCTCTGTGTCACCTTGGATGGAGGACCACCGGAATAGGAGTTCTAAAGTTGATTTAGCCCCTCTATGACCAGCTACTGGAATGTCATGACACATCTTAAGAACATTAATTTTCAGTTCCTTGCTAGGGATAAATAAGGCTTTCCCTTCAAAAATTAATTTTCCTTGTTTATAAATTTGTCCCTTTAAGGTTTCCCATTCTTTCCTGGGAACCCTGGAATAATTAGTCTGAACTTTCTCAAGAAAGGTTTGTGTCACTCCCACTATCCTCTATGGAGGAAGGATATGTTGACCAAACGTTGGTAATGATTTGGGTATATATGTGAAAGGGCATCCGCTAAGACGTCTTTGAAGCCAGGAATGAAGGCAATGAAGAAATCATATTGTTTGGAAATAAAGCCCAATGGGTTTGTCGGCTATTTCTACATTGTACATTTATAAAGCACTGTATGTTACGATGATCTGCACAGGTTTCAAAGTAGCCCCCATCAAAAAGTGTCTCGATTCAGAGCAGGCCAAATTCATGGCTAAAAGGTCCCTTTCCAGGACAGAATAATTCTTTTTGGAATCAGGCAAAATGTGGGAAAGAAAATTGAATGTTCCAAGCTGTCATCTTCTTGCAACTGCAGGTGTATGCGCCACATGCTCAATCTGAAGTGTCAGTTTCAACTATGAATTTTTTTGTTGGATATGGATGTCATAGAACTGGGACTCTGGTAAAGACTTGTTTCAGTTCTTTAAAAACTTCCTCAGCAAGGGAGTCCCACTGAAACCAATTGTTCAACTTTTCTTTCTTTAGAATGCAAGTGATGTTACTGGTTAACTGAGCAAAGTTACTAATGAATTGTTCTTAGAAGTTGGCAAATCAGAAGAAGCATTGGGTCTTTTTGACATTTGAAGGGGCTGGTCAATCCAAGATAGCAGAGATCTTTCATGGATCCATAGATATTCTTGTGTTATTCAAGCGGAATGTTAGATATTCCACTTCAGACTGGTGAAACTCACACTTCTGAGGTTTACACATTAGATGGTTCTGACAATGTCTGGTTAATACTTGACTAACATCCTGATGATGTATAAGAGGCTCTTTGGAGAAGACCAAAATATTTTTTAGAAGACTACAATAAATTGATTGGGAATGTCAGCTGATCCAGCGCTAACAATAAAAATTCTTCTCCTATATGACTCGGTCATCCAGGTACAACTATCCCTCCAATACACAGATTATATCCATATGACGGTGGGGCCCATAACACCGCATATGCATTCACTCACTCATTTATTCCCTGGATTTCCTCCGTCATCAACCTAGGAGAAAAACAGTAGAACGATTCGCTGGAAGGAGACGGGATACCTCTTTTAACACGACATAATATTTCTCATTGCTTTTAAGGTATTCCGCTCATTGGTCGATGGACCAACTAGTAGGAATCAGTTGATGGTGATTAAGACCAGCTCAATCACAATAACCTTTTAACATTTTTCATTAATCATTGAGCTAAAGAACCACTGAGTCATTTGTTTAAAGAGTAATAACGTTTATATAAAGTTTTGAAGCAAGAAATAAGTTTAGGTTTATTATTCAGATTATTACATTTATCATCATTATAAGAATAAATTAAAATTGCAATGCATACCTATTAGATGGAAAAATAAAGTTCGTCACAGCAAGAACTCCCAAAATCTCTATCTATCTGTTCTGGAAAAACAGGCCTTCTCGTTCATTTCCTTTTCAGTATTTTAAGAATAAAAGTCTAATAGTTCTAAATGGAAAATCTATCCGGAGTAAAAGTTCTCCAAAAGCAGCATCTTATACTCAATAAAAAATATAAAATAGCAGCAGCAGCATCAGCTCGTCAGCATCAGCAGCAGCAACTCCTTACGCAGCTAACAGCAGCCAAAAACAGCAAAAAGCATCTCTCAGCAACCAGCAGCATCAACCCCCCTCCCCACCAAGAGTAGGTCTTCTTATACCCTAATTCTAGCTTACTAAATAAAAATGTTGCATCTTTATGGCGTGATTCTCTCTAATTGGTCCGTTTGAGTCCATATACATCTTTTTATCAAACTTCCTTGTTCTAACCAGTTCTTTGTGGAATGTCCATACTTGCATCGTTTCCCACAGTTCGTGACATTACGCATCCGCTTCGATCAGTCCAACTTGTACCATTTTCCGATACATTCTAGGTTCAACAGTTCTTTTGTCCATTTATTCTTTTCGACTTCTCACGCTTCTTGCTGACCCATCTTGGCACACATTTACTCAGTAAGGTCACAATAGCCTTGACCATGCTTTCATCCTAGGCTCTTGGAGCGATCACGTGATTATTCTTGTTCCCGGCCTTTCTCCTTGTCTACATTTCCTCTCGCGCATGCGTATTCTAGCTCATGGCGGCCATTTTATATCGCTGCTCAACAGGCCTAAGCGCACTATTTATAAAGATAAACAAAATATTGTTAAAATAAAGAATATAAACCCTTTCGTTTCCCTCCCATCATTCTACGTACCCCAATTAGGTATTACCTAGCAAAAAGCAACATATAAAGCCGTCCCTTACTTACCATCGCTTTATTTTGCCACTACACGTTTTATTTTTAAAGCACAAATCATGCATTTCATTATTCTGTTAGTATGCAAATATTACGTTTATGTTAGACACGTCAACAATTATAAGTAGATAAATTTGCACACAAAATAGCGTGTTACCTTTAACCCTTCACATGTAACATACATTGTTGGTTATTTACTTAAACGAACATGTTTATTAATTATTTTTACGTAAATTATTAGGAGGTTAAAATTTTTCATTTATCCTGCTCCATCACAGCAAAGATATGATCCATGAAACTGGAAAATCACTGGAGCATTACTCAGACTCAAAGGCATAACCCTTGTTAGGACACTAATTTATGCTGATGGGATGATAAGCCCCACAGAGGTCTGGTTTAGGGAAGGTCTTAGAACTTCTAATGGACTTTAAGGTACCCTTGATTAAAGGAAGGGGATATCTGCCCTTCACCGTGGCCCTTTTTAGTCCTCTGAAATGAATACAAGGTATCAGTTAATTCGATTTCTTCGTGATAAAGAACATTGAAGCGCCTACAAGAGGGGAAGATCGAGGTATCAGTCCATTTTGTAAGATTTTTTACAAATACTGTCTCATGATTTTCTTCTCAGATTTGGAAAAAGAATAGATTCTTCCAAAGTGAACAGTTTCTCCAGGTTCAATAGGAATGGCACAATCAAACTCCAGATGTTGAGGCAAAGATAACTACTTAGGCTTCTTGAAGAGATCAATGAAGCTATGGTTCTCAGCTGGAATCTTTAGAAGATTTATCAGTTTGGATTCTGGACCATAATTAGCCACAACTTCCTTGGGGGTCCAGTAGTCCTCGTAAGAATAACAATTTGTTTGAGGCATGTGTGCTGTAGATAAACATGCTTTGCATACTCCTGCCATCTAGTGTTGGGTCCGGATGTTTGCAAGTTGTTTTTCTTTGAAGAAGTCTTTCCCAGTCACGAGGTAAGGTGACTCCTTCTTTCGGTGATAGTGCGCATGGGCATTGACTCCATTGTTAGATTGTTTTCTTATAGATTGTTTTCTTTCCGCCATCGGGTTCGGACATGGTTCGTGGCGCTCCGGTTCGAAACCGTTCTTCAGGATCCCCTCGGTGCCCAACCCACTGCACCCTCATTGGTATTGTTTCGTACGCGCTTCACCATTCTCCTCGTGTCGAAAAAATAGGAAAACTCTCTGTCTTTGGTCAAGAAGACATTGTTGGCAGCCTTCGGGCCTAGCCGCGTCGGTCGACTTCCACTCCGTTCCATATTATCCCGTCTTCTGTCGATGGAACGGACTCTGTTTCAATTCTGTCCTCGGTGCCACTCCAAGTTTCTGCGCATCGACCTGCATAAAGTCTGCAACTTGTGCCTCTCACTGGAGCACAAGGAAGAAGATTGCGACGCTTGTCGATCGTTCCGATCGAAGAAGACTTTTCAGGATCGTCGGGCTCGACTAAGGGACTTGCAGCAGCAGAACACTGAACATACCCCGGATAACTTCAGAGAAGATACCGAGCAGGAAGAGATAGAGGCGTCATCAGCAGAAGAGGAGGAGGCCTTCTCTATTCAGGAATTGGATTCGGAACTAGAGATTGAGCTAGAGTCCAAAGACGTTCCAGCGGGACTGGGTGCAGTGAGTAAAAAGGCCCCTTTGCCCCTCAAACTTTCTTCCATCAAACACAAGGCTTCTGGGCCACCCTGCCTTCTGGCCATGGTTGGCACCGAGAGACTGCTTCCAACGCCCCGCCCTCGGCACCGAAACAACCAATCAAGCCTTCCGGCTTGAGACCGAGTCGAGAAAAACTACCATCAGCACCGAAACCTTCGGCTCCAAAGGATAAAAAAGACAGGTCCAGCTCGGCACCAAAAATTTCAGCACCGAAAACAAAGGATGCTCATTAAAAGCCTCCGGAACCGATCCTGGTCATTATGCAGGAAAAGCTGGATCCTAAGCAGAAAAAAATCTACATTCATCCAGACACTGGACACATACTAGCTAAAAATGTCATACCTTCCAAAAGGAACATTCCTTCAGAGGATATAAGTTACAAAATTCCTCAAAAGAAGAAAAAGGACATGGCTACAAGCCCTATACAACCTGTTCCTCAAACTCCTCTACCATCTTCACCACCACTAGACCCAAGCCCTTTAGACATTACACCACAGGGTTCTGTGCACTCACAGCCTGATATTGATTATAGGGGTGCCGATAGTCCACCACCAATGGATGCTTGGAATGATTATAACATTGATCCTCCAATGGATAATGATCCTGACCTATACCCTACAAAGCCATCACCTCCTGATGACAAGACGGCATACCAGGAGTTAATTTCCAGAGCAGCATCATACTATGGGGTCACACTGCATAAGGAATCTTTAGAGGAGGATTTTGTATTTGAAACTTTAGGAACATCACAGAGGACGGCACAATCTTTACTTATATTAAAAGGCATGATACAACATGCTGACATGCTTTTTAAAGACCCTGTACGTGCTCGCATTTTGACACCCAGGATTGACAAAAAATACTAATCTCCTCCAACTGATCCAATTTTTATTAGAGGACAGTTGCCTTTAAATTCCTTAGTTGTGTCCAGTGCTCAAAAAAGAGCAAATTCTCAAACTTCAGCAGATGCACCGCCTCCAGACAAGGAGTCTAAATTAATAGATGTATCAGGGAAACGGGTGGCTGCACAATCCCCCAACCATTGGCGTATAGCCAACACACAAGGCCTACTAGCAAGATATGACAGGGCCCAGTGGGATGAAATGGAGCAGTTACTCCAATATCTCCCAGAAGTACACCGGAAAAAAGGATAAGAATTAATGGAGGAGGGGAAATTAATATCTATTTCTTCTATCAGATATGCACTAGATGCTTCTGATACCGCAGCAAGGGGAAGTAACGCCGGCATTCTTCTTAGAAGACATGCATGGCTGAGAATCTCTGGGTTTAAACCGGAGGTTCAACGAACTATTCTTAATGCTCCCTTTGACAAACTGAATCTTTTTGGACCTCAAGTAGATGAGTCATTTGAGAAAGTGAAGAAGGACACAGAATTGGCGAAATCAGTGGGAGCACTTTAGTCACCATCCAATAGAGGCTCCTTTCACTACTCATTTTATAGAGGAGCATCCAAAGGTAATTCCTCTGATCCCAATGTGTCCTCATACAGGTCAAACACACAATCCTCGCCATCAAGTGTTTTCTATAAAGGCGGGTACAGAGGAAACAACTTCAAAGGCTGAGGTAAAGGCACACCAACACGTACCTCTCCGTCTCCCAACAAACAGTGACTTGCCTACAATTCCCCCGACCATTTTACACCTGTCGGTGAAGACTACAACAATTCTTTCCCATTTGGCAATCAATAACATCAGACAAATGGGTATTAGACATTATCCAACGTGGCTATTGTCTGGAGCTTACCAGAAATCCTCCCAATATTCCACCTCACACTCACAAACTCTTGCTACAACACCAACAGCTCCTCAAACAAGAAGTACACGCTCTTCTAACAAAAGGAGCTATAGAACCAGTTCCATTACAACACCAAGGATCAGGAGTTTACTCACTTTACTTCCTAATCCCCAAGAAGGACGGGTTTCTACGACCAATCTTAGATCTCAGAACGTTACACCTATACATACTATCAGAACACTTCGATATGGTTATACTTCAACAAGTGTTTCCACTTCTACAACAAGGAGACTTTATGTCCACACTAGACTTAAAGGACGCATACTTCCATATTCCTGTCCACCCAGCACATCGCACATATCTCAGATTTGTGAAAGCAGGAAATCACTATCAATTCAAAGTACTCCCATTCGGAGTGACTACTGCACCCAGCGTATTCACAGAATGTCCAGCATTAGTAGCAGCTCATCTAAGAAGACAACAAATTCATGTATTCCCATATCTGGATGATTGGCTCATCAAAGCCAACACACAGTAAGCTACCATAAACCTTCTCCATCAATTGGGATTTACAGTCAATACACAAAAGTCCCATCTTCAACCCTCACAACTGCAACCATATCTGGGAGCAACGCTAAACACTCACACAGCTCTAGCCTTTCCCAATGCAGCCAGAATTAAAAACTTTCAAACTCTATTACTACAGTTTCAAAACAACCAATACCTAATAGTCCGAACTTTCATGCAACTATTAGAGATGATGGCATCATGCATTGCAATAGTATCTCACGCAAGATTATACATGCGTCCCCATTGGAATGCGTAGCACGTCAGTGGAATCAATCATATGTTCAATTAACAGATCTAGTGTTAGTAGACAGCCGCACTTATCGCTCTCTGCAGTGGTGGAACACACAAAACCTCAAAAGGGCGGCCCTTCATCGACACGATTCCACAAGCTGTACTAACTGCAGATGCACCTCTCATAGGTTGGGGTGCCCATCTCCAGCATCTAACAATTCAGGGTTTATGGTACACCAAACACAAGAGTCTCCATGTCAATTACTTGAAACTTCTAGCGGTTTATCTAGCACGCTTTTCAGCCTCACCTCATAGGGAAAGTTATCTTAGTCCGAACGAACAATATGACAGTTATGTACTTTGTACAAAAACAGGGGGGGGCACACACTCTACAGCTGTCACGCCTCTCTCAGACCATTTGGCGTTGGGAAATACATCACAAAACTCATCTTCTGACAGAACCCCTTCCATGCATGCACAACCAATTTGCCGACCTCCTCAGCAGGATGCGGCAACAAGTACACGAATGGGAACTTCATCCCCAGGTTCTCCTTCCATACTTCCAAAGACGGTGGTTTCCACAGATAGACCTCTTTGCCACAGCAGAGAACTCAAAATGCCCAAACTTCGCCTCCAGATTCCCACACCATCTATCCAAAGGCAATGCCCTATGGATAAACTGGTCAGGGATATTTGCTTACCCTTTTCCGCCTCTCCCTCTCCTTCCATTTCTGGTTCGGAAACTCAGGCAGACATCACTCACACTGATTCTAGTGGCTCCCACATGGGCTCACCACACTTCTAGAACTGTCAGTGGCTCCACACCAAAAACTGAACCTCACTTCCAACCTTCTCACACAGAACCATGGAGAAATCGGACAGCCAAACACGAGAAGCTCAACCTAGCGATCTGGCTCCTGAAGTCAGAGTTCAGATACCTAAATCTACCACCAGATTGTATGACAATCCTTAAAGAAGCAAGAAAACCTATCACTAGAGCATGTTATGCAGCAAAGTGTAAAAGGTTTGTTATGTATTGTAATAATAACAAAATTGATCCGCTAGATGCATCTATACAAAATATTATTTATTATCTTTTGCACCTACAGCGAGTTGGCTTAGCCTACACATCTATTCGACTACACCTTGCGGCAGTAGCTGCATATCTAGAAAACAGACATTTATCCTTATTCAAAGTTCCAGTAATTAAAGCTTTTATGGAAGGCCTTGAAAGAATAAAACCACCCAGGTACCACCTGCACCTGTCTGGAACCTTAACATTGTTCTCACAAGGCTTATGGGTCTACCTTTTGAGCCATTACACAATTGTTCATTACAATTTCTTTCATGGAAGGTTGCTTTTCTAATTACTATCACTTCATTAAGACATGTTGGTGAGCTACAGGCATTAACTTTAGAAGAGCCTTTCTTTCAACTTCATAACGATGGTTCTTGGTACAAACCCAAAATTCTTTCTAAAAGTAGTTTCTGCTTTTCAAATTAACCAATCAGTTGAGCTACCTGTGTTCTTCCTACAACCTATCAGTAGCAGAAAGGGCTCTACACACACTTGATGCCAAAAGAGTACTATTATATTATATTGATAGAACAAAAGATTTTCGCAAAACAACTTTTTATTGCATTTGCTCAACCTCATAAAGGAAATCGTAGCTCTAAATCTGGGATTTCTAGATGTATTATTAAATGTATTCAAACTTGCTATGTTAAAGATAAAAGAACTTTGACTATACCTCCCAGAGCACATTCTACTCACAAAATATGAGCATCTATGGCCTTTTTAGGTAACATTCCCTCAGCTGACATATGTAAGGCAGCTACATGGTCTACACCACACACATTTATCAAACATTATTGTGTGGATGTGTTAGCACGTCAACAAGCTAATGTAGGACAAGCAGTGCTAAAAACACTTTTTCAAACAACTGCAACACCCACTGGTTAGCCACCGCTTTGGGAGAATACTACAATACAATCTATAGAAAGCATGTGTATCTACAGCACACATGCCTCGAACGGATTATGTTACTTACCCTGTAAGCATCTGTTCTTGGCATGTAGAAATGTAGATTCACATGCGCCCTCCCTCCTACCCGGACGCCTGTGGTTGTTGCAGTTCTTATTATCCACATTATATACGCATGGATATCTCTGTACTACACTTACTTACTCCATTCTCACCCTCTTGCGGGAAAACAATCTAACAATGGAGTCGATGCCCATGCGCACTATCACCGAAAGGAAGAGTCACCTTACCTCGTGACTGGGAAAGACTCATTTGAAGAAAAACAACTTGCAAACATCCGGACCCAACACTAGATGGCAGGAGTATGCAAAGCATGTGAATCTACAGCTCTACATGCCAAGAACAGATGCTTACAGGGTAAGTAACATAATACTTATGACAGAACTGACATGACATGGGAATAGTTCTGGTCTCCCAATTGATATAAGGGTTTTGTCGTGCTAACCACGGAAGACCAAATATGACTGTATGATTAGGCTAGACAATGAGGGCAGAGGAGATGGCTTCTTTGTTTTTGGCAAGAATTACCCTTAAGGGAGCTGTTATTTCTTTAACTGGACCTGATTTCAAGGGTGTACAGTCCGCTGTCTGCACCTGCTCTGAATACTTTCTCTCGTCCAGTTTTCGTCCAAATATAAGCCACTTGCTTCACAGTCAAGAAGTGCCAGAATCCTTACCTCCTTCCCATAGGGAAATCCAACTAAGATTAGTAATTGAAAAAGTGGAATGAGGTTATCACTAGAAATGCCAACGAAAGGGACTTGCAGTATTCCCATCCTTTCTCCCTTCCCAAAGGATGGGACTTGGTTTTTCCCGACAATTTCTGTAGATGCATTGGCCAGGCTCAGATTAAATGTTCTGGGGACCCTCAAATATGCATAACCCATGCTTCTAACAATGTTCACTTTCCGCCTCAGAAAGGGATTTGCAGGGCACACCAATTTGCATGGATTCTTCACTAGACAAACTCTGGAGAAGGTTCAGTCCTTTGGGCAGGAATTCAAGAACTCCCCGTCGAGACGAGCAGGTCTTTCATGTCTCGATTCTGCATTGTTGTAGGTGATGCTCAATTACTAAGGCCTGATCTACTAGCTCGGAAAAATATGCTGTCTGGGACGAGTGCACCAGTTTGTCCTTTATCTCCTCTTTGAGGACCCTGTGAAAAAGAGTAATCAATGTTTATTCTACCCAAGTGGTCTCAGCTGTTAGTTGACAGAACTGAGTTATATAAGTCAGTACATCTTGATCACTTTGCTGAATGTCACAGAGATCGTCTTCAGCTGAGAACTCGAGGCCGGGTCTTTGGAACATTCGTATAAAGATATTAATAAAATTGAAATAATTTGACAAACACTGGACATTGGCGGCTGTTAAAGGGGTCGTCCATGCGAGTGCTGTCCTAGATAAGGCACTAATGAGATATGCCACCTTAGTATGATCTTGAAAAAACTGGCCTGGAGAAAGAGCAAAGAACACCGTCAAGAAACCCTAGAACTCCTTCAGTTTGTTTGGATCAACGGAGTAGCGAGGGGTACTGGGTGAGACCACAGGCATATCCAAAAATTTGGCAGTGAGGGCTTGGTGAAAGACTGGGTTTTCACTCTGTAGCCACTGAAGGTCTTGTGCCTACTCTTGGACGGTCTGACCTTAATCCATCTCTGCTTCTTCTGGACTGAAAGGGGGCATCAGAAACAGTCACTTGGCCGACATCTGAATTTATTCTTGATACTGCCTTCAGTTATGGACAGTCTGAGCTTCACAGACTAGTCTGCTTGCGGTAACGGCAACCCCTTCCAGTAGCCACATTGACATGAACAAATGTACGTCAAGCATGTAGTACCTTCAGGAAAGAGCCCCAAGGAGGAAAAAGCTACAGAGGCAAAAATATAACCCCTGTAGTTCATGGAGACGGGCTTCTGAATGCTTGAAATATGGTGACAAGTGAACTAACAGCACCTTCGTGGAGAAGAACTGCACCCAGGACTTGGCACACTACGAGGAAAGCATTGATGACATGAAAAGGAGGCACAAAGTTCCAGAGGTTGAGCAGGGAGGAACAAGGAAGGAAGAAACTGCACGATTTGAGGAGAAAAGACTCCAGGAAAAGAGCCAGGAGCGAGTAATTCGACAAAATCTATTACTCGAAGCGTTGTGACACAAGCAGCAGATGGATTTCCTCCTTTTTATAGGGGAAAAGCAGGAAGTTATATCGAGAATCTGTCCTGCCTTCTTGGATTGGGAAAAGGGCCATAGGAATGAATTATTTGGTGGCCATCTTGGTAGAGGTAATTCTTAAGTCCCAGAATGCCTTGGGGCAAGAAGAAGGAGATCCATGATGGAGACGCTGCTGGTGTCCCTGCAGGCTATTCCCACATGGAGGGGAGCAACATGCCCCAACATTGTACCAGCGGGCCGGCCATAAGTTTTGATTGTGGCGGCCTGCTGGCACCCTCACACCTGCAAAGATGTGTCCACCTACCCGAGATAGACTCGAAAAAGGTCCTGGGCGGGACGCGAGTGGTGGCAGGAGAGAGACAGTATGCCCCTCTACTGAAGCTCCAAGCTTGCCTGGAAATTGTCTAAAGAAATGCCATACCACTACTGGGGCATGAACTGAGGAATCATCCTTCCAAGATTATTCACAAGGTGGATATTCCTTCCAAAGAATCAAAAACTGTAGTCTACCTCTAAAAATATGAGAGGCATGACAGCCAAAATAAATTGCAGGTAGGGAGGGTGTGCAGTGGGCTCCTCCTCTTGTGAAATGTGCAAAATATATTCATTTTGAGACTGGATATTTCAGTTAACTTAATTGACAAATCTTTGCTCCTGCCCCCTTTGCACACATACTGCCTACTCTGCTCATACACTGCCTACTCTGCTTCTGACTCATCTGCTCACCAGTGGTGGCTGGTGATCTGTGAAAGTGGTGAGGTGTAATACTTACTCCAAATTTCAGAGAGAGGGTTAAACGAGTAGGCCAGACGTCTTCTAGGACAGTACAAGAGCAAAAAATATTTTAGAATATGTGGTAAAATAGTCCATTTTAAAGCACAGTTTTCACAGAAATGTGCTAAAATCGATAAGCTCTGAAAGGGCACTCATGCAATAATCTGCATCTAAATACGGTGACCATTTCCAGGAGTTGACCTCATTAAAAAAAAAAATTGGTTGTGTATCCCATGTTATGAAGTATCTCCAGCATGCCAGAGCAAGATCTTTGCCATGCTAGTCCCATATGCCATGAATTACATCCAGCATGATGGACTTGTGTTAGACCTGTCAGCCTCGGGTGGTCTTTCTCCAAAGTTTTGTCTGCTTACCTCCTCTTTTTGCTGATTCATTTTGTTGGCCTTAGCACTATGAGCACTTTACCACTGCTGGCCAGTGCTAAAGTGCAGTGTGATTCTCCCCTAAACATGGTAATATTGTTGTGGGTACGATTGGCATCCTTAATTTACTTGAAATACCCTTGTAAAGTGGTATACCATATACCCAGGACCTGCTAATAGAATTCTACTAGTGGGCCTGCAGCAATGATTGTGCCACCCACATAAGTAGCCCTTTAAACATGTCTGAGGACTGCCCGTGCAGAGCCTGTGTATGCAGTTTTACTGCCACTTCGACTTGGCATTTAAAACCCTTTGCCAAGCCCTTAACACCCTTCTTATTACACCTACGTCACCCCTAAGGTAGGCCCGAGGTAGCCCATAGGGCAGGGTGCTGTGTAAGTAAAAGTTAGGACATGTACTTTTGAATTTTGCATGTCCTGGTAATGAAAAACACCTAAATTCATGTTTCACTACTGTGAGGCCTACTACTCTCATAGGTTATCCTTGGGAATTCCTTAATACACTTGTAAGTTGTAATTCCTGATTAGAAACAAGTAGCTGTGTCATGTTTCATATCTTTAGAATGGTAATGATGAATCCTCTTTACTGGTAGTGTTGGATTTAAGATTTAGAAATGCCACTTTTAGAAAGTGGACATTTTTTGGCTCTGTGTGCCTGTAGCCTGTCTAAAATACACTTCTGGGGTGGATGACAGCTTCACTTTGTGTATTCCCTGTAGACAGCCACAAACAGAGGAAGGTTAGGCGTGTCTGAGTACTCATCTGCATTCTTATGGCTCTTCCTGGGCAGGAAGGGAGGGAGGGGCTGACACACCTGAATAGGCAGTGCCTGTCTCCACACAAATGGCTGACTACCCCCTACTGATAATCTGGAGCTACGGCTGGGAAGAAAGGACATTTGTGCACTTCAAAGAATCTACTTTGAAGTCACCCCCACTTCAAGTGTACAACTGGGTATAAGTACTGGGTCTCTGACTCCCACCAAGTCAGACACTTCTGGACCTACAACTGGACTCCGTCAGAAGAACTGCTGTGCTGCATCAAGCACTGACATTCTGCAGGACTGCTGACCTGGAAGGCTTGCTTTTCTGCTGTGCTGCCTGCTGCTCTCTGACCCTGCTGAGGAGAGCTGAACTCTAACTTGCAACTGAAGAGATCTCCAAGGGCTTATAGGCTTGCCTCCTGTTGCTTGAGACTCAGGGCTATCAAATTCTCTGCTCCTGCTTCTGTGCCTGGTTCACTGGAAGTGAACCCAGATGCTTGGACCAGAGAAATCAACACATTTCCAGTCTGCGTGTAGCAGAAGCTGTGCATCGATCCTGTTGCAGGAGTAGTATCGACACATCACTGTCGGAACTGCCGTATCATGTCCAGAACCACCGCTTCAGAACCAACGCATCGCCGCCACTGCATGGAGAAGATCAACGCATCACCCCTCCAGCGTGGATTAACCTCGCGCATGATCTTCAGAACCACTGCACTCGGAAACAGCGCTTCGCTCAACGGACCCGACGCATCGCCGCCACTGCATGTAGAAAATGTACGCATCTCCTCGACTGCTGAACCGACAACGATGCATTGCTCATCTGCACCCCACACCTCACTGTTGAGACCAGGATCGAGGTACCCTGGCCTGTGCTCCATTGCGTGTGCCTTAACTGTTAACTTTGCCACGGTCCAGGGCAACCAGATAACCCCTATTGGCACTTATTGCTGCTAAGCGCTAGAACTCTTTTTATTCTTTAAAAATTCATAACTGAACTTCTACTTATTGGATTTTTGTTGTTTTGGTCTTGTTTTATTCACCAAATTATTCTCTATTTTTCTAAACCTGTAGGGAGTCTTTTTGTGGTGTTTTCATTGTGTTGCTGCGTGTTTGTGTGTTGCACAAATACTTTACACATTGCCTCTGTAGCTAAGGATAACTGCTCTATGCCAAGCTACCAGAGGGTGAGCACGGGTTATCTTTTAGTGTGTATCTAGCTTACCTTGATTAGAGTGGTGGTACCTATTTGGACAGGGTGCATACCTCTACCAATTAGGGACCCCATTTCTAACACTGTAATTTAGCATGGGTAACACCACCATATACTATAGGTGTCCTATTCCATAAGCCAAGAATTACATCTAGTATTCCAGGGTCAGCAGCACACTCTTTTCCCAAATCTGCTCATAAAGCAAAATCAGGCTTCAAAAAGGGTCTCGTTTCGGACAGATTATTCAATGTGTGTCATTCTACCGGGCCAGCAAAACATGTTTCAAGGAGAACCAGAGGGGCTGCATATAATGCACAAAATGCCTGTGCTGTCCCCATCACAGGCAGTTTGCAGTTCGTTTTCTGTCTTTCTCCTTATTTTTCATCTGTGACAGATAGGAGATTTGTGCTTCAATCCCCTTACTGCAGCATGAAAAATAACATTTCACCCAGCCCTAGCCACCTGTACCAATTATTTGTGCTGTGTTAGAAAAGCTAGCACTGCTGTTATCCTCGGTTGCCTATTAATAATACTTAGTGAAAACATGTTGACTGAACACTGTACCTAAGTCAAGCCACATGGCATTGTAAACACTCTTGTTTTCTTGCACAAAGTAAATGAAATAGAACACTTCTATAAAATAGGTGAGCGGGGTGTATATTTGGTTTTCCATGCCAAACAAGTATTTATGGTATATAGAATAGACTGTTGTAAAATTTTAAACTATTGCTTCCAAGTAACCGTATGTCTTGCATGACTACTTCAGGAAGTCCTGTCTTTTTATCCAGCAACTCTTTGCATGTTGGAATTGTTTACATCTACTAACAATCTTAAACACTTTACACTGTATGCTGGTGCCTGAAAAGACAGGCATGACTGAAGGGGTTACAAATACCATGAACCACTTGGCAACTATGTAAAAAGTGTGTGATTTTAGGCCTTTATTTTTGGAATCAATCATAGGTTAATCAGTACATTGGTGAAAGGGCAGAGGTCATATTTCAGTGCTGGTATTAGAATCCCAGTGCTCATGGGTAATCTTAACACACCAGAATGAGAGCCCCCATGGGTTGTGTTCCCTATACCACAGCACTACCCACAACCCCCAGCCTCTTTGGTCATGCTGTCCGCCGAACATGTTCTGAATTTATAAGATAAAAGAAATCCTCACGGCTGGAACCTCTGTTCCCCAAGCAGAGTACAGGCTTTCATAAGCCCATCAGCTTAAATATTTCTGGGGCTTGAGTCCCAGTCCCACAGAAGCTGGGACCCATGGTGGCAATTCCTAACTTGCCAAAGAAGTGCACTATTAGCAGGGTTTTTTCAGTTCTCTTATGGAACCTTACTTAGGGAACCTTTGGAATAACCTAGCTGCCAGCATCTGAGAGTTTGATGAACCCAGAAATTTGTAAATTCTGCAAAACCTGTCTTTGCTGTCAATAGACTTTGATCTCCTCTTTTGCCTCAGAGTTGTACAGCCCATAAGCACCAGCTGGATTCAAGCTAGCCTTGCTGATGAGGGGTGTTACCCCAAAACCAGTCCCAGGATGCTTGTTTCTGGTCCAGGGAAGACCTGGCTTGGCAGTTCAGTCTGGACTGTTCCCCTGAGGCACAGGGTCAAAACTGATTTGCATATGGCTGGGTCTGAACTGCAGTGGCGAAGTGAGCTAAAGAACGATGATGGATTCAACCCAGATCTGTGACTGGGGGTGAGTGTCTGAAAAGTTTCAGTGCTCCGTCCATCATCTCCTTTTGTTTGCTACATATTAGGCCAAGCACGGATTTAGAAGTCTTTTACTTCTGAGTTAATTATAATTTGATCCCCTAATATATTTTGTAGACAATTCTTAATTTGATGTGTGCCGAAGTTTGAACGGCATTTGGTGAGTTTTTCAATAGTTAGATCATCACTCAGTGACTTTCTTTATGTTGGGATAGCATTAATCCTGAGCTCCGTTTATCATTGCAGTAACAGTGGATTATGAGTTTTGAGTCCCTAACTTCCTGTTCTCCCAGAAGGTTGGAGACTTATATGCTGTACGTGGGTGATATTTCATATATTTATGGAACTCATTTCACTTGGGTTTCCCTGGAAATTTGTAAGAAACCACACATCTTTTCTTATTGCCATGGATCGGAGCTTTATATGGTAGCTTTGTTTGAGGAGGATTCCTTCCTTTATTACACAGGTGATTAGATCACGGTAGTGGTGGTGGTTCTAATTCCTTATTTGGATAGTGGATCTATTGAATGCGACACTAAGGACGCACAATGGTGACTGTCCTTTAATTTGATATAGGTGAACCCATGAGCCTTTGATATCTTGAGACGCCATTCATGGCCAGTCCAATGGTCATTTGTGTGAGTACTTGGCCTTTGATTCACCACTGTTCACTGGGTTATATATATATTTTTTTGTTTTTATACTGATTGTCTTATGGTTGCTCTAAAAGTGTCTTCTTGTCTTGATGATGACCCAATAGCCACAAGAGTCGAAACGCCATCGACGCACCATTGGCAAATTGGGATAAAGCATTGACTGCGTTCTGTCTCTGCTGTAATGCGTTCAACTTCACTTCCATTGGAAACCCTCTGCCATTGGGACTATTTTTGTTTACACTGTGTATTGTCTTTATATGTTTGTCTAGTGTAACAAATGAGGACAAACTGTTTGTCATTGTACTGTAGGGTGTTGGCTTTTTTTTAAAATCTAATAATAATTTCTACTATTTTGACAAATTCCTTTTGTGGGTACCTGTTTTTCTTTTTTGTTTGATTTATATTCTTTGTTGAATTTCTTTCTGGAACCATTGTGTTTTTTTTAGGTCTCACAGACTTGCGTTGCAGCGCGCATGCGCTGCTCGCTCTGCGAGGCTTCTTGTAATTGAGCAGATTTCAGAAGTGGAGTGTAGGCTCCGCCCCTTCTTTCCATTGGCTAGCGTCATCGTGCATGCTAAACGCTGGCTTTCCATTGTAAGTGAGGCTTTTTAGTCCCTCCTTGTTACCGCCCTGCCTCCTTTTGGCCCCGCCCACCCGGACTGGATCTTTTACTTGCGGCGTTAGACTGTCTCCTTTAAATAGTCTGTAAGCACCTTTTTTTTTTCATTCAGCTTTGGCAAAGGAGCCGCGTGATGCAGTGGTAATGCGCTCTTTGTGACCCCCTCCTTGTTTTGTCTCTCCCCACTCCCCTCCGAGATCTCCGTTTATTTATATGTGATTACGTGATACAGCCCACCCGAGGCTCGAACCCTGTTCTCCAGCTCCAAAGTCGGCAGCGTTATATGTTGAGCCACCTCCTCGCTTCGATTCTCTGCACCGTTTGTTACAGATGCTACATGTGCTGTGTTGTTTTTAAATTATATATGCTGTACAACTTGTAAAAGGCAAAGGACTAGGCAAAACCCATCATGACTGCAGTTTTTCGGGAGCAGTAGACGTTCGCATTGCACATTTTTTTAAGTCGGAGAGAAAATGCTGCGTCACGAGCTGTCCGGGCACTGTAGCTTCAGGGCGCACTGCGCTTGTTCTCCGTGACTTCTGTGGCGTCTCTGGTGTACTTAAATCTCCTGCTAGAGTCTGCATTTTAGGCGCTCCTGTGTTTGCTGTCCTAAGTTGGTACATGGATGAACCCGCGCGCCTTTTTCCAAGGTACATGCGTGGCAGGTTTTCTGCCGAAACATCACGCTTTCCGGTCCATTATTCAGTGACCCGGGCTATAATGAAATATGACACACACGGTAAGTCCTTCCGGGGCTGGTTTCTGTGTGTGGAGCCGCAAGGGTTTTGGGTATTTTGTAGTTTGAAAGACTTAACTTACAAGTGCATTTGGCGTCAAGAATGACTTTAGAGACCAGTTAGACACAATTGCAGATGTGGCTGGAATTAAATGTGCACGCTTTAACAGAGAATTCACCTCTAATCCTTTACTACTCGCCGAAAAGCGCTTCGACGGGGTAGTAAGCGCTATATAAATACAATTATATATTCCACACTGAACATACTGCCGGACTGAAGGAGTAAAGTGCCTGACAGGATTAAAGAGGAGCTGTTTACCGACCAGTGTTGTGACTGAGGGGTGTCTCTGTGTGTGTGGGGGGAGGGGGGGCAGTGATTCATCACTTGGTGGTGAACAGCATAACATCTGAACACCCTGGGGCAGCGATCTTATTACTGATTTCGTCACACTCGGCAGGAAATCGGTGCAGTGAGTTCACAAAAAGTCATGCGGGCATGTGTATATGTTAGCAGTTTTTGTGCAGTTTAGCAGTGCTACAGAAGTCCCGTGGGGCGGAGTCCCTCTCTGCTGTGTTCCGCAGGGTGCCGCCTCATCGGGATGATGAGGCACCCCGGTGGTGGCTGCCCATGTGCGTTTCTCGTAAGACCTGGGCGCTGTACCTCCCGCTGCTCTCAGGTGCTCGCTCGTCACACTCGGTTTGTCGGAGGGGTGGGTGGGGGTGATTTCATGAAACTCTAAACTGCGTGCGGTGTGAGTGCTGGCATTAAGTGGTCATGGGGCTTCTCCAGCTCACAGGCCCAACGGCTACAACGATCGACCCCAAGGTTTGAACAAGCATTTGCAATGCACTAGGTCTCGCATTTATGCAGTTTGATCTATTGGCATTGTAAATGACAATGCCCTTTATTTATGTTTTGGTTTTCAAAAAATAAATAAAAGGCATTGACATTTACAATGCCAATAGCTTAAACCCGCGTAAATGCGAGACCTATTGCATTGCAAATGCTTGTCATTACTTACCACCAAGGTCATTAAATACCCTCAGCCAAAATTGTTTTGTGATCTAGCCGTCAATCAAAGAGTGCAAGTGTATTTCATAGTGCTATTTTATAAGCATGATTTCGGGATCATGAAGCGCTATCGGATGGCTCAGATTCCAGACCTGTGTCTGGTCAACAAATCAAATACATTCAGTAGCAGTTGAAGCACATTAGGCTCCACATAAAGGACCGAAAATATTTTAGTTTCAAACTATCAAGGATTATTAAAAGTTAATAGTTTACAGAAGACAAAAATCAGGTAAACATCAATCTGTAATAAAAATGTGTATCTTTCGATTAATATTCATTTCAATTAAATCAAAATCATATAAAGCAGAGGACGAACCAACTTAGGGTTGCCTGAAAGGGAAGGACGAAAGGGAAGTCTGTTCTCTCTCTAAAAGAAAGTAATCTAAATCTCCTACTCTGCTCTGCTCATCATCTAAGAAAAAGTCTGAGTCAGAAAATCTCAATTCAGCTATGCAATATATTAAACAAAAATACGAATATTTTACACATACATGCAGTTCTCATAAGACTATCCAATCAGATTCTCACTAACAAACTTCTCTCTGTGCCCTTCAAACTTGCATTAACTGTAATAAGATAATGTACATGGAGGCTGTACACTGCAGTTGTCTTCTTGAATGCGCTATTCATTAAAAAATGTCATGTTTATCACAAAAAAAAACATTTCTTCACATGAAAAAGAACATAGTGTTGGACAATTAGAACTCCAGCCTGCTTAGAAATAAAATGTTCACGTGTTACAAAGCAAAGGTGGAAACCAGTGTTAGCCATTTTAAATTCAGGCCTACATTAACTATAGCCAGTCTAAATATGAATAAACATAGTTTTCTCGAACAAATAGAAATTGCGTGTCTATACGTTACTGTAATGTTAATATAATTTTTTTTTTTTACAAACGTCACTCTTTCTTCCATGTGACTCCAGTAAGAGTAAATTAAGGAAGATGACTGTTAATTATTGAAACTGTTTCAGCTCCAAAAAGTACAAAAGTTTTTCAAACAATCAACATTTCAACATCTTTATATTTTAGGGATATGCAGCATTTAACAATACTCCCGAACTAGTGCAAAACCAAACAAAGAATATTGAATCAGGTAAGAAAATAAAATATTTTTTTAGTATATGGTATGTGACTTTCCTCCTCTATACACCATTTTTTGAGTTTAATTGTTTTGATACACAGATTAACAAGACGAGGTCTAATTACATTTCCCTATATGCCTTGGAATACTAGGTTCTGTCACCTTGCCTTTGGAACATTCTCTCCATTTCTATTCTGTAAGCCTAACATTTATGGTGGTTTGGAAACTGTTGTAAATAGTTTATTTAAATGTCTATTTTTCACAGCTGTCTTGAGGTTGCATGCTTTTATTGTTCAGAGTAAAACTTCAGTGGCAACAAAGATCCCAAATATTACATTATACAAATGTTTTCATCTAAACTGAACAGCACCAAATTTTTATTGGGTGATATCTATTAAATAGATTTTAATTTCCTGTGGTATATTAACAATAATTGTCTTGGTAAACTATGAAGTGCACTTAATGTGGAATGGTTATTTTTTGTTGGGCACTGAAATATTTCATGCCACATCCCAGAAAATGTGGTTATCATATTTCATTTACCTGCAGTAAATATGAATTAATTTATGTTAAGATCTGGACAAAATGATGCTTGTATTGAACTGTCTGCATTAGAGCCTGGAGGTGAGAATATCCAGTGTCCTTTCAGAAACATATATGATAAATACCAATGGTGGTACAACATCAACCGTTGCAGGTCCTGGAGGTGTGACTACCCTGGGTGCTATCAGAAACATAAATGGCAACTACCGATGGCAGTACAACATCAACCTCAACATCAAGACTCCAGCGTATTCAGAATGCTGCGGCTCGTCTCGTTTTAATGTTACCCAGGAGAGCCTCTTCCAACAAGGCCCTGGCTTCCCTTCACTGGCTCCCGGTAAGGGAACGTATCCCGTTCAAGGCTATGTGTGTGAGCCATCGCATTTTACAGAGAAAGGGCCCCACCTACCTGCACGACTTCCTCACCCCATACTCTCCGACCCGTCACTTGAGATCTAGCGGGACAGGGCAGGTCTGTATTCCTAACATCAGGAGAGCGAGGATGGGTGGCCGCTCTTTCTGTTTTCTGGCTGCCAAATACTGGAATAAACTCCCCCCGGGGCTGCGGCTGGAGTCTGTGGAGACACTTTTTAAAAAAAAACTCAAAACGTGGCTTTTTCCTCCTCTGAGTTCTCTGGTTTAACCGCGTGTCTCCCTCTGCCAGCGATCTGAACTGTGCCGCAGCGCGGGGACACACTGGTTAGTGTAACCATGCGCTTTATAAGTTTGTTATTATTATTATTATTATTTAACCTTTGTGCCCACATGCTATCAGAAATGTAAATGTAAAAGTCAGAGATGCAGACCATCATTTCTGGAGTCCCCCAGGGTCCTGCATTAAGTCCCTTGTTATTTAACCTGTATGTCCGTCCATTGGCAGATGTGGTGGAGAGGTGTGGTCTCACATTGTATTCATATGCCGATGACACCCAAATCGTTTTCTCATCGACTTCCCATCAGAAACACTACGCTGGGTCAATCAATTACTGCCTCAAGCAGATCGCCGCATGGATGGACGACAATCTGCTCAAATTGAACGGGGATAAAACTGAGGTTTTGATCATGGGAAAAAATACTCAACTATGGGGTCCTAAATTTTTGCCAGCTTCCTTAGGCACTGCTCCCACCCCCTCTCAAAAAGTAAAAAGCTTGGGTGTTTGGCTTGATGGAGATCTGTCTAAGCGCCCCCAAGCAGCCATAGTGGCATCAACCTGCTTCGCAGTCATGAAGTGGGTAAAAAGAAAAATTGTTGGATTATTCCCTATCTAGCTATGAGGGTGCTAATTCAGGCTCTCATTCTTTCTAGGTTGGATTAATGCAATGTCCTGTACCTTGGGGCGGACAAGGCAGCCATCCATTGACTCCCAAGTGGTACAGAATGCTGCGGCTAGGCTTCTCACTTGTTCTTCAAGAAGGACCACGGCCTCACCTATCCTGAGGGCATTACATTGGTTACCGATCGAAAAAAGAATACATTTTAAAACCCTTTGCTATATGTTTAAAGCGAATGCTGGGCTAGGCCCTGAATAATTCAAGAGTTAGTCCCCTTGTATATTCCCTTACGTAATTTGAGATCTGCAGACCAGGAACAATATTGTATACCTAGAATACATCAGGCACGTTTAGGTGGGCGCTCTTTCTCCTACCTGGGTCCAAAAATGTGGAATGCCTTACCTCAGTATATGAGGAACTGCACCTCCTTACTACAGTTCCGTAAACTCTTAAAAACATGGCTCTTTTAATGGTAGTGTCTTCAGTCATGCCACAGTAGTGCTTAGCGCCGGGAAACCCATGGGTAGCTGCGCGCTTTACAAATGGCAAAAATAAATAAAAACTAAATAAATAGTTATGGCAGTACAGCAACAACCGTTGCAGGGCCCAGAGATGTGACTATCCAGTGTGCTATCAGAACATAAATGACAAATACAGATGGCAATACATCATCAACTGTTGCAATGCCTGGAGGTGAGAATACCCAATGTGCTATCAGAAACGTGAATGACAAATACCGATGGAGGTACGACATTAACCTCTGCAGGGCCAGGAGTTGAGACTACCCAAGGTGCTATCAAAAACATAAATGACAAATAGTGATGGCGGTACAAAATCAACCATTGCAGGACCCAGAGATGAGACTATCCAGTGTGCTATCAGATACATAAACGACAAATACCGACGGCAGTACAATATAAACTTTTACATGGCCTGGAAGTGAGGTTACCCAGGTTGCTATCAGAAACGTAATTGACAAATAGTGTTGGCAGAACAACATCAACTGTTGCATTGCCCAGAGATGAGAACACCCAGTGTGCTATCAGAAAGATAAATGACATATACCTACGGCAGAACAATATAAATATTTGCAGGGCCTGTAAGTGAGGCTACCCGGGTTGCTATCAGTAGAACATCAATTGTTGCATTGGCCAGAAGTGAGAATACCCAGTGTGCTATCAGAAACCTAAATGACAAATACAGATGGCGGTACAACATCAACCTTTGCAGGCCCAGGAGGTGAGACTACCCATGGTGCTGTCAGAAACATAAATGGCAAATAGGGATGGCAGTACAACATCATCCTTAGCAGGACCATGGCTGAGACTACCCAGTGTGCTATCAGAAACCTAAATGACAAATGCCAATGGCAGTATGGCAGAAAAGGAAAATATTGAAATCCTCTCTCGTGGATTACAATTTGTGGCAAAATTACCACCAGAGGGATAAGGTGTCATTACTAGTGATGCCACTGGATTCCTATTGCTACGTATTGCTTTATCTCTGCCCAGTGTTGTTCTCCTCAGAAAAAGGATTTAGATATTTTAAGAGCTAAGACATTTTCCTAAGGCACTGCCAACTCCTACCAGGTTAATTCCATGAAGGAGATGGCAGAACCTTTGAGTTCTGTGTCACGGTTCACGTTTTAACTGCTTTTTCAGAAGACCGGATTAGCAAGTAACCTGATTTTAATTTAGGCACAACAGGATTAACAAAAATCCAGATTTTAAGTTGTGTATTCTGCACCTGTTGACACCTGCTTTGGTACCTCATTATTCTAAATGTTCTGAAGCAGTGTCTGCTGCTTCACCCTAAATGGGTTAAGATCAGTACTACATGTTTGTCTTAAAATAACATGGATTGACAGTCACCGCTGTGGCAACCAATTATTGACTATAATTCCTCGAGAAAAGTAGAACTCAGAGCCATGGGAACCACAGAGTTATAAACTGCAGTGATAGAGCTTTATAGAGTATAAGAATAGAACTTCATAAGAGAATTAAACTCAAGCAAGGTGGTAAGATACTCAAGCGGCCTCCAAATCCTTACTGCAAGGAGGCAGTTGAACAGAATATTGCAAAATCTGAAGCCCTAGTGGACACTATCAACTTGAAAAAGGACAAATTGTCTATGTTTTTGTAAATCCCAGGGCGAACTGTCTGCTGAAAACACTACTTGGGAAGCAATCAAAAACTCTTAGCTATGAAAGGGAATGGGATCAGAGAGATACTCCTAATCATGAGCCACTTTAACACAAAGATGGCAAACTAGGAGAGGCTACAGTAGGAAATCTTGGAAGAAAGAAACACATGAGGTATAATGACATTACGTGGAACAAGCATTGACCAAACCAGTAGGACTGTTTCCAAAAGTCTCGGGTATTGACTTTGCCAGTACTTTTTGCCAATCGCATACAAACACATTTATCAAAATTCATGCATACACTTGGCTGGCAATCTTGCAATGGGTTTCCTATTAAGGAAATCCCATTCCAAGGTGTTCTCCGAAGTATACACGGGCATTATGTTGCGTGCGCATGTGTGGCTCGTGATGCATGTATTGTGGCACTAGTGCTGTGCATGACTTGTGACATGTGCTTTGGCCTATGTCATGCTGCATGGCAGCCTTTTTTAATTTGGTGGGTGGCCATGTTAGAATGACAAATTAAAATATCAAAAAGTGAAATGCGGGTGATCTCAAAGCAAAAGGAAGCTAGTAGCCCCGGCAGCACTTTGCATCTGCCAGGCCCTCGTAAAAATAAAAAAATAACAAGCATTTGCAATGCAATCGGTCTCGCCTTTGGGACCTTACATGTATTTAGCTATGCAGCACATTAGCCTGGGTGCTGAAACATCTACTGTTCTTTAACATGGAGGGAAAGTAAGCACCAAACTGTGTGACACGCCAGGTATGGGAACACATGGAGAGAAATATTGCCTTTCAGCGGGAAATGGTATAGAACAAAGCTCTGTTTTTAATATAAAATCAGGGCCTTCGGTGGTCATATCACCGAAAATACAAGATTTGAAAATAATATTATGGTCTACGGGTGCTCGTGGAAGACAATCTCTATGGACTGGAATCTAGAGAATGCTAAAGTGATTCTGGTATTTTACTGACATCTGCTGGTCTTTTTCTATCAAGAAAGTTAAATGGAGGCAGTTGCCAGAAAAATAAAAAAAAGAAAGTCCCACAGCAGAAAGCAATTCTGGTAGTTTACTGACCTCTGCTGGACGTTTTCTTTCAAAACAGTAAAATAGAGGGAGTTGAACAGAAAAAAAAGTCCCGAAGCGGAAGCAGACAAGTCCTAGGGCTGATCTCCAGAGCCCACAAAGTACATACATATATAAGTATATACTAAAGTATATAAGTATATACTAAAGTATATACAAGAGGTCTCGAATGCTCGACCTAAAAAGTACATGGAGAGCTGGATGGAGAGCGGGACAGGAAGGAGCTGGTGTGAGGGAAGTTAAAAGTGAACTCATGGAAGGGAGGTAGAGATGAAAGTAAAGGTGGTGGTAGCAAAGAAACAAATGCTGATCCATTGTGTCCTAAATAAAATCAAGAATCGGCATAGCCTGTCTGTTTAATGTTTCTATGGTAATCGGCCTGACATGACTCGAAGATCAATCCTTTTTGAGTATGCTTCCAGGTATTTTAAGTACTGGATGTAGGAGGGAAAATAATGGCAAGCATTAGGATGCAACAAAATGCAAGACAGCTGCTTACATTTCAGCACTAGCAAGCTAGACTTTCTGTTGTTTTGGTAACAGCCTTGCTTTTTTTAAATATGTAGAGTGCAAGTCTAATGAGGTTATGTACAGAAACATATGCAGGTGACATTTATCATAGTGGGAAATCTAGAACCCCCGAAACACATTTTACTTCCTTCCTACCTCATGCCTCCTTAACGTGAAAGGTCAAGGATTGAACCAGACCTCCAGTGGAACAGGGGAGACCAGCCATCAGCAACAATCAGCTTCACGTAGACAGGCAACTGATGACACAGTGTCACCATCATTTATTTGCTCTTAATGAAACGTTCTCCTGTAACACGCTTAACCATTATTTATATGTGTGCACACTTTATTTTACACTTAGATTTAGTGAAACGTGTGATTTATATATCTTCCATTAACTATAGTTAGAACATGTGCATCTTAGCATTGACACGAGTGGACGCAGGTGTCCGAATCCACCTTAAAGACATTGCATTTCTGCTTGCTGTGGATATCTCTCTTTTTGTGTCAGGCACCATAGTCACTGTGTTCTCATTAAAATGTATTTTGTGCTAACTTAATATGTGAAGGTCATGTTTCGTTGCAATGTATTGGTTAAACGATGATTCTCAGCACACGCACTGCATGGGAAGCAGAGGAGGTGAATACTCCTATGTGAGATATTGTGAAGGCCGCTATGATTGAAGAATCTGACATTGCATTATTCACGAGAAGGAGGCCAACACCAAGTACAGTGGGAACACTGACTTTTGATTGGTTCAACTTCTTACTCGGTGGGAACCTATACAATGCATCATTTTGAGCTAATCTCATGTTTTAAGTGTGTGAATCTGTCAGGCGGGACTTGCCCCATCCACCTTTGCAGGCAGGCATCCATTTCTCTCCCTTGAGACCCAATGCTCCTTATATTTCTACTCATATGAAGGACCCAGCCAGTCAGTCAACCTGGCACTATACACCTTAAACACCTGTGATCTCATCTGCAGAGTTCCGCAAGGTTCCTCACTGAGCTTGACTCTCTTCAACACGTACATGATTCCTCTAGCCAGCATTATCCGCTCTGCTCTCACGACATCAACGTCCTCTCCTACGCTGACGACATACAACTTGTTCTCTCCCCCACGGACAAGATGCCCAGTACCGAGATCGAGTTTAATGCCTGCATGACTGAAATCGCACTCTGGATGAAGACCAACTGTCTAAAGCTAAACACCGACAAGACTGAAATGATGATCTTTGGGAATAGAACATCACCATCCATCCACCTGGTGGCCAACAGATCTAAGACCAATACCCACCCCAACCACCCATGCCAAGAACCTCAGGATCATCATCGACAGCAAACTCGACATGTCAGTGCTGTCACCGCCTCATGCTTCCATGCACTGAATATGCTGAAGAAGATTTTCAAATGGCTCCCATGTCACACACGCTGTGGTCACAAGTAAGCTGGACTACGAGAACACCCTCTATGCCAAGATCAACAAAACACTCACCAGAAAGCTGCAGACCATTCAGAACTGGGCAGCCAGAATCACTCTAACTCCCACGCCGCACTCACATCACACCACACCTGAAGGAGCTCCACCGGCTCCCCATTCACAAACAAGCACAATTCAGACTCCTTTACCCACACTTTTAAGGCAGTACATAATGCTGGCCCAGCATACTTCAGCAAGCGCATCTGCTTTCACAAACCTTCCAGACACATCAGCTCATCCGGTCTCCTACTTCCACAAACCCATCATATGGGAAAACGGGAAAACAGATCCGGTGGTCGAGCCTTCTCCAACATAGTGCTCCTAAATAGTGGAATGACCTACTGCGAGACAAACGAGCCTCCTTCTCACTTCTTGAAATCCGCAAGAAGCCAAAGACCTGGCTTTTCGACTAGTTCCTCTAGGCTCTAGGTGTGCCTAGACTCACGTCTGCTCAAAGCCAGGATACCCTCCTGGATGACAGTGCACTCTACAAATCTGCATAACATAACATAGATTTACTTTCTAGAGTAAGTACATTTCTTCTTTTCTTGTTTGGAACCTTCATTTAGTTCTCCTTTCGATGCTACATTTGCTGATACCAGCTGCTTCAAATTTTTGGACTTCCCCACAATGTTAGCTTAGTATTAAGGAGTTTCCCTTTAAGGGAATGGATCTTTATCTCACTTTGCATATGCCGTCTTTAATAACGTGTATTAGCATTTGCCGATTTGAATTGCCTGAATTATATGCTGTATTAGATTGACTACTGATTTATGCTTAATTGATCTGAATTCACACTGTAACTTTACTGGTTTGTTCATAAACCTTTATGTATGCAAAATTACCCTTCTCTGTCATTCCTGTGGGCCAAATTCTGCTTCACTGTTATTGATATACTCCTGAATTTATGATTTTAACCCCAGTTCGAGATCAACATCCATCCCAGTGGACATAGCAGAGATTCCAGTTTGCACCAAGTTTGTGTGGTGCAGAAAGTATCTATCTCTCACGCTATCACAACATCCACATATCTTGAGCATCTGTATCCTGGGCACTTCATTGCCCCCTCTGTCTTGGTCAGTGGGACATTTGTGATGTGGGATATCTTATAGCTACAAATTACATCTGTTTTGTGACTCCTCAAAAAAGGTGTATGCTACCTAATGCACAGTAATAATGTTCCCAGTTCTTATGTGGCATTTGGTTCAGCATTTGATCTTTCTAAAAAAAAAAGCATGCTGTACAATTTAGACTTTATATAACATCAGAAAACGTGTTTGAAGGTTTACCATCATGCTGTCTAAACCCGTATTCCATTCTCAAATCGACAAACCACCCTTGGAGCTGCATAACATCAAATAACTGAGCTAAAGGCCAGGAGTAATGAGCCTGTCTGCAGTCATTCTCACCTCATTCACAGCCTGATTGCATCACCTGGAATAAGACATGTTATGTCTGCCAGTGCTAAATAAAAATTCTCTGAGAAAATAGCCGTTATCAAGGGTTACGCTTTTTCTCATAAACAGAGACATGGAACTCCACTGGCTCCCGTAGCTAGCCCACACCCTTTTCAATACCAGCTGCACCATTTACAGAGACCTCACAACCAGCTGCCATCATAACCCCTGCTTATCTTGCAGACAAGATCCCATTTCTGGTGGGTGTCAGCACACCCGCAGCCAGGACACCGTCAGACTGGGGACTGATAAGTGTAAAAAAGAAAACAAACAAGGCAGCAGGCTGTTTCTATCTGTGCACCCAGGACTTGAAAAAACATCCCTGTATCCATCAGGTGTGCCCCAAAACTGCTCCAATTTAGGAAAGAATTGAAGATGAACCTCTTTAAAGAATTCTACACCACAATTCATCAACCGCCCATAGCCCAGCTACCTCTCCTGTCACTCATTGACTTTATGCTTCTCTTTGACCCTGTACTGTGCTCCGCTTCCTCTGGCTGGGTTTGTGCTATAGAAACACCACATACATACATGCATACAGGGATGTACACACAAATCACAGAAAGGCCCTCATGTTTGAAGCCCTGGATTTTTTTAATCAGCCAAAAGCCTTCTGGGATAATCTCAGTTCACTTCAATAAACACCAATGGTTTAAAAATATCCATGGTTCTGGCTCATCTTCAGACCGAAACTGTAAAGTGAGACAAAGAAATAGAGTCTATCAAGAAATCTCTGTCTTTCCAGGAATATAGAAGAGAGCAGATTAGAGGTGTGCAAAATAATCCAACAGAATCAGAGAATATGCTAATAATGATCAAAAACCACTCTCACACTCCTTTGCCACTCCCGGCGCAATTCGCGCCTCGATGCTGACCGCGTCCGTCGCAGAGCTACCCAAACCAGGCAAGGACAAGCAACAGTGTAGTTCCTACCAGCCTATCTCTTTGTTAAACGTGGACCTCAAACTGTTCACAGGCATTTTGGCTGGCAGACTAGGCCTGCATATGCCCTTGATTATAGAACCGGACCAAGCTGGGTTTTTCCCCCACAGGCAAATGGGTGACAACACCAAACGCATTTCACACATCATGGAGAAGGCAGCGTGGACCCCGAGTGAGCTCATGCTTTTAGTGTTCAAAACCACCGAGAAAGCCTTTGACAGACTGCCTTGACCTTTCTTAGTGCAAGTCCTAGTTCACTTCGGCCTGGGCAAAAAATTTAGAACGTGACTCCTGAGCTGCTATCACTTGCCCTCTGCGATGGTACAGGTTAACGGCTATATCTCTGACCCCTTCTTACTTGGCAGGGGCACACGACAGGGGTGCCCAATGTCACCTCTTTTATTTGCTCTATACATGGAGCCCCTAGCCCAGAGGGTAAGAGACGACCCTCAGATCACAGGAGCCGTCTTTGGAGGGGAGCAGCCTACAATAAGCCTGTATGCCGACGATGTTTTGGTGACTTTGGATAAACCTGCCGCAGCCTTGCCAGCATTCTTGCGGGCCTGGAGGCGTTCAGCCTGGCGTCGGGTTTCTGGGTCAATGTAGAGAAATCGCAAGTGTTAGGCCTTTCTATACCCTTGGTGTTAGCGACCCACCTAAGGACGCAACACCCCATTCAGTGGAAGACCACTGCACTCCTGTACCTGGGGTTCAAACTGATGCCCACTCTCCAATTGACCTCCTCTATAAACTATAAATCCCTCTACCGACAGGCCAGAGGCGAGCTAGCTTGCTGGAGACATCACCAGATATCTTGGCTGGGTCGGATAGCGGCAGTCAAAATGACCATACTCCCCAAGATACTCTATCTATTTCAAACACTACTGTGTGCCCCACTGAAGGGAATGCTCACTAAACTACAGACCATTACTCCAATTTATCTGGATGGGGAAGGAACTCTGCATGAAGAAAGAGCTAAGCTACCTCCCACCCGTGAAGGGGGCCTTGGCATCCCAGATCTCCACATGTACTACAAGGCAGCTCATACCTGGTGGAATGGCAACAACCTGAGTCTGAGAAACATTGGCTCTTCCAAGATAGGGTGGTGGTGGGAACCTCTCTCTGGAAGGTCCCCTTCCTTAAAAAAGCACATAGTCTGGTAAGGCTATATCTCCCTGCTATCACACAGGTGACAATGGAAGCATGGGACCACACAGGTATCAAATGCGGACTGACTTTCTTCCCCTCTCCTATAACACCATTGTTTGATAATCCAGATTTTACCCCTGGGCTTGACCCGGTAGCGTTTAAGTTACGGAGACGTTCTCAGTGCCACTCAATGGGGCATATGCTAGACAAAGAAGGGGTGATTCCCTTCTAACAACTAAGCACAGACTTTGCCCTCCCCAAATATGAAAGACTACATTACCTACAATTCCGTCATTGGCTGTTACACCCAAGCAACAGACCCAACATTCAGAGGTACCTCATGCCATATGAGAAATGGATAATCACCCGCTCTACGGGGAAACGGCTCATTTTGGAGATATATACATTTCTGAACCAGCAAACATAGGCGAGAGCAAGACTTGGTCCAGCAGTTGAGTGACAGGAAATGGGGAGACATATACTATAGGGCGAGACACACCGCCCGCAACACCTCTCTCACCGAAACATTCGTAAAAATCGCTTCATATTGGTATCTTACACCAGTCCGATTATATAGAATGAACCCAGACCGTAGTGCCGAGTGTTGGAGGGGCTGTGGAGCCCAAGGGACTTTAGTACACACACTGTGGGACTGCCCTCAGCTCCAGTCATACTGGACACAAGTTGTGGATGAGATCGACACCCACCTTAAAACGCAAATACCCAGATTCCCACCTTATATTTTGTTACGCCTACCAAACCCCCTCACATACCCCTTGAAGTCCAGACGTGGCAGACAGATAAGCCTAGCTCTAGGAGCAGCGATAGAGAACATTCGAACACACTGGGGCTCAACGCAAGTGCCCACACACACAGGTTGGTTATACTGGTTATGGAACATCCTTCGCCTGGAGAGAATTTCTCTGACGCTCACTAACCAAGGCACATTCTTTGCGAAATTATGGCACCCTTATCTGTCTCTCCTCTCACAAGATTTCAGGGAACTAACATGCCCAAAGTATCTTCGTCTCCTGCGATTGTCAGAAATGAACTCTGGCACCTAACTAGACACGATTTAGCACTGTGTTGATTGTCATCCTTCACCCACGAGAGTCATGTGAACTGAGTTCGGGGGGTGGGGGTTGTGGGGGAAATTTCCTTTTCTGTGTATATTAATCAATGCCTCGATATTAGGAATTAGTGTTCACTCCGGAAACATGATATGATGTATATTCCACTGTCATTGGCTTTGCTTGAAATAAAGAGATTTGAACATAAAAAACACTCTCACATGCACATAATTTAAGCAACAGCACATTAAAGGTGTCAACACCTGGCAGGATTTTACCTCGGGTTTTTGTCAATGCATCACTAATATAGTCACAGACAGCATGAGCAAAGAAACGCTAAGTCTGTGTACCTGAATGCAGAAACAATGCAGGTATTCCTCGAGTTTACTAGTGGGGTTCAACTGGTCGTATAGAATATTTCTATGCATTTGTTCAATAAACTGTCATTAAGAGGTTGTGGTAAATGGTATCCCCTGTGCTGACTAATGTTCTTTTATATGTTTTTTATCCTGGTTTGTGGACCTCTACTGCAATTCTAAGCAGCTCTTCCTTGTAAGTTTGGCAAAGGTGTACGCAGGGTGTAGAACACCGCCGTTGCATACTGTGTTTTTCATTTGCCTAAGACGTCAGAAAAGTCAGATATTTCTTGTACTGTAGAATGTACAGCAGCACCTTTCATTGAGTGATCAGGATATCTTGTGCTACACATTTATAATTTACCAGACCTGTTTATACTCGAGCTTTCTACCTCTTTATTAGAAAAGCAAGATTAAAAAAGCAAGATTTAGAAACCCGGATGTAGGGAAGCTGGGGTTTCGTGCTGCAGTAGGTATTGGGAAACTGCGAAGCTTCTAATTGCCTACCAGCAGTTTAAGTATTATGTTCCAACTTGAAAATCGGCCGGCAGATCAGGACAGAATGCCACAAATTCCAAGTGCTGCTGGAGGGCTGAAGCATGATGAGAACTGTCATCATCCACATGAAAAAAAATCTATGGAAGAAGGAATGTCTGACTTTATATCTGCGCTCATTACCATTGCGGCAAATGTGTGTTCAACCTGAATGTTGTGAAACACCTTCTCTGTTGTGTGGAAAGTAACCGGCTCACCGTGGTGCCTGTGTTGTATTTACGGTACAATTCTGTTACTGCCATGCATCACCACATTCTGTGTCTACAATTTAAATGTTTGAGCCATCTGTCAATGGTGCACACACAATTGCAGTTGCCTACGATTCTGTTTGTGTCAACATTGTGCCACTTCCTTTTGTAGATGTCCAAACTGTTTTGGATTCAATTGGCGGAAATCTATCCAACTTCTCCAGAGTGAGCCCAGTCCAACATATTCTCTCCAACGCAACCACCCTTGTCACAAAGAGCGAAGCATATGTTCGAGAGTATTTCCCTGTGTTAGAACAGTATGATTTTTACCGGTAGGCAATATTTTCAATCTATATGAGCAGAATATTTTCAAATTTGTGACAAAATAGTTAATATTATTGCACCCTTGGTTTCACCAGTTCTAGCTTAGTGATGATTTTGTGGAGACATGCTGTTGTGACTAATATATTGTCATCTTTGTTGTTCAGTTGCTTTGCTCCATGGGGAATAGTCCCTAGAGTCACAGGTCTACATCAACACCCTACTATGTATTTATTTTTTACTTATTGAATCATGTGCAAACTTCTTGCTTCCTTTGAATCATATTGTGTTTCAAATAAAGTGAAGCTAATTTCAAGCAAGTGCAACATTTTGAGAGCCAGGAAACATATAATATCCTATTAAGAGTTCAATTTGCATTTACCTGCCAGTTTTGTTTAGATCTTCGGCTGAGGTGGTAATCTCGATTCAAAAAGCCAATCAGACAAGTACAATGGCTCCGAGATTGATCCAGTACAAGGCTTCATGTGAAGTCAATGTTTACTGTTGCGCTGCCATCTATATTTGGAAATCCTGGTTAAGGAGAAAAGAGAGTCGAAATATTTTATAACTAAATCTGACTAAAGAGATAACTGGGCTTGTGCATAATTTATATGTGCAGATTCTGTCGATTGTGATGTTTATCTCTATTTAATATATTTTACAATGTAATGCTACCTGTACTGTGTGCACGGTTAATAAGACGAGTACATTCTTCTTTCATTGAGAATAATACTTAAAGGACAGTAATATCCAACATTAACCAGCCGACGTGTTTGGTCATCTCATAGTTGGGACTTGTCCAGGACAAATAAATGGTTTTGTTGATTTTTTAAATTTCAGATCATCGGTATTGTTACATCATTGTTATATTTTTTGTTCTAATTCTCATGCGAGGTTCCTGTTTCGGAACCCATTGGCTGCAATAATACAACCTTGCTAGAACTTTCAATAGTTACACTTGGTGGGTATTTGATAAAATAGAAGATTCTTTTTGAGGTTAAAGAGTTGCAGTGTATATTGATGACCAATTCATGCATTTCTAATGCAAACAATAAGCAATAGGTCTTCATTTCCTCAGCGAGGATAGGCAGACTTTCAGTATCTCAGTGTGGCGGTCATTTGAAAGGCAGAGATCCATCTTTTTCCCAGTCTCTATCATAGTGTCTGTTGATTCGGCACCATTTTGACAGAGGTAGTTTTCTTTTGTTCCAGAAGTATATGTGATTTACACATTCAGCAATGGTATCCTTGCATCAGCGATAAAGAATTTACTAAGCATCCGTGCTGTGGGGTTGTTTTCACAGACAGTGATGAGAAGGCCCTCCCTTGTGGAGATCAGTACTGTTTTTGATTCCCTGATTGGACGTAATCCCAATTGCGAAGTAAATTATACTATTCAATGTTCTTCTGTAGCTGCTGCATCAATCCACTTTGTTTGAATGAATTTTCCTTAAAACAAAACAACCATCCAAGATGGCTACTGTGCTGTTATGTGCACACATGAAAGCCATCTGTGGAAAAAAAAAACAGGCATTGGCAAAGCCAGTGTCACGATTGACTTTGCCAATGCTTATTTCTAGAACAAGTCAACTGTTTTTCTAAATAACTCTAGACAGTCAGGTACATAAACTGTGTCCTTAAAATGTTAATTTTGTTGGATTTTGCCACCTATTATATAGGAGAATCTGTTGCAGCAAACATTTCCATTTTAATGCCTTACTACCGTGCAGTATCGTAAACGTTACTTGCTTAGTAGATTAGTTCTTCAGTGAGGCTGTAGCTTAATCCCTGATTGTAAAAACTTTTGCCTTTACATCGATTGGTACAGGCCTTCATCTCTAACTACATGGATTCAATCCTTTAAGGCTAACTTCACAGATTCAAATACTCACCTGAGTCAGTGTTTGGCATGAGCACTATGCTACATCAGTTTGTTCTCATCCCAGTAGATATATTGTTCCCCAGTCACTAGTTGTGAACTAAGAGCTAAAACTAGCCCTGGAATTGTTTTAGCACCTATCACATATTGCACACAATGATTCTCTCATTCTTCATTGAAGCTTGTGGGTTTTTTCTACCCTAGAGGTATCTGTAACAAGCATTGGCAAAGGCAATATGTCTTGCCCCATAAAGCTGGTGTGATAGATGTGTGTTTATTTTTTTACTGCAAGCATGTGCCACAAAAACAAGAAAAAAATACATGCCATCTCCTAAATGCGGCATTAATATGCTAGTAATAAAAAATAAACTTTAAAAACATAAGGATGTCTAAAACAATTAGAAACAAGGAAAAAGAATGGAAACAATAAAGATTTCACAAAGTAAATGATTTGCCCACCAGCCCTCGCGATGAATGCAGTTATTTTTCAGCATATGTGATCAGTCCAAATGCCTGGTGCTAGAGAGCCAATGGTTAAAGTCGGCTGACTTTTTGCCACATACTGTATGCTGTGTAGAGAAGAAGAAAAATGTGAATAACAGTTGAACAGGCCAATGGATAAAGAGGGCAGACTCCAACTTCCTCTATGAAATCATATATGTATATATGTTTATGTATTATTTATTTGATTACATGAACCTACTAAGACAGCTAAAGTTTTCTTCAGGCCTTAAAATGAGGACAGATTATTTGCAGAACAATTTCCAAATCTATTGGCTTAACACCAATAGATGTGACAGGGAGGTTTGAATCGTATGTTCCCTTAAGGAAACTATGTGATGCTCCACCTATATGGGTGAGAATCCCTCAATCAGTCCTGATTGCTGCCCATTGTTTTTGTGCCCTCCAAAAATGTTCCTTGTGTGCCTCTCACTTACAGAACCACTGCCCAGAACCCAGAAATTAATTGTCTTGTTCCCAACTTGAGAGGCTGAGGAGTACTGTGATTTTCAGAGCTTCTTTCGTAGTTCTGTATGAGTGTCATTCCATTTATGGACCTACAAAATAAAGCTAAGACAAGATAGGAAACAGCCATTCACCAAGTAAATGCAGAATGTCCGGTTCAGTGCTGCTATATTTTACTTTCTATAAAATATATCACATATGGACCTTACTTAAAGGTAGGCAGAAGCAGGGCCTCTGTCAAAAAGCGGTAGATGTTTCATGTGCTGTGTTAGAAGTGGATTTATATCAATGGCTCTCTAAAGGAGGTGAACGGGGTATCCCTCACCGTATGGCAGATTTTACGCTCCCCCAAACCCCTAATAAGGCTATCCATTTTATGGTTCCCATATAAATACGAATAAAAACAGGCTTTCTTGGAGATCTCCGGTTTTCAATCATCACCCCCCCGGGCTGAGCCATCTTACTTTTTATCACAATGGCCAATTTACAAAAGCAATTTACCAAGGTCAGTCAGGCCCATGTGGTCGCAAGGATATATGGGATTTGTAGGTTTTCTAAAAACACACCATTCCCGGAGCCAACAAATGAGCTGCAGATTATGATGATTTTTCATTGTGTACCAAGCATTCAAGGTTGTACTACTGGCAAACATACCAAGAATATCAACAAACAAAGTATGTGCGTTGTAGAATGGGTAGGAGAGTTGATCTATAACTGGACATATGGATCTGCAAGTGTGCACGTAACTCAATTAGACTTGAAACAAAATGTCTTATCTTTTGAGCTGATAGCTCCCTGCCCTATAGCCTACCTACCGCCTATCTCAGGAGTGACTTATATGTAGTAGAAGAAGAGTTTGAGGCTTATCAACATGTTTTAAATGTCAACTCCGCCTAGCAGGGAAATTGCATATACAGGCTCTACTGTAGCAGGCCTGAGATTTCTTTAAAGGCCTAGTTGTCTGGATGGATGACTTGTTAGTGTCAGTTCTTCAGTACATACCTAAATGAGTGCTCCCTTGTGACAGGGTGCAGTGTTAGGAAGAGTTACAGCATGTGCATGTGTGTGTTATATGCAGGGCTCGAGAATGGCACCTGGTGGTGTGTTATGTACGACGGGGCCTGCTTCTCACATTAGATTAGCATGGGGGAATGTAGGGGAAGGCTATTGAGCAGTATTTCCTATGGGCAGAATAGTAGCAGTATCGTGTTTGATATCGATGAGTTCGTGATAGCAAATCCTCTGCGGTAGTGCAAGTGGATCTGACATTACAAGTGTGGAAATGTCACTTTTGGGAAAGTGGGCATTTCGATGCTCGTGGCTGTCTCCAATTCACATCTGAGTGCTGGGGGGACAGCTACATCTGTGCAGTCCTGATTGAAGGCCATAAATTAGGGGCTCAAGGGAAACTGCAGACCTCTGACTCTGAGTGGCCTTTCTGGGATGGTTACATGGGGGTGGAAGTGTCACCTGCATTCCAAGGGGCTGGGTCTTGTTAGTGATTAAACCTCCCGGGGTAAGATGGCAGACAGGACAACATTTAGAGAGAGTCTGTGCATTTCAAAGTTGGCCTTTTAAACTGATCGTATCTTCAACGGACATGGTGGGTATAACTACTGGGACTCTGACCTTCGAAAGTAGAGATGCTTTTGGATTTGCAACCATACTACGCTGGTGCAATGCTTGGACATCAACACAAGGAATTTTTTGGGCAGGAGGGACTGCAACTGGATTATCTGCAAACTTGTAGTGGCCTGGAGCTTGTCGTGCTCCAGGAAGGGGACTATCACTTAGTGGATTTTGCTTGGACGTTGCTGGCCTGCACCTAAGTAGCCTCCAAGGGCTGGTTAGCTGGCGTCCTGTCCACGAGATCCCAGGGACATAAAGGATCTCACCATTTCGTAAGGACCGCACTGGGTGCGGCAGAAACGGGTGGAAGTGATTGTCGGTTTGGGACAAGAACCGTCCTGACGTGCACCGTCATCACACTGTGCAGAGAAGTGTGTTCATAAAGATTAGCAGCCACCTGAGGTGCAGAGTCGTGAGGAGTTCGAGGAGTGCAGGGGAAGCTTGCAGAGTCCGAAGAACCCATGCTTGCAACCAATGGGACCTGTGCTAGCTTGAACTCAGGAGCAAGTGGTGTCGGAGTTGTGCTGGGGGATCTGAGCTGGGAGCTGAGACTATTTTCGACCTCCAGATCGGGAGGATGACAGTGCCTGACATTGCAGCCTCCATCCGAGATCGCTGGCTCCCTCTCCCTTGACCCATGTCACTAGGTACTTTGTTGTGGAGAACCCCGTGACGTGGCCCGAGGGGTTTTGTCGTGCCTTGTGGCCACCTACGGCTGGCTGTCAGGAGCTATGGCAGCTCGCACCTCTGCCTGAGGGGAAATACTTCTCCAGACTTGAAAGCACACCAGCTTCCTGGGTCCCAACCTTTTGTCTACGGGGGTGGGGGATTGCAGGTGCCGCCGGTCTTATCCATAATTGTTTCTTTATGTGTTTGATGGTTCCGACTGTCTAGTCAACGGGGCGCCAGCAGGGTCAACGTGCATCGTTGGCTGGTGTAGTTGAGTGACTGAGGAAAAGACCTGTGACCGCTTGACCTTCCCACTAAGGAGAAAGTTCGACAATTGCATATAACTGTAACGTTTATATACAGTATGTATCTTGTTTTGGTTTCAATATGTGTGTAATACAAAGATCAGTGTTTTATACATATGATATGGAGTCTTTTTGTGGTGAAAACAGTGTGTTGCGAGGGTGGTGTTGTGCCAACACTTTACACTAGGGCCCTGAGGATAAGCCTGACTGCTTGGTGCCAAGCTACCCACGGGTGAGCACAGGTTATTGGACACGTGTATAGTACTCATCCTATCTAGAGTGGTGGATTCTGACTGGCTTTGATGCGTCCCAGCCAACCGGAAACCGCTGGGTCTAACACTATGTATTTTTGAAATGTGCACAAATACTGAATTTAGGAATAGTAGTTATTTGTACACCTCTGAATCTGGGTATTTAACCTTTACTCTGCAGATTTTAGTCCACAAAGCCTTTACTCCTCAGCCTTTACTCCACATGTGCATTACTCCACATGCCTTTACTCCGTAGTTAAGTGTTTTTTTTGGGTTAAGGGGTGAGTAATGGTAAAAGAGGGTAAAGGGGAATTTAAGGTTTAATGGTGGGCAGAGGAAAAGGAGGGTAAGGGTGATTTTAGGGTTAGGTGGTGGTAGAGGTATAGGGGTAAAGGTAATTTTAGGGTTTAGAGGTGGGTCGAGGTAAAGGGGGATCACGGTGATGTTAGGGTTAAGGGGGGTGGAGGTAATGGGGACTATGAGATTATATATGAAGCTGTGGAAAGGTATTATGTCAACTAGGGATACATTTTGAGACATCATATATTATCTACAGGCAATCATACATGACATGTAGGTCAATTATGATATACAATTAGGGGCACACATGTCGTGACTGGACTGTGCATGGTATTGTTTTGGCATTATGTGAACTAGTATTTTGCCACCTTGAGCTTTATCATGTGGTTTAAGATGCTTACACAGGCTCGTACATGTATGCAACTACAATGTAACACAGGAGTTGAAAATGACAATTGTGGACAGGAAAACGTGGCCTGTGTTGGTCATTACAGGATAATACACCTATTTATATTGACTACATTCTATGTTGGTTTTAGTAGCCATGATGGTGACAGTATCTTTAACAGGGAGCTATATAGGATTATGCCTTGCGTTAACTGATGTTTTATGTTGATCTACAATTTCATTATTTTGAAAATGTTTGCACTTTGTGTGAGATATTATTCTGATTATAATTGCTTTTGATGATATCTTGTTTGACCCATATTGACACTTAAGACATTCCAATATGCACCCATGTAGTACTGTTAGACTTGAGGTCGTGTTGACCGTCATCTGTGTTTGTCACTCTGTTTATTTAATGTGAAGTCTGTTGTTGAACCACTACTATATGTAGTAGTATGCAAGGCCGTATGGCCAAAACGCATAGGGTAGTTTGCTTGTCTGAATAAATTAATTGCACAGTAACTGCAACATTGAGGTGCACGTCTTCTTGTCAACACAACAGATTTTTATTTGATATTTGCAAAATGTAATCTTTCTTACACTTACACTGGCTGACATTTCGAAGCCAAAAGGCAGATCAGTCCAATTGGTGATAACTTCTGTTCTACCATTCTGTGTTCTCAGACATCTCCCGATGAAAACAGTGCCCCAGTTGTGTGGCTGAACCTAGCGCCCACAACTCAAAACACCCCAGAACATGACCAGGAGACATCATAATCCACCTAGCAAAAACAACACTTTATTTTACAATGTGGATAGCTGTGGAATTTGGGCCGTAGCTCAGCCGCCACCTAGCGAAACCTACCAAACTCAGACATGTGTGAAAACTAGATACACAGGGTAGTCCAGGATGGTGCGAAAACTAGATACTCAGGGGAGTCCAGGATGGTATGACTCGTGTGAATCCCACAAGAGACGTTATTTTTTTTTTTACCTATGGAAACCTTGCAAACCTCAAGCTTTGGCTAAAAACATAGATTTTCCTTACATTCTATGAGAGAAAGTTCAAAGAGCTGCAGGGTTGCACAAATTGTCTACCACCTGGCATTAAATTGTCTACCACCTGGCATTTCATCTTGTTCCGATAAAAACGCTACTTCAGTTGTGTTGATGGGCTCAGTGTCAGAAAGGCCTCAAAAACATAACATGGACAGATCACATTTTTCCACTCAAAACTACCCTTTTTTGCAATGTTGGTTATTGTGGATTTTGAGCCTGAGCTTGGCTGCCAGCTATGGAAACCTGCCAAACCCAGATATTTCTGAAAACTAGAAACCTAAAGGAGTCAAGGGTAGTCTGGCTTTCATGGTTTCGCCTACCTTTTCTAATCCACGATGCTCTTGAAACCTCAAACTTTGGCAAAAAATAGAACTTTCCTCATATTTCTGTGAGAGCACTTTCAAAACCTGCAAGGATACACAATTTCCTACTATCCTGTGTTCCCACACTTGTCCAAATGCAAATGCTACCCCAGTTGTGAGAGTGGGCCCAGAACCCGCAACAGGAAATGCCTCAATACGCAGCATGGACAGATTACGTTTTTTTCCTCTCAAAACTTACCCTTTTTTCTCAATGTGGGTAGCCGTAGATTTTGGCCATGGGCTCCCCTGTCACCCAGGGGAACCTACCAAACTGAGACATTTTTGAAAATTAGGCACCCAGGGGAGTCCAGGGTGGTCTGTCCTCCGTGGATCCCACAATGTTTTATTTACCATTGTGCCCAGCTGTTGGGACAAGAAGTCTTCTGCATGGCTCTGGAGAGCTTGCTTCCCTATCCTATGGTGATCTCCTGGCAAGTCACTTGAAAGTACTGTAGGTTTTCATGCTCTCTACCTCATTGAACATGTCAGTCACACTTGTCCACTGAGGGTCTTCCTGTTTACATGGATTGAGGCCATAGAGCTCGGCTATGAGGTCGAGGGGACATGCATAGTGCACCCGTCTTTTAAAAAGAGTGGCTACTGCCCTCTCTACCTAGGCTTTAGTAGACTGACAGTGGTGGCAGCATTAATCTATACTCAGTGCTGCCTGTACCCCCGTACCATTTGGATGGGGTGGGTTACCAGCTCCCTCCTGGTAAAGTCTGTGCAGTCTCCGTTATCTGGCACTTTTGCCATAGGTGAGATGGCTCTATTGAGAGCCAGTGGGTTCACTGGGTGAGGATGGTGTTTTTGATGTGATTGTGTATCTGTTCTTCAGAACATTCCTGCTCCCCGTGCCCCTCACTATTCCTTGTAGGGGCTTGGTGGTTTTGGGTAGGAACCAGCTCTTATCTGTATTTAGCTAAAATTCTCTCTGCTGGGATGACTCCCTCCATTTCTGCTGGGTGATGGTCAGGACCTCCTTGTCTGGAGGTAATTAAAATTCCTCTCTGGAGAACAGGCGAGACAGGTACCAAGAGACTGAGAGGGAGCACTCCTCACATATAATGATCACACAGTGAACATGCAGGAAACATGCCCAGGGATTGGATGGGCATCCAGTATGCAAGAGTAGCAGTCCCCCTGATTGAATTAGCCTGTCAAACAGGAAATGATAAAGGTCTAGCCTCATCGGCCAGTTGGTTGTTTAAGGCTGTTCTTCTTTTCTTACAAGGCACCCACAAGGGGTCATCAAGGAAGCCGAGATTCAGGAGTTGAATCCAGTGGTTGGATTGCCATTCTCCTTTCAGACTCGGGATTGGGTTTGAACTTGAGATGGTCTCTCTATGACGGATTACCGGTGAAAAGAATTTGCCAGTCCGATGGAGGGAGCTGGGCTTCAGTTTATCAGGCAGCATTCCATCCCAGCAGAGAACAAGCTGTAGCTTCAAGACTTGTGGGGCTATTTGTGCTTTGGAACACAAAGAGACTGCAGACAGCTGCTCAAGATAAGGAAACCCGCTGCACATCAATATTGGGAGAAAGGGAGGAAGCTCCATATTGTCATTGAAGGTGAGACTGCTTTGCCCCTCACCCCTCTCCTGTGCTGTGGGAGCCTGTGGGCGTTTGCAGCCATAATCTGTAGCTGGGTGAAGAGACCCCTGTGAGCTTACCATTTGAACCCTTGGTGCCTGCTCCAGGACTTGCACTGTCTCCACCTTTGTCCCTGCTTGTCCTGCACTAGTAGCAATTAGCAACGTTCCCGTGACTTCCCTGCTATTCTAAAATCTAGACTGTGGCCAATGGTCTCTGTGGTACAGCCCCAAACCCCTTTTGTGTCATCTGAGGATAGCAGGGTGATCTGGCACCCTGGTCAGCTACTAACCTCCTACTGACAGCCCTGTGGCTACTGGATTAGTGGGTCTCAAGTAACTCTGCTAAACAGCAGGCACCCTAACCAGGCCCCTGACTCCACCAGAACCCTCACCTCGTCCAGGAAGCGTGGGCACTTCTGTTGCTTTGGGTGGTAGGACAGTGGGTGGACCAGGAACATTTGACTTCATATCAACTGCCAAAACGTCATCAATGCAATACAAGTAATGGTACCATTGCTCTAGCTTTGAAGAGTAACCCTGCGCAAGATGGTCTGCATAATGCAATGTTAAATGTGTTTTCATAGTGCTTAGCATCTAGGCGCATTCATACTGTTTGGGGGCAGAACTCTACTTCTGGTTTTCACTGTTTATCTTAGCTTCATGTGTAGCATATTGTTCTTGTGTGTATTAAAGTACTTTTCTTTTATGAAGTAAAGCACTGACTGGACATCAGCTGCCATTACGGTGTAAACTGTATTCTGAATGTCTAACCCTTGAGTAAGCCTTGAACTCCTCTGTCTTGCTACTCTGAGAGAGCAAAGTTCTGTAGAGGAGTACTTGGTTGTCCAGTTTGGGGTCCACTAGTTCTGTGGCCCCAGGACACCAGTGGTGAACAAATCCAATCGATGCAACTGGAGCCCAGTAAACTTTGACTGCCCTGGTGCCCCAGGAAACCGGTCATCACACCCGTAAACCTCAAACTTTAGCTGAAATCACACATTTTCCTCTTATTTCTGTGATGGAAACTTCATGAATCTCTAGTGATCTACTAAATTCCTACCACCCAGCATTTCCACACTTGTCCTGAAAGAAACACTACCCCATTTATATGGCTTGGCCTTGTGCCTGTGACAGGAGTGGATCAAACTAAGGACAGTGGGAGTTCTTGCGAAGCATTCTGCGAGCTGGCGTTACAGCAAAATAAATCAAACTCAGGATGCTAGGGGGCTCTTCCCTTGCGCTCTGACTTTGATTTCTGAAAAGAAAGTGTGTCTGATCTTTAAAGACAACCCTTTGACATGAACCGGTCTTCCTCCACACTTAAGCAGTTAACCACGTCTTATAATTTCTTTATATTTAACGCACAATAAAAATATTTTGAAGCCAGTGCACATTCATGCAGATAGATTGACAGGAGCAAGTGAGAAATTGTAAAAAGAAAAAAATGAAGTGTCCAAACAGCATCCCATTCTTAGGGTCTCACAACCCATTATTTATAAGTATGAGATCTGCCTGTAGATATCTTCCTGCGCCTCAAAAAGCAAATCTACTCTGATTCATTTAAATGAAAATTAAAAACCTTTGATGTCTATCAAACCGTCACTATTTTAAAATTAAGGTGGTATTAAGGGATAGAGCAGATGGGTAGCTTAAATAAACAGATGTGCAAAGGAGATACTGGACTTAGGAACGTATCGCTTCCGCTAACTATTTTAGCCCCTTAAAAATATATTGTGCCATAAATAACTAAAAACCCATAATTCCCCACACAGACTCTTTCACCCAGCCGGTTTCATATCAGCATTAACATCTCAATGCACATCTACTTCACCCTGCTCCAGAGAAAAGGCTTAAAATGTAAAAGCTCATATTTCAGTAAAATGGCATTCAGTAGTCCCTCGCTTTGCCATCACTATAGGATGCAACAGCTCAAGTTTCTCATTAGAACTCTGTGGTGAAGTTGCAGTAGAACTCTGTGTACCAACTGGCAGTCTACTGCTGCTGTTAAAAGTACATTTACCTATCATGTCATAATTTTTGTCATGGGGCTGAGGAAGATATTTGTGGATTAATATAAAATGTGTCCTTATGGAGCACCTTGCACATTTTCCGAAAGAAACAATTTTCTTTCTAACATGGTTCATCTAATCCCAGCAGAGGATCCAAATCTTTTTACAAGGGTAAAATTACTATAGAAATCACCACAATTCCTAAAAGTAATATGATACCAACTAAAGTTATTGATATTGGGACTAAAATATGTTGCTATGCTTCCTTTATGCTTCTTTTTTGTGATCCTCCGAACCAGCCATTCACTACAATGCATTTCTATCAGACAAAAATGTCAGTCTTATCAACAGAATAAATGCAACAAGAATGCTTCTTGTAACCTTCCCCCTAAATAGTCCCATGAAAACACTCCATTTAACAAACAATCTTGTGAATTTCACCCCAAATTTTAACAATTTGGATTATAATATTATTATTATCCAAAGGGGAAGGCACTTCCCGGTTGTTATTGATTGGGGTGAGTAGTGCTCTCATCTTTGCCTTGGGCCCTCTGACTCCACCGTGGTAAATAACTACCTGGGAGTGTTCTTCCCATTGAATACTATTGCTTGAGTATTAGTGACTCCAAAGGTTTATGCCTTTGAAATGTTATGAGATGCCTTTTAGTATTCCCTATTTACTGAGATTCAGTACTCACTGCATATCTCCACTTCACAATATATGCACACTTTCTCAATTCATTTGTTTAAATTAGCAAGCCATATGCATAACACCATAAACAGAAGGGCTCCAACCTACAGCTAAGTGTGTACATGAGCACAATAACCTTGTGCTCTGGCATTCTTTATTTATGAATGTCCTGAATTGTCTTTGATGGGTGTTTCCTTCAAAATATCTACTGCTTGTATTTTTAATGATCGAAAGCATGTCTCGGGTTCCTGAGTGCAGCCATGGTATATTTTAATCTGCTCACCAGCTAAATTCATCATAGTATCTGCCGTTATTGACAACAGAAGTTCTAATTTCTTATTTGATACATATTTCAGGGGCTTAGATTTGATTTACAAGAGGTTCTGTTACGCTACCTGTTGATGTCCCAGATAAACTAAAATTGCAATCTGTGTAGTCTACTCGAAGTTCAATTTTATTTTGCTTATGTTTTTAGGTGTTTAAATAAAACTATGCAAACCATGCAAACACGTATTAAATAAAAATACAAAAATGCTCTCATCTATTTGCATCTTCATACAAATAAGAATAACCACAGTAAAATATACTGGTTTATAAACTTCCATATCAGCAACATTGTTTAAAAGGAATTACCTCGCTAAAAATGTAGCCATAGCATAGCATAGCACTTACTTCTTCAGCATTTGCACAAGATTGCAAGTTTTTGTTGTTCAACAAAAGAAGGATATAATCTCAAAATCATTTAGTTATCCCAAAACACATCCCTACATTAGACCTTCAAGACAAACATCTGACTTACTTAAGGCATTTGGAATATTGCTCGCCATTGCCTCAAAGGCAAAAAGTCATAGATAGCAAAGATTTAGTCAATGTTAGTCCAAGTTCTGGGGGATGTGGTCCGGCCTACATTCATTAACAGCAGGGGTTTAATAACAATGTGGGACGTGGTCTTCAGTGATTGACCACACACTCGTCAGTTCCTCCGCTCTCTACTATAGCTTCATCAGGTGCCAGAGATATCATGAGATCGTGAAATTATAAAATGCCTAATCTAAACAACATATAGATAGATGTACCTGGCAAAGTCTACTACACTGTACAAAGTATGTGAAGATACTATGCATCAAAATGGAATCCTCTGCATGAAAATATCCGTATAAAGATACACCCCAAAATGTAGTGAGACAATAACTCCTAAAAATGAAGCAAAAATGCATACTTTGTATTTACAATGGAAATTATTCATAAGCATATCAGTGTCACTCTGCAAAAGATATATACAATTTCAAGATAATCTAACTCATCAGGGAAGAGTCTCAAAACCTTTGTGTAACCTGTAGCCCCTACTGCATCCTTGTCTCCGGCCTATTAAAGAGCCCCGATTCTCTCTAGCCCCAACGCTTTCTGTGTATAATGGTCTTCAACAAAGCACAGTACATGCAAGCGAAGCACGTTCTTTTAATTTCCGCCTGTTTTTTAACAAGTCACTGGGTCCTGTCACCAACGGGCACCAATGGAGTTTTGGTTCACAGAGAGAACATTTTATGGTGAGAGATATTCAGACTCAGTAATTACGACTCACTTGTTCCTACTGTGCTCTGTTATGATTTAGACACCACTGTTATTTGGCTTCATGACATTAGTTGTTTATTTGATTTACAACTCAAACGTGTCAAAGCACATCACATAATCAGAAGAGGCTTTTCCTGTTTCTATATATGTTGTGTGTTTTCTACATGTTGTTGATCTGTTGTTTTGCATATCTTCTTCCACAGATGGCTAGGTTCCTTAGCTTTGTGCTGTATGCTTATCCTCATTCTACTCTTTTTCTGCCTTGGACTACTCTGCGGATCTTGTGGCTATGATCGACAAGCTACCCCGACAACCCGAGGCTGCATCTCAAACACTGGAGGCAATTTCCTCATGGCGTAAGTTTTTATTTTATGTGTTTAAAAATAGTTTTAAAATGAAGTGGTAATGGATATTGAAAATCCAGCAGTCGATGAAGAAGTGAAAATAAAGTAATGTAATTGTTATTCAACTGAAGACATTTATTGTATTCACAGGACATGTAAGTGCAAATCTCAATGGCCTTCCTTATCAAAGTGCTTAAAAGCTTTACTCAAAAGCTGATGCATTTGATATTTGTTTTTTCATGATCACCCAGTCCACCACCTCCCTGCAAGTCAGACTGATTACTCAATGCAACCCCTCTTCCTCTAGTCAAATGCTAAGATTCAAAATGTGGTGGATGCCAAATTTGAAAAACATTTTTGTTAAAAGTTTTTTATTTTTAAATAAAAAACCTTGGTTAAGTTCAAAATATCTTGACGCAAAAAAAGCAACTTCTTGTGATGGTGGCAACCGGTTTTGACATAGATAGGTAAGCATCTACTGGAATTCCTAGGTTGTGTTTTTTACGTCCAGAGTGGTTGACGCAAGCCCATACAGGGAGTCCAAGCCAATTAGACTAAAGCTACCAGGGCATTATTTGTCAACAAAACCCTCTGTCAGCAGAGGCAATTCTGCTTCATCCACTAATAGATTGAGCTAAAGGCTAAGGGAACTTCCCCTCAGCGATCAAAATTATCTCATTCGAGAGTGAAAATTATCTTTTAGTTTAGAAAATCAGCTTTGAACAAACAGCTCAATGTAAGCTGTAGTTTTAGCTGAATGGGTTGTCGAGGAGGCATGGCAGGCAGAAAATATTTTTGGGGCGATATGATTTTGCTCTTTTAAATTGAGCAATGTGTAATTTATGCTTGTGCATGTGCTTAGTTTACGACTTTTTGGTTATTCATGTACATTCTATTGAAAACTATGTGAAGTTCATGTCTTAATACATTTATTTTTATTTGTATATTTCGACCTTTTCTAAGTTGTGTATTTTGCTGAAGATTCTCTTACCGCAGACAACATTGAAAGAGGTTATGCAAATAGCCCAGCTTTTCAAAACAAATGTATTTGAACAATATTTTCGGAGAATGACTATTTATGCCCATTTCCTTATCAGACTGATACCTAATGTACACAATGCCTACCTTAGGCTTACGCAGGGATAGGATAACTGTGGATAATATTTTTTCCATAGGTAACACTCCTTGCTACACGCAACTTTGCAAATCTAAGTGATTGTGGCACTTCTCTACATTTCATGCACCACTGATGCAAGTTTAATTTGGGTGTTAGTGAAGTGCACATGGAAGGGTGAGACCAACATGGCTAGTCACTTTGTGGTTGGGGAACAAATTTGCATTGTTCTAAGGTTTTTATCCATTGACAACCCAAATCTCAAACTCTTCTCTCACCCTGCTATCGTCACATCTGATATCAAAACCCTTCATTAAACCAGACAAATGTAAACTAAAACTTTCTGCACCCTGGCGCTTTAAAAACCTAGCAGACAACAAACGTTGTTTCCACAGACAAGAAGGAAAATGGAAACCAATAAGGACACCCTACGAGCTCACACAATTAAAGTATCTCTGCCCAACATTCAGACAACTCACTACATCAGCTAATCAGAGTACCACACCAACATCATCAGTAAAGCTGACAATCAAAACAAAATACTTTTAAAGTCCATTAAGTACTACATCACCCTCCTGCCTGACCCTCCCTTCATTGACAAGTGCAATGCCATCAATCTCTTCTTCAACAAACAAAATGCAAATCCAACAGCTTATCAACAACAGGTCTGTTTTCCTCTGATACCCACCCTTCCATGCTGCATCTCACAGTGGTCATTCTTCAAACCTCTGTCTCTCGCAGAGCTGGCTGACATTCTCTACTCCCAAGAGGCCACCTCACATGAAGATGATGTATTACCCTCCTCCTTCATCAAAGCCCAATCTGGAGAAGCTGTTTCACTCCTGTTTTTCATCATCATTGCCTTCTTTGCTCAAAGCATCTTCCCAGTAGCACTCAAGACAGGCCACATCCTTCCACTCTTCAAGAAATTCCTACTAAACACTTATGACCTCACCATCTAGCGTCCCATCATTCACTTACCCTTTATAAGCAAGATTGTTGAAAAAGAAGTCTAAGCACTGCTCCAAGATGACATAGTTGTTAATCATCTCCTGCATGACTAGCAGTCCATCTTAAGATCACTCTGCATAATGCATTCACAATCTAGTACAGTTAATGGATGATGTGGTCTTGATTGCAGTTAAAGTTGACCCCTACCTCATGACACTGCTGGACCTCTCAACCGCCTTCAACACCATTGATCATCCCACACTCCTCCACACCGTGAAGTCTCACATAGTGGGATATCCCTTTGCTAAATCTCCACTTACCTATCCAGCCAACAGCATTTCACTCACATGGACACCACCCTATCCCAGAAGATCCCTATCACTTGTAGAGTCCTCAGAGTCACATACTGTCCCACATCATCTTCGACTTCTTCATGAAGCCCGTTTGGACTCTACTCACTGATACTAGCAGCATAATTCACAAAAATTCTTTCTTTCAAATCTGTTCATTAAAGTTTTAAGAGGAAACAGACATCATCATAATCAGCGTAAAACACTGGAGTAGCATTGTGCGATTATAGTGCTTCATACAATAGCTGTAACATGAGCAGTGTGTAGATATCATACATCATAAGGTACATTTGAGCTGGAAGGAGTCTTCATACAATAGCTGTGACATAGGCAATGCTTAGATATCTTAGGGCATATTTGATTGGAGAGCTCAACATTACACCAGTGGTACAAGCGTATTTTTCGCAGCAGATGATAATGTTTCTTTGGTGATGACTAAACAACATAACTTGGGGAAGTAAGAAAGAACGGGGGGTGGAGGAGATATCAAAGTGGGGGAGGGAGAGGAAGGAGCGAGTCCAGTAGGTCATGCATAGTGTCTAGGGGGGAAGAGGCCTCCTGTCAGGTCCGCGAGTCGGAGAGTCCGATTGAGGAGTCCCTCGAGTGTATGGCAAAAGAGTGTCCTCACAAATATTCTTATGACATATACCTCTACTTGTAAATCTCCTCTGCTTCAGACATATGATGTCTCAAACATTGCTTGCACCTCATCCAGAAGTTTAACTCCATGACAACAGAATTCCTGCTATTCCTCAAGAGCGACAAGCTACTTGTCCAAACTTGGCTCAACGACTTGAAATTGGATGGATTCTAACCCCAACTTTTGCCCAGTACCAAGTCACACAGATTGCCCCTCGACATTAGCCTCACCCTCAAGGAACACTTCTTCAAGAAAACCAAGATGGCCTGCTGCTGGGTGTTTCTCCCAGATAGCGACTTCAGAATTGCCATTCAACCCCTTGATCTCTTGCATCTGGACATAGCAATGCTCTGCTCCATAAGCTCCCAGACTCTACACCGCATCCTACACACTACAGCATGCTTCATTAAGGCTCTGAAGAAATATGACTACATCACTCTCACTGATGAAACTCGACTTGCTGCTCTTGCCGGTCTGCACAATCCTCAAAACCAGCTTCATAATCTATAAAGCAACCAGCATCTCTGCCTGTCTGGCTGACCTGCTCACCAGGAGCGGCCTGTGCAGGTAAGAGCGGTGGGGCGGAGTGGGGAGGACTCGACAGATGAACACAAGGGAAAAATAAATAAATATTAAATTTTCCCTCGTCATCTGTCGAGTCCCACCGCTTACCCCGCCCCACCGTTCTTACCTGCTCGGGCTGCTCCTGCTGCTCACCAACTCCGATGTCTCTCAGCACAGACTCTCAGGCAGGCCTCCATCAGAATGGCAACGAAGAGGTGTAAATACGAAAAAAGTAAAGCAACAGGCCTTTTCCATCTATCCACCCATGATTTGGAATAACATCCTCATAGCCATCAGGACTGTGCCAGCCCTGCTCCAGTTTGAGAAAAAGCTGAAGACATTCTGCTTTAGAGAACTCTACATCACGATGAAGTAACAGTTCACTTCCACTCTCAGAACCAGCTATCCTTTCCAAGCACCCGTTGACTGTATGTCTTCCTGGACCCTGTACAGCGCTCCGCTGCCTTTTGGCTTGATTTGCACTGTATAAATATCACATATCTACATATAGAAAGTCATTTAATAGGGAAGGGGAGGTTGTAAAGGTGCAAAGTGTCAGTGATACCAGTCCAGTTGGACGTTAGCCTCCTGGCAGTGAAATTCAGTTCTCCGTCAACCAGGGTGCAGTGTTGAGAATTTATGTTAATGTTAAAAGGCTTTACACGCGCTTCAAGCCGAAGGCAATAGGTTTCTGAAACTGCGTAGGATTAAGTGCGATTTTTGGGGGGCTAACGCTGTGTGGCTTCCCAGTAAGAATAAGTAGGTGGTGGTAGTTGAAGTGTTTCTCTAATGTCTTCTCTCATTCTCTTTTGTTTAGGATTTAACAGTGCCTTAATTCTAAATGCCCTAAACAGTGTTGAAAAGTGCAAATACGGCTGGTTTTCTGTCATTCATCTGCAGCATGTTTTGAGAGATGGGAGAGTGCTTGATTACAAGCTGTCCGAGGCGTGTCTGTGCAGCACTACGTGGCGCTGGAGCAAGATTAATACTGCTTGCTATGCAACAGTCAAAGTGGAATGCACTATGTTGCAAAGTCATCCTGTGCACCCCCCAACTTTCTGCTGACTGGTGGTAACTGACTCTGACTGACCCTGGGCTTTGCCTAACCAGGCCCAGGGCCAGTGCTATGCTGAAAACACTTAGAATACAGTGAAAACACCTACATACACTAGGGTACACTATGGGTTGGGGCACCCCTGTGAATGAAAACTCACTTAACAGAGAAGGACTATAACCAAAACCCCTCCTTATGCTACAACTGTGAGAGCGGCGATATAGACAGCGTTTTTACTATCAATATTACAAAATAACAACCAGAGGATGAAATACATAAGAAGGAAAACAAACAGGGAAAGACAACACTTGTCTTAATACTGCCCTCACACACTTTGCAGTGTCATGCTTCATCATAGGGCCGCATCTGACGTCTTGGTGCAGACCAACACCAAAGACGGAGGACCTAAGTGAGGGATAGAAGCATCACGGTTCTTTGGAGTAAGTGTGACTTTAAGAACACGGCCCCACGAAGGTCCCGGGTTGGGAGATTTTCTTATAAACCCGTGAATCTGTTCCCTCTCGGAAATTTCCCAGAGGGGTTTATCTGACAGGATTTTGTAACCTGTGGAAGTAAGGTAACAACTCCGAATTGGGGGTGAAGACCTGGTAACATGGGACCTACACCCTGATGAATGCCAGTACGACCCTGTTGGGCGAGAATCAATGGCAGAAACATGTTGGTTAATGCAGTAGGGAGACAGGGGCCTTTACCTCCCCTAATATCCCGCCGTGTGGTTTTTAATACTACCAAGGGGTTACTTGAATAAAGACTGGTGGCAGTTTCCCCTAGGTTGTTTTAATTGTGTGTGTCTGCACTCTTTGGTCCCTTCTAAAGGGAACACTTTTTCCTTTATATCCCTTTATTGTGGGTTTATTTAGGTGTATTGTTTTGTCACCTTTTCTGTACCCTCACCACTTTTGTCTTCTCGTAGACATTTAAAATAATTGCGCTCCGTCTTTGGTGTTGGTCTGCACCAAGACGTCAGATGCGGCCCTATGATGAAGCATGACACTGCAAAGTGTGTGAGGGCAGTATTAAGACAAGTGTTGTCTTTCCCTGTTTGTTTTCCTTCTTATGTATTTCATCCTCTGGTTGTTATTTTGTAATATTGATAGTAAAAACGCTGTCTATATCGCCGCTCTCACAGTTGTAGCATAAGGAGGGGTTTTGGTTATAGTCCTTCTCTGTTAAGTGAGTTTTCATTGATGGTAGGGGAGTCAGAGGAGGTTTTTCTTTCCCTAGTCTCTCTATTTGTGATTTTGCACCCCTGTGAATGGCATGACCTACCCTATAAGACCCTAGTACATAATAGGGCAGGGGGATTGAAACTACCTATCAGTCCCTAGTATATAGTAGGGCATGGCAGTTTAGAGGCCAGCAGCCTTTTCTGCACTTGCATGTGTGCACTGCTGAAGCCTGAGGTCAGTTTAAAAGCAGCCCTGGGTTCCATGACTGCTTTTAATAAGTAAATTGTGCCCAAACTCGATTTTGGTGTTTGGGGCACTTAAAAATGGATAACCTGGGGGCGTGGCCGGGCAAGATGGCCGAGAGGACGTAACCCGTCTCGGCTCCCGGTCCGCGCACTGTTCCGGAGCTACTTGTGGCGGTTCCCCGGGGCGCTGAGGACTGAGCTCGGCTCCCACACACAGCGGAAGATGTGACGCTCTGCTGGAGAAGTCCCTACCTGCCGCATTTCATTCAGGGGCACTCCTGCTTCAGCCTGAGAAGTAACGCGAGGCCGAGCGGCAAAATGGCGACTCCCGGGCTGCGCTGACCGCCAGCGGCTGCTGGTGCGGCGGGGGGAGCTGTCTGAGGACCCTGACCTCCTAGCTTGCTTTCTTCGTCAGGGTGAGGCTGGAACCCACCGTGACTGCCGGGGCGTTCTCGCCGCTTTCCCCTGGGACATTCCACGAACTACGCTGCACCGCGACCCGCCTGCCTGACCCTAAAATGGCAGCCCATTAGCGACATCGGCGCCACCGATTTCTCGGCCGGACTTCCAGCTCTGTGCCCAGCGGCTGCCCGGCGTCGCCCAGGGCTTCTGGACCTAGCGGTGACTGCCCGAACAGACGGCGGCGGACCCGAGGCACCGCAGCTCCCCCTGCTGAAGGTTGGATGACGTCGGGGCCCGCGGGGGGCCCGGAATGGCGCCCTACACCTTCCGGTGAGAGCTGTGTGTCTGCTTTTGCCTGCCCTGACCGGAATGGGGTAGCACAGGGGATGGTGGCCGCTATTGCCTGACCGGTGCCCCACGTCATGTGAGCGCAACCTTTTGGACCCCAGCCACCAGGCGCCATATCCACCGAGAGGAGATCCGTCGAGCGTGCTTCTCCCCCCCCCAACCCCTCCGGGGCCTCCCCCTCTTACCTTCCGGAGATCACTTCACGGCTGCCAGCGCGCCTAAAGGGAGGAGGTCCTGCTTCGATCAGTGGGGAGGACCCTACTTCAGATCGGACATCCACGCGCGCCTTTCCTACACCTTGGAGGTCGCAATCACCCGCCTTGCTGCGCGGATTCCGTGGACGCCCTCATCGCACCAACGGAGAGCCCCTTGGGGCAGGCCCACATGCCGCCCAAGAAGGGGACGACCAGAACATCTGCTAAGGTCTCTGATTTCTTTGTGGCCTCAGACAGGCGCTCGGTGCTGGGTGCAGCCGACGAAGCAGCCACAATGGCTCTCACGAAAGCGGAGCTCCAGGCCATGTTCAAGGATTTCAAGATGGAGCTGCGCAAGGACCTAGGGCAGGACATTAAATCCTCCATGGAGCAGTTACGGACGGACCTGACCGAAAAGCTGACTTCCCTCCAACATGACGTAGACTCAGTGGGTACCCGAGTTCTGGATTTGGAGGCACACCACCAGGATCAAGAAAAGCTCACGACAGAGCTCAGAGATGATGTCCGCTATCTCCGTGATCAGCTTCTTCAGTCGCAACTTAAGACGGAGGATCTTGAAAATAGGGCCCGGAGGGAGAACATTCGCATTCGGGACCTGGAGGAAGGCGCGGAGGGGCCAGATCTGGAGGCATTTATGGAGGGGCTCTTTGCGGAGATCCTAAGCCCTCAATCCCTCAAAATAAAACTGGAACGGGTCCACCGAGTGGGCCAATTGCAGAATGGAGACAAGAGGAGGCCCCGAGACATCTTAGCGAAATTCCGCTCATTCAAGGTTAAGGAAGCGGTGCTCGCAGCGGCTAGGTCCAAGGACTCCATCTCTTTCCAAAATCACACGTGTACGATCTACCAAGACCTGGCGCCGGCCACTCTTGCACGGAGACAGCTGTTCAGGCCTCTCACTACCAAACTCCGAGAGGATAAGATCAGATATCGGTGGACTTTCCCGTTTGGACTTAGTTTTGAATTCCGTAATAGACAGCGTCATATCTCTGACCTACAGGAAGGGTTGGTTCTGCTGGGTCTCTCCGTAGAGCATCATGACTCCGCTCCAGATACCTCCAGCGCACTACACAAGGCCCGATCGGACGCGCCTGCATGGTCTGCGGGCACACGCAGAGGCCGCAGATGATTCCCCGACGAATGCTTCACGGCATTGCATCATTCTGTTCGGGGTGGGAATGGTTTCTAGCACCAACATGATCAACGGGGGCTGAAGGGAACGCTGCACATTCTCGAGGGACGAGTGGGGCGGTATCTCACTCCTCCTGGCTGTTTCATCCTCACTGACCTCCTGTTGGTGCATGGTGCTCAAGGGCTGCGGCACCCTCCATTGCGGTTAATACTGAGAATGATGAACTCTCACCCCTGTTGAACTCAGGTATACTTTGATATATGCTCCATGGCTGTCTGGTGTCTAAATCCCCTTTCTCAAAGACCGCCATGGTACTGCTGGGGCGGAAGTATATGACCAGGTCCTACCCATGGCAGTGGGTGGCTTACCTTAGCGAGGACTTGACGGCGCCTCGGGGTCATTTGTATGTGAATCCTGTTGGCATTGCTCCGGGATGGGTGCGGACGGGGACCTCGGTCCCACCGCCTCCCCGCATTCCTGGGGGTTTTCGTTACACTTCCCGGGGATCGGATTTTGTTTTCTATGTTGTATACAAGGTTTGCATTTTGTTCTTTTTCTTTTTGGGGATGGGAAGGGAGGGAGTGGGTGGGTCATGGTGGTGGCGTTTTAACATCTCGTATAGATAGGTATGCAGATCACACAGTAAGCCTGCACTTCGTTAGAGGGGAAGATGTCACTCCTTGGGGGCAGCTGATGGTGGGGGAAATATCGAGCCTAGTGGGGTATCTATTGAGATGTTGTTTCACTTCCTGACGCTATGACAATTTCCATCGGTACCTGGAATGTTAAGGGCCTTAATTCCCCTCAGAAACGCCAAAAGGTATGGAAATACATTATTGATCACCACCTCGACGTAGTGGCCCTACAGGAAACACATCTGGCTAGAGCTGAGGACACACGGTTCCGACACAAACACTACCCTCTGATTTATAGATCGTCCGCACCAACGAAACATAGGGGGGTGGCACTCCTGTTTCGGTCCTCCACAAAATTCCAGCCCTTGGATGTACAACGCGACAAAGACGGTCGCTGGGTCATGATAAAGGGTCGCTTAATGGGGAAACTTTGCACCGGTGTAGCGGTATATGCCCCCAACACTGGCCAGACGGTCTTCTTGCACACTTTTTTGGGGAGACTATTGGATTTCATGGAGGGACCACTGGTACTCATGGGCGACTTCAATTTAACTTGGCAGAAAGATTTAGATAGCACTCACCCGCAACGCTCAGATATGGGTTCCTTCTCCCCGGACATACAACAACAACTTCACGACATGGGACTCCGTGATGCATGGCGCTTTTTGTATCCTAACTCACGCGACTACACATTTTACTCACATGTTCACCGTACATACTCCCGTCTCGATTATATTTTTATTACCCAATCACTCCTGGGTGCCTTACAGGATGCCAAAATTTCCCCCCTCTCAATATCTGATCATAGTCTCCTGGCAGTCTCGATGGGATGGAGGGTGGACTCCTCTGCTTCTCCCAAGTGGTACTTCCCGGCTGCGCTTGCCAGAGATAAGGACTCCTGCACTAAATTAAGGGAAACTATCACTGAATTCTTTGACATTAACAAGTCGGAAGACACGTCGGAGTTTACCAATTGGGACGCCTTTAAGGCGGTCTTTCGGGGGAAGTGCATTTCCCTGAATGCCGCGCTAAACTCGCAACGTGCTAAAGAAAGAGATCGGTTGGAGTCGGAACTGACTTCCACTGAACAAGCTCATAAATCGAACCCCACAAGGCATACCCTTCGCAACCTGACAGCGCTTAGGGGTAAACTCCGAGCCATCTACAACAATAGGGCGGAGTTCACACTTCTTAAACTACGTCAACCATCCTACTCCCAGGGCAATAAGATTGGCAAACACCTTGCTAGGCAGCTTAAAGATAAACGAGAGAAGGAGTACATAGGCGGTATACGGGGATCACATGGGGAACTTACTCACAGCGACGAGGAAAAGGCGGAGATCTTTAGCTCCTTCTATAAACACCTCTACACGGGGGATCGCTTAGATCCCGACGCCCAACGGGAATATCTCCACACCCTCCATCTCCCGCAGGTCTCCCCTGAAGGGAATGAGACACTTTCTGCCCCCATCACCTCTGACGATGTTCTCTCTGCTATTAAGGCTCTCAAGCTCCATAAAGCTCCTGGTCCGGACGGCTATACCGCCATATTTTATAAAACTTTTGCACCTGATATCACCCCGCATCTTACACGGCTCTTTAATAAGATGGCGGAGGAAGGCTCAACCTCTGGTTCCATGTCGGAAGCAATGATTACTGTTATACCCAAACCAGGGAAGGACCCTCATGCGTGCGCCTCCTACAGGCCTATCGCCCTGCTCAACCTCGGACGAAACTCTATTCCTCCATATTGGCTAAGCGGCTAAATGAGCTTATGCCGGACCTCATACACCCGGACCAATTGGGATTTATTAAAGGGCGCCAAACCCACGATAACACCCGCCAAATTGTCCACCTTATTGAGAAGGCCAATAGACGTCGGATTCCCGCGGTCCTGGTGGGATTGGACGCGGAAAAAGCTTTTGACAGGGTGGATTGGGCGTTTTTTTTCATACCCTCGCGGCTTTTGGCTTTGCACCCGAATTTCTCACTATGATTCGGGCTAACTATCTTCAACCCCATTCTAAAGTGATGATCAATGGCACACACTCGTCCTCCTTCTCCCACTCCAGAGGTACCAGACAGGGGTGTCCCCTCTCCCCACTGCTCTTCGCCCTTAGTATCGAGCCACTAGCAACAGCAATTAGAGCGAACCCTACGATTCAGGGGATCCCTTTCACGGGGGAACAACATAAAATCTCCCTCTTCGCTGACGACGTCCTGCTGTCATTGGCGGATCCAGCCACATCCCTGCCACCACTACAGTCTGAGCTGGTTCGGTTTGAGGCAATAGCGGGCTTTAAAATAAATCTAGGCAAGTCCTACATCCTCAACCTCACACTTCCTACAGCGGAGCTTTCCAGGCTGCAACCCCTCACACCTCTTCAATGGGCCACTTCATCCATACAATACCTGGGGGTTCAGATCACTCCAAGAGTGGAAGGACTATATGCCGCCAACAATCCAAGCAGAGCTTACTAAATGGAAGCCCCTCTTTCTGTCCTGGCTGGGTCGGATCCACGCCATTAAGATGACGCTTCTCCCCAAGCTCCTCTATTTATTTCAAGCCCTGCCCATAGAGTTAGAGGGGGACTTCTTCCGACGCGTTAAGGCTATGATCTTAAATTTCATTTGGCAAGGGAGAAGGGCTCGCTTCTCTTTTTCAATACTTCGTCGGTCCAGAGCGGAGGGTGGAGTCGGACTCCCAGATATCCATTTATATTACAAGGCCGCCCAACTCCGCGTACTGATTGAATGGACAAAACATGACTCCGACAAACACTGGCTACATATGGACCACAGTGTGACCGGGCGGACTATATGGGATCTGATCTGGCGGCCTAAACAAGATAGACCCAAGAACACTTACATCAGCACTCCCACACGCACAACCCTTAAGGTATGGGACTCAGTGGCAAGCGATGAGAGATGGACCTCTTTTCCCTCCCCTTTCACGCCTCTTCATTTCAATCCGGCATTCCCCCCGGGGCTGCAGGCAGGACCGTTTGATATCTGGAGGGAGGGAGGATGTTTAGCTCTAACATATCTTTTCCATAACTTTGACCCTCTCACTTTTGATAACTGTAAAAGGGACTATGGCCTGGAGAATACAGAACGATACCGCTATAGCCAATTACTGCATTGGGCCCTTACACCACAGGTCCGGGAGGCGGCTACTCGTCCCCTCACAAAATTTGAAGCTTTTCTCACTAAGGCTACCGCTATGAAAGGCGCGATTTCCTTTTTATATAAGTTTCTCCTTACCACTACGCGCTCCCCGCGCCCTCGATACATGGCCATGTGGGAGGGAATCCTCCAACGAGACATCTCAGACGACGAATGGTCCCACCTGTGGTCCGATACCATGAAATTCAACCACTCCATAGAGCTCAGGGAAGCACACCTTAAGACCATGATGGATTGGTACCTTTATCCCTCCAAGCTTAGACGGATCTTCCCCACTACCTCTGATCGATGCTGATGGGGATGCGGGCTTCTGGGGGACTTCCAGCATATCTGGTGGGATTGCCCACATATATGGCCCTTCTGGGAAGAAATACTTGCACATATTATAGACATGTTGGGATATCCTGTTCCAACTACTATGGCAGAGGTCCTGCTGGGGCTTCGTGATCCTGCCTTGGAACATCAGACCCGGGCTGATAAAACTATCATGTGGCTCTGCATCGGAGCGGCGAAGGTCACACTGGCAGCCGCCTGGAAAAAAGGGAAGCTCCGGCAGTCTCCCTCTGGCACTCTAGATTATGGAAGCTACTCAGTATGGAATGTATGTCGGAAGTCTTTAGAGATAACTTTACGAACTTTGAATTTAAATGGGGCCCCCTGGTCACCTTTCTTTCCCATGGCCTTCCATCTGCTGTTTGCCCTGCCTCTATCAGAGCCGAATCCAGCCTGGTGAAGAGCATCGAGGTACTCCACAAGAAAAAGCTCCAGAAAAGTTTCTAAGTCCGAAGGTAAAAACTGTGACCGGGACCTACCGCGAGGGGTAGCCGCTCAGGGCTCCATCGCGGTCGGCCTGAAACTTTGACTTTGAGCTGGTCTATCGCGACCAGATATCCCAATATGGTGCTATAGGTTTCTGAGTGCTATAAAGTGATAAATCTTTAAAAATTCATATTTCCTGTTCCCTACATTGGATTTTTGTCGTTTTGGTGTCATTTTAAAGATAAAAATATTTCCTATTTTTATAAATTGGTGTTGGATTTTTATTGTGCATTGTGTCTTAATTATTTACTGAATTGGTGTTTTTAAATGCTTTACATACCTGTCTTTGAAGTTAAGCCTGCCTGCTTGCAGCCAAGCTACCAAGGGTTGAGCATGGGAATAATTTTCTAAGATCTATGCTGAGTCCTATGATGTGTTAGTGGCCTTATTGCCAGTGGCACAAATACATTTGCCCCTACTAATAATCCACTTTCCAACATTTGGTGGCAGCGGTGGGATGACGACTTGTGTTAAAAAGTACACCTTTCAGTAAAGTGAATTAAGATTATAAAAATCCTCTAAATTGCCTTAGAACAAAACTTTTGAGTTTGATTTTTGGAATTTGGACTAAACTGTTTTAAATCATTGTTTTGATTTTTCCAAATTGTTCTAAGTCTGTTGTGCCTAGTTGTTGTGACCCAAAACTAGGGAACCATGGAGCTGGACCTGGCTAAACTGTCCCAGTTCAGGATGGCTGATCTTAGGGTACAGTGTAGGCTTAGGGGGCTGCCTTCTTCCAACAAGATTAGGAAGGCAGGGTTGCTCAAGTATCTAAAGGCCTGGGCTGGGGTAGCTGAGGAGATTCAAGGGAGGATGGAAGGTGTTCTCCCCAACCTCACCCAAGAGGATGGTGAGGATGGTGCCTCTTCTATTATCTCTAGTGCTAGCTATATGATTCCCGATGGTGGGAGTGGGGAAGGGTCTCTTACTCAGGAACCACCACTGTCCCTTGCAGAGAGACAGCTTGAGGCTCAATTAGCTTTGATTGCCTTGGAGAATGAGGAATTGGAATTGGCTAAGAAAAAATGGGAGAGGGAGGAGGCGTTCAAAAGAAATGGTGGCAGTGAAAATGATGAAGATTTTGAGATGTCCAGGGGTGGTGGAGTTGATCCCAAACTTCCCAAGGGTGTAGTACCTAAGTACACAGAGGGGGATGACATTGACAGGTGGCTAGCAGCTTTTGAGAGGGCCCTTAGAATGAGTAGGGTCCACTCTAAGTATTGGGGTGCACTCCTGTGGGAGTTGATTCCAGTAGCTGGGAGGGATAGGCTCCTGACCCTGAAGGGAGAGGATGCAGAATCATACCAGCAGATGAAGGCATGCTTAGTCAAACAATTTGGTCTGACTCCAGAGCAGTACCAGGTGAAGTTTAGAGGCACCCAGAAATTGAGTTCAAAGTCTTGGGTAGACTTTGTGGACGTTTCAGTGAAGGCACTGGAAGGCTGGATTGTTGGTAACACTATTGACACATATGAGGGATTGTATAATTTGTTTTTGAAAGAACATATTTTGACTCTGTGCAGAAGAGAAGTTACGCCAGTATCTAGTGGACTCTAAGCTGACAGACCCCAGAGAGCGGGGGGAAGCAGCTGATGAGTGGGTGAGAACCCGGGTTTCCATTCAGCACCAGGGGAGTGACCAGAAGAAAGGAGGACAGGTCCCTCCCCAAGGGAAAGCCTAAGGGAAAGAAGGTCAAAACCAGAAGGAGTCCTCCAAAGACCCACAAACACCTACACAAGGAGGGGGGGGGCCCGAGCCAACCCAAATTCAAAGGGAGGGGGTATCAGGGAAAGAATGGTAGGCTCTTTGATCCCTCAAAGGTGGGTAAGTGCTTTGACTGTAACCAGCCAGGGCAAAAGCAGGGAGATGCTGTCTGCACCAAGAAGCTCCCCCCTAAGGGACCATCCCCTGGGATTGCCAGTGTAAGTGTAGGGGTGGAGAGTGGGGCCCCCGAGAAGGGTAGTCAGGTGGTGGAAGCCACCTTAGTGTACCTGGGTGGGGTGAATATTGCAACCGTTGCTGCCTTACCTCCAAACATGGACAAGTACAGGCAGAGGCCTAAAGTGAATGGGACTGAGGTTGAGGCTATCAGAGACACTGGGGCTAGTGTAACTATGGTCCTGGATGAGCTGGTGCCTCCAGAGAGGATGGTACCTGGTGAGTTTCACCAGGTGACTTATGCAGACAGCACTACCAAACTCCATCCTATGGCTGTGGTGGATTTGGAATGGGAAGGTGTGACAGGCCCTATGAAGGTAGCTGTGTCAAAGATGCTCCCGGTCTAGTGTTTACTGGGCAATGATCTTGAAGCCTCTGTGTGGTCAGAGGTGGAGAGAGGACTCCATATGAAAATATTGGAGCTCCCTGAGTGGGTATGTGCTGTGACTAGGTCACAGACTAGCCAGAAGGGAGGGGCTGGACACTTGGACCCTGTAACAGAGGGCCAAGCATCCAAGGACAAGGGTACTGGGCCTGGTGAGCCAGCCCAGGGAACTCCAGAGGTGCAGGAAGAATCTAATCCTGATGGGGAGGATCTAGCCTCTGAGGGGGACTCCATCCCTGCCAGAGCTGTCAGATTTGGCAGAACTGACAGGAGCAGGTGGACCCTCCAGAGAGGAGTTCAGAAAGGGTCAGAGAGACTGTCCCACCCTTGAGAGCTTGAGGCGGATTGCCTCTAAGCAAGAGGAGGGGGATGACAGTGGGTTTCATAGAATCTACTGGGAAGATGGACTGTTTTATACTGAGGCCAGAAACCTCAAGGAGGGGGCCACCAGGAGGTTGGTAGTGCCCTAGAAGTACAGAGAGTTCATCCTGACTTTGGGTCATGATATCCCCTTGGCAGGACATTTGGGACAGACAAAGACATGGAACCGGTTGGTGAACCATTTCTACTGGCCCCATATGTCGGAGAAGTTAAAGGAGTTTTGCAGCTCCTGTGTCACCTGTCAGGCCAGTGGCAAGGCAGGGGGCAAGACAAAGGCTCCGCTAATACCACTGCCAGTGGTTGGGGTTCCTTTTGAAAGGGTGGGGATGGACATTGTTGGTCCCCTGGATCCACCTACTGCATCAGGGAATAGGCATATCTTAGTGGTGGTGGACCATGCCACTAGGTACCCTGAAGCAATCCCTCTTAGAACCATTGATGCTCCTGCAGTGGCTAGAGCACTGCTTGGTGTGTTCACCAGAGTGGGTTTTCCGAAAGAGGTGGTATTAGATAGGGGCACGAACTTCCTGTCCAGCTATCTGACTGCTATGTGGGATGAGTGTGGTGTCAATTACAAGTTCACCACCCCCAATCACCCACAAGCAAATCATCTTGTTGAGAGATTCAACAAAACCCTGAAGGGCATGATAAATGGGTTGTCAGAGAAACTCAGGAGGAGATGGGATGTTCTCCTCCCATGCTTACTGTTTGCCTACAGGGAGGTGCCACAGAAAGGGGTTGGTTTCAGTCCCTTTGAGTTGTAGTTTGGACACCCTGTGAGGGGGCCATTGAGCCTGCTGCGAGAGTCTTTAGAGAAGCCTCTTAAAGAAGCAAAGGACAATGTGCTGGACTATGTGCTAGGCCTGAGATCTAGAATGGCAGAGTATATATACAAGGCAACCAGGAAACTGGAGACCAGCCAGGAGCTCATGAAGCATTGGTATGATCAGAAGGCTACTATGCCTAAGTATACTCCAGGACAATTGGTGTGGGTGTTGGAGCCTGTGGCTCCCAGGGCCCTCCATGACAAATGGAGTGGGCCCTATCCATTCTTACAAAGAAGGGTGAGGTTACCTATTTGGTTGACCTTGGCACCCCCAGGAACCCTCATAGGGTCCTGCATGTGAATAGATTGAAACCCCACCATGACAGGGCATATATGACCATGTTACTGGTCACTGATGAGGGAGTGGAGGAGGAAACTGAGCCAGTGCCCGACCTCCTCTCCACTAATGTGCAAGATGGGTAAGTGGAGGGGGTGATACTCTCTCCCAAGTTGACAGACCAGCAGCACAGAGACTGTAAGCTAGTGCTGGAGCAGTTTGCTGGCCTGTTCTCTTTGACCCCAGGCATCACTGAGCGGTGTGTGCACCACATTGACACTGGTGACAGCTTACCTATCAAAAATAAACTGTACAGGTTGTCTGACCATGTCAGAGCCAGCATTAAAGCTGAGGTAGCTAAGATTCTGGAATTGGGGGTAATTGAACCGTCTGAGAGTCCATGGGCCAGTCCAGTGGTGCTGGTACCTAACCCTAATCCTCAGAGGGAAACCAAGGAGTTAAGGTTCTGTGTGGACTACAGAGGATTGAATGCAGTCACAAAGAATGACGCTCACCCTATACCTAGAGCTGATGAGCTCATTGATGGGTTAGGGGCTGCTAAGTACCTGAGTACTTTTGATTTGACTTCAGCTTACTGGCAGATTGCTCTCACTGATGGAGCAAAGGAGAGGTCAGCATTCTCCACACCAGAGGGACATTATCAGTTCAAGGTAATGCCCTTTGGCTTAAAGAATGCACCTGCCACCTTCCAAAGGTTAGTGAACAGGGTCTTGTCTGGGTTGGAACAGTTCAGTGCAGCTTACCTGGATGATATAGCTGTATACAGTTCTACCTGGGGGGAACACTTAAGCCACCTAATGGAAGTGCTTCAGGCCATGCAGCAGGCAGGCCTGACTATTAAGGCAAGTAAGTGCCAAATAGGGCAGAGTTCTGTGGTCTACCTGGGCCACCTGGTAGGTGGGGGCCATGTACAGCCTCTCCAAGCTAAAATCCAAACTATTTTGGATTGGACAGCTCCTGTTACCCAGACTCAGGTCAGGGCATTCCTTGGACTGACAGGGTATGATAGGAGGTTTGTTCAAAATTATGGGACCATTGTGGGGCCACTAACAGAACTTCTAAGAAGAGGCCCAAGAAGGTGGATTGGACCCCAGAGTGTCAGAAGGCTTTTGACACTCTGAAAGCTGCTATGTGTTCAGCACCAGTGCTGCTGGCCCCTGACTACACAAAAGAATTTGTGGTTCAGACAGATGCTTCAGAGCAAGGGATTGGGGCAGTGTTGTCGCAGCTAAATGAAGAGGGCCTTGGTCAGCCAGTTGCCTTTATTAGCAGGAGACTTCTTCCCTGGAGGCAGAGGTGGAGTGCCATTGAGAAAGAGGCTTTTGCTGTGGTTTGGTCCCTGAAAAAGTTGAGACCATATTTGTTTGGGACTCACTTTCATGTTCAAACTGACCACAGGCCTCTCAGATGGCTCATGCAGATGAGAGGGGAGAATCCCAAGCTGTTAAGGTGGTCCATTTCCCTACAGGGAATGGACTTTACAGTGGAACACAGACCTGGGGTTGCCCATGCAAATGCAGATGGACTTTCCAGGTTTTTCCACTTAGCTGATGAGGACTACCAGGGTGTAGGTAAGTAACCCATCACCTTTCATTTGGGGGGGGGGGGGGGGGGGCTGGCTATGTTGCAAATTCACCCTGTGCCCTGGGCACCCCCCAACTTTTTGCTGACTGGTACTGGTGGTAACTGACTCTGACTGACCCTGGGCTTTGCCTAACCAGGCCCAGGGCCAGTGCTATGCTGAAAACACTTAGAATACAGTGAAAACACCTACATACACTAGGGTACACTATGGGTTGTGATTGGCATGACCTACCCTATAAGACCCTAGTTCATAATAGGGCAGGGGATTGAAACTACCTATCAGTCCCTAGTATATTGTAGGGCATGGCAGTTTAGAGGCCAGCAGCCTTTTCTGCACTTGCATGTGTGCACTGCTGAAGCCTGAGGTCAGTTTAAAAGCAGCCCTGGGTTCCATGACTGCTTTTAAAAAGTAAATTTGCCCAAACTCGACTTTGGTGTTTGGGGCACTTAAAAATAGATAACCTACAATGTTTTGGCATATTAGGAACCCCCAGGGTCTCCCCATGGTGTCCCAGGGGTGGGGGGCCAGGTATTTATAAGGTGGACCCTTATAAAATGAGTTTTATATGCCCTGGGTTAAGTGAAATTTCACATTTCACTCCCCACATTGTGATAAAGTGCTGCCCAAATCCGACTTTGATGCTAGGAGCACTGTGGAGGGAGGATCTGCAATATTTCCACAGATTCAGAACCCCTACAGTCTCCCCTAAGTGATCCATGGGGTGGGGGTCCTGTAGATATAGGCGTAGTACTTCTAAAATATGTTTTTATAAGGCCTGGTGCTGTAAAAATGGCCCAAGTCATTTTTCCCATTGCAAATCCCATGCCACATAGGTTAACATGGCAAGAGGTTATTAACTAATAACTCCTGATAGGAGAATGATAGAACTTCCATTCAAAGACTTCCCAGAATGGTAGTGATAAATCCAACAATTTGATATTGTTGAATTTCTCCTAAACTGTACAGACAAGAAGTTATAAGACTTTCTTGTTAGCAGGTCCAGATTCAGCCTTCCAGTGGTCTGTCCTGATTGGTCAGAGTAGAGTGGATTAGCCAGGCTGCTTTGAAGAGGTGATAAAGAGCCCCTGGGGTTAACCAGCTCTGCTGGGAGGGCAGTGTGCTGCTACACAGGAATGCAAGAGCAGGGGGAGGAGTCGTAAACCATGGTCTTCAAAGGAAAGGGGAAGGCCTCAGTGTCAGTTACCACTCTACTCCTTTGACCCCAAGCCAGAGCTAGGATTAAGGAAGGAATGAGCAGATGCAAGGGGGAGAGTCTATGGAAATTAGCCATCCTATGGGGTGTGTTTAGTCAGCTCTTAACTCCCTGCTGGAAAATCAGCCATTATGAATTTGGAAGATTTGATGCACTCTGGGACAAAATAATGCCACACTCTACAGGATGTGGTCATATCTTTGGGGAGTTACCCTGCCCCAATTGGTCAGGAGTGACCTCCTGCTTGACCCAGAGACCTTGGAATAAGTATCTGAGAGGGGCAGAACCTCTCAGATCTGCTGCTTGAAACTAAGAAAGCAAGACGGGCCATGCTCAGAAGTTTGATGCGCAATTTCTTAAGGCCTGTATTCTGAAGACTGCACCATCTGGAACTACAGCCCTGTGGACTATCTTGCTGTGAAAAAGAGTAAAGAGTGGACTCCCTGCAAGCTACAGGTTAACAGAGCTCACCTGGATCATCACCACCAAGAATCCTCAACCTGGAAAACTACCAGTGGATTTGTAAGGGTTTTGTCCAAGTGGATTGTGGGAACTGAAGTCCTCAACTTTCAAGGACCATCTTGGAGCTTCCAGACCCTTGGAGTGAGTTTGAGACACTTTGGGACCCTTTGGGGAACTTCAGGAAGAAGTTCCAGGAGTTTGGAGAACTCTGGAGCAACTTTGGAAAAAAGCTCCATAAGGGGACCGACTCAACCTGGTCAGCCAAGCCGCCTGCCTTCAACTGCGAGTCGGCCAAGCCATCCAGGTTCGTCCCGTTGAAAGCTTCGCAGGTCCGACTTCGAGAGTTTGACCGGCAGTAGAAGAAATCCGAGGCCGGCGAACCCTCACCGAATCCGGCCTGATGAAGAGCATTGAGGGACCTGATCCAGCGCTAACAATAAAAATTATTCTCCTATATGCTTCGGTCATCCAGGTGCAACTATTCCTCCAACACACACATTATATCCATATGACGGTGGGGCCCATAACACCGCATATACATTCACTTACTCATTTATTCCCTGGATTTCCTCCGTCAATAACCTAGGAGAAAACGATTCGCTGGAAGGAGACGGGATACCTCTTTTAACATGACATAATGTTTCTCATTTGCTTTAAGGTATTCCGCTCATTGGTCGATGGACCAACTAGTAGGAATCAGCTGACGGTGTTTAAGACCAGCTCAATCACAATAAACTCTTTATAAATTTACCTTAATCATTGAGCTAAAGAATCACTGAGTCGTTTGTTTAAAGAATAATAAAGTTTATATAAAGTTTCGAAGCAAGAAATAAGTTTTAAGCTTATTATTCAGATCATTACATTTATCATCATTATAAGAATAAATTGAAATTCCAATGCATATCTATTAGACGGAAAAATAAGGTTATCATAGCAAGAACTCTAAATGATCAATCTATCTGTCTTGGAAAAATGTAATGGTTCTAACTGAAAAATTGATCAGGAATAAAAAGGTTCTCCAAAAGCAGCATCTTATACTAAACTGGAAAATAAAAATAGCAGCAGCAGCCTCAGCTCGTCGGCATCAGCAACCGCAACTTCACCCATCTACAGCATCTAACTTCTCCAGCATCTGCTCTCCAGCAACTAACCCCTCCCACCAAGAGTAGGTCTTCTTATACCCTAATTCTAGCTTACTGAATAAAATGTTGCATCTTCATGGCGTGATTCTTTCTCATTGGTCCACTCAGGCCCATATACATTTTAATCAAACTTCCTGGTCTTAACCAGTTCCTTGTGGAATGTCCATGCTTGCATCGTTTCCCACAGTTCATGACATTGCTCATCCGCTTCGATCAGTCCAATTTGTATCTTTTTCTGCTACTTTTTAGATTTAACAGTTCCGTCCATTTATTCAGTTTGACTTCTCACGCTTCTTGCTGATCATCTTGGCACACATTTGCTCAGAAAGGTCACAATAGCCTTGACCATACTTCCATCTTAGCCTCTCAGCACGAGCACATGATCATCCTTTTCCCCAGACTCTCTCCTCTACCACATGGTTTTCTGCTCATGCGTACTCTAGCAAATGGCGGCCATTTTATATCGCTGCTCGACAGGCCTAAGCGCACTATTTTCAAAGATAAACAAAATATTGTTAAAACAAAGAATATAAACCCTTTCGTTTCCTCCCATCTTTCTACGTACCCCAATTAGGTATTACCTAGCAAAAAGCAACATATAAAGCCGTCCCTTACTTACCATCGCTTTATTTTGCAACCACACGTTTTATTTAAAAAAAAGCACAGATCATGCGTTTATTATTTAATTAGTACGCAAATATTATGTTATGTTAGACACGTAAACAATTATAAGTTGATTATTTTGCACACAGAATAGCGTGTTACCTTTAACCCTTCACATGTAACATACATTGTTGGTTATTTACTTAAACGAACATGTTTATTAATTATTTTACGAAAATTATTAGGAGGTTAACATTTTTTCATTTACCCTGCTCCATCAGACCCCACGAGAAAAAGCTCCAGAAAAGTTTCTAAGTCCGAAGGTAAAAACTGTGACCAGGACCTACCGCGAGGGGTAGCCGCTCAGGGCTCCATCGCGGTCGGCCTGAAACTTTGACTTTGAGTCGGTCTATCGCGACCAGATACCCCAATATGGTGCTATAGGTTTCTAAGTGCTATAAAGTGATAAAGCTTTAAAAATTCATATCTCCTGTTCCCTACATTGGATTTTTGTCGTTTTGGTGTCATTTTAAAGATAAAAATATTTCCTATTTTTATAAATTGGTGTTGGATTTTTATTGTGCATTGTGTCTTAATTATTTACTGAATTGGTGTTTTTAAATGCCCTACATACCTGTCTTTGAAGTTAAGCCTGCCTGCTCGCAGCCAAGCTACCAAGGGTTTAGCATGGGAATAATTTTCTAAGACCTATGCTGAGTCCTATCATGTGTTAGTGGCCTTATTGCCAGTGGCAGATATACATTTGCCCCTACTAATAATCCACTTTCCAACACACACTCTTTATCTATGGGTTATACGAGATCTTATTTGTAAAATATTAACTTAAAGAAGATTTTTCTGCTAGCCTCCTATCATGAAGTTCATACTTATATCACGAAATGGAAAAAGTACAATTTTCAAATGCAGCTGCCACTCTGAACTCAACCCTGTGCATGTGCACAGTGTACATTAAGGCCCTACGGCCTTTTATCATTGGTACATGAAATGCAGAGGAGTACACGGTACTGGGAAGATTTCACTGAGCAGTACCGCGCAATTCAAGTAAAAACCCATGGAATGGGAATTACAATGCAGAGCGATATTTCCGAGTAGAAAACCACACGGAATTCGCCCTTCCATAGGTTTGTGTTCGTGGGGGGAGTGGGGAAGCAAAGGGTGAAAAGTAGTGGAGAAAAGGGAAAGTTTTTCCCAAAAACACTGCTTTTCCACTTATTTTTTTCTAAATGTGGAAGGATACAATGCTGCTGCAGCCAGAGTCTTATATGATGCTTCCAACTGGTTAAAAAAAAAAACACTTTATAATCAGATGGCACAAAAAGCAGGCCTTAATTCCGCTCCACCTGGGTTATAATCGGCTGAGTAGTATAAAAATCTGATTTAAAGGTAACTAATTCGAATTACAAATACACATGCTTATCGTGGTTTATTCGGGACTTACATGATCATCTCACTGAAATAGGCTTTGGATTTTTGTACTTTTAAGGTGTTCCTGATTGTCAGCGTTGTTGAAGTGAATTCAATTTTATGATCTGCCCGTTTTACAATTTCAGCATGTTCTGACAGGTTTGATAGCGACAGAACCCTTAAATATCCATGTCTGCAAGAGCCTAAAAATCAGAAAAGAGATTAAAAGGTCATCCTTATTATAAATGGTGAATATACACAGCAGCAAGGGATGTCTGTCCCAGGTGTGACAGCATGGAAGCTGTCCTACTGAACGTCTTGGCCTCGGGTATCAAAATGGAATCCAGACTCGTAGACCTTGGCAAGGCATGGTTTGGAAGTCCACAAGTCCACCCTGCTTCAAAGAGTGGGTCATGGAAATGTTGGAATGGGTGGCAGCGGTGGGCGATTTCTTGATTTCTACACAACATATGTTGATACAGACACCATATGTAAATATGTGGAACATACTGTTACTGGCCCAGCAGAACAAGAACGAAGAACTTCCTCCATTAAAATTTACAGTCTGCACTGATGTGCTTGAGGTGCACTGTATTGGTTGTTGTTACTTTACCTCACTAAAGTAATTACTGACAAATGCTGGTGGGACTCACAAGGCCAAAGGCATAGTTAACGGGAAGCATTGGGTTGTGTTTCCAGTAAGTTGTATGCAGTGTTACCTCTTATTAACTGCGAAATGTGCAAAGCGAAGAAGGGGAAACCACCTTAACTTGTACATAGGCCGCTAACCTTTCATGTCAGTAATGGCCATGTACTTTTATTGCTAATTGATCGTCTATTGATGTAGTTTAATGTAGAATTGCATAAACAAATTCTAAATAAATCCTTATAATTAATTGCTGAAGGTACTCTGCCAATTTCTTATTGTCGACAAGTACGAGTAAGCGAGCGAAAGAGTATGTCTTGCTACCGCGATTCCTGAGAGAGTCGGGAGTGTTGTGTTCTGGGTTGTCTAATCATTTGTAGCTCTGTGATATTTGGAGGAGAACGAATGAGACACTATAGCTAGTCGGTTTTGGGATTTTGGGCGCTAAGGTGGTAGGTTGGTACACCCCTATACACCGAGGTCCCGGTTTCCTGCGCATAGTTCTGTGTAGGTGCAGAATCCCCGCAACAAGGGAATTATTTTTTGAATCTGAAAATAAAAAAAGTATGCTGTTTTGTTATGTGTGTTCATTAGAAAGTGTTTTAGGGCTCAGATTAGAGTTATAATTTGTGATTATGTGCAATAAGTTTCTACAATAAGAGGGTGGAAATACTCAGACTTTGTGAGAAGTTGGCCTGGTATATGCTGTTCACTAATTAAAGTGGACACCTTGCACCAGGGCAAATCGACTCCTATGGTAGATAGGTTTAAGACAACCTTTTAAAGAAAGCTATCCTAGTGGTAGCTGTGGAGAGCAGCCTTCAGGCTAAGTCTTGAAGGAATGTAAAGCAGCTTGTTTTACCATATAATCTCTTGAATCACCAAATGAAAAGACACCACACAGGTATATATATCAAATATATATGTATTTATTTCTAAATAACTCTCTACTAATCTCTTTATGAGATTAGAAGACAAACATATGCACAAATCAACGTTTCACAATAAGTTAAGCACAAAATATGGCTGGGGCCCTAGGGGCGTACCAGACCATATACTAAAAAAGGGACTTAGCAACAACGACTTGCAGGGAGACAAGGCCTAGGGCCTTCAGAAGTGCTGGGGCCTCACGAAACCACCCTAGGCAGGTAAGTAAAGGACCCACGGGGGACGCGTGCAGTGTGGATACACAGGCGCGGATCGCCGTTAACTTCAATGGGGCAAGTCGCGGTTGGAAATTAAGAGTTCTAGGATACTTCGGGAGAACCTACAAGCAAGTCACTTACAGGGTAAGTAGTTCTAGGGCCCACACCCACAGGAGCACCGTAGTGCTGGAGTTACCTCACCCAGGGAAGCCGGGTGCATAGGTGTCCTTTGGTGTCGGGTCGCGGCGTCGTTTTCAATGGCGAACAAAGAAGACTTGCTGCTTGCGGGAGCTGAAGAAGTGTCCGGTGGAATCCAAGCCTGGATTCTGAAGAAGGATGACCTGAAAGCAGAGGGGACAGTGTTCAAAGTCACTTGGCAGTGACTCGGGGCAAGGAAGATGGATGCCCACCGTCGTCGGTTGATTCAGGTCGGTTGCGGGTGCCTTGACTCTTCAGCCACGAGGTCCAGGAGGCGTCGACGACGACCAGGAGCTGGATTCTGTGTGTCCCACGAAGTCTGCAGCTTACTGCGGTGTCGGCAACTCGATTGGAGCCAACAAGCCTTCGCAACAGCAAGTCTCGGGGAGATGAAGAAAAGTCGATGGCACAGACCAGCAAGGTCTGAGGGACTCACCCAGCGAGGGTAAGTCAGGGCAGGCCTGGAGCAACCAGGGGAGCCCTTTGGTTTCTTTAAGAAGTCTTCTGGGGACCCACGAGCCGGCTGGCAAGGGATCGCGAAGACACCTTGGGTGGAATCACTCAACAGGGGCCCACGGTCACTCGGACGGTGTAGGCCTCTGATCTTCGGAGGGATTCCTGCTGGAGGTCGGGACCACACGTGGTCCAAAGCACAAGTTTGTAGAACGTTGTGAAGGGGTTGCACTCGACAATAGTGCACGGTACCCAGGGGTCGCGGTTCCTCGTCACTCGTGGGGTCCACTTGCCTCAGCTTCGCTGGGGACTCACAATGGCCTTGGAGAAGTCAGGAAATCCACTTCTTGGGCTGCAGGGACTTCGGACTCCGGCGGGAGCGGCATAGTTTGCGACCGTCGTTGTCGTTTTGGTGCCTGCCAAGCAGGGGAGTCACTCCTTGACTCCAAGGGAGATTCTTCTGTCTTCCAAAGGTAGTGGAACGTCGAAGGGCCAGGATTCTTCTGTAGAGCGTCGTCCAGGGGTTATCTAACTAGCAAGTTCAAGGGTTCCCCTTCTTATACTGAAAAGAGGGGATGGACTAGCTCTATGACCCCACCTATGGGAGGGTCAAGGGAGGGGTGGCTACACCCACTTCCCTTTGTCCAGTTTCGCGCCAGAGCAGGGGCAGGTAGCCCCTGAGCCGGTTTGAACTGGCATATGCACAGAGGAGCCTTCTGCTCCCCCAGTGCAGGACTTCAAAGCACTCTAAGAGTGCACCCACCCAGCCCCAGTACACTAAACCCTGTCTGGGAGGTGGTTACACCTCCCTGTGACAGGATGCCTATTGTTGGGCTTCCTCCACTGCGAGTTTCGGTCATCAGCAGGAGGGCAGCCCAGTGTCTGTGACTGGTGGCATCCATTTTGTGATGCCAGGGCTCTTTAGGATTCTACCGCGTTTCCACAGCAGGTACATGTCTTATCCCTCTAGAAGGGTGGAATGCTACCCCCGCCGCCAAGATTGGCGGGGGGTAGTATTCCAAGATGTTTGACACCAAACACGACATGTTTTGATGCAGCCATTCCAAAGTTAGCATTTACCGCGAGGATATAATGCACTTAATAGTATATGGTTTAACCGCATCCACAAACAGCACCAGAGAATAGACTCTGAGAGCTGCAGAGGGGCCCTGCTCAGGCAGAGGCACCCCCTCACATAGAAGCCAAGCACCCTGCCCTCAGGATTGATAGGGCCTGCCTTAGGGGTGACTGATAGGTTTATATGTGTGTGCAGGAGTGATATAGGAAACCTATATCTCAGTGAGGGGTGCTAGCACCACCTCACCCAGGCTGCAGTAGCAGGCCTGTGGTGTCAGATTTAGACTGCTTCCCAGGGGTGGCATAATACATGCTGCAGCCCCTGGTAGGCCTGTGAAGTACCTATGCCCTTGGCACCTAAGGTACCATATACTAGGGACTCATAAGGCACCACAGTATCCAATCACTAGTGCACCTAGAGTGCACTCCATGTCGTTTAGAGAGAACAGAGAGGCTGGGGCCCTGATTGGCAGGGACCCAGCCAGACTATAGCCAGAAACCAGTGCTAACATCAGAAAAAAAGTGGGGGCAACATAAGAGGCAGATCCTACTCTCCTACACACCCCCCCAAACGCAGGGACACTAAACTAACCTTGACCAGTTGAGTCTTCGTGTTCAAAGTGGAAATACCTTGAGAGTCCATCTGCATTGGCATGTTGGGTCCCAGGCCTATGTTCCACTGTATAGTCCATCCCCTGTAGGGAAATGGACCACCTCAAAAGTTTTGGGTTTTCACCTTTCATCTGCTTTAGCCATAGGAGGGGCTTGTGGTCAGTCTGAACTATGAAGTGAGTACCAAACAAGTATGGCCTCAGCTTCTTCAGGGCCCATACCACAGCAAAGGCCTCCCTCTCTATAGCTGACCAACGTTTCTCTCTAGGGGTCAGCCTTCTGCTAATAAAAGCTACTGGCTGGTCTTGACCTTCATCATTCAGTTGAGACAGTACAGCTCCCACACCCAGCTCAGAAGCATCTGTTTGGACAATGAACTTTTTGGTGTAGTCTGGACTCTGTAAGATGGGGGCAGTGCACATGGCCTGCTTTAGGTCTTCAAATGCCTTTTGACAGCTAGCTGTCCACTGAACCTTTTTTGGCATTCTCTTTGAGGTCAGATCATTCAAGGGGGTCACTATAGATCCATATCCCTTGACAAACCTCCTATAGTACCCAGTCAGGCCTAAGAAGGCTCTCACCTGTGTCTGGGTGGTTGGAGCAACCCATTCCATTATGGTTTGGATTTTGCTCTGTAAAGGCTGAACCTGGCCTCCACCTACAAGGTGGCCCAGGTACACAACCTGACTCTGCCCTATCTGGCACTTGGTGGCCTTGATAGTGAGGCCTGCTTTCTGCAGGGCCTCCAAAACATTTCTGAGGTGGACCAGGTGATCCTGCCAGGAGGAACTAAAGACAGCAATATCATCTAGATAAGCTGAGCAATAAGTTTCCATCCCTGCCAGAACTTTATTCACCAACCTCTGAAAAGTGGCAGGTGCATTTTTCAATCCAAAGGGCATCACCACAAAGTGGTAGTGCCCACCAGGGGTCGAAAATGCTGTTTTGGCTTTTGCATCATCAGCTAATCTGATTTGCCAGTAGCCAGCTGTGAGGTCAAATGTGCTTAGATACTTGGCCGAGGCCAAAGTATCAATCAGCTCATCTGCCCTTGGTATGGGATAGGCATCAGTCCTAGTGACTGCATTGAGGCCTCTGTAGTCTACACAAAACCTCATTTCTTTCTTACCACCCTGGGTATGAGGCTTGGGTACCAGGACTACTGGGCTAGCCCAAGGGCTATCTGAAGGCTCAATCACGCCTAACTCCAACATTTTCTGGACTTCAGTCCTGATACAGTCCCTGACATGGTCAGGTTGCCTGTAGATTTTATTCTTGACAGGCAGACTGTCCCCAGTGTCCACCTCATGGGTGCACCAGGTAGTCTGACTAGGGGTCAGGCTAAACATATGTCTAAACTGTTGCAGAACTTGTCTGCACTCAGTTTCCTGATGGTCAGTGAGGCTGCTTGCCAAAGCAACACCATCTACTGACCCATCATCAGGGTTCTGAGAGAGCAGGTCAGGGAGAGGGTCACTCTCCTCCTCCTCATCAGTTGCCATGAGCAAGCCCATGTCAGCCCTGTCAACATATGGCTTTAATCTGTTGACATGAAGCACCCTTAGGGGGCTCCTGGGAGTTCCAAGATTCACCAGATAGGTGACTTCTCCCTTCTGTTCAACTATTGTATGGGGGCCACTCCACTTGTCCTGGAGGGCTGCTGGGGCCACAGGTTCCAACACCCACACTTTCTGTCCTGGCTGGTATACAGTCAGCACAGCCTTTGGTCATGCCAAGCTTTTTGCAATTCTTGGCTGGCCTCCAGGTTTTTGGTTGCCTTTTTCATGTACTCTGCCATCCGGGAGCGGAGACCAAGTACATAGTCCATCACATCTTGTTTGGGGGGCTTGAGAGGTAACTCCCAGCCCTCTTTTACCAAACATAGTGTACCTCTCACAGGATGCCCAAACAGAAGCTCAAATGGGCTGTAACCAACCCCCTTCTGTGGAACCTCTCTGTATGCAAACAACAGGCAAGGAAGAAGAAGGTCCCATTTCCGCCTAAGCTTCTCTGGGAGTCCTTTAATCATTCCTTTCAAGGTTTTGTTGAAGCGTTCAACTAAACCATTGCATTGTGGGTGATAGGGGGTGGTGAACTTATAAGTTACACCACACTCCTTCCACATTGCTTTCAGATATCCTGACATGAAGTTGGTACCTCTGTCAGAAATGACCTCCTTTGGGAAACCCACTCTGGAGAAAACTCCAATGAGGGCTCTTGCCACCACAGGGGCTGTGGTGGTCCTCAGGGGAATTGCCTCTGGGTACCTGATTGATCCACTACCACCAGGATAAATCTGTGCCCAGATGCAGTCTGAGGGTCAAGGGGACCAACAATGTCAATCCCTACCCTTTCAAAGGGTACCCCCACCACAGGTAGTGGTATCAGGGGGCCTTTGTTGTGCCACCTGCCTTACCACTGGCTTGGCAAGTGACACAGGAGCGACAAAACTCCTTTGTGTCCTCTGACATATGTGGCCAATGAAAATGTGGAACAAGCCTGTCCCAGGTCTTGTTTTGGCCCAAGTGACCTGCTAAAGGGATATCATGTGCTAAGGTCAAGAGGAACCCCTAAACTTCTGAGGTATTACCAACCTCCTGGTGGCTCCAGGGGCTGGGTCTCTACCCTCAGAATATAGGAGTCCCTCATCCCAATAAACTTTATGGGACCCACTAGCACTCCCAGCAGCCTCAGCAGCAGCCTGCTGTCTGAGGGGTTCAAGAGAGGGGCAGCACTGTTGCTCCTTACTCAGATCTTCCCTAGAAGGGCCCCCTGCCCCCAAGAACTCAACCTGGTCAGGTTCAAGTCCCTCTGGGGCAGTTCCTTCTTCAGGTTCTGCTTCACCTCCCTCTGGAAGTGAATCTTTGATCTGAGACAGAGGGGAAGGCACTGCCTTAACCCTACTGCTCCTCCTCTTGGGAAGCATCTGGTCCATTGTTCCAGGATCCAGAGCTGGTTCAGTGTCATGCATTCTTGCTTGTGACCTGGTCACAGCAAATACCTCTGCAGGGATGCCCAACATCTCAGCATGAGTCCATAACTCTACTTCAGACCAGGCTGAAGTCTCTAGATCATTGCCCAACAGACATTCTACAGGGAGGTCTGCACTGACTACAACCTTTTTGGGGCCAGTTACCCCTCCCCAGGAGAAATTCACAACTGCCAGACTATGGTTGGTCTGGACATTGCTTGCATTGGTCACCTGGTACATTTTGCCCAGGATGATCTTTCCAGGGTCCACTAGGTCCTCTGCCACCATGGTGACACTAGCACCTGTGTCCCTAAATGCCAAAGCCTGTTTGCCATTTATCAAAGGCTGCTGTTTGTACTTGCCCAGATTACTGGGGCTTACTAGGAAGGACATATCAATGTTTCCATCACAAATCAGCATTGCCTGAGTGGTCACTCTGACTAGGTCAGAATCCACTTCAGAACCCAGGGTCAACCCTACTACACCCTTATTCTGCGTACCACCTCCACCAGTAGCTGAGCTAGGGGGCACAGTTGCCTTAGGGGCAGGAGTGGTGGTGGTTTGGTCTTTGGACTTGGTACAATCAGAAGTCCAGTGCCCTTTCTGTTTACAGAATTTGCACCAGGGCTTCTTTTGGCCTTTTCCCTTGTTGGACTGTGACTCCCCACCAGATGCAGATTTTTGGGGCCCTTGTGAAGTCTTCTGGTCTTTTGACTTATCCCCACCTTTCTCAGAGCCTTTAGGATCTTGCTTCTTAGTGTCACTCCCTTGGTTCTGGGTTTTCTGCCTCACCCTGGTTCTGACCCATTTGTCTGCCTTCTTTCCCAATTCTTGGGGAGAGGTCAGATCAGAGTCCACCAGGTACTGATGCAACAACTGGTTCTGGCAATTATTTAGGATCTGTTCTCTCATCATCAGATTATACAATCCCTTGAAATCAGTAACCCTACTGCCAACCAGCCAACCCTCTAGAGCCTTGGTTGCACAATCAACAAAGTCAGTCCAGTCCTGAGTCTGTGCCTTCTGGGTATCTCTGAACTTCAACCTGTACTGCTCAGTGGTTAAGCCAAACCCATCTATCAGTGCACTCTTCAGGACCTCATAATCATCAGCATCCTCCTCTCTAACAGTGAGGAGCTTGTCTCTTCCTTTATCTGAAAAGGAGAGCCACAAGATTGCTGCCCACTGCTTTTGGGGGACCTGCTGTACTCTACAGGCCCTCTCCATAGCAGTTATCCACTTGTGGATATCAATCAATCAATCAATCAAATAACTTTATTCGCATTTGGTGAATGCATAAAAGTACAAATAATTATCATAATACGAATTGATCGAGAGATATTTTAAAACAGTTAAAAACTTTCATTTTGTATATTTACCTATTAAAAATACCATAGTTTAAGTGCATCCGCATTTCTAAAACTAGCAGCTATATATCATAAGAGGAATATTTACACTAATCAAATTGTGATTATATCACCATCACGTAGACAATTCATTTTTCTTTTACAGATTCAATTTAACGTGTTAGCTAACTAGCAGCAATTTAATTAAAAACAGTATTAACAATTGATGACGGTTGGTAAGAATAATCACGTAAAACAACACCCCTATTTGAGGATCTTCTCCTAGTCCGAAGAACGGAATATAAAACGTTTGCTAATGTAAAACAAATATAGGGTGTTTCCAAAGAGTAAATAACTAAAAGAGCTAGGGAATAAGAGTGTAGGCTCAGTTTACTTTACAGGGGGTGGGGGGGAATATATCAATCAATCAATCAATATTTACTTTATTCGATTTGAAACACAAATCCTATAAGCATTTACATATAGATACAACCAAAAAATTAACAACCCAATATTTCATGATATCTAAAAACATACTAACAAATCATGTCTCAGTATCATTAGCCACTCTTGTAGATCTTGATTTAAGGGCCATTCTTAAAAAGTTTACCACACAAGACAAGGTTAAAACATCTGCGGAAAGTTTTAAAAAGAGCAATGCCACGCGTGCCTGTCTAATACCAGTAGTCTGTAATAAAGACTTCAAGAACCTTTTTCTAGGGAGGTCATAAAATGAACAATTAAAAAGGAAGTGGAGGGTATCCTGCGGAGACACATTATCGCAGCCGCAGGGCCCTCTTTCTCCAGGCTTTACTCCAAAGCCTGCTGGAACCGCAAAAATATGGTGGATAAAATTTTATCTAAAACGTGTGATTAAAAATCTATCATGGGCATTTGTCATAATACTTAAATATGGTTCTATTTTCAAGGAGGTTTTAATTAAAACATGTTCTCTTACTGTGGGTTTAACCAACTCGTTACTCTCACGTTGCGCCATACTAAACTGGAAAAACAACTCTTTGACAACTGCCTTGTCCTTCTGTCTTATTATATCTGGCTCATCGAACAGTGCCTGCCGTCCCATTTTTTGTAGGCAATCCCGCACATATTTTAACCATGGGATCTTCATTACGTTAGCCAGGGACAAGCAATCCTGAACAACAAGCCTTGTCAGGCCTATCTCTTCATTTAACCAGACCTTTAACCAGTGAATTATAGGTCTAACAGCCACTAAATCTGAGATATAACTAGCTCCCAGTTCTTCATGTGCAATAAATGCTGGGGTGCTATGGGGAACCCTTAACAGACGCCTCATATATTTGTTTTCTTCCGTTTGTAGGCTATTGATTTTCACAAAGCCCCAGACCTCACTACCATACAGCACCTTGGCACAGCAGATTGAGTTGTACAGTTTCAAAATCACATCCGGGGTCCACAGCCCAAGCCTGCTTGCAAAGTTCGCAATTGAACCTGTGGATCTAATTAAAGACAGAGATTTCTCTTCTAATAACTGTTTAAAGTTAAGCTTCCCATCAAATAATATGCCTAAATAAGCAAAAACTGGGACTTTGCCTAAGACATGCGAGCCAATGGTGTATTTAAATGATTTGGCTGGCTTTTTCCCCATCTCCATTACATATGATTTGGTGAGATTGGGGGCCATCTCGAGTTTTTCCATAAACTCTACAAAACCATTAATTAAAAGTTGTAGACCATGAGGGGTGCGTGCCAATAACACCGCGTCGTCTGCATATAATAAAACCGGCACAGTTCTTTCTCCTATTCGTGGTACATCTGCCCTAATATCCCGCAGTGCCGCATCCAGGCCATTAATGTATAAAGTAAATAAGAAGGGAGCCAGAATGCATCCCTGTCTGACACCGCTTGAACATCCAAACCGATCCGTTACTTTTCCCTCCTGGGTATACCTTACTGCAGCCGTGGTGTGATTATGCAGTGATTGAAGTATATTTATTAGTTCTAAATCCACCCCCTGGTTAGCCATTACTAGCCACAACTTGTTCCGGTTCACGCGGTCAAAAGCCGCCGATAAATCCATAAAAGCCAAATAAAAAACCTCCCCTTTTAACAGCGTATATTTAGCAGAAATAAGATAAAGATTAAGACACTGGTCCACAGTTGATTTCCTGGGCGGAATCCGTATTGAACATCAGTGATTATATTAGCAGACTCGGCCCACTCCATTAGTCTATTTAAAATTACCCGCCCCAAGACCTTGGCTGATACATCTATCAAAGATATTGGTCGATAACAGTGTGGGCTATCCCGATTACCCTTCTTAAAGATCGGTACTATAATTGCCGAAGACCAAGATGTAGGCATTGAAACACTTATTGCCGCATTTAAGACCCTTGTTAATAAAGGTGCCCAGACCTGTACATTCGATCTGAAAAGGTCGGGTGGAATCCCATCTGGGCCTGGGGCCTTATTTCGCATCAGCCCTTCGATACCAACAGTGACTTCCTCCAACGAAAAAATGACAGAGGTAGCCCTTGTGGGTGTAGTTAACAACCGTGCTTCTGCCTGGCCAGACGAGTGGTTATATAGGCCCTGAAAGTATTCCTGCCATTGTTCCGGGAGTATATTACCACTTAGCCCTGGTTTATTTGGGTCCGCAAAACAGGGACTATTTATAACCCTCCAAAACCGTTCTGAATCTTTCTGCTCTGCTGCTTCAAGGAGTTCCTCCCACGCTATCCGCTGCAATTGACCTCTACGTTGTTTTAACGCTAACTTGTAACTTGCGCGACACGCCAACACCCTCTCTCTATCCCTAGGAGACTGCTTGAGAGCATCCTTCAAGTTCCTAAGGGTAAGAGAACAATGATGGCTAAACCATCTTGGGGAATCCCCCTATGCCTACGTGGCTGTGTTTTCAGCAATTTAGTGACAAGGACAGCGATATTTGTGAAAGCCTTAATCAAGTCGGCCCCTTCCACCTCTGGGTCCAAGCAATTCATGATGTCTTTAGCTCCTTGACCAAATAGAGCCGCGTTGAACCCTGCCTCATTTATCTGGACCCATCTTAATCGCCTGCCTTGATCGATCGTGGATAATAATTGATCCTCTGTCTGTCTGACCACACTCTGACTGTATACATCAACTATTAAAATTACTGGGTTATGATCGCTAAATACACTGTGTAAAATATTAAATTTCCTAACAGATCTTTTCATTGCCTGTGAGATCAAAATATAATCAATAACTGAATGACACCCTCTTCCCTTAAAAGTGGGGTCCAACAGGGAGCCTTCCACAATATCGGCCATATCCAACGTGTGTGATAACCTGTGTGTGTGTAAAAGGCACGTCAGCTCCCTACCCATCCGGGTGTGTTCCATATGCATACCCTCACTTAATGCACATGACGACCACACACCGTGAGCCACCCTTAAATCCGGGCATGGATGACAATTAAAATCGCCTGCTACTATCATGTGCGTTGCACCATGCCCACTCCTGGTAAGACGGTCCAGCCAACCATCTAATTCATGTATACTATTTAGGCCCTGTGGTGTGCATTGTATGGCATTATAAAAATTCAAAATAGTTACCCTACATCCCTTAGCTATGAGTCTAACCCCTTGTACATTATGTGAATCACAAGCCAAGTCCTTCCACCTTCCCTGAATGTTCAAATCCACAAACACAGTCAGTCCCCCCTTTGCTCTTCCAACTCGGGGTTTGATTGCTGGACAAAAGAAGGTTTTATATCCCTCTATAAAACACGTATTCTCCGTCGCCCATGTTTCTTGGAGACAAATTATGTTAAAGTCCCTTACCAAGGCGAGCCAATGCATATCCTCAAGTTTATTTGCTATACCAGCTATATTCCAGGATATGATTTTTAAAGAGCCATCATTCTTACTCCCATCAGAATAATGCACCCCACTATCTACCCCAGGGTGAGCTATGCTGCCCTCTCCAATCTCCCTACTCTCCTCACTGGAGGTTGATTCCCTACGCTCCAATGACGGGACTGCCTCCAACTCACCAGCCCGCACAGACTTCCCTTTCTGGACGACCACTGACCCCGACGAGACAAAGGTCCCCCCACCCCTACATTCAGGCAGTCAATCAATTTCATTCAGATCACCCAGGGGGCAAAAACATTATTTAGATGAACCGGTCTGTCCCTAATCCTCCTGATGTTAAATTGATCCTGGTTCTCCCCAACCTGATTGACCATACCTCTTGTACCTGGTCTACCGGGTCTATAAAAAAGCCCAAAGTCAAGGGTTTTATACTAGTCTCCATATCAAAAAAATTATCTGCCTGAGAAAGGATTGACTGAACCAACCACGGATATCTAAAGGTGACAATCACACAGTCTCCAGAAAAAGATTTCCTCATACTACCTATCCAGTTCACCCTTCTTGCCATTAAAATATGCTGAAGATCACGTGTGTTAAATTTCACAAATTTGGATAACCAATGGGCTACCTTATTAATTAATTGTGGGGTAGACTCCTCATTCGTGTTTATTTGGGCGGGTACACCTGCAAGAACAACTACGTATGGACAACAGTCTGGTGGGAGATTTATTGTTGGCAGGTCATCACTCTGATTCGGGGCACCTCTATTCGAAGTATGTTGACTTGACAACAATCTGTTATCACTAATATCCCTCGAACAGGCCGCTTCCCTATCCACACCACCCTCGAGTGCCCTGCTACCCTTTCCAGTCATGTCCCTGCTGCTTCCATCCCGCGTATTAGAAACTACTATGTTACCATGACTATTAGGTATCTGACTCCCCCCGCCTTGAGCATAGTGATCATTTACAGGTTCTCCTAGGAGCACAACACGTGCCTCTGCCTCTATCGGCGTGATGATCCCTGGTACCGGATTACCCCCTCCCCTTCTGCCTGCATACCTCGTTGATGTTCCGCTTGTAATGGCCGGGATATCTGTGTTGGGATTTCTCGGCCATACATGCACCCTCTTTCCTGTGTTAGTTTAATGTGACTATTACACACTTTCTCCAGCCCTAACAGTTTCTCCTCTAGGCTAATTAACTTGCTAAGTATGGGCTCAAGTAGGAAAGAAAACAGGGACTCAATTCTTTTCCAGGGATCATTATCACAGTCCCCCAAGGATGATATCAGGCAGTTCAATTGGGTTGGAGCTACTCCCTGACATACCGAGGGGCCCTGTGAAGCGTTATTAATATCCTGGGAACTTGGCTTGGATTGTGTCTTCTTGGGCCTGGGCTTCTGTTTAAATTTTTGTTTTGATAGGGCACCACCCCTGTGATGTTTCATCGCGGGTTCTGGGCTGGTTATTGGAATATCTATTAGCCCAGCCCTTTGACCCCCCTTAGATCTGGTAATTCTGGTGCCGCCCTCATCATCACTTCCATCTACTACACTCTGGATATCGGCCACAATCAGCGGTACCGGGACCTGGGCAAAATACAGATCCCCACCACCCAAAGTCCCTAGGTCGGGAACTCCAATCCGAGCACCCAAACCTTTGCTCCCCCTATCTGACACACCCCCGTCAACACACAATAAGCTCCTCTCGCCGCCTCCCCCTCTGAAGTATTACACACATTTGCAGGTAATTGCGGGGCAGGTGCCGGTGAAATCGCAACACTAATCCCCCTAGCGAGGATCTTTTGCAGGCAGTCACCGAGCCCAAAGAACGTCTCCTCTCGGTGAGCTGTATTTCATGAGTCAGTAATGATTCTGCCCGTGTTAAAAGGCGTCCAGAGTCCCCGTTAAACCCCCCCTTTTTCGGCATACGCTTAGCCATACCCCCTGGATATCAACAGTACCTCCAAAACAGTATCCCAGGGGCGTAGTGTTCAGGGGGGTGGCCCAGCCCGGCCTCCTCCGGTCTCTGACGGGCGCGGACGGGCCCGCCCTTGGCCCGGGCGCGGCCCGGGCGCGGCCCACGCGCGTCCCGCGCTGCGGGCGGCCCGCTGGGCCTTTAACGCCTCCGGGCGCCTCCTGGCGCGAAAAGCGGCGTCACGGCTAGCGCCGCCGCTTGTGCTGCTGGGGGTTGTGGTCTCGCGGTGGCCGTTCCCCTCACGGCAGTGGGAGCAAGAGAAAGCTGTCGTTGGCCGTTCCCCTCACGGCTGGAGCAAAAGGTAAATGCGCGTCCCCACTCTGGTAGGGAGGAACAACCTTGCTCAGGTTCCTATGGTCAGGAATATATTCTCTGCCTCTAGGGACACTGTTGCTGCCACCAGGGGGTTCTAACCCCTCTTTTCTAGAAGCTCTCTGGATCTCCAGGGCTTCCCTATCCAGTGCCAACTGCTTGGTTCTGAGGGCCACTTTGGCTTCCTCATACTGGAGCAGTTTGCACCTTCTCTCAGAGGAGGTCTCTCTTAAGGAAAAGTATGAGCTCCTCTGCTGGACAAATTCTCTGCCAGAGTGATAAGAGTGGTCAGATTCCCTGGAAGGGGATCTGTGCCTCTCCTCCTCTCTGTCAGTTCTCTTAGGGAGAATTCCTCTGTCCTTTTCAGGCCCCTTGAAGCCTGGCCCTTCAATCACAGAGTCTTGGTCATTCTGATTTTCATCATCTGACCCAGATACTATGACTGACCCACCCACTGATTCAGACCCTTTAGCTCCTAGAGCCAATCTAAGGTCATCTGCTGTCAGCAGATCTATCAGGTGTAGTGTTGAGGGACTCTGTCCTAGCCTCAGGTGTCTGTCAACACACATGGCTCTCAAGTCAGAGAAAGCCATGTCCTTATACTGAGGCTGAGTGGATCCACTGGGTCCACCCTTTAAGGACATTCTAGTGTTGTGCAGTGTTGTACTACCTACACTAGTTTGTGGCCTACTGATCCTAGCTTGAGCTGTGGAAAGGGTGTGCTATCCCTTGGCACACAGCTCTAAGTTCAGTAGAACTTATTGATACTAAGCTTGACTTTATATGTACCTTGAGTACCTATAATGGTTTTCAGTTAGTAATTCAAATAGAGATTTTCTGGTAAAACAATGGCAAGCTGGAATCCCACACGCTGCCCACCAATGTGAGAAGTTGGCCTGGTATATGCTGTTCACTAATTAAAGTGGACACCTTGCACCAGGGCAAATCGACTCTTATGGTAGATAGGTTTAAGACAACCTTTTAAAGAAAGCTATCCTAGTGGTAGCTGTGGAGAGCAGCCTTCAGGCTAAGTCTTGAAGGAATGTAAAGCAGCTTGTTTTACCATATAATCTCTTGAATCACCAAATGAAAAGACACCACACAGGTATATATATCAAATATATATGTATTTATTTCTAAATAACTCTCTACTAATCTCTTTATGAGATTAGAAGACAAACATATGCACAAATCAACGTTTCACAATAAGTTAAGCACAAAATATGGCTGGGGCCCTAGGGGCGTACCAGACCATATACTAAAAAAGGGACTTAGCAACAACGACTTGCAGGGAGACAAGGCCTAGGGCCTTCAGAAGTGCTGGGGCCTCACGAAACCACCCTAGGCAGGTAAGTAAAGGACCCACGGGGGACGCGTGCAGTGTGGATACACAGGCGCGGATCGCCGTTAACTTCAATGGGGCAAGTCGCGGTTGGAAATTAAGAGTTCTAGGATACTTCGGGAGAACCTACAAGCAAGTCACTTACAGGGTAAGTAGTTCTAGGGCCCACACCCACAGGAGCACCGTAGTGCTGGAGTTACCTCACCCAGGGAAGCCGGGTGCATAGGTGTCCTTTGGTGTCGGGTCGCGGCGTCGTTTTCAATGGCGAACAAAGAAGACTTGCTGCTTGCGGGAGCTGAAGAAGTGTCCGGTGGAATCCAAGCCTGGATTCTGAAGAAGGATGACCTGAAAGCAGAGGGGACAGTGTTCAAAGTCACTTGGCAGTGACTCGGGGCAAGGAAGATGGATGCCCACCGTCGTCGGTTGATTCAGGTCGGTTGCGGGTGCCTTGACTCTTCAGCCACGAGGTCCAGGAGGCGTCGACGACGACCAGGAGCTGGATTCTGTGTGTCCCACGAAGTCTGCAGCTTACTGCGGTGTCGGCAACTCGATTGGAGCCAACAAGCCTTGGCAACAGCAAGTCTCGGGGAGATGAAGAAAAGTCGATGGCACAGACCAGCAAGGTCTGAGGGACTCACCCAGTGAGGGTAAGTCAGGGCAGGCCTGGAGCAACCAGGGAGCCCTTTGGTTTCTTTAAGAAGTCTTCTGGGGACCCACGAGCTGGCTGGCAAGGGATCGCGAAGACACCTCGGGCGGAATCACTCAACAGGGGCCCACGGTCACTCGGGATGGTGTAGGCCTCTGATCTTCAGAGGGATTCCTGCTGGAGGTCGGGACCACACGTGGTCCAAAGCACAAGTTTGTAGAACGTTGTGAAGGGGTTGCACTCGACAATAGTGCACGGTACCCAGGGGTCGCGGTTCCTCGTCACTCGTGGGGTCCACTTGCCTCAGCTTCGCTGGGGACTCACGATGGCCTTGGAGAAGTCAGGAAATCCACTTCTTGGGCTGCAGGGTCTTCGGACTCCGGCGGGAGCGGCGTAGTTTGCGACCGTCGTTGTCGTTTTTGGTGCCTGCCAAGCAGGGGAGTCACTCCTTGACTCCAAGGGAGATTCTTCTGTCTTCCAAAGGTAGTGGAACGTCGAAGGGCCAGGATTCTTCTGTAGAGCGTCGTCCAGGGGTTATCTAACTAGCAAGTTCAAGGGTTCCCCTTCTTATACTGAAAAGAGGGGATGGACTAGCTCTATGACCCCACCTATGGGAGGGTCAAGGGAGGGGGTGGCTACACCCACTTCCCTTTGTCCAGTTTCGCGCCAGAGCAGGGGCAGGTAGCCCCTGAGCCGGTTTGAACTGGCATATGCACTGAGGAGCCTTCTGCTCCCCCAGTGCAGGACTTCAAAGCACTCTAAGAGTGCACCCACCCAGCCCCAATACACTAAACCCTGTCTGGGAGGTGGTTACACCTCCCTGTGACAGGATGCCTATTGTTGGGCTTCCTCCACTGCGAGTTTCGGTCATCAGCAGGAGGGCAGCCCAGTGTCTGTGACTGGTGGCATCCATTTTGTGATGCCAGGTCTCTTTAGGATTCTACCGCGTTTCCACAGCAGGTACATGTCTTATCCCTCTAGAAGGGTGGAATGCTACCCCCGCCGCCAAGATTGGCGGGGGGGGGTAGTATTCCAAGATGTTTGACACCAAACACGATATGTTTTGATGCAGCCATTCCAAAGTTAGCATTTACCGCGAGGATATAATGCACTTAATAGTATATGGTTTAACCGCATCCACAAACAGCACCAGAGAATAGACTCTGAGAGCTGCAGAGGGGCCCTGCTCAGGCAGAGGCACCCCCTCACATAGAAGCCAAGCACCCTGCCCTCAGGATTGATAGGGCCTGCCTTAGGGGTGACTGATAGGTTTATATGTGTGTGCAGGAGTGATATAGGAAACGCTAGCACCACCTCACCCAGGCTGCAGTAGCAGGCCTGTGGTGTCAGATTTAGACTGCTTCCCAGGGGTGGCATAATACATGCTGCAGCCCCTGTTAGGCCTGTGAAGTACCTACGCCCTTGGCACCTAAGGTACCATATACTAGGGACTCATAAGGCACCACAGTATCCAATCACTAGTACACCTAGAGTGCACTCCATGTCGTTTAGAGAGAACAGAGAGGCTGGGGCCCTGATTGGCAGGGACCCAGCCAGACTATAGCCAGAAACCAGTGCTAACATCAGAAAAAAAGTGGGGGCAACATAAGAGGCAGATCCTACTCTCCTACAGACTTTTTAAAACGTTTTACTTCTGAGTCATAAATACATGCAAAAAGAACAATTGATGGACAGAATGCAGAGCAATGTCATACATTCACCCCAGTAGAGAGATCTGGGCCTAAATCCATCGTTTTTTTGCTCCCCATGTCCTTCCAGTTTGAACCCAGCCATATGCAAATCAGTCTTGACCCTGCTCCTTATGGTAACAGTCCAGCCGAACTGCCAGGCCAGGTCCTCTCTGGACTGGAAACAAGCATCCTAGGACCGTTTTGGGGTTTCACCCCTCATCAGCCAGGCTAGCTTGACCCCAGCAGCATGGAGAGCACGTGTCTTATAATAAAAGAACTGGACATGAACTACGTTTAAATGGACATGGCTTCTTTAAAGACTCGTTGGTGAAAATTTGAGCCACTATGAAGGACTAACACACACCAGAAAAAAGTTCTAAGGGTTAACTATCTAGGACTTGTGTGCTCTGGCAAATGTATTGTTATAGTTATGTTTTTGACCTTATGTTGTAATGTCCAAATAGGTGTCACCTGATGGTAGCCGGGTGACTTTGTTGTGGTAGTACTCATATGATATTTACATTTTGACTAACTGCCTGAATAGTAAAGGATTGGGTGTAGAAGTGTGGTTATACGGCTGCTACCTATGTAAAGTTGTCAGATCATACACTTCATACTAGCTACGCTGTAAATAGGATTTTGGATTCCCCTGCTCGATTTAGTTTGTCAGCCAGTGTCGGACATATCAAAGATTTTTGACGACTCAATTACTTATCACACTTGTTAAGTGCATTACAGCAATGGCCTGGAACAGGGCACAGTTGAAGCTAAGAAGTGTTCAATCCACAAAGAGGGAGCTACTCTTCGGATAATTTACTTTGAACTGAGACACTGTGTTAAGAAATACGTGAAAAACTTGAAACGTGAAAAAAGATGATGGTATAAGAGCAAATCAATTGTGAGACACTGCGAAGAGTCCACATTGTTTTTTCTATTGAGCCCTCGAAATCTTCAGTCATGCTCCTTTTCCCGAAAAATGCACCATGGAGCAGAAGTCTTTGCCTCTTGATCCTTCCTCAAAACCAAATGTGGATAAGGCCTTTAAACCATGTCTTCTGCCAAAATGTATATTTTTGTGGGCGTCGTCTTTGTGGCCAAGCAACCGGAAGCTGCAGGCAGCATGTGATGACATTACACTTTTCTAAATTTGCATGCTTGCATCTTCTGCTCTTGTCTTTGTGCAGAACCGTTGAAAACAGACTCCAAGCAATGCTGAATGGGAGCGTTGTGACATCTGAAGGACCACAGAGAAACTTTTCAAATCCACATCACTGTAAAGCCCTCTTTGCAAGGCACTGAAAATATTGGGCACAAAAACGGCTCAGATGAAAAACTGGTATGACATGGCATAGTTTTTCTCAGGGCTTTAAGTGGGCCGGGTCTGTCCGGGTCTGAGCACCGGCAGTTATTTTCAGGGGGCCTCGAAACGGGTCTCTATCGGGCTCTATTTTCGGGCCTCGCGAAGGTAGTCTGTTGTCTTTTTTTTTTTCTTGGAGTGCAGTGAGAGCATGCACATCGATGTGCGCATGCTCATTTTGCTCACTTTATGGCACCCAATGAGGTATTGTTCAACACTTTATGTCTTGATTTTTGTTATGCTTAACCAAAGGATTACTAGAAGAAATGACACTAAAAAGCGAAAAGGCTCGGCTTTGGAAGTATACACACAGAAGAAGTGGCCCGAAATTAATACTGTTAGTCAAGTGTACAAGCTGCCATTGCGATTGTCTGTCTCATGACTTCTCCGAGCCCCGCTGACTTAATGCCATGAATTATTCAAACCGTCCAAGCGAGTATGGCAGCTCAGCCGGTACTAGGTAACGGTGAACACGGATAATCCGGGCAAGTTACAAGTGGAATATGGAGCCCTTTCAGGCAATTTTACGCGGTGCTAAGGAATAATTGTGGCTTTCAGATGACAAGAGCGAGACCAGCTGGACAACAACCCTTTGCTTCTCGTTGTTAAACACAATTAATAAAGATTCTTTACATCTCATTTAGGATAGCAATGTGTCCACCACAATACTGTGTACTCAAGGGGCCACCAGGTGCCATGCAATCTATACTGAATGACTCCTTTGTGTGAAAAGCACCACGCCAATGCACCAAGGTGTAACAAAGAACAGACAAACCAGCAAGCAAAAAGGTTCATACCGATTAAAATACAGCCCTGCATCACAGGTACTTCAGTTTGGGGTACAGCGCTCGATTGCACTGCCCTGGTGAGCTCACCCATTACCTCAGCCAACGGCAGCAATAGGCCGCAGATAAAATGTGTTAGAGAAAATATATGTGAGAAGACATGTTCGAAAGCGCCTGAAGGCCAAACAAGGAGCTGAAAACAGTACAACTCCTGAGGCTCCCCACTCCAGGATCTACAAGATTCCTTACTCTACCGAGTCATACTAAATATAGACGCTGTGCTAAGGGTAAAAACAGCGCAACGGGTCCACACCACCCGCTGGCTTTAATAAACAAGCCATGACATACGTCGAGGTGACAAAAACATACTCGGCCCAGTTATCTGCCGGTCTCAGTACTGTACATTCAACCATTTCTCTGCTGCAATTCTTGTTGCCAACACACTGTATCAGGCACTGACCGCCCCAAACTGGAACCAGGGGGCGTTACCGCTACCATGATAAATTAACTCGTCGTTTACTTTAGAAGGTCGCTCCCTTCAAGGATTCAACATCCATTATGGCAAAAAGTAACTGAGCATCAAGAAAGGTCCAAGGGTTTGATAAATGCTCGAAGTTAAACGAAGAGGTGGGAAAACCCACAGTAACTGGGGATCGGGTGGGATAATGGCAGATGAAGAATGCGTTAAAGGCGTTATTCTGGAAAGGGACCAGGTGGTAGATGCTCGTGGGGGTGATAGCGGTTGTTAGGGGGGGGGGTCTAAGTACATGAGGGCAGTAAAGGTTCGGGGAAGAAGTGGGTGAGTACCTATGGAGAGCCATCAGTGCCTGAAGTAGTGTTTCAGGAGGACTCAGTAACAGGGATAGTATGACCCAAGGGTGGAGGCGACAAATACCCGTTGATAGTAACGCTTGAGGTGGGGGCAGTAACTGGCGGTGGCAGGGCTTTAAGTGGGCCGGGTCTGTCCGGGTCTGAGCACCGGCAGTTATTTTCAGGGGGCCTCGAAACGGGTCTCTATCGGGCTCTATTTTCGGGCCTCGCAGAGGTAGTCCGTTTTCTTTTTTTTTTCTTGGAGTGCAGTGAGAGCATGCACATCGATGTGCGCATGCTCATTTTGCTCACTACTGAGTAGTGGAGGTCAAGGCATGACGTCATGCCAGGTGAGCCGCGTTGTAGGAGGACTCTGTGGCATGTTTTGACGGCGGTGGTGGCTTCGTTAAAACTCACCCCTGTGAAGCCGCGTTGCCTTCTGGGAGCAGTGCTTCTAGTACACTCAGCCTCACGTGAAGCCACCCTACACGGGAGGTGTCTGCCTGGGCATTTCCCGGGATGACGACACCGGTCTTGGGGTACTGGGGTGGGTGTATGGCGTTATCCATACATAGCCTTGCTGTAATAAGGAGGGGAGAGAGCGAACCTGAGCGGGGAATTCCAAATCTGATGACACTCTGAGGAGTCCTAGAGCTGACGGCTTGCCAGAGCAGGGGGTACTGCTACACTAGTTATCTTTATGTAGACCACGCCCCTACTTAGATAGGCCACACCCCTTTGAGGTTTGCCCCGCCCCTTTTAGAGCACCCCCAGTTTTTTTTCCCCACTTAAAGCCCTGGTTTTTCTCTTTGCGGTTTTTCCTCCCAATACTTAAATTCTCCTATCGAGTGCAGAGTATTGTATGGTAATGTTCTGTGCGGATGCTATAACTCCAAGTATTCCTCTTGGCGCATGTGGTATCCTTGCAAGGAGGCAAAGTCAGCTGTTCTGTTCAGTGGAGCTACAGGCGGCGGGAGAGGAGCAGTATCTAGAGCGGAGCAACTGGAGATGTTTGTCAAGAGCTGAGGGTCAAGCAGTGTGCTTCGGCGAGTTTCCATCTGCTGCATGCGGTGAGCCAAGCCGTGCTGGAATGCAGTGTTGTAGTGTACCCAGCGCAGAAGGGGTCATGTTGATCGGGCCAACTCCTGCTAACCTGCCAGACTGCTCCTGCTCTTGGTCCTGCTCCCCGTGCTTTCTGTCTGCTCCGTGCTGTCCATGGCCCATGTATACCAAACGCCGACCTGAAACTGAAAGGCGAGAGCGATAGCATTGTGGGCCGATGTGCATGGTAGGCGGTCCTCATAACGCCTCTACTTGCCTTAGCTCGCCCCACCATCCAGTCGCCCCAAACACCTGAACCTCAAGGCGCCTGGCAGCCAGGTTTGACCATCGGCTGCTTCGTTGGTTGGCTGCCAGAGGGGCACAGCAGCTTTAGGAACCACTGAGGCAGTCAAGCCCTGTCTCCACAGAAGCGGACCAGCCGTTTGCGACTTGCAGTCGGGTGAACTCTCCCCCCTTGCAGCATTATGCGGCCCCTCTCTCTCGCAGCATTATGCATCACCTCCAGTGCTCCTCCGGCATTCCTGCGATTTATTCAGCGCCTCCCTCTTGTTCACGGACAAGCCCCGCTGTGCTCTACACTGCTCTGCTGTACCCTCTGTGGACCTCGAGGGAAAGACAATCCAACAAACAAAAGGAAGGTGCAAGCCAGCCAAGAACAATTGGCAGTACTGAGCTAGGGGGTTACACAGCGGCACAGGCTGTCCCTTGGAGAGAGGGACTATATGAGTAGTGACTGGTTCATCCCTGCTCCGCTCTGGTCACGGAAAGTCCCCGCAAACAAGTAAAAATACAAACTCAATAATACAACTGGCTTAACAGCAAGCGCAGTAACCCAGGCACACTCATAAGTTTACCAGCCATCACCTGTGACCACCTATGACTATAAGGATCGAAAAGCTGTCTTTCCTCCTCTCTGTGGCCGATGTCTCGTGTCCTCCGATGCTCCCTTAAGATTTTAATCTTAATATTGAAAATGTAGCTGTAACTTGATATCCATCCAGAGGAGGCTTGTGTCCTTCATTTGCATCAAATCCAGCTGATACCAAGACGATGTCTGGATCAAACTTAGTGGCAATGGGCATTACAACAGCCCTACTCATCAATGGACTAAAAACCAAAGAGCACTACCCCAATCACGTAGCGGAACGAAACATCCGCTTCAGGCAATTCAAAACGATGTTTCCTCATAGCCAATCCAAAAAGGGAAATGCAAACACAGCCTCAGCCAATTCCAACAAAGTGCTGAATGAAACGCTGCTCTGTGACCAATCCAGAAGGTTAATTAGCACAAAAATCTAATAACGCTACATGTAGCTTCGCCCGCTATTTGCCAGTGTACGAATAGCTGCACTCCGCAAGTAAAACTTAGAGAAATAATACGCAGGTAAAACAGCATCTTTTATACAAAGGAATTGCCGATTTATTTCATTAGATGGAGAGCGAGGTCGAATATACAAGATCCAACAGTTGAGACAACCTTGACTGAGATAGGACTCCATGACCTATTTCAGTCACAATTGCGGTGTGCCCCGTTCTCAAAGGTGAAATTAAAAAAGATTTTCCTAGAAAAAACTGCAAATGATAGGTGGGAGAGGAATAAAGTAAAAACAACAATAATTGCATACAGTTTCCTTTTCCCTCCTAAAGATATATTACATTCATACCTTTCATTTGTACGGAACCTTCAGCATAGATACATCATGATTAGATTTAGGCTCAATTATATTCCTGTAATGTTTGGTTTTCCGGCTAACACTTACTTGGTGAACGATTTATCATTGTGCCCCTGTAATGGGAGAGCAGCTCAAACAACGTTACATATTTAATTTTTCTGTACTTTTTATGGACCCCAAAGGAAAGCTTTTTTAGTTCCGATGTTTCGGAAATATAATCTTGTCCAATGTATGCCTGCACTGCACTTAACTCAACAGCTGCCAGACCCGTATGTGTGTTATACTCTCACCTCTTATCTATGGACAGTGGCCAGAAGTAGACTTTTATCTTTACAGATGTTTTAATGGACTGTAATTATTTGGTAATTAAGAAATTGTGAAGTTATGGAAATTATTTTATATGATGTATGGTCTTAGATATTTTTTATTGGATGTAAGGTTTTAACTGGTATCTGTAGTTTGTACTTTTGCAGCATGAATCCTTTTCTGGATTCACATGCTGTGCATTATTCTGCCATCTAGTGGTTGGGTCCAGAATAGCCTTTGTTTTTTTGTTTTTTTGTCTTGCTTGGTGCGTCGTCGACCACCATTTGGTGCTATGTCCATCCCATGTGTGACGTCAGACGGTGCCCCGGAAGTTTCTGTGCGTGGGAGCCATCTTCAGGTTCTTTTTTCCGCCATTGGATCTGGAAGCAAAGGGAAACATTCCGAAGTTTTGGACGAAAGCCCGGAAAGAATCAGGGAATTCGAGTGAAAAAACCATCGATCATTGATTGAGAAGACACCGGAGAAGGAGAAAGACCTCCGGACACCTCTCCGTCGGGGTACCCCGATGGAGCAATGACGCAGATGGATCAAAGAAGGGCGAGGTAGGGGCCATGGAAAATACCCCTTTCAAATTCTGCCCAAAGTGCCACCACAAGTTTGCACAGCGCAATCCACACAATGTTTGTAACCTCTGCCTGCCAAGGAATCACAAGGATAAAGACTGCGAGGCCTGTGCGGTGTTCTTCTCGAAGACACTCAAGTACGCCAAAAACAGAGGGAGGAACATTACGCAGCCATGCTCCAAAGCCAGAATCAACCATCGCTGAGAGACTTAGGCCTCTCAAGCGACGAGAACGACCAGGGAATGCCCGCAGAATTGAGATCCTCGAAGGGGACGCCGAAAAGAGGTGTACCGTGAAGAAGGTGACAAAGGACACAGAGACGTACAAGGTAGGAAACCCTCAACCGTTGGAAACCAAGGACCACGAAAAGAAAGCGCAAAAAGCAGCCAAGGCATAGAAGAAAACAATGACCGAGGGTCAGCCGTGACTAAAAGAAACCCACTGATCCCACCCCAGGGATACCAACGTGGGAAGATCGTCGAAATCGACGAAGGCAAGCGCCGAATGAGAGGCCACGAAGGGAAAGACCACACCCTTGGTGCCAGAAACCACCACACCCAAGAAGAGGATATCCCCGGCCTCAAATGCCGAAAGGGCCCTCGAGGTGAAGAAAAAGAAGAGGCGCCTGGAAGCGCAAATGGCGGCACTTCTTCAACGGAAGAAGGAGTTCGACGAGGCACTGAATGAATTCCAAATTCCTGTGAAACTCGCCGGTGCCGCCGAAAACGCCGTAGAAGAGGAAGATATCCTCGAAGCTGCAGCAACCTCAGAACCGCACGAAGAGAATGTCGAAGAGGAGCTCGACGCTCCAGAAGAGAAGGAAGCCTCTATGACTTTCGAGGAAGAATGGAACAACCTTGGCACAGAAAGCCCAGAAGAAGAGGTCTGTAGCTATCCCTCGAAGGCTTCGTCACCAGACGACATAGCCGTCTACAACAGCCTCATCAAGAGAGCAGCTGATACCTTCGAGGTCCTCTTAGAGGAGGAGAAAGGAGACTCTTGCTTCCGCCTAGAGACTTTGGCACCATCCTCCATGGGGACACAATACCTCCCAATGCTACCAAGCATCCTGGACCAGGGCAAGGAGGCTTTCAAGGAGCCTGCCTCAGCAAAAGGGGTAACCCCAAGGGTGGAGAAAAAATATCAACCTTCCACAAAAGATACTAAATACATTCAGGGAAACACAGTGCCAGACTCCATCATTTTCACCACGGCAAGAAGAAGGAGCAATGCCTACTCCTGCACTGGCCCACCTCCAGAGAGAGAAAGCAAAAGATTAGACATGGTAGGGAGAAAGATGGAGAAAGCAGCAGCAACGCAATGGCGGATTGGAAACTCCAATGCTCTCCTCAACAGGTATGGGCACCAACAATGGGATGCATCGAAGAACTGATGAACAAACTCCCAGAAGAGGATAAAAAGAGGGCAAAATCCATCATACAGGAGGGAAAGAGCATAGCAGACACCTGCCTGAAATCAGCCCTAGACGCAGACGCAGCTGATACTGCCAGCAGACAAATGTGCACAGGCACAACGTTGAGAAGGCATGCCTGGCTCCGAATATCAGGCTTCATACAAGAGGTCTAAACCTCAATAATTAACAGACCCTTTACAGGAGCCGCCCTGTTTTCCAGTGAGGTAGATGAATCACTTAAACAAATAAAAAAGGACATTGAGATGGCCAGGGCTATGGGAGCCCTACAACAGAGGGGCACCTTCAAAGTGGAGGTTTTAACCTCAGAAGACCCACATGAAGGGGGATCTTCTCAACAGGCCAACAACAACAACAAACTCAAGGCAGCGGACAGCAATCAAACCAGCAATCCGGATACCAAGCCTGGCAAGAGCAACCAAGGCAGCCCATCCGGGCAGATGAAGAGCCAGGGAACAACCATCGAGAGTGGGAGAGCACACTCCAAGTGACTTGCCCACAACAAAAGACCCCACACAACACCAGTAGGAGGCAGAATAGCACACCACCTACTTCAATGGAAAGACATCACCACAGACAGTTGGATTTTTAATGTGGTACGCCGTATAGAACTAACAAAAAAAAAAATCACCAAACCCACCAAAAAACAAGAGGTTCCAAGGAACAGAACTCTTACAATTAAGACAAGAAATAAAGGAACTCCTACAAAAACAAGCAATAGAGAAGGTACCAAAAAAGGAACACTTCAGAGGAAACTATTCACCTTACTTCTTGGTACCAAAGCAAGATCTCTCGCTAAGACCCATCTAAGACCTCAGATTAATAAACAAAGTAATTCGCACACAGCAAGTCAAGATGTCAACACTACAAGAGGTAATCCCACAACTACAAAAAGGGGATTTCATGGCAACAATAGATCTAAAGGACGCCTATCTGCACATCCCCATGAACCAAGCTCACAAGAAATACCTCAGGTTCTTCCACGAAAACACTCACTTCCAATTCAAAGTCCTGCCTTTCGGGATAAAATAGGCACCAAGAGTCTTCACAAAGTGCCTAGTAGCGGTTGCTGCATCCCTAAGAAGGAAAGGAATTCACGTCTATCCCTACCTAGATGACTGGCTGGTGAAGGTAAATTCAAAGCAAAGATGTTACACACACGTCCATCAGGTGATCACGAGACTGCAAAAATTGGGGTTTTCAATAAACCACAAAAATCATCAACAAAACCAGAACAAGAAAAGACCTTCTTGGGAGCAAGATTAAACTTTAAGGTTGCATGGGCATACCCGACCCAAAGGAGAATACAAGCTATCAAACAAGAAACTCGCCTTTACCAGAAGGGTCAGTCTCTGACAGTGAGGACTGTCATGAAACTCATGGGCATGATAGCATCATGCATTCCCCTCATCACTCATGCAAGCCTCCACATGCGCCCTCTGCAGGAGTGGCTATGCAGCAGTTGGTCACAAACCACAGGGAGTTGGGAAGATCTAGTGGTTGTAACAGAAAAGGTTCAGGCAGAGATACAATGGCGGGCATACAAGAACATAACACTAGGCAGACCTTTCAAAACACCAACTCCCTCAGTGACCATCACGACAGATGCATCCCACAAGGGTTGGGGAGCACATTCAGGAAACCTGAGGGTAAGGGCCAACTGCACAATGCAGACTCGATAAAGCACATCAACTTCCTAGAGATGAAGAGGGTGTTCCTGGCACTAAAGGCATTCCAAGTCCACATTGGAAGGAAGACCCTATTGATCCAAACGGACAATACCACGACAATCTTTTACCTCAACAAACAGGAAGGAACAAAATCATTCACCCTAAGCAAACTAACTCAGAAAATATGGAAATGGGCCAATTCAAAGAAAATCAGCCTACTGACAATCCACCTGCCAGGAAAGGACCACACCAAAGCGGATCAAGTCACCTGCCAGGAAAGGACCACACCAAAGTGGATCAATTCAGCAGACAGAACAGCAGCTCGCACGAGTGGGAGATAAAACAAAGGAGCCTGCAACAAGTCTTCGACTTCTGGGGAACTCCAGAAATAGACCTATGCACAACAATGGAGAACAAAAAATGCCAATCCATCGCCTCCAGGTTTCAACACCACCTATCAAGAGGGAATGCCCTGTCTCTAAACTGGCCAGGGACATTTGCATACACTTTTCCTCCAATTCCTCTAGTACAAAGGGCTCTGGGGAAAGCCAGACAACTAGGAACAAACCTAATACTCATAGCCCCTCAATGGGCAAGACATACCTGGTACTCAAGCCTACTCGAACTGTCCAGGGGACAAATGATCAAGTTCAAGGCAGACAAGGACCGCCTCACAATGCAAAAGGGGTCAAATCTTTCACCCAGAACCAGCGACGCTCAGCCTAGCAGCCTAGTGCCTGAATACATAGAGTTCAGACATTTAAACTTACAGCAAAAAACAATGGAAATACTAAAGGAGGCAAGAAAAAAGACCATAAGACAATGCTACGCAGCTAAGTGGAAATGGTACACCATAAGGTGCACAAAAAACAATACTCTAAACTCAATTTCCACACAGGAAACAGTGCTCACATATCTTACACACTTGCTTGACAGTAACATCAACTACTCAAGCCTCAAGGTGCACCTGGCAGCAATTGTAGACTACAGCAGGGGAAATTCATGTAAAAGTTTCTTCACAGCACCTGTCATCAAAAGATTCCTTGAGGGGTGCAAGAGGATTGCACCCCCAAGAAAAGCTCCAGCCCCAATGCGAAGCTTAAACACAGTCCTAACACAACTGACAGGACCATTCGAACCCATGCACAAAGCCGAACTCAGATACATCCCCATAAAGACTGCCTTCTTAATAGCGATAACATCTCTACGACATGTAAGTGAACTACAAGCGTTAACGATTGAGGAACCATACATGCAAAGACAAAGTTATCCTAAGGACAAACCCTCAATTCCTACCTAAGGTAGTAAGCAAATTCCACATCAACCAAAGCATACAGCTAGCAGTTTTCTTTCAAAACCCGCAAACACAACTAGAAAGAAGCTTTCATACCCTGGACGTAAGATGTGCTTTTCTATACTATTCACAAGAGACAAAACAACTCCGTTTGTGTCTCACTAAAAGTCCAAAAAAGGAGCACCCGTAACAAAGGGGACAATTGCTGGTGGATTGCACAGGCAATTCAAGTATGCTATGCCTCAGCAGGAAAAACTCTAAACACACGGCGAAAAACAAGGAAAAAAGGGGCAACCCTGGCCTTCATGGTCAACGTGCCACTAGACGCCATATGTGCTGCGGCAACATGGGCATCCCCACACACATTCACCAAACATTACTGTGTGGATATACAGATGACTAAGGAAGCTCAAGTGGGACAAAAGGTACAAGGGCAAATTCTTCCTCATCTTACCACAACCACCCCAAACAGGGGGAAACCATTACATAATCTAATGCACAGCATGTGAATCCAGAAAAGGATTCATGCTGCAAAACGAAATGGTTACTTACCAGTACGAGTAGTTTTGCAGCGTGAAGAGTTTTCTGGATTCACATGCGACCCACCCACCTCCCCTCAGAGGAGGAATGCTAGCAAGTGGGACAAAAGATGACTGAAACCATAGAACTAACATCTAAAGACAACAGGATTTAAGACTTACCCTAGACAAAAAAGGGAGGGAAAAAAATCAGAAGATGGCTACCACGCACAGGAACTTCCGGGGTGCCGTCTGACGTCACACAAGGGATGGACCTAGCACCAAATGGTGGTCACCAACGTCCCAAGCAAGAAAAAAAACAAACAAAACAAAGACTATTCCGGACCCAACCACTAGATGGCGGAATAATACACAGCATGTGAATCCAGAAAACTCTTCAAGCTGCAAAGCTACTCCTACTGGTAAGTAACCATTTCATTTTTATGCATTGAAATAAAGCGAAATAAAGTAAAGTAAGGACTATAAGGATAGGAAAGGAAACTCAAGAAATAACCGTGCTCGTGCCCTCACAGCCAAACCCATCCAGTCCCTCTTGGGGCCTGAGGTAGGCTAGTGAGAAGGCGGTGGTAGACAAATCAGGAAGAACTATCAAATTGTAACTTCTTTTTAGAAAATCATTAAACAAACAAATCAAAGAACTAAACGCAATCTCATAAGAGGAAAGGACAAAGGCCGGAGGTAGAGCATTGGGAAGAATGTAGCTTATTATGAGGTCAGGAAAATCTCGCCAGCAACCAATCCATAAATCTCGGAAGCGCCCACCACACAGGGCCAAGAATAAACAGAATCAACAAACAAAATCCCTTGAGGAAAATTCTCTGGTAGAGCCCTCTCCAGATACTCCAGTATCCTATTTCGAAAAAATAAAGCTAAATCAAAAATTCTCATTTTTAAAGGGCCTTATGACTCAGTCTTTGCAATACCTGAAGAAGCGTCAGGGCAGCCTCGTCCTATAACTCCCCAAAAATGAGACCAAGGAATGTAAAACATTTATCTCAACCGCCAGAGGAATTAGCCTTAATGATGGAACTGCATGTAAGCTCATCACAAAACTGCATGCACACAACAGTTGGTACCATCGGCAAGCCTGCTCTACCAGAGTTTAATTTCAATCAAAAAACCTTCCAGGTAGCAGTACAGGTTCATGCCTCAAACACCTTACAAACAACTCAGTGCATCGCCAGGGTAGACCTCTCTCCTCAAGCAAGGGAGACCAATATCAATCAAGGAACCAGTGCTGACAATGTCAGGCAGGATGGTTCATGGACTCGCTCAATTTCAGTCTTAATTAACACAGACCTGATGCAAGCTCTGGAATTAAGAACCTTAAGTCTAGATGGCAACTGGAGCCCGGCCCACACCCCAGGCACGGATGCATTTAGCATCCTCGGAGCGGAGCAAAAACAAATGGTACGCATAACAAGAGAGGCTAAAACGCAAAATGTTCTACTTTCAAATGACAATGTGAATGCAGCATTTATTGTGTCTAAAAACACAGTGCCAAATTCCTACTGGACAGTATATTAAATCCTCACTCAAAATCAAGTTTAGTCCCTAAGATGTTTCAAGGTAGCTATGGAGGTGAAGAAAATGACACTACAAATGGTCTGAAAAACGTCCAGATCCCGTTATTAACAATGCTTCAAACGTCAATAGAAGTTCTTAATTTCCAGTCAGACAAACTAGATATGCAGATTGATTTAAGGAATTTGTTGTCCACCCACATCTCTGGAATCAACTCAAAACTGGAATCATAAACATCTTTAATATCAAGGGTACAAGCAATCTACACGCTGTCATCGACAAAATGCACATGTGGCCCATAAATAGACAAATTGTCTACTCTCCCTAAAGTTTTATTGAGCTTTCTGACAGCGGAAAAAGCAGTATTAGGATCCGATACAGCCATGATGACCCAAACCGCAACTAGGACCCCAAAATAGGAACCAACAACGGCAGTAGTAGAATCAGAAGCATATGAGGCCCCACTTTATTGGTTGAAGTTTGTGAATAGACCAGACCACAGGGATTCCCAGTCACCACCTTCTAACCGGGTGCAATCAAATACTGTGATTGACAAAAGCGCTCCATCCCCTAGCCCAATCAAAAGGCAGCGGAAATGAGCAAGGAAGGAGAGATACAAAAAACAACAGACAAAAGAAGCAATTCCCAAAAGAGTTGTTCCTATATTTATGACAAACAAACCTAGAAGGGACAAGAATAGCCCTCAGTAACCCATCTTTCGCTCATCTGGATGCCACAAGAACTTCGGAAGTTGATTCACAAGAGTCCCTAGAGATAATGTCGCAGCTGAATGAAAATTATAAAACCCAAGTAAACGGATATGAAGGAATTCAATCAAGAAATATTTGTAATCATAGTAATGAATCGACACAACCAAAAGGTTTAAAAACATGTACTATCCGTACTCCAGCAAATGCACCGCTGGACAGAGGAGAGGAAAGTAGGGCCAATTTAGCAGAAGAACACAGAAAAAAAGGGGACAACACACAAAACAGCCCACCTACCCGGGTCGCACTGGTAATCAATCCTATTATTCAACCGATCAATTTCTGCTAACATGCTGCCGCAAACAAAGAGCAATACCTGGAGTCGAAAGTCTCCCCAAATCCTTGTTCAGTAAAGCCCCACATATTGTCAATTGAAAGTAATGGGAGTGATCGAATCGTCACATTAAAGTCCACAGAACAGTTAATGAACAAACATAGCACCTCAAAAGACGCCTCCCACCATGGAAGTACAACAGGCCAAGCCAAAAGGAGAAACAATGATGACATCGGAAGCAATCATAGTGGCCCACTAAATGAAAAAAACACCACTAGATCACCTCGTTCGCAGGAATATTCTCCCAACGAGAAAGCTAAGAACAATAAACTCATATTCAAGCCAAAATACATGCCCCAAGGACAACAGGAAATTCTCAACAGAAGAAACATTATAAGTCTACTTGGAGAGATCCCGGCATTAAAAGATAAAACATCAAATGATCTTTTATCCGTAGAATTCCTAGCAAATGAGAATCACTTGCAATCAGAACTCATATTAACAACATGAAGATCCGAGGAAATAGCATTAATGCTCTTAACCTTCGTCAATATCTTTGAAAGTTGGATCATAACGTTAAAAAGATATCAGCCCCTCGGATACCCATTCCCTCTGTTACGGAGAAACAGATCATCTTCTCCTACAGTGCACCCTCTTCAATCGATACTGCAGGGTAAGAGAAGCACTTCCAAGGGCTGAAAGATGAGTCGAGGCTAAAATAATCATCCAACAACCCTTCGGGTACTCGATGGGCCTGGATCCCTGCAGCCTTAAATGCCTCACGCTTTCCATGACCTCAGCACTCAATCCTCGTGGTGCACTATTTTGCCAAGTAAATTCTTCCATGTGTTACCTAGAGGAATATGTACTTGGAAAAACCTGAGTACAACTTGTGTGGGCCTGCGATTTAAAATTGTTTTTCACCTTTCGGCCCAATTTTAAACAGAGTGAATTCAGAATGCGGCCATGGCAGTTTATCTTTTTTCATTAACAATATTTATTAAAACAGTTCAACCGTGAACCATTTCTAGATTTTCAAACCGCTACAGTACTTATAACATAGACATTTAAATTACCTATTCGCTTAGTCTGTAAATATATATATATATATTATATTTCCAGCATGATTTTACAGTGTTTTATTTTACAATGTCCGCTGACCAGATGCTGATTGGTTTTGTTACAGAAATCTCATAGACAGCAGAGTTCAGAGGCTCGGAGGTTTTATTGACAAAAGAGAAATAGTTTGTGAATCACAGACAATGCCCCCGAAATCAAAAGAGATAAGTTCAACGAGGAAAGATGAGACTCACGTTTGTACCCGAACATCTTGAAGTTTCAAGTACTAGAGCGGTCATGTGATGGAATTCTCAGCAGTGGCGGCTCCTCCGCTAAGGCGGAGGAGCGTCGCCCCACTGCCAGCAAAGAAAGGAAAAAATAAAAATATAATAACAGAATGTTATTATCATTTTATTTTGTCCTTCTGCTGCGGCAGCGTACGTGAGGGGGATGGGCGGGGCTGCAAAGCAGGGGAGGAGTGGTAGAACACTCCTGGGCCGCCCAAAACAGTCGTGCGCACTTCCCTGTTCTCCAAGCAGGCTGCATAACAGCCTGCATGGAGAATATGCCCACCCCTCCAGCCTCTGGCTGAGCGCCGTGTAACGGCGCTCAGACCAATCACAACGTTGCATTGCAGCATTGTGATTGGCTTAAGGTGGCAGCCTGGCAGCCTGCTTCCTGTTCCGACCTGGAGTCGGACACAGGCGAGTAGGAGAGAAGACGCAGGACCCGGCGGCGGCGAGGTAAGTGTTATTATTTATTATTTTTTAAATGCAGCCTGCGCACCCCCACCGCGTGCCCACCCCCACCCGCGAGCCGTGCCGGCTGACCCTGATTCTCAGAAAGAATACTAGCAGGTGCCTAGACGAGCTCACGAGAACCTTAACTTGTAACAAAAAGTGTAAATAGTTTTTGGCTGAGAAACTACTTCATTATTTTGTTGCCTCGACAGCCAAAACGCAAAGGGCCAGATGTATCAAAGGGTTTTACCCATTCTGTGTCTGTGGAAAATATGTTTGTACAAATGGCCCAAAGCACCTTAAAGTTAGACACAGACACTTATTGTAGGCAGTGTTATCCTGAGCAAGAAAACGTTGCTTGAGCACGTTACAGTTTCGCTAATTCAGTCAAGTGTGTTTTAAGTTTTCAACAATTTGTTTTTCCCCACTATGATTTAGAGGTGAGTCTGTTGTATATGTATTGTTAAATAAAAATGCACACAATTTATTACTGCGGACCATGTTGACATATGCATTTTGTTTGCTTTAATGTTTCCCTAGTGGCGTGGGTTTCAGTTTCATCTTCTCCTCCTTACTGATGTCCGTCGTCGTCATCACTTTCATAGCTGGAGGAAATGTTGAAAAGTTGGTCTGTGAACCCTTTGAAGATAGAAGTTTATTCAAGGTACAGTTGGATTGCATATGTTGGTTAAATAGGCTGATCACAAGAATGCATTATTGTCGCATGGAGCTGCAGGTTTCTTGTTTGGTGCATGACACCTCCCTCTTTATGTACATTTCGTCCATCTGTCACGCTCTGCAATCCCAGCCTCCCCCACCCACTATTCCATCAGCTCATAGAACAATGCCACACTCTTCAACGTATTCACACTGTCTGCTTCTATTCCTTACTCGTATGTCAACTTTGCCATTTCTGATGTGTGGGTTTAAATGCTCGCTTACTTTTGCAAGTAGAAGTACTTGTGCTGACGTGGCTTTTTTGCTGATCACAGGCACTCCCTACTGTGAATGATCTTTCCCTCTACTACACGTTTTAGACAATCATCTGTCTCTACAAGCACTTATGCTTACTTTTCAGCTCCGTTCAGTTGATCTGTTCCAGGACTGCCCCAACCTACCTACCACAAGATTATCCACTGCAATGACCCACATTTTAACCTTCCCAGCATTTTAGGTCACCTTCGTTACCAATGGGGAGATCCATGCATGACAATCTCCGCAAGAATGGAAAACCTGCTGTCTTGATAACTATTTTAACAGTGACAGACTCTCTCTCTCTCTCTGACTTCTACGACCATTGACTCTATTTCTTCTTCATCATTCACTCAGCCTGACTCTCCAATACACTTTTGTCCCTGTACCCTTAACGCCCTCCACTTTGTCACAATAAGCAACGTTACAGCCTTCTGCTCAGTGAAGATCCAAATTATCAGGACATCTCTTACTATCTTCTTCTTCCCTCTTTCTTCTTCTTTGCTCCACTTTTTCCCACCAACTCATGCCTTCTTTACCTACACCCAGTGGCCCCTCTCTTGCTTATCCTCTTTCTAAAACTTTCTGTCCACTAAACGATATGTGTCTATCTTCTGCCTTGTCTGTTTACTAATCCGTTTGAAATCCTTCTGCGATTCCACGTAACTTCTTCCCATCTTTTCAAAAAATGTTCAACCAGCACCTTCTAAAGCAGCTCAAACCCACTTAAATCTGTTCTGAATACCTCAATTGCCTATTCATATTTCCCTGTTTGTCCCATTTTATAAAAAAACTCGTTGGATGCAATCCAATCTTCTAAAATTGTGTCATTTATTTAACCCCATATTTGAGAGTTTGGTTGATGTTGCATGGCTTTTGCTAGTCATGCTTGTTCTAGAGATATTGCATGCACATGTGGTAACCTTTTCCAAGGCACAAACGAAACGTTTTTATAAATTGTTTCTAGCATATACCTGGGCTGATATACGTATCTCTGATTACTAATCAAATAGGAGCAAAATGCATACCGTGGGTTTACGATGAGGGTGGGATAACACTGAGCTCCTGTATTCTGAAATAGAACATGCTGTGGGGGGAAAGACCTGCACACAAGTACTCTGTATTCAACCCCACTTGCATAAACAGAAAGTAAGCATTCAGCCATGTCTGATACTTACATATGCTTGTTGCACACAGGTGCTAGGAGTTTGTTGCAGAGGACAGCCTTAAAGGATGTAACCTTGGGAATGCTTTAAGCTGCATTTATATAGTTGGTAAAAAGAGAACTTGGAATACTATGCCCCTGTACCTGTTGTACCCAGTTGGATGACGCCTAGTAGAAAGCTCATCTTTATTCCCATCCAATTGTGATTACGATCTGCACACACTAGGAGCTCCATCTCTTCCTACCACAGTGGTAACTTCATTTTAGTGGAGTAGACTGCTTACAAACAAGTAACTCGATTAAAGTCGGTTGAGCACAATTTATGATGTAGTTACAACTTACACACGCAAACAGTATACTGAAACTTGAACATGGTTTTAGTGAGCCCTTGAGGATATAAACTCAAATCTCTTATGCAAAGCCTTATTCAATGGGAATTTGATCAATGAAAAGAGGTGAATTTCAATTGTGCAAGATGTTCACCCCCCTCTTCTGCGAAAACCCATACATTGAAATAAAAAAGTTCTGCATTTATCTTTTTAGTTAATTTCACTTTTAAAATAATTGATATTTAAGGTTGTCTGTTTCATTTTTGTAATTTAACATTATTTTAAATAACAGTTACCTACTTGTTGACGTATGATATACATCAATAACTTTTATATGTTTTTCTTTTTTGATCAGGTGTTGGACACGCCCTACTTATTAAATTCTCAATGGAGAAACTACTTATCTGGTTTTTTATTCCAGAACCCTAACGTGAATCTTACATTTGAAAATGTGTACAGGTAAAAATATAGCTGTGATGAAATCTTGACTCTTAGATATCTATATGTTTCATAATTATGAATGCCTGGTTGCAGGACCAGTTTACTGGGATGTGAAGGTCGCTAGGAAAGGCAGAAGCAATATTAACCGAAAATTATCCCCTACAAACACACTAGTAGACCAATCCTATGTTTCCATGCTCACAACTAGATTTCCCAGCTCCAAACTCGCAACACTGAACTCAAATGTATGCAAAAGTGTCAAATGTTTATTGTATCAAATCTATGTAAATATTCATAGCGTTATATTTAAAAACAAAAAAAAAATTCCGTGGCTGTTCACCATACATGTGTACTCCTGTATCTCTTGTTAATTCATACATTCACATGACATTTTGAAAAGATCACAGAATCTTAAAAACAGTATTATTGTAATTGTTTGACTTTTCATTTCACTCTTCATACACAATGTGCAGATAACCAACATAAAAAAACATAAAAAAAGGGAATAAAAAATGCTAAACAGCATGAAGTTGTCAACGCGGCGTTTCGGTGGATGAGAATCGATAAACCACCTCCTTCAGCACTTTTAGTGAATGACAACAATCATCTTTGTATGATTGTCCTAAATAGGCTTTTATAATTCTTCAAGCTTCTTGGTTAGAAATTCATTCTTCTGGTTAGTATGAATACTGTTATCTTCGATTTACTGTGTAGAGGTCTAAGATATGTGTGGCGATACCTTTTATTTAAAAATCTATTAGGCACGATGCTGTGGGGACTGGCTCCTCCTGACCGTATATCTTTTTCTTCAGAAAACAGTTTATTCCATACCGATGTGGTTACTTTTCCGATTGTTGCACGCCTTTATTAATTCCAGGCGCTTGTGATAAAAACCCGTCCGATCCGGTATCTTCTTTCAAGGCAAATGACAGTAAATCAAAGAGAACAGTATTCATACTAACCAGGAGAATGAATTTCTAACCTAGAAGCTTGAAGAATTATAAAAGCCTATTTAGGACACTCATACAAAGATGATTGTTGTCATTAACTAAAAGTCCTGAAGAAGGTGGTTTATCGATTCTCATCCACCGAAACGCCGCGTCGACAACTTCATGCTGTTTAGCATTTTTTATTCCCTTTTTTATGTTTTTTTTGTTCAACATCTGTTTATTGAGCAAGAGCAGTTAGAAAACAATACTTGTCACAAATAGCAAAGGAAAGGGGCAAGGGAGTAGCAGATAATGAGCACAAAGAGCAAATCCCTCACAGGAAAGTGCAAATATTTGATATGCAAACAGAAAAAGCAAGTTGGAGGGATGACAATACTTATGAATGTGGGCCGAGGCAAAAGTCCAGGATTTGAAAGTCATTCATGTAGGGGAAGATTCTCCTACACAGCCCAGAAGGGCCTAAAGTGAACCCAGGATCTAAGGGCCAGTATAGAAAGGATGGACTATCCCGGAGGGATCCCAGCTATATATAGAAAAGCAAATAGGGACACAAACCTGGCAAAAGTTGGCTAACCAAGGCCCTCGCCCCCTCTTAAGGCTCAAGGCACAGTGCAACCGCACTGATAAAGTTTGTGACAATCAACATGTGAAACTGTATTAAACAGAAAAAGAAAAAGGAAAAGAAGAAAATTATGAAGAAAAGGCAAAAGAGAAAAAATAAAGATCAAGAAGAGAAAAGAAAAGAGCAAAGAGAAGAGGGAAGAAAAGGAGAGATGGATGGGCCAGAAGGGAGTAGGGGAGGGACTAACAATAAGTCCCAGAGTGGAGGGTGGGGACTGTCAGGATCAGGGTGTTCGTCTACCATGCGGCCTAACTTACTCCAGGGGATCCAGCCGTCCGCCTCTAGAGTAAGGTTCCAAGGGACTATCAAACAATTGCAGGGCCTTCAATCGAGGAGGCATTAGGCGTGAGTGTTCAGTTCTAGTAAGGTGGTGCACTAGGGGACGCCAGATGCGTTCAAAGCGAGTGTCAGAATGGGCAAGACGGGCTGTAAGCAACTCAAGGGAAAGAACATCCTATAGGCGAAGAAACCATTCAGCAATAGGCGGGGGGTGGGGACGTTTCCAGCAGGAGGCAATGGTCTGACGCGCTGTGCCCAGTAAGTGAAAGATGAGATGCCAATGGGCCGAGGTCATGGCCCGTAGCGCGCTGGGTCGAATGCTTAGGAGTGCCAGGGACGGAGTAGAAGGGACCGGGAAACCCACAATGTCCTTAATATGGCTGAGTACCTCCTTCCAAAACACAGTGAGTTCCGAGCAAGACCACCAGATATGTAAAAAATCCCCCCTAGCAGCCTGACACCTCCAACAAAGCGGAGAGGTGCCTGGGAACATCTGGTGAAGGCGAGTAGGAGTATAATATCACTGTGTCATTAGTTTATAGGCAGATTCACGCTGTGGGATACTACGGTATACCTTAGGAATGTCCTTCCATAAGCGGTCCCATTCTTCCGGGGAAACGTCAGTAACCAAATCAGCAGCCCAGCGGGTTTGGTAACCGTGGCTTGGTAGATGCCCAGAGTGCTGAAGAACCGAATAGGTCCTAGAGATGAGGCCTTTAGATCCATCGAATCTACGAACCAGAGTCTCAAAGGGGGTGAGCCGCCGAGTCACCTCCCGGGAATATTCGGGAGCGGAGAGCCAGTGGCGTACTTGGTAGTACTGCAGACGCTCCTTATCAGATAAGCGAAAAAACTGTTTACATTGATCAAAAGAGCGGAGAGCAGAGCCCTGGAAAAAATCCTGGAGGACCCGGCGACCCTCTACAGTCCAGGCCTCAAAGGAGCGGGGCTGGATCGCAGGAGGAAACGCCGGATTGCGTGTTAACGGCGTGTTAGGAGAGGGGAAAGTCGTGAGCCCCCGGGAGAGCGCCAAGCCATCCCATATCTCCAGAACTGTTCTCGTCGGTGTTGCCAGGTATGCACTGCGTGGGCGTGCGGAACGCGGGAGCCAAGCGAGGTCCCAGAGTGGTCTACAAGCTACTGCACGGTCCATGTGGAACCAGTGTTTTTCACTTTCAGGGACTATCCATTCAGAAATAAAACTAAGGTGGCAAGCCCAATAATATTCCAACAGGTTGGGGCAGGCCAGCCCTCCCCGCGATCTGGGAAGCAGAAGTAGCCTGTGGGAGAAGCGAGGGCGCGATTTCCCCCAGATGAACTTAGTAAATTCTCGCTGCAAAGCCTGAATATCCGCATGCGGAATGGGGGTGGGTAGAGACTGAAACAAATAGAGAATTTTAGGGAGAAGGGACATCTTAACTGCGTGAAGACGGCCCAGCCACGCCAAAGGAAGCCCCTCCCACCGTCGCATCTCCTCGCGAACAGAGTTGCGAAAGCGAGGCCAATTCAAGGAGGTCCGGGATGAGAGCGTAGGGGTTAAGTCCAGGCCCAGGTACCGTATGGACTCATCAGTCCATTGAACAGGGAGAAGATCCCGTAGACGCTGAACCTCCTGTGCTGGGAGCGTGAGATTAAGAGCATGAGATTTCTCCAAATTGATGCGATAGCCCGAAGCCATCTCGAAAGAGTCCAAGAGTTCAGCCACCGCAGGCAGGGAAGACGACGGAGAGGAGAGAGAGAGCAACAGGTCATCAGCAAAGAGGGAGGCCTTGTGCTCCATCCCTCCCATACGGATGCCCCGGATATCCTGGTGGCAGCGGATGGCAATGGCCAGGGGCTCAACAGCAAGCGCAAAAAGAAGGGGAGAAAGCGGGCACCCCTGTCGTGTTCCCCGGTGAATAGAAATAGGGGCAGTGGTAGAGCCATTAAAACGTATACAAGTAGTGGGTTTGGCATAAGGGGCCATCAATTTAGATATAAAGCCCGGTCCCAAGCCAATCTTCCAAAGAACCGCCCGTAAGAAGCCCCAGTCCACTCGGTCAAACGCCTTCTCGGCGTCAAGGGAGACTAAACAGGCGGGGATGGCTCTGATACGCGATTTTTCCACCAGGTGGGCAATGCGCCGGATGTTATCAGCGCCCTGATGATGCCGAATAAATCCCACCTGATCAGGGTCAATAAGTCCCGGTAGATGGAGTTCCAGCCTATTCGCTAGAATTTTTGTGAAGAGTTTAGCGTCAGTGTTTAACAAAGCAATGGGGCGGAAGGAAGCTGCCAAAGTCGGGTCTTTCCCAGGCTTAGGGACCAGGACAATCTCAGCTTCATTCATCGTAGGCGAAAGGCCCGTAATATCTGTAAAACTATTAAAGAGATGGAGGAGATGTTCCCGTAACTGCGGATAAAAAACTCGATAAAAAGTAAGCGGAAGCCCGTCAGGCCCCGGCGTCTTGCCCGTCGGGAGTTGCTTCAAGGCTTTAGCAAGCTCTTCCTGAGAGATAGGTTCGTCAAGCAACCCCTTAAAGTAAGGGTCAATCGGATCCCAGGGGCAGGCCTCAAGAAACTTCTCGATCGCCTCCAGGGAGCAAGGAGCCTGAGCATAAAGCTCCTTGTAGAAGGCCATGAGGGTATTGCTCTTATCCCTCTCCGAGGTGGCCCAAGAGCCATCAGGGCCTCTGAGCTTGGAGATATGGGAGCGGGCAGTCTGGGCTCTTAAGCGACGAGCCAAGCACGCTCCAACCTTGTCGCCCCCAACGTAGAATCTCTGTTTAAGGTTGACAAGCAGTCTTTCAGCCTTGTTAGTGCGGTGCAAGCGAAGTTGGCCGCGCAGGGCAGTCAGGCGGCGTTTATTAGCAAGAGATGGAGAGGCATGGTCCACACGTTCCAGGTCTTTAATATCGCGGGAAAGAGTGGTCTCAACCAAGCGGGCCTCACGGGTCCGGGCAATGGATATAGAGGTGATGACCCCTCGAATAGTAGCCTTGAAGGCATCCCATCGAACAGCCTCAGGCGTATCCTCAAGGGTATTAGACACAAAGAAAGATTCGATCTCTTTACGGATATCTGCCACGTCTACCGGGTCGCGAAGGGCTTGGAGGGGCAGGCGCCATCGTGGCAGGGGATCCTCTCGAGGAGCGGGGAGTTGAAGCGTAATTAGGACATGCGCATGGTCAGAGATAGAAATATCTGAAATATCCGCCAAACAGAGATCCCGCATCAAGGGGAGCGAGAGAAAAAAAGTGATCAATCCGCAAATATGAACGGTGAACATGGGAATAGAAGGAGTAGTCCCTGGAATCTGGATGAAGGTATCTCCAAGCATCGACCAAGCCCAGGTCAGTAATGGTATTTTTCAGTTGCGCCGACATCGCCCCCGAGACATGGTGCGTCTGTGCTGTACGATCCCACTCAGGATCCCAAACTAAGTTAAAGTCACCTCCGAGAACAATAGGGGTAGAGACCGCATGCAGTAACATCCCCAACTGCTGTCGCAGATATACATCCTGCTTCTTGTTGGGGGCGTAGATATTAACAAAGGTGCAGAAGCTCCGACCCCAAGCCATATCGAGTTTTAAAAATCTCCCCTCATCGTCAGCTATGCATTGGGAGGAGGTCGCTCGCCAGCCAGACTTAAAAAGAAGCGCCACCCCGCAGTCTTAGTATGAGAACTTGCCCAAAACTGGATGGGATATTTGCGGTGGGACATGAGGTGAGTATCAGAGGAAAGCAGGTGGGTCTCCTGAAGAAAAATCACATCAGGATCGTGCTGTGAGAGATAGCGCCAAACCTGGCGGCGTTTAGAAGGAAAGTTGAGGCCCTTTACGTTAAGGGAGAGAAAATTGACAGTGTGATTCATCGTGTAGGAGAAAGGGTGCAGCGCGCATTAGGGCCAGCAGCAGGCAGAAAAAGGCAGCACCGAAAACCAACTAGAGGGAAACGTAAGATAAGGAATAAAATAGATCTCAGTCTCAAAGGAGCCAGTAGTCCACCCAAGCGCACATAAGTGGTAGGACGGCAGAGGGACAAGGGCGTCCGCAGCATCCACAAAGCAAGCAGGTGGGCAAAGACCCAGCCAATCCCCCCCGACAACCACCAATACCCCTCCGCATACCAATTGTGACAATACCAATCGAAAAACAATCCCGACGCATCCGAAAAGGACAGAGAAAAGAGAAGAAAATGAGAGAACCAAAGAGAAAAAAAAAGACATAAAAGATAAACAGGCCAACTGGGCCTCAGTAATGTAGAGTCTAAGCGGGACAATCCGGTATCCCGAAGGCGGATCATCTCAGAGAAGTCACTCCCTTATAGGACTCCAACAAGGGGGGGGTGTTGGACACACACGAGGTACAAAACGTCCGTCGGCAGCAACCCGTGCAGATCTGGAAATGAGGCACATTGAAGACCAGTCCCTGGGTCCTAGCACAGGGGCCCCACTGGAAAGGCCCAGGATGACGGCAAAGCCAAAAACATCACAGCGTCAGAGGTGGCTAGTTCGTAAGGGACGGAGAGGCACTCAGGGACCGCACCTGATCGATGGCCTCCCGTTTAGCCTGTGCGGAATCAATATCTCTGGAGAGGTGCCTAGAACGAGGTGGAAGGACCGTCGACCACTCCGGCCAAGGGAGCCCATGGGCCGAGCACCAGAAGGCGGAGGAGCATCGTTTTCAGGGTCAATAGGAAGATGGAGAAGACGCTGCGCCTCTTGCAGGGAGCGGATGCTCCGACGTCTACCCTCCCAAGAGAACCTCAAGGCGAAAGGGTGGCCCCACTGGTATTTAATTGCAAGGTCCCGCAGCTTGTCAGTCACAGGTTTGAAGCTCTTCCTGCGCCGAAGAGTAGAGGGCGCAAGATCCTGGAAGATCTGGACAGAGAGACCATTGTACGAGAACGTTTGCACTCCCTGCACCTTGCGAAGGATGGCCTCCTTATCTGTATAGAAGTGGACCCATGTGATGATGTCTGGGACAAAGTGAGGGCGGTTGCGAGGGGCATATAGCCGGTGGGCCCTGTCAAGCATGGGCGGAGAAGTGCCCTCCCCCTCTCGGATGGCGTGAAGAAGGTCTGCTGTATATGATAGAATATCCGACCCTTCCGTTCCCAATGGAACACCTCTAATACGGAGGTTGTTCCGCCTACTATGGTTCTCCAGATCTTCCAGCTTCAGCTGAAGGGTGATATTCTGGTCCTCTAGCTCAGCTACTTTCTTCCATAAGCCATCGACGTCCTCCGTCCGAGCATCCATCGTGCGTTCAAGGCCATCCACCCTATCACCGAGTTCAGTAACTTCTCTGCGAATGTCCTGCAGCCCAGCTTTGAAGTCCTGACGGAGAGAGCCAATCTCGGTGTTGATCTCCTGCAGGAATGCCGACATATACGCCTGGGTGATGGGCACCCCAGAGGCCGGCACCTCAGATGGCGGCAGGGAAGAAGCAGGGTCATCATGCGTGGTGGGAAGTGATTTGGACCACAGGGAGGCCACCGGATTCCCCCGGGGGGTCGCATCGTCAGATTCCTTAGCCCCTCTATGCTTGGCAGGCATAACTGCGGTACGCAGGGGTGGTGAGGATTCTGTCTCAATGGGGCGCCCACAATGAAATCAAAGAGCGTGCAGACAATGTCCCGGGAGAGGCCAGGCAAGCAGTAGGGGGTGTGGGTACAGAGCTAGCTCGGACTCCGGACCGCCGAGCGCTGTCGAGGGTTCACAGTTCCCAAGCGTGCTGCAGGCGTAACAAAGTGAATTCCAAGCAAAGGCAGCGGCGTTCCAAGGGGCCAACAACCAGGATTACCAAGCCAGGCTACACCCCCACAGAAGGCCGTGGGTTCCAAGCTACATGGAGGGCACCAAGTTGTAGTACGGCTAGGCAGGCCAGGCAAAGATCAGCATTAAAGTCAGTGGGTGAAGGCACGACTGCGCTGGGCCCAGGGCTGTCCCTCTCGAGAATCAGGGGGTCCCCAATGGCCACAATGAGCTATGGGAGTTCTCAGCTGGGCCCAGGGTGTAGAAGACGTCAAGGCAGCCCAGTTGCAGAAAGGAGAGTCACATTCAAGGCCCCAGGCAGATGATCCTCCCAGCCGAGGGCCAGGCATCAGGCAATGGCACCAGCGTCCGGGTCAGGGGTGTGTAGGCCTCACAGAAAAGACAAAATGGCGGCAGGGCCGGGGAACACCACGGGAATCCCCCGAGCCACCCACGCACACAGCAGCGCACCCACTGCCCCGGTACCTCCGGCCTCCTAGCGGCCCAGCAATGTCCACCCTGCACGTCCGGTCCGGTGATAGCGGCAATGTGCAGGATCCGCGGGGCTCAGCAGGCCTCTGTCAGATCTCCGGCCTCCTCCAGCAATCGTCAGCGCCCAGCAGGGGAGCCGGCCTCCCGCAGACTCACCGATGGTATCCGATGGCGCCGCAGTTCTCCTGATTCCCCCCGGGAGCCAAGCGCCACGCAGCAGTATCGCAGGGGAGGGCACCCGCCGCCGCTCGAGGCTCCTCCGCAGAAGATAGAGAAAATGGCGGCGGGAGCGGGCGGACCGTCAAGAGGCAGATTCTTCAGAGCGCCGGGTCTCCGGACGGCTCTCACAGCAGCAGGTACTCGCAGCGGTGGACCCCAGAGGTCATAGGGGCCATCAACGAGTGTTAAGGACCACAGCGACCGGGCAATTAGCGATAGCGGGAAGCGCCGGAGCGGAGACTCGATGGAAGGCGACTCACTCCATGCGCGCCCAAGCCTTTTATGTTTTTTTATGTTGTTTATCTGCACATTGTGTATAAAGAGTGAAAAGTCAAACAATTACAATAATACTGTTTTTAAGATTCTGTGATCTTTTCAAAATGTCATGTGAATGTATGAATTAACAAGAGATACAGGAGTACACATGTATGGTGAACAGCCACAGAATTTTTTTTAAATTGTTTTTAAATATAACGCCATGAATATTTACATAGATTTGATACAATAAACATTTGACACTTATGCATACATTTGAGTTCGGTGTTGTGAGTTTGGAGCTGGGAAATCTAGTTGTGAGCATGGAAACATAGGATTGGTCTACTAGTGTGTTTGTAGGGGATAATTTTCGGTTGTTTTTTGCTTCAGCGCACCCTGTCCCCTACACTGGAAAGGGTACCTCTCAATATTTGATAATAGAAACAATATTAAGCCATTTGTCTTTTTGGATAATCAATATGGGTTTAAAAGCCGTTTCCCTTCATTTATACTTATACGCAAATTATCTGTCTGCTGCCACTTTTTTCAGGTCTGGCGTCAGAAATCTTGTTTTTTCTAAAAGTATATATATAATATATTTCCTATAGGGCTTCCAGACAGCTCTCTTCATCTATTGGTATGTGGTTGTCGTTCCGCCCACTACAGCATACACATGGGGCAATGGGTCAGCCCACTTTTTAACCTTTGGCTAACTTCACTTTGAGTGATGACATTCTGCGTTTTCGCTAGGAGCACATTCACACACATACTTCACTACAAGAGATTAATATGAAAACGTGTGCTTTTTGAGATAAAAAAAATATTTTTACTTGTAACCATTTTTTAAAATATTGACTAAGGCCTTGCAGCTCACACAAGAATAACATTTTACAAAAGCCATGACAAAACAAAATAAGCATTGACAAAACCAAAAGAGTGGCAGCTAGCACGAGTGCTTGTTTTAGTGACAGCACTTTTATAGTTGATTGTGTGTTTTGGAGAAACTACGACAAAGGTTGTCTAATTCTTTCATCATCTTTGAAGTCTATGCTCAGATGTTTTTTCGCATTTTTGCAATGCAGCATTTTGTACAGACAACTTCTACCTTTTATCCTCCGACCATATGATAATTTTGCTGAAGCCCTTTTGCATACCTGATGAAACAAGCAAAATATAAAGATGCAAGGCAGCACTCTGGGGCATTGGCGAGATAGCACCAGCCTTCCTTCCTGACTTCCCTCATTCATATTAATTTAGCCATTTGAACAGTTGAGATCTGGCAATGGCAGCTATATTGGGCACGTTTAAATAAAGATATCTTCCAAGAATACGGTTCCGAGTTTTATTCCCGCATCAGAGTATAGTATTTCTGTTATGCTGTTCTTATACAATTACTAGTAATAGTAATATCTTCTTGGGTTCACATAAAAGACAAACCCTGTGCGCGAACCAATTAAAAAAAAGTGTGTGGTAAAAGTTGTAGTTTAGTTTTTATGTGGGGTATCATACCACCCTTTACAAAAATGCAAACCATTGTTTGTCGAATGGATGAAGTCTGCTATAGGTCTTCTACCTCACCCAAACAACATAAAGCAAGGAGACATTAAGTAATCCTTAGCACTGGCAACCAGTTATGATGCAGAATTGTTTCGTCTGTTCCTCCCCACTAAAAGTAAGAAATACACCTGTATAATTGCATCACCATTTCTCTCACATACACAGCAGCAACCATTGTTGGTGTCCAACCTTACCATCTACTGACCTGCCAGTTAGACACCCAAGACCGGTTTCTTCATGTTTTCCAGCGGGCACCAGAGAGACTCATGCCAGCTTATTCCCATCATTCAACCGACCGACCAATGACCGTAGTACCTGAGAACAGAGTACTACGTCCAAGAAACACAGCACACCTGTATTTGGAATGAGCACCCCCTCCTTCCCGTACAAATCCATCCGAGGCATTCAAAATTAGAAAACAGTGGTTCTGGAAAAATATGAAGAAATAATCAATTCATAGATAAATGTATATCACAGATTCTTCGTGTTTTCTCTTTATAAATGCAATTGAAATTTAATTACAAAATATTTTTCAAACCTTGTTCTTTATGGTTGTGTGTCAAGAATTGTTTGCCCTGTTAAATTTTCTCTGTTGCGTGGAATGGAAGCATCCGTGTTATTTAGGAACATTCTATGACATTATCCAAAATTCGCTGCTTTTGTTTTGTTAACTGGTCATCATTGTTGAATGATAAACCTTGTTAGTAAGTTCAATGTTTTTTCACTATACCGTTTTCAGGCATCATTTGGAGAAGGCCAGGAGGTGGGCAAAAAAGGTGCTAATTGTGTTGAGGGTGTATTTTCATGCATTCCACGCAATTTTTACATTTAATTAAAAGTGGTATTTCATTAAAAATGTGGTGATACCACGTTTTGGCCAATTAATCCCAATTTATTTCTACATTCTTGGTAGCCTAATGATTAGAAGTGGCGCTAACGGTTCTACTTAATTAGTGGTATTACGACAAATCGCCCACACGTCTGTAAACGACCCCCTCGGTTTTTTAACTGCCATTTTTAGAGCACTGCTATGAACGGTTTCATGTGATACCTTTCAAAATATACTCTGATGACGTGCGCCCGCGCCTGTGTTGATTGGATCTGTCAAGGAGCATGCTTTTGAAGCACTGGCTGCACTCTGCTTTCAAAGGCTTTAAAGCAAAATATGTCTTTAAAAGTATTTACCCTGTGGCTGAAAGAGATTGATTGAAACAGCAAGTGCCAGACTATGAAAGTGTTTATTGACAATACTCGAGGCTAGAGATTACAATATCATTATATTTTGAACCATAAAATAGGAAAAGTTAATACAAGCAGCGCTAAACTACTGTCCTGTACAAACTGTGGCATGAATGTTATTATATTTTGAGCCATAAAAAAAGAAAATTAATAGAAACAGCGCTAAACTACCTTTCAGTACAAACTGTGGCTTGAATTTCAGGGCCCGTCCCATATTCCGTAGAGGACTTGCATCTGTACGTTTGCTCTGCTCCATTCTGTTTTTTAAATTAATGCGCTGCACGGAAAAATTGCAAAAATAATAGTTATCTCTTCATAATTATTGATTTTACAGTGACTGTAAAGAGAACAAAGGGATTTACTCTGCGCTCCAGATAGAAAATGTTTTTCATCTAAATGAGCTCCTAAACATCAGCAAGGTAAGGAACAAATACTTGTATATTTAATCCACTGCTTTCAGATAGCATTATTAATGTTTAGGCGGGCCGACAACTCAGGATTGTATGACAGAATCACGCATGCGTTTTGCATGCATGCTTTTTCAACGCATGCATTAGAATGAACGCGTCTTTACGACGCGTTTCTTTTGCACACAATTCGTCGCAACGACTTGCCTTAGGGTGGACTGAACTTTGGATTAGTATCATTTACTATTCCAACTCCAGTCTGCGCAACAGTAGGGAGGGTGTTGGACTTTAAATCCAACACCACTCCACCAGTGCGCTCCCCTAAAGCAAATCCTTGCAACGGCTTGCGTGCTATACAAATGGGTGGTAACGTTGCATTCGTTCTGTTGCCGGCGCTGTTAAGGCACAGTGTGATTCCGGCTTCGTACTAAAGGATGTTTCCCGTATAAAAACATGTTACAGTCTGCTCATGACTTCGCTTCTTTCAATATCGGAAAATCACATTGTTTTTCTACTGCAATAATTTAGTAACGATGAGCTTTAGCAAAGCTCGCTGATAGAGCCTGCAATGTGAAAAGCAGCTTTCTGAGCACAACACAAACTGCCACGTATATGCTTAGGCCTGTATTGGCCGAGCGATGTAGTACCCTACTTCCACTAAATTATCCCACCACTAGCCCACCGATTAAAAGATGGTGCGGAGGTCGAGAAACCATAAATCAGATAATGAGATCTCATCTTTACACTTCCAGCTGCCCACAAAACAGCTGTCTTGTCAGAATCTGGTTACAGTACTCGCTGCCGGATTCTGACTTTGCCAGCTGGCAAGGATGGATGGCAGTGGGGTAGCAGAGGCAACCACCAGCTTAGTGGTGCCAGTAACCACCATGTTCTCCTCCACAGAGACAGCCTATGGACCCAAAACACATGCACAGTAGGTTTTAGGGGAGGAAACAGATTGCTGTTGTTCTTGGGGGTGTCCTTCCTCCATTCTATGCACCAGGCAGTCCTGCAGGGCCACCTCCTGGAACAGGGACATCGGCTTGGTGGGGCCTGCACTGCTAAGCCAATGTCTGCTGTTCTCCACTATTATTCCACATGGTCCAGCCACCCCTTAAATTAAGAGGGAGAACCGCTAGTGGTAGTGGCTCCACCCAGGTGTAGATAAGGGCCTTAATGGAAACACTAGTTTTTTCTATCGCCCTTTCATTTTTCTCTGCTATGGTCACTTATTAGATGACTTGCAATCATTTAAGGCAGTATGCATTTATGCATACATTTCCTGTACATATCAGCAAACATAGGATTTCTTTCATCAAAAGAAGATAGTGATTTGTAAGGGAAGATATCGGAGGGTTGAAAGAGTGGTTTGACAGTGCAACCATTACAACAAGGAATAAAGTACCCCATACTCTATGGAAAAAAGTTATCACAAGCCACCCCAGAAAACCATTGCCTCCGATTAGATACCTTTCTGAGTTACCATTCATTTTTGCCTAGAAACCTTCAAAACACTGAACTACAGAAGGACGTAGCTGTTCCTGGTCACCTATTTAATACATGGGAGGGTTGCTGGCAAATGCAAAACAGAGTCCGGTCCTGACTGACTTTGGTTTGATCACGATTTAGCCAAATTTCTCATGGCAGTTGGTCAATCCTTAGTTAAATCATTACTTCTTGGTCCTGTTGCCAACTTGATAACAGTTGATTGTGAAGGTAAGATTAGCTCCCAACCGAGTCCTGGTTGGCTCCAGTTTTTCTAAGGAAAACAGACCAAATCACTGCCCTCTGCTTTGAAATCGAACAACGGGTTTGGTGACTCACAGTAGTTAGGGTTTCTTCTAGTACCATGCCATTAAGCCTTGTTCACTATTTTAGTGAGTTGATGTCATAAGTACAGTGGTCTGTTCCAAAGAGTTTGCACCTTTGTACACATGGCTTGTGCTCTCCATTCCTTAGGCCTCTCCAGATTTCAAATGCTGTCTTCCTGGATATCTCCCTGGCCCTCCATTTGTTTGATACTATAGGAAAATTCCTTTTAATTCACACAGGGCAGCAGCAGGGTGCAGAAACCTGTGCTGAAAGACTCACAGGCAAAAAGAACAATTGGTGAACAGAATGCTGAACAATGTCAAACATTCACCTCAATACAGAGATCTGGGCCTAAATCCATAGTGTTTTTGCTACCCATGCCATTCCAGTTTAAACCCAGCCATATGCAAATCAGTCTTGACCCTGCTCCCCATGGGAACAGTCCAGCCCGAACTGCCAGGCTAGGTCCTCCCTGGACTGGAAACAAGCATCCTGGGACCGGTTTTGGGGTTTCACCCCTCATCAGCCAGGCTAGCTTGACTCCAGTGGCATGGAGAGCACGGGACCCACGTCTCGGGCATTCCCTTGGCCACTTTGGGTGAACACAGCAAACACAACAATATGATGGACGGAGTGCTGAAACCTTTTAACTGCTCACCCCCAATCAAGAGATTTGGGTTTAATCCATCATTCTTTTGCTCACTATGTCACCCCAGTTTAGACCCAGGCATATGCAAATCAGTCTTGACCCTGCTCCTCATGGTAACAGTCCAGCTCGAATTGCTAGGCCAGGTGCTCCCTGGACCGGAAACAAGCATCCTGGGACCGTTTTCGGGGTATCACCCCTCATCAGCCAGGTTAGCTTGATTCCAGTGGCACAGCAAGCAAGAGACCCATGTATGGGCATACCCTTGGCCACTAGGGCGAACATAGCAAACACAACAAGATGATGGACGGAGTGCTGAAACCTTTCAACTACTCATCCCTAGTCAAGAGATCTGGGTTTAATCCATCGTTCTTTTGCTCGCTGTACCAGTGGATTCAAGCTAGCCTGGCTGATAACGGGTGAAACCCCAAAACCAGTCCCAGGATGCTTGTTTCGCTGGTTCCAAACTGGGGTGGCATAGTGAGCAAAAGAACAATGGATTAGACCCAGATCTGTGACGGGGTGAGTGATTGAAAAGTTTCAGCACTCCGTCCATCATCTTGTTGTGTTCGCTATGTTCATCCTAAGTGGCCAAGGGTATGCCCGGACGTGGGTCCCTTGCTTGCGGTGCAACTGGATTCAAGTTAGCTTGGCTGATGAGGGGTGAAACCCCGAAACAGGTCCCAGGATGCTTGTTTCCGATCCAGGGAGGACCTGGCCTGGCAGTTCTGACATTTTTGCACTACATTTCTGCTTACAAAGTGGAAACAGAGAAGTGTGGTTTTGCTGCAAACGGAATCCAGTGCATTTTAAAAGTGAATCATGAACTCTTGATAGGGAAGTTTATGCTTTATTATTACTTATTTGGGAGCAGTTTAATGTTCTTACATGGCCTACTGGCAATTCATGTCTTTTATTTGTTGCTTAAAACTTGTTGCTCAAACCGAAATCCACTAAAAACCTTACTTGAGCCCTAGTTATTGTATCCCATGCTTGGCTATAATATGGTGACCCTCTAATTTCCTGTGTCCTGAAACTTCCCAACAGCATCACTGCTTCTGAACCCTGCAACGACTTCTATAAGAATGAGGCTTTACTCTGTACACACCCTCTAATGGCAATATTGGTAATTACTGAAGATTGAAAATTAAATTACTTATTAAAAAAACACTCTTCTCTTGAAAAAAAATAAACTGACCACGTTATTTCAGTGAATCAAACTCATAGTTGCTTTATCTTAAATTGCTGCAGAATGTAGCATGTTTGAAACACATGGCTCCAGGAGCCACTTATGAGCTATTGAATTTCACCGGTCCTGAAAATGCTGTTGCCTTGTATGTTTCCCTATGTGGCTGATACTCTTCTTCACTCCCTGACGTGTTTCATGAATGATATATAATCTCCTGTGTGTAAACACTAACTGTTTTTTCACAGTATATAGATGACATTGAAGGCAAATTTGAGAACGTAAATCTACATTTTGACAATATAATCTTACTGGATGATGCAGGAAAACAAGCTCTTCTGAATTTTGGATCAGCAGGAATAGAAGATATAGATTTTGATGCATTTTTGTCAGAGGTGAGATAAATTTATTTCGACAGATAATATGCTATAGATATACATTGATTATGTTTGTATTTTAATATATGTTAAACGCAAATCATAATGTTGAAAGAACTTTGTGTTTTAAAAAAATTCTTTATTGGGTATAAAAGAGCAGGACGAGTATGCCCTGAATCTAGGAAGGATGTGGAAGGAGGATGCACAGGGTTATATGCTGCCCCCAGATATGAAGAAAATACACATTTTTTTTAACAATCAAGAATTCCTATTTAGCCCCATACCCTGAGAAAGGAGTAAAGTCTACAGATCACTGTGGACACATACTCCTATGAGTAGCGCACAGGTGATGTGTATGTGATAGGCATATGGTGGCCTTCAATGAGAAACTGCTCTGCTTGGCGAAAAGCAATGTGCAGATGGTTTGAGTGGGATGGGATGGTACAGCACCTGGGCACAGAGCTGGCTTGGTGCTCAGAGGTCTTTGCACCCAACCAATGGCCAGACATGGCTATTTCTTTGGGTTAGGACTTTGGTGTAGGGCAAACACTTATGGAGTCCCATGGAATCCAACACCCACATGTTCTTCCTTAAACAGGGAAAAAACAATCTCATATCACACTGCAGAGGCATCCACCATGCATGTCCCAGAGATAATTAAGGCCAGCAGACGCCAAGTATGGGAGTCGGCACAAATGGTTACCTTGAGGGAAAAGGTATGCAATCCTCTCATAGGGCATGCTGAACACATGTGCAGATGAACTTCAGAATATTTGGCAGTAAAGTTATCGCCTGATAAAATACACAATGTATAACTGTATAAGGTTTGTGTTTCACTTCCACAAATATGTGCTGTGCTTTAGCATGCAGATGGCCTCGTCTTCACCCCTGGCTTGTGCTTAACTTATTTTAGGCTCACAAACTGATCACTGATCCTAAATGTTAACTTATTCTTTTTCAGACTAGCAAAAGCATAACGAAAGTGGACCTTTTAGCATTTGCAAATGAGCTGGAAGCAAGTGCAGACCAACTGGTATGTAAAAAAACTACAAAATGAAAAACAATTGAGTGATCTTTTTTATTGATCCAAATGCTAGTCATTCGAGGCATTGATACTGTTGGCTCTCTCGGTGGCGTTTGACACTGTCAATCACGACATTTTGCTAAATCGCCTTTTTGAGCTTGGCATTAGAGATGAAGCCCTCTCCATATTAACATCCTTCTTTGCGGATAGAGAACAATACATCACCCAAGAAAACTTCTCATCCACCACTTGGAATTTTCCCTTTGGAGTCCCTCCAGTGGCATCACTGAGCCCTACTTTATTTAATCTTTATATAGGCCCTTTGTTAAAACTTAGCAAGATCTTTGTTTTCTCTGTTGTTTTCTACGCGGACGACATGCAAATCGTTCCGCCTCTGTATGGAACAAATCGCAACCTGGATGGCAGAATACTGCCTGAGATTAAACTCTGGCAAGACCAAGATATTACTCTTTGGAAAAAAACACAGATTTTTGGTCCCCGGCATGGTGGCCACCATATATGGGCCCTATTCCATCCCCAGTGGAAAAGGTTAGTCAAAGAGGACACCTTCTTTGACGAAAACTCACTTTGGAAAACCAGATCAACCAAACTGCATCTTTGGTTTTTTTTCTTCTAAAAACTCTGAGAAAAATCCTACCTTATATTCCCCCTAATTCACAAAAATCTGTCATGTCTGTATTAATTCTGTCCAAACTAGACTATTGTAATGGACTATATATTGGTCTACCACAAAAAATGCTATCCAAACTCCAGACCCTTGAAAATGCTGCAGCCCACCTTGTTTTCAACCTCCTCAAATTTCAATCTGCATCCACAGCACTGAACAACTGACACTGGCTGCCTATGAAAAAAAGGATTGTATTCAAGGCCTTGTGCACTGCCTTTAAGGCACTTCACAATACTGGCCCAATGGCTCTCAGACAGTATTTCCGCTGGTACTTACCTTCTAGACCATTATGCTCTTCAGGAGTTAAGAATGTCGAAGTGCCTATGTTCAAACTAGCTCGATGGGATGGCAAAAGCTTTGCGACCTGTACGATTAGACTGTGGAACTCCCTTTCTTTCGAACTAAAAAATTCCTAGTCCCTTTTACACTTTAGGAAAGCACTGAAAACATGGCTCTTTTAACACCCAGAGGCCACATTTGTACCTAGCTCGCCTCCCTGATCTTCCTTTTAGAGCGCCAAGACACCTTCGATACACAAGCGCTATACAAAACTCCATAACATAGGTGAGTCAGTTATGTTCATGAGATGGCTGCCAGTGCCACCCACTACGGTGGCAGTAAAAACATGGCTTCAATCCTATCCTGTGCTGTCTGTCAGCAGCAGATTCCACCTTACTACACAGACCTGTCAACATCACCCTTTGACAAGTAGGTAAATCGGATTTAAAATACGTTTTAAAGAACTTATTTAAATTTTAAAAGAAATCACCCATAAGAGTACCTCATGACTCACAGGATTAAAAAATCATATCTCTGCTTCCCCTAATTGGATTTTTGTTATTTTTCTCATTATTTCAAAATTGGTCGTTTTATACTGTGTATGCACTGTTTTAATACTTCATACATTCCCTTTGATTTACACCTGACTGCTTTGTGTCAGGTTACCAGTAACTGAGCACAGGTTTATTATATTTAATTTGTGTGACATCTAGCAGGTGGTGGTCTTATCCTTTGCGGTGGACACTTGCCCACCCAAAATAATAATTTGCATTATTTCAGAACCAAATGCTTAGAGACATTAAAGCATCTCACTGCTTTGGGTCTTTGTGACCATGATACACGTCTATGCACACCCTAGATGCGAACACACTGCAGTGTAAGTGCATTGCTTACTAGGGACTATTACCCTCTCCACAGCTTTTCTGATTTTGTTGGGCAATAACCTGTTGGACTGGACTGCATCTGGACATAATACCCCTTGCTATCATACTGCATCCTAGGAGCAGAGAGCCACCACATTGTAGTGCATCGTACAGAACATAACTACAGTGCACTGAATTCTAGAGGCATTTTTGGAAAACCATGGGAACACCAAAAGTCCAACTAAACACAAAGGTGCATGATTTTTTTTTAATATATTTTTTTTTAATAAACTTTATTTAAAGTTTTATATGAATACAACCATGAGTGTGCACTCAGTAGCCAGCAAAGGAATTACATATACATGTAGTACAGTGGTAGTGCTTCAAGACATTGGCCCATCCGCAGTACCCCCCACTCCAAACTCTGTAAATAGGCGTTAAACATTTAAAACATTTACTCCCCCGCCCCATCAGTATTCGCAGAATTTCCCCCTGTGGTGGCGCTTTGTGAGCCTATCTGGGGACCATCGGCCAACAAGTCATGACAGAGCTCCCTCCAAAGCCTCAAGTTATCCTCTAGTTTCTCATCTCTGCGACACCTCTTCATGTGCACCTCCTCAGCTAAAATGTCCATTCACGCACATCCCGAATCCATGCCAAGATCTTCGGCGCCCGCGCCCCCATCCATACTATTGCAACTCTGCGCCTTGCCAGCACCAGCAATAGTTGCTGTAGCCTATACTCCATCTTGCTTTGTTTTTTGCGTTTACGTATCAATTCTAGGAGGCAGTGTTTTGGTGTTAATTGCACTCTACTATTCACATGGCTCCTTATCAGCTCCACTACCTCCGACCAGAAGTTACTGACATTCACATGCTAAATGCAAGAAATAGGCCCCTTCTGTGTGGCACCCTATGGCCATGAATGGGGCCATGCGATGTATCCTTTCCGGGGTCATGTACGTACGATGTGCGTAGTTATAGTGTATTAATCAGAAGCAAGCATTACTGGAGATTGCGTGTGTGAGCACACCTACCACCTTCCAGTCCTTATCTTCCAGTGGCTTCTCCAGGTCCGCATTCCAAGCCGCGAATGCGACGGGGGGAGCACTGGAGTCTGTCCTCATTGCCCTATACAACAATGATATGATACGCCTGCCTGACCCACACGTAAGTATAATATCTAGTGTCTGTGTAAGCTGAGGTATCAAAGGATACGTGGACCATAATTCTTTAAGTATGTTAGCTAAGGCAGCGTACTGGAGGTATTGTCCTTGCCCCAGTCCGAAATCACTACAGGCCTGTTAGAATGCGATAAAGCTCTCGCTCGGGTACAGATCCGCTAGCGATTCACACCTCCCCTCCTGCCATGTCCGAAATGACATGTTAGCCATCACTCTCCGGCCCGGCGCCAAATCCCATACCGACAATTCCCGATGTAGCGGGGCATGTCTCAGGATTCAAATCGCTCCACAAATGACTGCCACACGCACGCTGTCTGCCTAGCCACATACGGTGCTGCATCTGAGGCACCCGCGCCCCCCATGAATAAAGCCATCAGGTCAGTGGCTGGTACTCTATCCTGAAAGAGCCATTTTCCCAGTTGTCCCCCTCAGCAAACCACTTAGCGGCATGCTGCAGTTGAGCGGCGTAATAGTAGAGCTCCATTCTGGGAGCCTCAAGTCCACCCCCCTCACTCGTACGATTTAGTGTGGCAAGCGCCACTCTGCTGCACCGTCCCGCCCAGTAGAGGTCTATCAATATGGAGTCCAGGGCCCTAAATATTCGTCTAGGTATGGGGCTCAACGTGTTCTGTAGCGTATAGAGGCAACGAGGCAGTATCACCATTTTAGCTATCGCTAACCTGCCCATTAAGGAGAGTGGAAGAATGTTCCAAAAGCCGACTGAGCCCCTTAAAGCATCCATCATTTTGTAACTATTGAGCTGTAATACTTTTGAATCCTCACCCACCACCTGTACGCCCAGGTACCTAAAGTGCCTAGTCTCCCATCTCAGGCCCAGTTTGGGGAGAGACTCCACGCAGTGGCCAGCTAAACGAGCCAGGGGAAATACCAAAATTTTTAACCTATTTAGGGGCAGGCCGGAGCATCCGCCAACTCCTCCAGCACCCGTAGCAGTCTCGGAACCGCTTCCTGAGGCGAGGAGACATAGAATGATGCATCATCTGCATACAGTGATATTACCTGGGATGTCCCGGCAACATTGATACCACAACAGGTCAGGTCCCTGCGCACCCAGATCGCCAGCGGCTCTATTGCCAGGGTGAACAGTAGTGGGGAAAGCGGGCAGCCCTGTCTCGTCCCCCTCTCCAACCTCCACTCGCCTGACCTGCTGTGTCCCACCCGGACTCTAGCGCTGGGTGCCGTGTATAGGATCTGCACCCATCGTCAAAAACGCGGGCCAAATCCAGCCACCCTAAGCACCTCCAACAAATACCCCCAATCCACAGAGTCGAAGGCCTTTTCCAAATCTATAGGAACTAGGGCTAGGTCCTCGTCTCTTTGTAGTACTTTGTGCAGGATGTGGGATAACCTCCTGATATTCATGCCCGTATTACGGGTTGCTATGAACCCACATTGACCGTCATGTACCAAGTGAGTCATATGAGGGGCCAGTCTAGCAGCCAGGACTTTGCATAATATTTTAACATCCGAGTTAATCATCGTAAGGGGTCAGTATGCTGAGGGATCCTGATTGTTCTCCCCTGGCTTAAGGAGCCACAAAGGTGCATGATTAACCACCCTTCAGCACCCTGGTACTCCAAATATCTGGGTGATAACAAATAGTCCATCAAAGGACAGGAAAGAAAATGGGAGAAAAACAGGTGCCATGACCACCACAAGCTTTTGACGTCCCTCCGTGCAGTATTCAGACAACTCATCACATCAGCCAAAGTACTATACTAACTCCATCAACGAAGCTGCCAACAGAAGAAGAACTTTCTTTAAGACACTGAAGCACTGCATGAGCCACCTACTTCTGCCGAACTCTACAGCCAAGTGCAGTGCCATTAGTCTATTCTTCGGTGAAAAAATACAGAAGATCCAACAAAGCTGCTTCCTACGAAGATGATGTCTTACCCTAGTCCTTCATCTTATAATCCCTCCAGGAAGAAACTCTTTCTCTCCTTTTCTCCATTGTTAACTAACTCAAAGGATCTCAAGGCTCGAAACAGGCCATATCCTGCCTCATTTCGAGAAATCCATTCTCAACCATGATGAGCCGTCTTCTACTGGCCCAACACTTGCATATCCTTTATCAGCAAGATCACTAAAAAAGCAGTCTACACACAACTTTAAGATCTCATCAAGGCCAAACATCTGCACAACTACAAATCTAGCTTCAGAACATGCTGCAGCATGGAGAGAGCAACCTTAAAAATTATGAGCAATGCTCTCCTGACCACTGAAAAAGATGACTCCTGCCTCCTGATATTGCTGAAATAGTCTGCCACCTTGAAAGCCATCAACTATCCCATAATCATCTACACCATGAAATCTTGGATGGGATTCACTGGCAATGTCCTTCACTGGCTCTCCTACCTAACCAACTAGCACCACTTCGTTCACATGAGCACCTCTAGGTCCGCTCCCAGAAGATCCTTGTCACCTGTGGAGCGATAACTGTCAAAATGCACTTATATGACAAAAACATACAAGTCTCCTCCACTGCAGTCATCCAGTGCCTCCAACCCTGCCTGAACCACATCCAGACCTGGATGCCCACACCCTACCATACTATTTGCCAAGAAAAACTATAAACAACTAGTCCAAACCTCGCTCAATCGCATAAATATGGGCAGATTCACACTGAAAACTATCCTCACACTCCGAGAACACATTGCCAAGAAAACCAAGATGGCCTTTTATCAGCTGTATCCACTAAAGAAAGTAAAACCTTTCTACCCAGAAATCGAATTTAGAACTTCTGTTCTTGCCCTCATACTCTTGCTTCTAGATATTGGCAGCGTCCTGCTCCAAGGCCTGCCAGACTCCACATTAGCCCCATATAGGCATCTTACGCTCCACATCACACCTCAAGAAGTGCCAGAAGAAATATAACTACATTGAGCCCATCCTGATGGAAATCACTGGCATCCCTTGTCAGCCCGCATCATCTTCAAAACCAAGTGCATCATCTACAAAGCCATTATAACCACAACTCCCTCCTATATATAGTAGACAAGCTCCAGTAACTCTCAGCAACCTACAGCCAAGACACCAACAGACTGGAGAAAAAGGTCAGCAAAAAAGAGAAAAAAGAAGACTGCAGGCCACCGACGACATCAGGACTCTCCTAGATCGGGGAGAGACTGCCACCCTGATCCTCGACCTCTCAGCAGACTTCAACACTGTGCCCCATTACACCCTCATAGAAAGGCTCCATCAGATCAGGATTCAAGGGGACACCCTTAAATGGATCGCTTTTGTGCGTCTGCCTCTTACCTCTTACCCCAAGAACATCATCTGCAGCATCCCTCAAGGGTCCTCCCTCTGCCGTACCTTGTTTAACGCATGCATGACCCCTTTGGCCAACATTGTCCGGACCCATGAACTGAACATCATATCATATGCAGATGATGCCCAGCTTATCCTCTCTCTCTCCGCAGACCCCTTCACGACCAAGGCCAATTTCCACATGTGCATGACCAACTTGGCCCACAGGGTGCAAAACAACTACCTCAAACTTAACACCGACAAAACTGGTGCTAACCTTCACGAATGACACATCCCCTGCATAACAACTCCTGGTGGCCCACAAACCTGGGACCCTCATTCACACCTACAGAACACGCCAGGAACGTCAGCATCATACTTGACAACAAACTTACCATGAAAAATCAAATCAACGCATTATCCTCAGCCTGCTTCCTGACTCTCCGTATGCTCCGGAAAGTCTTCAAGTGACTCCCAGCCGGCACGTCACCCAGCCCCTCATCACCAGCTGCCTGGATTACGGCAACACACTCTACGTAGGAATCACCTTGCACCTACTGAATAGGCTACAGACCATACAGAACTCAGCCGCCAGACTCGTTCTCGATCTCCTCAGATGGGCCCACATCACCCCACACCTCAGGAAACTCCACTGGCTACCAGACCACAAGAGGTGCCAATTCAAAACCCTGACCCATGCCTACAAAGCGTCGCATAATCAGTGACCAGCCTACATCAGCCACCATATAAACTTCCACCAGCTCTCTAGACACCACTTCCAGACACCACACATCCACCGAAGCAAGAGCGGAGATCGCTCTTTCTCTTACCTAGCCACAATGACCTAGAATAGCCTCCCACTACACCTCTGGACCTCCCCCTCCCTGCAGGAATTCAGAAAGGAACTGAAGACTTGGCTGTTCAACTGATTCCACCCAGCAGTAGAAACCCCCAGTGCATGGATACCCTCACGGGTGAATAGCAGCGCTCTACAAATCCCATTTGATTGATTGATTGATTATCTATGCTCTCAGGATATGGAATAACGTCTCCGCATGTATGAGGACCGTCCAATTCTGCTCCAAATTAGGAAGTTTCTGAAGAAACCCCTCTTTAACAAACACAGCATTTCAATGCAGTAACAGTTCAGTTCCGATCTCAGAATCCCTCCATTCACTCATTGACTGTTTCTTAGTTCTCCACTGCCTTTTGGCTAGTTTCCTACTATACAATTACGTCGCACATGCATGCATGCATACATACACGCATAAGTACATACATGTGTACTACATTGCACTGCTTCATTGGGGTACTAACCTGTCTCACTTGCACCCCAGGAATACCAACTCACCACACTCCTTTGCATCTTAGGCACACAATCACTAACAGCACTCCTGTGCATTCAATGGACACTTACCAGTTGCACTGCATCACTAACTCACTGCATGTTCAGAGACACAGTCATACCACATAGTATGTATTTTATGACACTAATCAACGACCCAGAACACGGGGGATGCTAATAAACAACCAAATGCCGGGGCGTGGCCTGGCCGGCGACCAAGATGGCCGCACGGCATTGAAGCTCCAGTGCCCGTGGCCCGAATCCTGAGGATGATTTAATATTCCTGTTGCATTTCCCCTCAAAAAATGCAACAAACCTGCCCCCTGCACTGACGCAGGGGACCTTGAAGGCGGTCTGGTCCCGGCTTCACACCGCTGAGCTGCTGCGGAATCTTATTGGAGTGAGAGGCAGCCCAGCCTGCCTCGGAGGCCCCGCAACGACAGAGGTCGTGAGCGAGCCTGAGGCCGGGGCTGCAGTGCCCTGCTGGGCCTGGCCTCCGCTCCACACACATCTGCACGTTGCCGCTGCAGCCTGGGGATTGCCGCGTCTGGCTTGAACTGACCGGGGGGAGCCGCGTCGCTGCCTGTGGTGAGTGATTGGGACAGCTGCTGCGGCCCTCCGACGTATGCGGGCCGGCACGGGTGGAAGTGGAGGTTTGGCCTAGTTTGCGGCCTCTTCCCTGCCCGTCGCTGGCACTGCATTGCTGCTCTGGGCTCCCCCCCACCCTAGCCGGGCTTTCCGGACTCTCTCCCGGTGGACCCCATTGAAGGTTGTGCGGCCCGTTGCTGCTGCTGGGGCGCGGCAGAGCTGTGGGCCCCTTGATCCGCGGGCCTGAGGGCGAACTGGGCCTTCCCCGCCATCACTGAAAGTGCACGGTTCGCTGCAGCGAGGACAGGGCTACATCATTGTATCCCCCCCCCCGGGGACCATTGCTGCCCTGCGGCGGGATTGTGGAGCCGCTTGGCCCACCCCTGGGCCTGAGCCCCGTGAGATCCATCTGGGGCCTTGGCCGCTCCAGTGATTCTGTGTTGGATGGCCCTGCCCGGATGAATCCTACTGCTGGGCGGCCTTCTCTGTGTCTACGGCCTGCAACTGGGGGAACCAATACTAAGCACTGCAGTGCAGGGGGGCCCCGCGCTGGTGGGGCCCCTGAAAAATCACCTCACTGGACCGGCTCCACTCGGCTCCCACCGCCCACACAGCGACTCCATCCTTTAAATATTGCCAACTCTCCTCTGCAGGGAATTGAGGTCTACCACCCGTGCTGTATCGCCCCATGACGGCAGAGCCCACATCTTTCCTACACTTGCTAGCGCCCCCCGTAGATACAATGGGCCGCAGCGATCCTAAACAGCGCAGGCTGAGGTTCAATAAGCCTGGCGCACCGGACTGTCCAGGGCAGGACATGGGCGCGGATGACAAGGCTGATTCCGCGGCGCAACCCCCCCCCTCCTGATGGCACGGCGGCTATTATGGCAGAACGAAAATCTGGTTTTCGCGCTATTGATGCCCGGTTTGATACTCTCGCTACGCAGCTTGACAAAATGGGAGAGCGCCTAGACACCCGGCTGGACGCGGCCGAGGAGCGCATATCCGCGCCCGGCGATCAAGCAAAAGACAAGATGCGCTGCCTGGAAAAGACGGAACGATTGCCTAAGGCGGTGGCAATCAAGAATGAAGATTTGGAGGCCAGATCTAGGAGGAATAACAAATGGATTCTGGGTCTAGCAGAGTCAACCAACTTGGATGCCCTGAACTCTTTGTAGAGACATTGCTCACCAATCTGTTTGGGCCCCAACACTTCTCCAAAGTATTCCTGGTGAAAAGGGCACACAGGTCCTTAGGCCCCCGCCCTCCCCGGGAGCCCCTCTGAGGCCCATTATCACACGCCTCTTAAACTACAGAGACCGCAACACTGCCCTCCGATTGGCCCATGAGAACACTCCACTGCAGTATCAAGGCTCCACTCTCTCCTTCTACCCTGACCACACAGCCGCAGTCCACGAGGCAGGGCAAAAGTTCACTGATGTTAAGGCGGAACTTTGCAAACTTGGCTTGAAATACGCTATGCTATACCCAGCGAGACTACGGGTGACTGTTGGTGACAAACCCCGCTTTTTTGACAGCCCGGTAGACGCCGCAGCTTTCTGCAAAACACAAAAAGATAACAATCGTAAGAGCCCTCCTCACTCATCTGGTCGCTCATCCCCCGATCGGCACCTGGTGGCAAGTGCTGAACTCTTCTCTTCGGAATAGCGATAGCTCCATTTTCTCTTCTGCTACCATCAGATTATCCAGATACTGTTTTGCATAAGATGAATTTTCATTACTATGTACACTTCCATGCTTAAAGTTTGCGCCCTGGCCTTTTGAAGGTTTAGGGTCCTTCCAAAGCGCTGCCCGCCCCGTCGGATAATTCCGACTGGTTTGATGCTGGGATGTTGTTTTTCTAGAATTGGGTATAGGGAATTTGCCAGGTCGTTTTTTCCTGGTGTGGGTGAGGGGCGGGTTAATTGGTACCTGTTTAGTATTTGTCTTCCCTTAGGTTCCCCCTTAACCCTCTTCTCCCTTCCATGTGCTCCACTCTTCCTCTCACATACAGCGCACTCCACATGTATATTCAATATGCTCACACACTGCCACCTTCATGACGGTAGCTCCTGACACAAAATTTGAAGCACGGTTATTGTCCTGGAATATACGTGGCCTCAACAATCCCAGGAAATGCAAGCTAGTTTTATCTTACCTTCATAGACACCACATTAAGAAGGCATTTTTGCAGGAAACTCACCTGCCCCCACAGGCTTCCCCTCCATTTGCCTCCTCTTGGGGACCTCACTGATTCTTCGCTGGATACAGCGCATATTCCCACAGAGTATGCATACTGATACATCATAGCCTCCCTTCCACACACCATACCACCACTGCTGACAAACACGGGCGATATGTATTAGTAACGGGGACATTGCTGGGCAGGAAAACCTTGTTTCTCAACATATACGCTCCTAACCCTGACGACCCCAGTTTCTTTTCTGAACTACTCACACTACTTGACAGACACGAACCAGACACATTAATCCTTGGTGACGACCTGAATCTTTGGCTGGATCCCAGCTGCGACTCATCCGGAACTGGACAGGGCTTTAAGCCCCAGGCATTGCGGGCCTTCCAGGATCATCTGGCATCATTGGCTCTCCATGACAAATGGTGCATACATCACCCCGGAGACCCGGGCTACACATTCCACTCAGCACCACACTCGACATGGACACGTATTGATTACTGGTTCATAGACGCCCCTACCTGTCAATGGATATGCAGTGTATAAACACTGCCCCGTACGCTTTCAGACCACGCGCCTGTCTACTACTTCTTGTAATCCCTTACTCCTCCAGCTGGGAACGTAGATGGACATTCCCAGCCTCAGCTCTATTAGATGAACTTTTTAAATCAGAGTTACACGACTCAATCCTTGAATACTTTACTCTTAACACGGGCTCAGTGACGCAATATGCAGTACTATGGGATGCCTTCAAGGCTTATATTCGCGGCATCTGTATTTCGAAACAAGCCAGGGTGCTGCGGTTGATACTGGGCAGTCTTGCCCGATTCGAGACTGAGCTGGCCCAACTAGATAGTTCTCCCAACACTCCAGATGCCTCTCTTAAACAGGAATCTCTCCTACAGGAATTTAATGACTACGCTGACAGAGAGGCCATATTCCTAGGCAAATAAAAGCAGCGCGTAGATATGGAGAGGGGGAGCGCCCCGGTAGGACACTTGCCCGCCTGGTGCGCCCCCCTCGGGGGCTGGACACATCACATCCCTACGACGAGCTGATGACACCGTGGTAACGGACAATGCGGACATATTAACGGAATTGATAGTGTACTACAAATCCCTATATACCACGAAACTCCCGGCCGACTTCTCCCACCATATTGCCTAGGTGGCTATGGTTTGCCTCACCACCGGCCAGGCGCAATTCCTTAGTGAACCTTTCACCTCTGAAGAGATCGGCCAAGCAATAGACTCGCTCGATGGCTCAAAGGCGCCAGGCCAAGACAGCCTGTCAGGAACCTTCTATGAGACGTTTAAACAGATTTTGACACCTCACTTGCTTGAGGTCTACGCCGAATCCCTCGACAATGGTGTCCTCCCTCCTTCAATGCAAGAGGCAGCAGTCTCTCTCTTGCTGAAACCCGGTAAGGACCCCACTGCCTGCCCCTCATACCGACCATTATCCTTGATAAACACCTAGATAACAAAATTCTGGCCAAGGTGCTCGCAAACAGGCTTTCGCTCTTGTTAGATCAAATTCTCTCCCCGGTACAATCCGGTTTTATTCCACATAGGTCAACCGCACTTAACCTCAGGACTGTCTTTTTGGTATTTAACAGGATCTCCCCACCACACCTGCAGTGGTCGAGCTCCTAGATGCCGAGAAGGCCTTCGAATCTTTGGAATGGCCATTTCTCTTCGCAACACTCTGTAAACTGGGTATGCCCTACAAATTCATCGCACTGATCTCCCTTCTATACTCCTCTTCCACAGCTAGGCTCCGAGTAAACCGGTCTTTATCTGACCCTTTTCTGATTTTCCGGCCCTCGAGAGGGCTGTCCGATGTTGCCGTTACTCTTTATAGTGGCCATGGACCCCTTAGTCAGACATTTGCAGGAGAAACATATGCATCGAGGACTTCGGTTCCGCCCTGGTCCACTGCTCCAATCCATGTATGCAGTAGACAAACTACTTTTTATCAGAAGCCTTGCTGAAAGTCTGCAGCCCCTTACTGATGAGATTGGCCGCTTTAGTGACTTTTCTGGCATACGCGTCAATTGGGACAAGTCCGAACTTTTTCCCCTTACAGAAGCGGCTGTCCCTGCTGGCGGTACCTTCCCCCTTAGATGGGCTAAGGACACTACCAAATATCTAGGAATCACGCTCCATAGAAGTAAAGAACAAATAATTCGCTGGAACTATGGGCCTGCGTTGGGCAAGCTGGTAACGCAGGTGGACCGTTGGATTGACCTGCCGCTGTCCATGGCTGGCCGCATTGCCCTCATCAAAATGAATGTTCTCCCCCATTTTTTATATTTATTCGTAAACATTCCCATTCCTCTAAATAAGGCATTCTTTTCACAGTTGCGTGGTCAACTGATCCGGCTGGTCTGGGCTGGCAGTAGGCCACGAATAGCCTGGGACACACTTACTCTCCCCTTCGAGCATAGTGGGTTTGCGATCCCTTACTTATGCTACTTGGTCGCACAGGCCCAGTATGCATATCATTGGTTCCATCCCGACGCATGCATACCTTTTAGTAAACCCAAACAAGACTTATCCGACTCTACCCCAGTAAATGCTATCTTTCCGCAGGGCATTTGGCTGGACCCCAACGACATACAAACATTCTCCACTACATGTTTGGCCTGGTCAAAACTTGGCCTGCTTCTAGCCTCTGGGTCTCTGTACTCACCTAAACTCCAAATATCCCAAAACCCATGGATACCATTAATGTCCGAGAAAATAGTCCAACGCACCTTACGTAAACTGCATCAACACACATTTGGGGATCTCTCCCCAGATGGGCACATTATAACACTTGCCGACCTTTCTGCGCATGCTGAGATGTCCTACATGAACAGATTTATCATAACTAGGCTACTGGGTGCCCTGCGCGCGACAATCCCGTCCTTCCCCCTCCCCCGGACGAATTTACGCCTCTCACGCTTTTGATAACGGACCACGACGGATCACATCTGGTCACCAAACTATACCGTGCTTGTATGTCACTCAAACGGGTGCGATACAGAGGGGCGCAGCGACACTGGGAGGAGGACCTGGGACAGCCACTCACCAATAAAGAATGGGCCTGTAGCCACGAGTAAATTAAGAGGGTCTCTCCCAATCACGGACGTAAACTACTACACTTTAAATTCTTTCATAGATGCTATATTAAACCTGTTGAACTGGCCAAATAGGACTCCTCCAAATCTTCTCAATGTTTTAAATGCCACTTATTTGATGCTGATTTTGTCCATATGACCTGGACCTGCCCTGTCATATCCACCTTTTGGACTTCGGTATTCCAGATGCTATCGACCATGACCTCCACATCTTTTAGGCCCCCCCAAGATGGCCCTGCTGGGTATTGTCTCCGACGTCTCTGCCTGCTATCGCAGGTTTATAGTGATAGCACTACTGTTAGCCAAAAGGGAAATTGCAATACATTGGGGGGCCCGGCAACGCCCCACAAAAGAGGCCTGGCTACGCAACATGGCGTGCTGCGATATGCAGACCGAGATTTGTTCTACCCTACAGCCCCCTACCTCCCGACCCAAGGATTTTTGGCACATATACCGTACATACCTGCGCTCCTTACAACATGATTCCACCATCGCTTCTCCATTATCAATATCTGCACGTGGCGAGGCTCTATCCTCCCCTTCTTCACAACTATACCATGCGAGACTCTATGAGCAACACACGCACATGCTCCTTACAATAGGTACCGTTTTGACCGCCATACCCCCTCCCAATAATCCTTAGTTTTTTACAACCCCATCTTTAATAAACACTTTTCTTGTGTGCTTATGCGACTACTCCCTCACTTCCCTTGTTTTCTCCCTCCCCTGTAGCGGTGTCATACATCATATATGTTGATAGCCTTTCCTCATCTTTCTCCTATATTATGGAAATTATGGTTATGCCAATTGCTATTGTTTTTGTTTCTTCAAGTAGCTATGTCTAACCATTTTGAATCTACAAGAGCTGTAAATGTAACTAGGCTTAATGCACCTGCTTCTTTCCTGAACTGGGGACACTAGGCTATTTTCTCTTTTCTGTATGTTTGTTCTTTATTTGACCCTCTTATGCACATAATAAAATCAATAAAATAAATTAATTAATTAATAAACAACCAAATGCTGCTTCTAGGAGACATTTACCCATCCTATTGCAACCTGGGTCAGTAAACCACCACACTGCATATTGGGGGCAATAACGTAGCACATTGTATTGAATTGAGGGACTCTAAACCTTCAAGTTAACTATATTTTGATGTCACAATCCCACTGCACTGTACACCTGGGGCTCTTAACTCAGTAACTTGCACTGCTTCTCAGGGACATTAGCCAACTGAACTGCAATCTATTGACTCTGACATTCTGCACTCCACTGCACCCAAGTGCCACTAACCCATCACACTCCAGTACATTTAAATGTTCACTAGCATGTTACACTTCACTGGATTGTACAGATAATACTGTATTGCATCCTAGAGACATTTGCGTGCCATAATGTGTGCATCCTAGAGAACAAGCCCGCCACACTGTACTGCGGCGTAGGAACACTAAGCAACCATGTTATTTAATTCTAAAGACACTAACCATGTACACTCAGTTACATTTTAGGGACAATAATCCATGTACTACATCCTAGAGACACTAACTCACCTGAATCCACTGCATAATAATGGCAATAATCCACCACACTGCACTGCATCTATGCCACATTAACATTGCACCGTAGAGGCATTAACCCCTTTCCATTGCATTGTAGCGACTCTAAGGCCCACATGTTTTTAAAGGGTAGTCTCACGATGCAACCCAATTTTGCGCTGCATATATGGGCCATTACAATGATAAGTAAATAGATGTTAGCTTTTGCGCTGCTTTGCATCGTGTAAACACCCACACTAAACTTTAGTAAATGTGGGCCTAACATTAATTGGGTTCTAGGTATACTAAAGAACTACACAGCACACTAGAGATGCAAGCACCTCTCAGTGCACTCCATCCTAGAAACACTAACACACAAAATAGCATTCCATACCAGAGACACTAATCCAGCAGACTGCACTCTATTGGTTTGGTATGTGGCCCAAGTGATTGCCAGCAGCTGAGATTAATTCAAGCAATCTATCCGTCACCTTGTTTTTGATGCACTGCCCCATATTGACACTAAGCTGCCTCACTGCACCCAAGTGACACACACTCACTGAATGCTGAATCCTAAGAACAGTAACCGACCACACTGCACTGCTACCTAGAGACACTAGTTCACTACTTGGCACTGAATCTGAGTGATATTAACCTATCGTAGTGCACGGCTTTCTCGGGGTGCGAACCCACCATGCTACATTGTACTCTGGTGACACTAACAGCAGTACATGGTGGTATCGGAGTTTGTAATGTAGTACTTTTAATCTCCGCCTGTCTCATCTCCTCCTGAAAGGTTTTTCTTTTCTAAGAGTGCAACTAAACACAGAATATGGAGTGCAACCTTACAGAGAATGGCCATGAACCGCAGTCCTCAATAATAGAATTAATATTTGATAAAATAATCCTTCTAGCTTGTGCGCTTTGCAATCCTTCCTTTCAAAACTGCTTTTACTTCTTTTCAGTCCTTCCTTACAGGACCTGAAATAATGAAATGATCAGCTTCTACTGTCACTGGGGATCAGTTTCCACAACAAAGACGATGCCACATAAGTAGCGTTTCTGTTAACCAATCCTTAATTAGACATTTTATCCAACTACTACCTCCCTGATGGCATCTAGACATGTATTAATGTAATCTGTCCGAATTTAAATGTTTCTTTTTATTTCCTTGGAAGTAGTGTCATGAACCCCTCAATCAAAGGGCACACCTGGAAAGATTCCCCTAGTCCCAAGGAGACATTGTTTATCACACCCCCTTTGGAGAGAGGGAAAACAGATTGGTGTCTGTCACTCTTCTCCATGACACCCCTGCCAGAGAAGCTCTTATCTGCAGGGGTTATTTGTGGATGCGTAGACTCTCACCCTGACAGAATGATCAAAATTATTACAGTAATTTCAGCGGATATAATATAAAACAAGATGAACATTAGAAAAACCTAAAGCATGTTATGTTGCACGTTCCTACTATCTATAATAATTGGGCTAAAATCTACCAAACGCCTATATCTATATTATTAGAAGCCTCATGTTTATAGTATTGACAGAGTAACGAGTATTTTCTCTTACTTCTTTATGCCAAGCACTGTACAATCCCCGCGTACCTCTAGAAAGCGTCCAGGCATGCAATCGGGTAACGGCTCTCTGGCATTTTCCTCAACCAATCAGTCTTCATGAGTGCCCCTCCAACATTCTTAGGTCTTGTTATATCTTTCTCCTCAGTGGTTCTCTATGGAGAGAGGAGGGGTGGTTGCCCTGTAGTTTCTTGTATCTGCATCATTGCAATAACAATGGCTTAGTTATAGACAAGTCCGAAAGCTCAACAAATGTATCAAAACACACTTTCTTCCAGATTAACTCTGCACCAGGTCATATTGCCTTGTAATGTTACTCTCTACATGCAGCTTCCTGTACAGCAGAATAGAAATTTTATATCTGCTATTTTTGTTAGCTTAACTAATGTCAACCCACTTGTAAAATAATATGGTTATTTGACACACTATATAGCTATTACCACCATTTAAAGCATTTGTTGTTTAGGCATTATGACTTTCACGCACACATTCAGACTTTAAGGAGTTAGTGCACTCATGTTTGCCATGCAGTTAGGCCTTGTTTGTATGTAACATGCTTTATATCATCATAAAAGCCCTGCCACATACCTCAGTTGTGAGAAAGTGCCCTCTTTCTTGCATGAGTATGCCCCCACTTTTTGCTGATGTGCTTTGACTGAGTGTGCCCTGGGCTCCTGCCAAACAGGTACCCAGGGCCTGTGTTCCTTCCCTAAAACTGCATTGAAGCCTAAACCCAATTGGCATCTCTGGCCACAGGTAAGCCCCTGGTAAAGGGTACCCCAGCTACCCAGGGCACTGTAGGGCTGCAGCCCTAAGGGCTGCAGCACTCATTGTGCCACCCTTAGAGGCCCTGTAGCTTGACACACACACCCTGCCCTTGCAGGCTGCGTGTCTTGGTGCAGACCCAAGTGAAGAGTCGACATGGCACACATCCCTGTGTGCCATGCCCACAACCCACTGCCCTGGCATCCATCAGTCACCCCTCTAGCTGGGTGCCCTATGCCAGTGGTGAGGGTACATGTGCGTGAGCCCTGTACCCCTACAGTGCCCAGATCCATTCCTGGGCACTGTGAGTGCCGTGCTGCCCTTAAGAGTATATGGCTGCACTAAAGACTGAGAAGTTTGGTATCAAACTTCTCAGCACATTAAACCCACACTGATGCCAGTGTGGGATTTAATGTAAAATACACGACAGAGGGCATCTTACAGATGCCCCTGAAACTTGACCAACTCCCAGGGACCTGACTGAGTGGCTGCCGAGGCTGCCACCCCACACATGTTTCTAGACCCCTGGGTCGAGAGCTGCTGCTCTCGGGGGGCCTGAAACCATGCACAGCCTGGGACGAGGTGCCAAGCCCCCTTCCCCAGGATGAGCAGGGTTCATGAAGGAGAAGCTTCAAAGGCATACCGCCTTTGTGAGCCTCTCCAGACCACTTGCTGTACTCAGCAACTGGTCCCCACTGGTTCTGCCCCCCCACTTTGGGCGGGAGACCCGGCGGGAAAAACAAAGTAAGGAAGAGAGGTGTGCCCACCTCTGCCTACCCCACCCCTAGGATGGGGGAGGTGAGGTGAAGCACAACCTCGAGTCCCCGCCATCTTGAGGATGGGGGACCCAGCCAATCAGGACTAGGCTCCTGCCCCCCTCCCACTGGAGGGTGGCAGAATAGGGGGTGTACTCACCCCCGGGAAGGGACCCATTGGTCCCTGCCCTTTCCCTACCTGTAACGCCCTTAAATCCAGTATTTAGGGGCACCCTGAACCTTGCTTTTACAGATCCAGCAGCGACAAGAAAAGAAGAAGGACGAGAAGCTGTGCAGAGCTAACAAGAGGACGACGCCCACTGACTTGGCCCCAGCCCTACAGGCCTGTCTCCCCTCGAACCTGCTCCTGCGAAACCCAGGCGTGTCCAGTGGCCAGCAACCTCACAAACCCCGGAGGACCTGCCTGCATTCCCTTATCCAGCTGTTTCTCCCGAGAACACCGGACGTGTTTAAACTGCAGCTTCTGGTGCCAGCCAGGAACCGCGAATCCAGCACACTCTGCACCCGCCGAGCCCGGCCCGTGTTTGAGTGAACAAACACCACGAGGAGGTCCCCCCGGCGATCCTGACCCGAGATCCGGTGACCCCTGACCTGCCTCAAGCCTCCCGACGACGCCTGCAGCCTCAATCCAGAGGACCCCCCCTACCGCGACCAGAGCGGGTAAGAAAATCCGACGTCCAAAGGCACCCCTGCACCCGACGCCCCACGGCCTTGTGTGCCCAACCCAGCGGTGCCTAACCATCCCTCTACATCCCAACTTACCCCTCGAAGTGGTGGTCACTCCTGGAAGATCCTCGTCCCCGAGCCTGCAGTGTTTCTTTGTCCCGGAGAATCCCCATTGAAATCAACAGGGCACCCAACCTCAAAACAGCACCCTGCACCCGGTTGCCCTAGCGTCGCTGAGGGTGCCCCTTCTGTGCTAACTTGGTCCCCAACTTGCCCTGAGCTTAACCCTAGGAGCTTTGCTCCCACAACCCTGTGGCCTGCTTACCAGCCGCCACCAACCGGAGCCCCCCTATCCTCCATAGGATAACATTGGGTCTCAACACTCTGCACCCGGCCGCCCGAGTGCCGCTGAGGGTGCAACAACAGTGCATCACTGACCCTGGGAGACCCCTGAGTCTAACCCCAGAACCCTAACTCAAAAGACCGATTACTTACCTTGAAACCGATAACTCATTTTTCCTCATAGGATAACATTGACGCTTTTTCTCCCAAAAAGTTTCTGTCGACTTTTGAAAACTACAAATATTCCTTAAAAATCAGCCGAATAACCAAAACGCATTCTTTCAACTGTTTTCAGGAAATGCCCCAGTGCTGAATCCAGGATCCAGCCCTGAGTAAGAAAAAGTATTGATAACCTAACTTACCTGCTAAGTGAATTTCCTTCCATAGGATAACATTGGTGACTCTATGTGAAAAAAGTTTCTAAGTGTCGAGTTTTGCAAATTACAAATATTCTTTAAAAATCGTACGAGTTACCAAAACGAAGTTACTCACTTGTTTACTAAAGATGTCCCAGTGCTGAATCTAGGTATCCAGCACTGATTAGGAAAAGTAATCACAAATGTAATTTATCGATGATACAATTTCCCTCCATAGGAAACCATTGACTGTTTTCTGTGAAAATTCTTCTAAGTGTCAACTTTTGAAATACAAGAATATTCTTTAAAAATCGTACCTCTAACCAAAACGCATTTACTCACCTGTTTTCAGGAAATGTCCCAGGGCTGAATCGAGGATTCAGTCCTGTGGTATCCAAAGTAATCTGAAAAGTAATTAACTGCATTTTTATCAAAAAGCCCATTCATTCGAATGTACTATACCTGCAATGTGTTGCAAACTGCTTACTTAAACCTGTAACCCAAACCAGTATAAGTGACACCACAATTTTGAACTGTGTTCCTACAAGTAATTTACCACTGCAAAGTATTTTCATGCTTACCTGTACCAGGCTTGCTTGGTTCTAGAAATAAAACAACAGTATATTTTTTATACAAAACAATTGGCCTAGAGTTCAGTTATTGAGTGTGTGAATTCCTTTGCTGACTGAGTGGGTACATCAAAAGCTTTACACTGTCCTCTGTTACTGCCTTACTGCTCGACCAAGCTACCACTTTGGAGAGTAAGGTTCTATCTAACTTTAACCTCTGCCAAACCTCTGGAGACCCCTGGACTCTAAACACCCTGTACCTCACTTTGGTGCAGTGTATATAGAGCCAGTTTCTTACATCAGTAGAACTGCATTAAAAAATAAATCCTATTAGAATAATGCATGTAGGTACTACATGTTTGTATATCAGAATATTATTATCAGAAATATCGTCTGACATAAATACTGTGTCCTAAATGTAATTTACAAAACTATTGTTGCACTGGGTGTAGATTTTCTTTTATAAACTCTGATGGGTATTATTTTTGTGAATAGACAGCAACAAGCGACCTGCACTTGTAGGGCAGCTTTTGAGCAGCATTTATGCTGCTCAACACCATGGTAGCATCTGAAATATACATTGGTACCGAGTTCATTCTGGCCATACTTGCATTCTTGCTTGGCTTCTAACAGGTGCAGCAGCTGATACTACAAAACAAATTAAGGTATCCCTCTGCCTAAACAAAACTAGAGTGCACATCACGAATATACACTAGCTTTGCGAACGAAGACAAAGGAGTCTTTTTATGCATAATCCCCACCATGCTTCATCATCGGGTTCATCCAGGCCCCTAAAAGCCAAGATGGGCTTGACCGTATTCCAGGGAGCTCTTTTAATATTATGAAGAGAAAGGGCAGTGGGGTACAGGCTGCGCAAGGTGATGTAACTAAAAATTACAAAGCTAAGCAACTCTATTCTCTCGGCTATGATAGTGCTCCAAGGAGATTGAACAACGACCACCCCACGTTGTTAGATGGGTGCGAACAATGCCCACACTCATATAGTAGAAAACAAAATCAAAGTCCTGAGCCACAGTCATAGGATTAGTATCACAATGAATCCATGCAATAGTCTTCTCAAGTAGTTTCCTTGATGTTTTATTCCAATTTTCGTAAAATATGTACTTCAGTTCTTCATCTTAACAGGTAGCCAACAGGTAGCCACAGGTTGAGCCAACACGTGTTTCGTCTATAGGTAATAACCTAAGACTTCATCAGGGTGCAAGCAGCAAATATCTGTAAGCATATTGTCAAATAAAGTTCTCTGCCACACTCGAGTATTGCCGTCCTCAAAGGCTAAAGGTGCCCTGTAGTCACCAAAAGCGAAATCACTAAGAACAGCAATGCAGCCTCCTAAGTGAGGAAACGATCTTCATGAGTTCAATTACCGGCCTAGAAAATATTAAGCTCTCGACGGAGACTACTCCGCTCCAAATCCTGGCGTGGTGCCAACGCAACACGCCGGGATTTGGATTCGGAGCTGAGGATGCATGAAGACCGGGAGGAGCTCGGTGCAGAATCAATTTTTCATTGGTGGAGAGAGAGATGCCTTCAGCTGGAGAGAAAGTGGTGAGTAGATATCGGCAAGTCCTACAGGCTATTGAGAGTGGCCAGTTTAGGATATCTGTGTTTTACGGAAGCGGAAATCCTGTTATAATGCTTACAATAAGGGATAAAGCATCAGGCAGTGTTTGTCGTTCCTGCCTCTCAGTAATGGATTTGCAAGGGCGGCATTGGTGTCAGCCCAAGAAAAGTGCCCCAACTTCTCGTTGGTATTAAAATCCAGTGCTGTTCAGTTGGCCCTTCGTGCCTCTAGGCCTTGGTGCCTGCTGGGCCTTTGATACATACTTTCCTGAGCCTCGGCCAGTCCATGTATTTGTGCAAACACTTTGTTTTACAACCGCATGGGCAGAATAGATGGAAGCGTGATTTGGGCTAACATTAACATGGGCTCATAGTCAACAATGCCCTCCTCCCTCCCCCCCCCGGCGCTGCGCTGTAAACATTTGAACTATCAGCGCAGCACCCGTTCCACAAACACCACGCTTTGTTTAACTTTTTCGTGTCGTATTACTTGTTTAAGTAGTAGTGCGACTTTACATTCGCTCGCTTTCACACTAATGAATGCTAGTCTGAACGTGGTTTTGTTTTGCTTTTATTGTCGTGGATTGCACCCGTGGGAGTTAATGTGTACCATAATCTGATGAAGCTTGAAAAATGTCCATAGTTAATTAGAAAAGGAACTGTGTACCAGGAATGCGCGGATGCATGTTAGTTCATTCTAATCTTGTGGTATTTTCCCTGGTGAACGCACACATTGTTAATGAAAATGATGTGACCTTTAAACCGGAAGCACTTGAGTAGCACTGAGGTCTAATAGCAGTAATGTCATTGCATACAAATGTTTTCGCGTATGACACATAATAACACAGCAGACTGCAGCAGCTAAACTCACCAGCTCAAAGCGCTAGAAAGAGGAAGCGATAACCATCAATCCAATTGGTCTACCAGGGTAGGGCTTAAGTCAGATCACACAGTTTTGTCATCAATTGCTTTCTCAACAGACAGAAGTTTTACATTTCAGCTGAAACGGAGGCTGAGTGTTTAATAAATTTACCATATAGTTAAAAAAAAAACCCTTCTGAGTGAGCAGGCAAGGCTAAACAGTTTGTTAAGCGTGAAAACCTTGGCCGCAGTTTGAGAGCTGGGATTGGAGCTTGTTTTTAAGCTTCCACAGGTCAGGCTCTTCAAGGACAGACTCCATTGTCACAGGCATCCACTGAATCTAGTACTACACAGTATCAGGGGCAAACCTTGTATAGAAATCCACAATACTTCGTTGCACCTGGGCCTGAGATAAAAAACAAGCATTTGCAATGCAATAGGTCTCGCATTTACTTGAGTTTGAGCTATTGGCATTGTAAATGACAATGCCTTTTATTTATGTTTTGGTTTTTAAAACAAATAAATAAAAGGGATTGTTATTTACAATGCCAGTAGCTTAAACTCGCCTAAATGCGAGACCTATTGCATTGCAAATGCTTGTTAAACTGAGCAATGGTTTTGTCTTTGCTTTAGGGACAAGGGAAGATAAAAACAGTGTGTGCGCCACAGAAAGACAGAGAGATAAGTAACGTTGTGGAGACGAAAATGAAAGAGAGGGCCAAGGAAGAGTGGCAAGGGAGAAAACAGAAGACAAAAAAGAGGATAAGTAAGAAAAGGAAAAGAGGACAAAAATAACAGAGAGAAAGAGAGAGTGAGATAGAGAGAGAAAGAAAGAAGATGAGAGAGGGGTAGTAAGAGATGTGGCAAGTGGAATTATTATGCAACCAGTCAGTGTATATATGTCATAGTAAAAAGAGAGGAGAGAGTTTTACATACATGTTAGCACTGTAACCGAAACTACACACTTTTACTTTCGTGCTCATGGTAAACAAGGCCCAGATTTTCTTTTTTTTCACACAGTGCAGCATCCAAATTAATTTATTGTGCTGATTTGTGCAAGGAGAAAAATACAGTGCATTCCCTGCGCTGTCACACAAACAGGGCTGCCCTGTGAGACAGGTAGCTTCACACCAGGGTGCACAGGGGAGTGTAAGCTTCTAGCATAGGATTGTACTTGAGGCACAAATTTCCACCACAAATTTCTATGCGTAGACAAACTCAAAAGGTTGCCACACATTGGATGTGTGCTGTGCACTGTAGCACACATACAGTGTGTCATTTTTGGGAGAAATTAACACATTCCCCGTTGTTTGCACTTGCTTTAAGTAGACATTGCTATTTTAATGTAAAGCCTGGTCTGGCTATCTTCGTAATTGGGCCTGGAGTCAAAATCTGTCACTGTTTGCCCCTTGACACAAAGCAGGGCCTTCCATTTTTTACACTGTGAAATGTGCGCCTTTCCAATGCAAAACAGCTGGATAGTAAATAGAATGCCATGCTGTGCATTAAGCTACCACTGGCACCAGTGCTTAATTTGTAAAACAATATGTGCCAGGGCTCTCTTAATGAGGCTACCACAGCTCGCACTACCCATTGCCCCTGCCAGTGCTGCCAATAATAGTAACAACACAACTTCTAGCAATCACACTCCTACAAGTGTGACAAATCAGACTCTTCCATGCCCCAAAGCTACAAGAATAGCTGGGACGCAAGGTATTAGTAATTTATGTCTTTTGAATTAATAAACAATTGTTGTTGTGCTCATCTCTGAATCACACAAACAGTGCCACCATGTAGCAGACAGCTATTATCACAATTAAGTGTGGGTGCTGAGCACCGGAAACCTAACCGGCACAAATTAAGCACTGATTGGCACACTAAAACTGGGCTCAAGTGTACTTTTCTGCAGATTGCTGTCGTTTTAAAACGTGATAAACAATACATTTTACGGTGTGAGCAAACTTGTTTCCTCTGAGGGTTTCAGCGAGGAACAGGCTGGAGGTTTATATGTCCCAGTGGAGCTGCTCCTTTCATTTGTCAGCGTTAAGCATTAGACTATTCTAATGGCTTCTTTAGTTACTTTGTTCCTTTTCCAATGTAAAATGCTTTTTAAAGTTCAATAATATTATCACGTTGAAACAGTACATAATAAAAATGGGAATAAGAAAACAGTGACTAATTGACTGGTGTTTTAGAAGTGTTCTTCAAACGGAGACAATAAACGAATGATGTAAAGGGAAACTGGGAACCACACACTGAGTGTAACTTTACACGTCTCCCTCTGTATGGTATTTGCGTTACAAGAGTGAACAAGCCAATCCTCGAGCAGAGATAAGCTTATCGGCAACAGCTTATCAACACAACTGCCCCGGTTCTTGTTTTCGCATCCTGTTTGAAAGTGTCAAATTGCGTGCGAGATGGGACGAACAAAAACCAGAGTCAGTCCACGGCCGGGGCAGCTGCGAAGACCAGAAAAGGCAGCCCTTTATAAATAAATTCCTGAGGACCTTGTCAATCGTCTATGGTTGGATTTAACTGCGTTACACCCGTGCACTTCAAGTGGTGCACTATAGAACCAGGGAACCAAGTACAAGCCCACCCCGGCATCCCACCTTTAGGCTGCGCAGTTTTATGTAATTTACCAAACACGCACTGTGGTTTAGCACATACTTTATAGACGCCAGCGCTCCCCCCCCTCTTCCCCCGCTGTGCATTCCTACTCTCTTTAATGCTAAGCTTGTGTCTAACTGTAATGCAATTGGTGCTGATTGAAAGGGCTCTGATACCTTCGGGTAAAGTTTGCGCTATATAAAAGTGAAAACGAATAAATAAATAAAAAAAAGCCTACCTGTACCACGTCCGTTCTTATTCTGCGATGCCACATACCTTTGGGTCCCTGTACTTATTAACTGCACCCGGCTGTGGGAAACCCCCATTGCGGGAACAACGTGTTGTGGGGCAGACGCGGGGAATGTAGCCACTGTCCTGTGGCTGCACCACGGGGTAACCGTGCGGGAGCAGGAAGGCAGGCAGTCGGTAGTGCTGTGCCTGGCAGTGTAGTCCTGTGTGCACGCCGTGCATGGGGGTTGCTGTTGGCTGACGGGAAGTGGTGAGGAGGTGCCGGTTCGGTATGCCGGCTTCCTGATCTTGGGCAGGCGACAGTTAAAAAACAAGCTGCAAGCATATGCCCTGTCTGCACATTTCTGCCCATGAGCGTGAACACAAGTTTACATACATGCAGCAAACGCATGATTAGAGCCGCTCATTCGGTGTAAACTGGGTTGAAAAACAATTGATTTCTGTTGATTTTCCCAATATGACGAATCTTAAAACACGTAAAACTATTAGAAAACACTGCGTTCATTTTAAATTTGAAAATAAATAAAGAATAGCTACATGAGAAGGGTGTGATCTGTGTGATGCAGGCCACTCATTTACCCAAACTTTCGATTATCATTCCATCTGTCTTCTACAGCCAATTAAGATTTAGAATTCAAATGTAGTGTACACCTACTGTCTTGCTCCACTCTAAGTGCAGGAAAGCACCCCAGTCAGTGCTCAGGGCCCCGCTCAGTATGAGAAACAGTGGCCTGCCCACTGCACGCCTGCTATGATACCCTGCATCGCGCGCCGTGTTGAAGAGGTAACACGGGACAGGTGTGACGCAATATATGTGAAAATTCAACTCCGGTGTATATTCATCGAATATAATCAGCAATAATACACTGGTTTACTTTCGCGCGCTCTTCCTTGACGTGCCAAGATAAATAAAACATTCTTTTTGACAAACATTAAAAAGATGCTGCGCGAAACCTCTCATCAAAGCTTGAATTGTCGGTTCTTTTTAGCGCTCACGTTAGTTTACAGCTGCGAAAAGCACGGTTTGAAAAACGACGCAGCAGTCAGTGCAAGACTTCACTGCACGCCCAACTGCGGTTTCAAAGCAGAAGCCCCAGAACGGCAGCTAGCTCCTGCTTCGGCCTCTCGGCGCCGCGCCCGCAAACTGCCCCAAAGTTGGCTTGAAAGGGAGCGATTCTGAGCTGGAAGCGCTCACACACCCAGGAAAGAGCAGAGGCGGCCCGGCGCACTGCTTGCAGGAGGAGTGAGACACTCTGACTGAGGCCAGCTCGCACCTCCCACGGAGACCCAGCCCGGTGGAGCGAAAAACACTCCAGACTCCACGAGTGGACGGAATACAGAGAAAGGGTCCAGAGTGCTGTGTACTGTACAGAAAGAAGTACTGCGGGCCCAAGTGCGTCCTGGTGCTGTCCGGGCGTGAGAGGAGGCACCAGGCAACAACAAAGTATTCCCTACATTGAAAGATACTGCCCTGCAGCGTAAGGTAACTGTAGTTGGTCGATGCTGCTTCCTCTGAAATCGGAAGAAAACGGAAGTGACGCATCGGCCCACCAGCCAATAATGAGCGAGTTAAAAAGAGCAATGCCAGATTTAAACCAATGGCAAGGGACAAAACAAAAAAAACGCAATGGCTGGAGTTTCACCCTTAATACTAATTACTTGATGCCTCGTAGAGGCAGCGCATGCGCTGCCTATGCGAGACCTAAAAACGTGTTTACAGTGATAATACATACAGTCCGTGTATATAAATATAGGCAGTAAACATATTTAATCATAAAACCTAAGCAGAAAGGGTTTGATCCATCCATTGAGATAGACTTTTTCCATGCAAAAGAATCCCTCTGCTACACCATTTTCATATAGTGTATTAGCCATTATTCACAAAGGCCACTTCGTACTGTTTGAAGCTTGAGAGCCAGTTGATGTGGTGTGCATTCTAGAGGGATTCCTTGGTGGAGATTTAATGTCGGTGTCTGTTTCACAAACCATTTCTTCCTGTGATTCAGATGTCAGTTTGTGTCTGTTTACTTCATGTCACTTGACTACCCTCATTCCATACACAAGGTGTTGTGTGAAGTTCCTTTAAAACGGAAATGTCACTTCACCTCCGAATGAGCTAGGATGGTTGCACAGTGGCATGTCTTATTTCCCTTGTATATGTGGCATTATGTCTGGCAAAGTAGGTGTGGTCTTTTCTCAGGATTGTTAAGCGACTCGTTTATTGATATTACCTGTAGCTCCAGTCCTACCAAATATCTACGTTTTATTGGTATGTTTGGAAATGAATTAGCTGCTTACTCTCCCTTAACTTAAGTCAATCTTTTTGAGTTGTGATGGGTATACAGTGTCTGTTTTCCCTTTGATTGCCCATCACAGTTTTTTTCCCAGGTGGCTGAGTTGGTACTTGATAGCATTTTGCAGAGAAACGCTGTGTTTGTTTCAAGCAATATCCATAAAAAACGTTTCTTTCACATCCAAATAGGACCTGACATGAGAAATGGGAGAGTGTCACAGATTATTTCCAGTATTATTAGTCACCTGCTGCTGTTGCAATATTGAAAACACAACACTATCACTGAATCCACAACATGCCACATGATTCCACTCCGCACAATTATACTCCACACCATGCCACATAATTCTACACAACAGCACCCAATTCGGCCCCACACAATTCACCACACAGCATAATTACAGTCCACATAATACCACTCAACACCACATATTTCACCCCCACATAATTGCACTCTACTCCATACCACATAAATACAAACCACATAAATCCAGTCTATGCCATGTAGCAACACTCCACATAAATAGACTCTACACAATCCCACATAATACCACTCAACACAGTTTTCACTCAACACCACACACTTCCACGCCACACAATTCAACTCTACACATTTCCATTCCACACCACATAATTCCACAAACCACATAATTCAACTCGACAACACATTTACACAACACATCACATACATCCAATCCACACCACAACATTCCACATCATGCCACAAAAATTCAACAGCACACCACATAAGTAAACTCCACTGCATACCACTCAGCAACACACAATACCATTCCAAATAATTACATTCCATGACACACAATCCCACTCCACATAATTCCAGTACACTTAATACCACATAATTACTATCCATATAATTCCACTGCACACTTTGCCATATTAATCCACTACACAAATCCACTCCACACCACACAATTCCACTATACACAATTCCACAACTAACGATTCCAATCCAACCCACATATATTCAATCCAAAAATAAAATGTATAAGTAAAAAACATTGTCATTTACAACATCAATAGCTCTAACTCACAAATGCGAGACCTATTTGCATTGCAAATGCTTGTTATAATGATATGTGAAACGGTTACGCAATGCACGCTGGCTTGTGTCAGCACATATTCAGCATGCAGTGTAGGCGAATGCGCTTCTTTTCTAATGTGATCCGGACGGAAATCGCTTGGAGAATAAGAAGTCAAGCGAGCACGATGGTGTATTAATTCACTTCGTCACAAACCCTTCCTTGTGCCTCTACTGCCCAAAGGTGCACAGGCAGCTAATACTGTCTAGATTGAGGTAAAATATGAAGGGTTATTGATTACTGACATGGCCATACGTTTATATGTACTCTTTCAATACCATTCTTTTGAAAAGCAATGTTCAAATATGCATTTTTTTTAAAAATATCTGAATTGTAAATATTATTTGCAGCCGAAAGGAGCACTCGGAAACGCCCTGAAAGGCCATGCAAACAGCATTCGGACGATACATCTCCAGCAAGTTGTCCCACTAGAACAGTCGATGGTGAGACATTTACAAAAGTACTAATAGTCTTTTAACAAGATTTCTGCACTAATTACATATGCTGACAAATTTTCGAGTAAGAAAAATGTAATAGTCACTATTTTTCTGTTAGTCCTTTATTGAAATGTGTACCTGCCTTCGCAATTGTTCAGAACAAGTAATATTTTATTTTGCATGCCTCTAAAACTGCCCCGGGCTCACTGTGCCACTGGATTTTTGCTATCCTGGCTGATGAGGGGTGAAACCCCGAAACCGGTCCTAGGATGCTTGTTTCCGGTAAAGGGGAGGACCTGGCTTGGCAGCTCGGGCTTGGCTGTTCCCATGAGGCACAGGGTCAAGACTGATTTGCATTTGGCCAGGTCTAAGCTGGGGTGGCATGGTGAGCAAAAGAATGATGGATTTAACGCAGATCTCTTGACTGGGGGTGAATGTTTTGATTTGTTCTGCATTCCGTCCATCAACTGTGTGTCTTTTGCTCTAAAACTGCAACAGCTCCATGATTCTGAAATGATTGTTGTCTTTAGAACAATCATTTCAGAATCATGGAGCTTTTTGAAACCTAACTTGCCGTGTTGATTAACATTGGAATTATGGTAGCATTTTAAATGTTATTTTTCAAACTGCAACTTGTTAGTTTAGTGAGAATTTAATATGCCATTTGATATTGGTTTAGTCTCTGAAGAAATGTCTAATTCATTTTTGCCTTTCGAGTCGTTTTGTATTATTAATGCTGTTTAGAGAGCACCACACTGTATATGAAATCGTAAGAAACCTGCAAAACACAACATGATGAAATATGTTTGCTTAATCTGCAGCACATTAGAAGTCTTTAGAATTATTATACCGCTGCGGTGCACTCCATAATGCCATACCTTTGTACAAAGACAGAAGCACAATAAAAGATATTAAAATTGACTTACTGACCAATATATATTTCTGGCCAATTTATTGAACGCGCTTCACACATATATTACAGAAAATGCAAGAAAACAAAGAGAATTCATGGGTAAAGATGTATACACACACACATGCACACACACACGCACACCAGGCCAGCGATAATAAATGTGACCCAATAACACAGATTATTTCAACAAGTGTGTTAATAAACATATTCATACATTTACCACTGCAGCACAAAGGTCAAATGCTATATTATTACCACAATACTGGGTAACTGGCTTGAGAAAACATTGAGTAATGCCTCAGATTCAATTCCCAAAACAGTTTACAGAAAACCACTTGGGCCAAAATGCCTAGTTATTGTGATTCTATTTCATTGTACAGATTAAACCCCTTATTCTCTAATTCTTATACTAAATTTTATATGTTTAAAACTAGTGTACATGAAAACATAACTGCATGACATATACCATACATGCAGAGAGTAATGTGCTATTTATTACTATTGTTGATGGAGGGAAGGGGCATCTTGACCCACTTGAGGCTTTGTGTCCTGTGAGTTATTACTCTCTCCACACTAAACAATTGCGATACATAGCATTCTGTATGTGTGTATACACCCACATATGTAATACTAATTTCAGGTACAAATTTGACTCTGCCAACAAACCCACCTGCTTAAATGAGTATTCTTTCTCACATAAGTTCACCTTCAACCTCACGTCTTATGTGAGAGTCTCTCACTTTGATGTCATACTGTTCTATTTTGATGGGGGGAATTTCCTTTTCCTCTATAATGTGGTAGGATTCAGGTCCAGAAACTGGAAGATTTTACTTGATTGACTGATAGAAACTGCTTCTTCAGGTCAGAGTATCATAACACCACCATGAGTGTGCCTCTAGTATCTTCTCTGGCTCCCGAAGAGCACATAGGCTCTTTATATCAAGGGAGATCCCCATGCGTTTGGGCTTCACATAGTGGGCCAAGACAGTTTCAATATCTTCCATCAAGTCTAGACTCCATCTGAATAGGGACACCCAAGATCCATACCACTGTCCCTCATTTCAGATTGGCTAGCACTTCTGTTTTGGAGTCAATGTGCAATATAGTTTTAGCTAGACGTCTCTGGTCTTTCTTGGCTTCTGCCAGTGAGTTCAAATCACTCACCTATGTTCTGAACCTGCAACTGTTGCCCCCAATTTCACTGGGGACTACTCAGCTCTTGTAACGCTCTAAGTCGACAATACAGCATGTCTTCTATGGCCTGAATTGTTGATAATGTTACTTGAACATGTAATACCTATTAAAAACAAGAGACAAGAGGCATTTGGCAAAACAGGAACAGTTCTTTTAATTAACAATGCGGCCGGGAGAACAGTTACTGGCATAGAGTTTGAGGACTGTCTCAACTTACAATTGATCTGAGATGTGTTTATATACAATTCATTGAATGCCATAAACGGTTCCGGTGATCCTTGTATGGTAAGGAATGTGAGTTGCTACCTTTGCAGTCGTAAATTAATTTATTCGATGGGGCATCCAGGTGGGCCTCGACCTTGCGTGGACACAATGCGGCCAGTGGGTAACGTGTCCAGATGTCCAGCATGGGGAGTGCATGATCACTGCGTGTACTGTGTCTGCTGTGTCCTGATTGGCTATATGTTCCTAACTTATGTGGCATCTGCCTTTATGGTGTTTTGGGATCACGTGTACCCTTCTGGCCATATGTTCTTTATTGGGGCAAATCTTCCTTGACCATTGTGGTGTCGCAGTGCCTATCTGTGGGATTGATCTGGGATTTCCTGTTTGTGCGTTTGTCTGCCGGCTACATGCTGCCCCACCTGTGACCTGTCAATCAGTGACCTCAGGCCTAGGTCTCAGAGCCTGCCTATCCTTCTTCATATTGGCATTGACTTTCTCAATATTAACATTCCTCGCTTTAGTTGAATTTTCAACTACACTATCTAACCCATACTTCGTTACAGTTACTTTATTGGGGGGCTGTTGTTCTTTAAGCTCGCTTCTGACAATTACTACTTTCCTAGTTACTTGCATTCCACTTAGTTTGAGGACTGCGTTTTTTACAGCAGGAAATCCCCAATTGTACAGATCAACACAAAAACAAGAACACAATGAAAACCGGCAACAAAGATGTGCACTGACCGGACATCAACTGAGGCAGTCAAGAGAACCAATTCGAGAACCACTCCTACTCAAGGGCACCTCCCTCCTCACGCATGTCTCTTTGTAAATGGTGCAGTGCTTGGATGGCAAGAGTCAATGTTCCATTGTCCATATCGTTCCCTGTAGACCTTTGGATAAGAACTCGGTTCATTTTGTTAATTCAGAAACGTCACATGTGTACTGTAGTCAATCATTTTCCCAGGGTTCCTGTACTTCCCTTAGGGGTGGGTTCTCCACACTCCAATAGTTGCAATTTTAGTGAGGCACGAGAAGGTGGCCCCGGTCGGGGTATCTTTTTGATAGTTAAAAATTAAAGGTGGCTTATTGGTTATCAGACGGATTCATCTCTTTAATGAGCCGTTGAGCCCCTCCTCCTCCTTTGTACCTAACTAGGTGCTTAGACTAGTGCAAAATATTTATGGAATGGTCTTGTGATCATAGGGATGGATCACATCAGTTTTTAGTTAGGGGTCTATGGACGCCACCAGCTTTCCAAGAACATGTCTCTCCTGGTGTGTGCATGGAGGTGCCGTCAGTGTGGGCTATGTCTTTCAACCTACACATGCATGGGACTGTGCGAGGAGGGGGTGTGTCGCTGTTAAGTGTTTTTTTGTGGTTGCAACGTGTTCCAAGATCACATGTGTGTATTTCTCAGTTCCCGGCCTTTGGTGTGCAACGTGACCCTCCAGTATGGCGCCAGATATATTGACTCTGCCCTTTCTCTAGAGACTTCTTTTGTTGTTGTTTGGGTGTCTCCCTAGGTCTTGCGTGATCTGCTACCTTAATTATCATGAGGCGGAGGGGGTCGGAAATTTGTTCCGTGGCTCCCTGTACCCCTGATTATGCCATCTTGAGGTGTCTGAGGTCGGGGCCTACTGCTTTTTCTGGATGGTGCATGTGAGGCTTTGTTAGTTGGTTAGTTGCTAGGCCTGATGTGGGGATGAGCGCATTCGGCGCTCTACTCTTGATCTGGAGCTATGGTGGACACTGGGGATCCCCCCTCTCCCAGGCACCCCCCTCTTCCTCGGACCGCGTCCTGCTTCCTTTCAGCGCATTTGGACCTGCTGTTCCTGGCTTGTGGCTAGGGACTGCTGACGAGTGGGCATGCTTGCGTCACAGTTTTGGAGGGGAATTGCATGGTGGTCAGACTTTGGAAATTGGAAAAACTTGATGAAAAAAGAGAAAGAAAACATTGCTGGGAACATAAGAACATGAAGAGCCCAGGGCTAAGGCCAAAAAACCTTCGCTGAAGTCTGCCAAGTGATGATGAACTGGGACTGCCCCAGCAATTCTAGGATGCCTGGCTACTCTGGCGAACCCCACCCCCACCTAAGGGCGTGGACTCAACATCATATTGACACCTCGCCGCTTATTGGCTCTTGTGCGTGTGCTGTGGAGGTTGTGGGGTCTTCACTATCCCAGGCATACAGGAATCCTGGCTCCCGCTACTGGAGGACAGCTTTGTTTTAGAACAGAAAGGGGGGGGGCATTGGGTGGAGACCTCTAGTTTTTGGAGGCGCTGTTGGGGTTACACGCCACAAAGGAAACTTTGGTCCCGGGCCAAATGCCGAACAATGAGGACGTTTCGACTTGGTGATTGGAAACTGTCCTTATTGACTTTTTGGACAGGGTGACTTGGGTGCCTGGGTTTTAAATACTTTATCTGGGAGAAACACCACCCCCCCGTCAGACTACCCTCCCCTGGGGTGTGGCCGGCCAACCCCTCCCTGGGGAATCATTAGCAGAGTAGGGCCTTGGCTCCCTCAGGCATCCTTGATGGCAAACTTTAGTGAGGAAACCCAGTCGACAGAGCTCATACAGCAGTCCTGAATCCCTAAATGCAAGTAAAAGCTTGGATTTCCATCGAAGTCTCATTGGTCTTTCTTTTGGTTTGGTACAATTTTTGGGGATGTGAGTGAAGGGGTGCTATTTATTCTGGGGGTTTATCTTACTGCATATTTGGACTCTGTGTTTGTGTGAAGGCATTACCTTCCAGGTAAAGAGCTCGCTTTAAGACTAGTGCTTTTTGTACGCTCGTGGCCAACGCGGGCAGTCTTTTTCAATTTGTGTTGGACCAATTTAGCAGCGTCTAACTGGGCTTATTTTTCTTTTTCTCTATTCTTTTCTTGCTTCTGTTTGTGGTGATGTAACATATGGGCTTGTATATCCCGCCAGGGTTTGGTGTCTAACCCAACCATGCTATCCAGTCTGCTTTGTATCTCGGAATGCAACTTGTGGGCCTATATCAGATCTTGGCTGTCCTGTCTCTTGTCCCCATCGTTCCCTCATTCTAACCAGAAAATCGGTTATACTCTCCACAGTCTCTGCCATTTACCCTCCCTCATCTGGGCGGTCAGGGATCATATCCCTCAGGGCTGTCCATATCCAGTGCCTGGATGAATTGAATGTAGCCACGTCATGCTTGGTGTCTGTCAGCATAATTGCTGGGATGCGATCTCTGGTGAACACCGCATTAGTCTGTTCTCCGATAAGACTACTTAGCAGACTTTTAATATCGCCTACCGCTAGGTTTATTCCTTCAGTGTTTTTCTCAAAGCATGAGATCCATTTCCCTGCTCCATCCAGCAATGGTGGTAACTTTATCCTTAACTCCTCTTTATCCATCTTAGCCCATGGCACATAGATGGTCCCTGACGTGCCCTTCTGTAGTAATGTGTACATTCTTACTTCAGGTAGCTCTACAGGTTTTTCTCTGACATGGCTTTCCCATCTTTCTAGGCATTCCTGCATTTAGGGGAAGTTCCTATTGGGATCTCCTCCACCATGTAGGATGCAATCTTCCGCTATAGCCATGTCCTTTGGTTTGAAGGATCCTTACTCTGACCAAGGTCTATCATACTGGTCTCTTTCCTCATTCCAGCAGGCTGCAGGTGGGAGACTAGCCGCGCAAAGATCTCACCTTCTTCTCTTGCTACTATCTTCCTTGTGGTCAGTTTGTCCCTCCCGTGCATTCGGGTGGAGCAACGTACGTCCTCATCGCTGCTTCCCTCGTGTGCGCGCAAAGGTGCCTTCTTATTTTTCCTGCGTCTTGGTTGGGTCAGTACTAGGCTGCCTTGGTCTGTTATTTCTCGATCAGCCCCTCTCTTATGTTAAATGATTGGTGAGGCTCAGATCCCTGCCAGAAGCCTGTCATCTAATTCTACCTCTGATTTTTCCCGATTGGTGCCCTGTACCTACCCCCACTTTCCTTATGTGTGGGGGCACACTGCTCTGTTTTCTTGCTGGGCTTCCTGGGTGCTAGCTCTTTCTCTCTCTCTCTCTCCTTAGCTCGCGCCTTTCTTCCTCATCCCGTCTAATTTGCCTCCTTTGCTCAGAGTTCTGTGTTCTTCTTGATCGGGCTTTGCCCTAAAATTTGCACTCTGTTGTTTCCTCGGCTACCTGGGCAAATCACCTGCCCATTGTTCCTGGAGAGCATTCCTGGAACTGGTCTGAGTGGAATGTGTTGCTGTTCTAACAGAAGGAGAAGGAGTGTGAACCAAAATTGCCTTGGCCATTCTGGGTCTATAAGAATGATTCAACATAGTCCCTCTTTATCTTGTTGAGGATCCGAGGAACCAGAGGGAGAGGTGGTCAGACATATGCCAATATTTGGTCCATGTGATCTGAAAGGCACTCCCCCATGACCCTTTGTAGGGAAATCTGCCCCCATTTATGGAATTGTTTTTAAAGCTGAGTACGGGACAGCTTTTACTCGCGGCAGTCCTTTAAAGGTCTGCTTAGATCATCTGCCCACTGGTTGTTCATCCTGTGCATGCACTGTACTTTTAAGGAAATTTTGTGATGCAGGATCCTATTATAAATATCTTGTGGTTTCCTGGATAGGAGATGCGATTCTTCAGGTAAAACTTTGTGGTATTGTATTGTCCGTGCATTCTAGGACAGTGCATTCTTTTATTCTTGGAAGAAAAGCATGCATTCCCAAGGCTACTGCTCTTAATTCCAGGAAATTTATGTGACTTTTCTTCTCCATTGTAGACCATTTCCCATTCACTTCAAGGTCTTAGAGATGAGCTCCCCATCCCTCCATGGAAGCATCTGTTGTCATTACGAAGTGTGGTGGTGTGTAGGGAAATATTTCATAGCTGTTTTCATTTCCAGCATTATGGTGATGGCATCGTCGAAGAATCCGGTTTACTTGTTCCATTGTTTTTAGGTCTCGCGCCTAGCGTTGCAGTGCGTAGCACTGCTCGCGCAGCGCGAGACCTCTTGTTTGGGCTTCAGAAAGCTAACCACACGCTCGTGCGTGTGGTTTTGCTTTTGCAGGATGCCATTGGATTTAGCATTCTTTTTAAAAAAAAATACAGCATGCAATTGGGCAAAGGCGGGCGCATGTCCCGCCTTTGCCCCGCCCATTCCCACCGGTGTCTAGCACGCACAGCAGCGCGCGTTCGCCTCGCTGCCGCGCTCCCTTTCCCCCGCTCCTCTGTGGTGCGCGCGCACCACTGGTTTTGCTTTTGTTGTTGTTTCTATCTATGCGCTAATGAAATAAACGCCGTCTTGTACAATAATGCTGTCACGATTACTCCGCTGTTGTTTACGCAATTTAGTGGGAAAGCTTCGTATTGGTGGCGGGATGTTTTTTTGGGGGTTTACTACAAACATTATTAAAGAATGCTATCAACCAAAATGCAAGATTTCTGCTAGCAACACAAAAAATCCTAAAATGTTTCCAATTGAAATAATGCTAACAATAATTACGGATGTTATTGTTAGATTCCTTGCTGTTATTAATGTTATTGCTTTGATTATCCATAATAGCTCGGTATGAGCAGTTAGCATGTTGTACAAACAGTTAAGACAATAAGTTCGACTTGCAGCAGGGCCCACGCAGCATTCCCCTTTTGAAGTGGATATAGTGCGCTCACTAAATTGGTGAATGTATAAAAATACCCGCTTTTTAATTAATATCGTTATGCGCAGTGGCTTTAGTGTTGCGAGTTTTTCGTTTCTGGGAGTTCTTGCAACTACAGTGAAAAAATGTGTCTATTGGAGTGGTATGTACGTATTTGCAAGAGTTTGAGCTATTGGCATTGTAAATGACAATGCCTTTTATTTATGTGTTGGTTTTGAAAACAGAAAAATAATAGGCATTGTCATTTACAATGCCAATGGCTCCAACTTTCACAAATGCGAGACCTATTGCATTGCAAATGCTTGTTTGATTTGTTCTTGCAGTGGTCTCATGAACAGGCAACAATTGAGAATTAATGGAATTCAAGGTGACCTCATTCCCATGAACAATTTGTTTTTCCTGGCTGAAGTGGACTTTCGTCCTGTAAGCACAGAAGCCATTGATATCATCTTGAAAATTCTTTCCTTTGTTGGAAAGGCCTTGCATACATCTGTATCTTTAATTTCTCCTAGGAATATAATTTGTGTGCTCGGAACAAGACAGGATTTCTCCCCGTTTAGTGTGAGACCTACTTTTTCAAAGATTCGTAGACAGGCTTTTGTTGAAGAAATTACTTCCTGGTATGATGGTGCTTTTATCAGCCATTCGTCCAAATATGTGAATATTTGGTGTCCCTTTCTTCTCAGGTATGATGCTACTGGAGTAATGCATTTGGTAAATATTCTTGGGGCTGACTTTAATCTGAAAAGGAGGACTTTGAATTTGAAGTGACATCCTGAATCTGAGTTATAATTACTGCAGAACTCCCACCTTGCTGACAGGAAAGATTCAAGCATGTGAATCTATGAAAGATTCAATACTGGAGAAAAAATAGTTGCTAGTATAATGGAAATAAAAAGACAAAGACACACTAGAGGACGGTTGAAATAAATACGATTGAGAGATTCAAAACAATTATGGTAAAATAATATTGAAGAATTTGGGCACTGACCTAGAAGCTAACACATTGGAGAGTATTCAAGGTGTTTGGGGAAAAAAGCTGGAATGCCCAAGTCAGGCTTGAGAGTAGATGAGCATTCAAACCATGTTGACCCAATAAACAATGATTTATGCATAATTGGAAAAGATGACAGTGGAGCTTGAGAAGGAAGAATAGTTGACTAAGAGTTCAGCGGGGAAGGCAAGGAATTGTTCCTACATGGATGATTATATGGACCATATGTTCCGGTACGCATTGTAGTATGACATGTTTTTTACCATTCAGTGGGTGACCACCTCCCATCAGAAATGATGTTTCGGGTTAGTCTTCAGCACAGTGTCATGATACATTGCCTGTAATTGAAACAAAATGTATTTCATTGTTTAGTAAGAAGAATGACATGGCTCACAAGTAGCAGTGTACTCATAATCCTTAAAAATCAGAAATAATCTCAGACCTTGGTCAAAGGCCCCTGATTAGATAAAAGGGGTTGTTCTTCCTTGGAGAGCTCAACATCTGGTTTGATTAACTGTTCCCAACCTTTACTCAAGGACTGCTCGGGCTTCACCCAGCAAATCAACACATAAAAACAATTGTCACAGATTTGTTATTCTCTTTAATGCTAGACAGGCACATCTCAGCTTATCAGTGCCTAACCATGGGTAATTTTCTGATAAAGTTCAAAACTGTCACAAACTTGCAAGTGGAACTTATACCCTTTGAGACTAGTGTGCCTTCTCTTTGGTGACAAACAAGTACAACATGAATCCAGTCCTTTTTCTTCAAGCACACCCTTGGACAAATCACCTGTCTTCCAGCATCCTGGCTGAGATTCGTGACTGAGTGGTTCCTTAAGAGGCACGGGCAATAACCTCATGATAGCATTACAACATTCTAAAAGAGCTGGTGGGTTTTGGTGGATAGGCCTTAACATGTTTACATTGTTCTAAAGAAAATACACCATCAAGTAAATCTGTCTTCATTCCTCTTCAATATCATTAACATTGCCTTCGAGTCCTGAAAAGCATTTAAACAAGCAAACTGCAGAAAAGAAAATGTAAAAAGGATTGCTTTCCATATACAATTCATGTGCGAGATATAGAATTGCATGTGTGACGATTGAGTTGTACTTTCAGATATCAAATAGTCCCTCTTGCATTGCAACACAAGCAGCCCATGAGTCCTTTACTTGATACATCAAGCACACTATCTCAGGAGCTTAGATACTAATAATTGATGCGTATTTTAAAGAATGAGTAACAATACATTTTGCTGACCGCTACACTGCCAAGCAAAGCCTAAAAATAATATTGCTAAAATCCATTTTCCATTCCCTGCCTAATTTTTTAGTATACATTACTAATATAGCCACCAAACATTTTTAGAATGGAGGCAAGTGTGAAGTTTGTTGCGAGAAAGAGACATACGTGTATGTTGTGCGTATATGTAGTTCTACCTTACTTTATGATGTTGTACAGTCACTGTCTGCTGCTCACAAGTAGATATTAGTATTTTCCTGTGAAGTGTAATCTGAACTCAGGTTGCTATGAATATTGAACTCAAAAGGTTGTTCTGATCTATTTAACTGTGTTCTCTTCTTTACTTTTGTCAAGTCTTGCTCTGCTTCCTTTCTAATTAACAATCAGATGTTTTCAACTTTTTTTTCCTTTCCTTTCCATTCTTGCTCTCAAGAAATATGTGAAAGCGAGGGTAAGCATATACTTTCACAACTGTGTTTCTGCTTACAGGCCCTATGTGTGTTTTTTCTGATAAATGATTTCAATCACTTTTCTAGTGGAGGGTGGGTCAACTCTTACCTGAGGTTAAACAATATAACACATCTAGTTGCTCCATAGCGCACGCATTATAGATGTGCCAGCGTTTTACAATATCAACAGAGATACAAATTATTTGAGGGTGCACTCAGGCATGGTTAGATGACATTTGAGAGGACAGACTTGATTCTTGTTATGTCTCTAAATGTGTGCCACTGAGGAGCCATGTCATAAATTTCTTAGATAAAAATTGATTTTAAAATTAATTGTTCTATTGTAGCATTGATATTACACCCATAGTCCTCTGTAGATGCTAATAGCCAAATTGGCCAGCAATATCTTAATATTTTTGAGAAAAACACACCAAGAAGTGAAGGCTTCTGTTCAGCTGCCTCACAGTGCGCATCTTCAAGCTGAGTCAAATAGCCTTGCGATATCTGAAACTGATTTGGGCTTAATCAGTGATAGGATGTCATCTCCTCCTATCCAAGTCTATTCCAATGCCTGATTTAGGAAAAGGTGGTTGGTGCACTATAGGACATGATCTCGGTCTCATGATGCTGTCCCAATGCAAAGCCCATAACTGAATTAGAGCGGGACAGTGTGACAAGAGTAGAAAGATGAAGGCTGTCACTGGTGTTGCCACTTAAAGCAGGAAGGGCACAGCGTGCCACTTATTCCCTCAAAACCCAAATGTGTATTCTGATAGGGGGGTTCCCTTGTGGATACACACACCTAGGGAAGAAGCAGCAAGGTGTGCTGCTTCCTCCTACTCTGCCAGACTTCCCACCAAGGCCACCTGACAGTGGTGTGGAATTGTAGGCGGTAAGCTTTAGTTTCAGGCATAAGCGCCCTACCAATCACCTGTGCAGATCAGTGGGAAAAATGAGAATTTATTACTCTCTCCCCACCTAGTCGGATGGAGAAATACATAACTAGCACTAGTTTAATGTTATTGACTGGTTCTAAATTGATACAGTGTACGTGGTTTAGACTAGTAATGCTAAAGGATGAATCCAAAAGATTTATTTTCGAAAGTATCATCAACTAAGTTAAGAATTACCAGTTTTCACAATGGAGAAGTTGAACTCAAACAAGAGTTAGTATGTGTGGTTAGGTTAGTGAAGCAAAGGGAGCGACAAGTGAGTAAGTCATGACCTGTACAACCTGCAGTAACTCCTGTGTGTTTCTACATGCACAATTTAATCCACCACTCTGTATACAACCCATTACCTCAGAGGACATTTTGGCTTAGCTGTCAGCATCCGGCTGCATTCCACGATCTTCACCATCTGACCTATTCCTCTCAATCTGAGGATCTACTTATGTGTTCTTGAACTTCTCAACCATCAGGAAGCAGCACTTTCCATCTGAGAGATACACAAAGTTTTATAGCTCACTTACTAGCTCCTTAGTGACATCACCAAGACAAAGCTGTACTTGAACTGCTCAAGCTCTTCTACGCCCTCTTCCCAATCCCCCTGGACTGATTTGCAAGCTTAGTCTAGAATCTTTCCCAGCACCTTCCTATTCTCCTGCCTTCAAATCCTATGCCTTAGCTGATGGCCCAGCAGAGAGGAGGGGCAAAGACACGGGAGCATTATTCCTGGGGCACTCCTGTTTTTGAGGGCCCCATGCTGGTGTGGACAACATTTATTTATAGATTTTAGAACATTGGGCCTTAGTTCTGCTAAGTGCTAACCTCACACTGTATGGATAACAAGACATGCAAAGGGTGCAATGCAGCGTCTGATATTTAGAGATCACTGCCAGCCCAGCGTCAGCTGTATGCGTACAGTGGAGCTGTTGCCATGGCAGCTCCTGTGAAGGCATGAAAGTTTAGTGCACTGCTGCTGTCTTTTAGGCAGCCATGCACTAAACTTTTTTGTATTCAGAAAGCAATTCCTCAAAGGGCATTTTGGCTTAGCTGCCAGCACCCGGCTGCATTCCACACTCTTCATCATCTGACCTGTTCCTGTCAATCTGAGGATCTACTTATGTGTTCTTGAACGTCTCCACCATCAGGAAGCAGCCCTTTCCATCTGAGAGATACAAAACGTTTTATAGCTCACTTACTAGCTCCTTAGTGAGATTACCAAGACGAAGCTGTACTTGAACTGCTCAAGCTCTTCTACGCCCTCTTCCCAATCCCCATGACTGATTTGCAAGCTTAGTCTAGGATCTTTCCCTGCACCTTCCTATTCTCCTGCCTTCAAATCCTATGCCTTGGCTGAAGGCCCAGCAGAAAGGAGGGGCAAGGACACAAGGGCATTATTCCTGGGCACTCCTGTTTTTGAGGGCCCCATGCTGGTGTGGACAACATTTATTTATAGATTTTAGAACATTGGGCCTTAGTTCTGCTAAGTGCTAACCACACACTGTATGGATAACAAGACATGCAAAGGATGCAATGCAGCGTCTTTTTAAAGGGAATAGCCTCTCTTGTTCTAATCATAATCATTAATTTATGTATGGAAGTCAAATCTTGTAACAGAGGAAGATGGTAACCCTGCAGCTAACTCCTCAACCATCTACCTCTTTGTTTGGACAACGGTGACGCACAGCCACAAAACATTAACAGCTCACTAGTCCTCTCATGTTTCTCTTTGGATCTCCCTTTGGTTGGGACACCTGTAATATTTGTGGTAATTAATGGTGATTCCCCAATTCAAACTGCTGTATGAAATACATGGCAAAGCAAATCAACACACAATTATAGACGTCAGTAATACATTTAATTAAAAAAATAACATTGCTGATGGGAAAAAAACTTCTATAAAGAACGGTCTTGGTCTGTGTCCCTCCTTCTCCCCACTCCTGATGACGCTATCTTCATCCTTGCCCCCTCCAACCCTTTCACCTTCCACAGCGCCCATTTCTAGAACAAGCTGAGCTTCTCCCGGACCCGGGCTCCTTGTTACTTTAATTCCACACTGTTTACATACTTTTACATGATTTAACTAAAAAAGATTTTATGTACGCTAATGTCAAAGTTTTTTATGATAACTGTACTCCCACCTCTATACGTATTGGATATTTATTTGACACTCATGCAGCATTGTGGTTCCCCGAGGGGGGGGGGGTTGGGGAGGGGGGTTCTGATCAGCACTATATAACAAAACATAAAAAATAGAGACCTTCTGTAGCACATTGTGTCTGAGTGGTAAAAGTGAAATACCTGAACCCTTCTTTGTATTAAGCTCTGAATTTTAAATGTCTTTTTGCATTGCAAAGGTTAATACGATTTCCTTTTTTTTCACCAGACAACCTTAAACCAGAGCATTAGGGTTCTCCAAAGATCAGCAGAGGAGCTTGCGGTATGTTTGACTTTTTATTTTGCTATACTATTATTTATCCTACTCCCTACAAACAGACTCTCATTGATCAGATAATTCTGCACGCTCTGAGTCCGAGCAGAAATTACCTGAGAATCATATTCCATAGGGCTGTACATTTAAGCCTCTACAAATGGTCTTGGAACCTTTAATGTAGCTAGGTTACTGTGTGTTAGACCTGTCATGTTTCCCTTTGGCTCTCCCTTTGGTTTGGACACCTTAAATATTTGTGGCAATTAATGGTGATTTCCTCATTCAAACTGCTGTATGAAACACCATCTTTTAGAAATTTAGTGATAACCTAAGAATATCTCAGAGAAACTGATAACATTAGCTTAAATTTCCTATTCGATTTATCTGACCTCCAGGCTTCTACAGCCCTTGCAAATAGTGTAAACTAAAACATTCTACTAATCATAATATTTTTAAACCAATTTTATTCGAGGTTTCTCTCTAGTCTCTGATTTCACTTCATAAAAAAATCTGTTTTCAAACAGCGTTCAAGAGATTGTTCTAAACTTACTCTGGGTAAATAGCAGTGTCGAATGCTGGAAAAAATATAAGGCAGTGTTTCAAGATGTGTACCACATGCTAAGGGCCTGATTTAGTGTCTCTACTCTGTCGTTGTAGAGGAGGACATTAGGTCTACCACCCTGATGGACAGAAGACCACCATATTTAGAGGTCACTGCCAGCCCAGCGGTCAGCTGTATGCGTACAGTGGAGCCGTTGCCATGGCAGCTCCTGTAAAGACTTGAAAGTTTAGTGCACTGCTGCTGTCTTTTAGGCAGCCATGCACTGAACTTTTTTGTATTTCAGAAGCAATTCCCAAAGTGGGATTTGTGTACTAAAAAAAGAAGTGATGACCATTTGTTTTCTGCCTGTGACTGCCAAGTTTTCCCTGGTAGTGAGGGACAGAAAAAAAGGCTATTCTATAGGGCTGATGGAGTAAGTTTTCGTACAGCAATGCCAGAGTGGGCACCACCATTGGAATAATAATGGTCCACCCAACTCAGAATAAAGTGGGGGAACTAAGGGTTTGGCAGACAGGGTACTCCCTCACAATTGTGACGGAGTAGCCCATCCCCAAACGTGAAATCAGTCCCCTAGGCTTGAATTTGGTGAGTTCCAGTGTTGAAAAAGCAGTATTATGTATGTGTTGGTGAAAGTTATCACTCTGGAGAAAAGGTATACTCAAAAATGCAGAGTCCACTTTTATGATGCCTTTGGATTCTCTCTTGTTACATTTAAGCCCTCTTTATAAGTGGGCTTCAATTTGATTCGGGGATACTGAGGGACAACTCCAACTCCAGCCAGTATCCCACACCAAATTTCAGCGATTACAATTTATCTCCCTGGAATAACACATTTTAATCACCGATTGTGTCTTAACTCAGAAAATCAGTCTGCAACCTAAAAGCCACTGACTGAAGTTTGGATGGGAGCAGCTTTAATTGCACATCCTGCATTCTCAGATTGCCTGGAGCACCATCTATAATTGAAAGTTATACCTCAAGAGGAAAAAAATGACATCGATTTTTAATTTTTAGGTTTCACAGTGTTTTATGTTTTCACATTATTTCTATAATAGAGCACTTTTATTAAGTAAATAGACCATTCTCTGAATATTTACCTGCACAATTGCATTTTGCTGTGCCTACAAACCTCCTTCATTAGGTTCAGATTTAACTGTTGTAATCTAGAATGTTTTCTGATGTTGAGATTTAACAGTGACATGCCTTGTTTCCTGATATTTGAGGCGTTGAACAAATCCATCTACTTGGCGTGTTGCCTAATTCCCTTTTGTTTCCTCATTCGAGAACTTTGGTTGGAAGCAAAAGTTGGTCCTGGTTCTGTGGCAAATTTTGGCAGATTGATTTAAGGGTACCCATTAATGGCATGTTAATTCCCTTTCTAAAATCTGTTGCTTGGGCCACTGACACTTAAGAAATCCCTTGTGGAACGGGGTTTCTGACTAACATGGTCCACAGTGATATTTGGATCTATTTTGGTGCAACTTCTGATCTTCAGCAAACTTGATTTGTGGTAAACCAGGTTTTACCTTTTGAATCGTCAAATCGGTACCAACATCAGCACTGAACAGGAAGCAGTTTTAAAACGCCCACTGTTGAACCAACATTGAGCTGCAGCCTGTGGAACTCTCCTTTGCCCAGTCAAACATTACTGCCGACAGCCACCCAGCTGCCTCTGCGCCATGACGTTATTCCTGACCTACGGTGAATCTATTTTCTGACCAACCTTGTCCACAGTGATATTTGGCCTTATTTTGGAATGTGTTATGATCTTCAAAAACCTTTCATTGTGACAAACCAGCTTTTACATTTTGTATCACAAAATTAGTACTAACATCCTCATCGAAGTGTAAGCGAATTTGAAATACTCACTGTGGAACAAACAAGACTCCTTTTTCAAGTCAGATGTTTCTGTTGGTACTGGCCCTTTCTGCAGGGTCACCCCCAACCTTTTTGCCTTCACTCCTCCTATTTTTGCTGAATTTGTTATTGTTGTCTATAGGACTCTGTGCAATTTATCACTGCTAATCAGTTAGTAATTTTCATTCCTGAAACACCCTCAAACGCATTATGAAGAAAATATAAATGCTTCAAAGGTTGAGCAAAAAGATATATGGTTCCAGTGAGTTAATGTAACTCAGTTTGTCACAATCTATTGTTGTGCTGCACAAACAAATATTGGTTGTTTGGCATATATTTACTTACGATTCAATGTTGTTCCTGCGCTCCCCATTCTCTATGGACATTATGTTAGCCCTAGAATGGCAGTGACTAAAGGGCAACGCCCTGTTTTCTTTAACTATTTCTGCTGGCATCATAATTGCGAACCAACATTTCATGTCCACAAAATTTGGGAATAACAGGATTTGTATTGGTCACGTTCCAATAAAAATCCAGCCCCATCAGACAATTTCCAAATATATGAGCACGCAATCCAGGCAGGCTTTCTGTAATGGGTATGGTAAACCTCCACTTACAAATTACATATCTTTGATGGTTTTTAATTCAAAAGTGAGTGTTCATTAGGGTAACTGCATGTCTTTATTGCAACCAACTGAAACTGAAGAATGAACGAAGAAATACAAGAATGTCGTTTGTTGTGTTGTTGTATTTGTTTGGTGCAGGCCTCACATAAGTTAAATTCTCTAATTAACAAACTAAAAACTAATATTTTCTTTCTCAGGGAAAAATCTCGAGTGTAATTGCATCAATTGACGCAGCTCAGTTTCTAATAAACAACAATGCTTCAACAGTTATCATCAAGGTAAAGGTTTTTATTGCTCTCTTTGGACTGTTGGAAGTTTTTCCTTTAATAGAAAATCTGCTTTTTATAACCCAAGGTATTCTTTTCTACACCTGTTTTAGGAATCCAAAAGGTTTGCTGACTCAATTATTGGATACTTTGTACAGTATATTCAATGGGTGAAAGACTCAGTAAGTAACTATTCTGTATTCTAGAGATTTAATTTGGAATTTATTTTTTATTGTCACAACACAGTTTATTCAGATGGCATATAGTTACACTGAGGGACATATTTATGACGGGTTTGCATTGCCCTTGCACCACGCATGCGGGCGCAAGGGCGACAAAGAGCCTAAGTTAGATTTAGCAAGCCACACAAGGCAACCTTGCATAGCCCTGCATGGCTTGATAAATGCAGAGTAACGCAACGAGGCGCAGTGCAAATCACTGCGTTGCGCTACTCTGGCCCAGGGAGGCGTTTCATGGCTGGAGCGTGAGTGTTCCCACAAATCCACCTATGGATTTTGACACATTCCCAAATTTACCAACAATGGTAAACCGGGGAATGCATCAAAATGCTACGCCTCCCCAGGTGTGGCATAACGAAGAGAAATATGTTTGTTTCTGCTCGTTTTTTCTCTTTCTATGTGTGCTGCATTCCTGCCCTTTCCCTATCATGCAGCGCAGCAAGGTGACTTGCTGCGCTGCATTATTTGTTCATAAATATGCCCCTGAGACTTTTGTGATATTGTGCACTTTGTCTTACCTGCTCACTGAAAAAAAACACAGTTACCAAACACCATAAATAGCCCACCATGTTGTTATCTTTGTGTTGTTTCTGTAACTTGCAAATTGGTGCTCAGTGGTTTACCATATTTGTGCCACAACCATAACTCAGTTTAGTTGTGTTTTTTCAGTGAATGCCAGTTTTATTTATGATGTACCTAATTTCCAACCCTTGCTACACTTGACCTTCAGCCGTGCACAGTGTGGGTTGGCCGCTGGGTTTGGCCTGTGACAAGGCCCTGCGTCTAAACCCATGCAGGTGGCCAAACCCCACAGCGGACATCCTTAGGCCATGTAAAGCAGGGGGTCGGGCGCAGGGCCTGGCTTGTGGCCATGCTATGCGAACAGCTCTTTGCTGTCGGCCAGCCCCTGCTGCACTTGGCCTTGAGCAAACATCCTGTGCTTTTAATGCCTCTAACATTTGTTTTTCTTTCCACCACGCAAAAGTCATGAATCATTATCGATTCACGAATCATTCAAAAAATGTCAGTCAAATCTGGCACTTAAAACAACAGCTTGCAGGCTCATGATCGTTTTTTGATTGTGAATTCCATGCCATTTTCTGTGTTTTTTCTCGTGTTCGAATCGAATTTTTCACTTTTCTGGGTACACTTCAGCACTGCCCTGGGGTTTCACACCTCTAAGTGTGGTCCCTGATGGCGTGTGAAAATCTTTTTTCCATAATGCAAAATTTCACAAATCAGAATTGATCTGTAATATTCTGGATAGTGGACAAAAAAAATTTCACAGTCCTTCTCCAGCTAATCACATTTGTCAAAAAAACATAAATGGCACATATAAAGAAATGTTTTTCCCCTTTAAAGCTCACGCAGCAACATTTTAAATGCTTATTACAAAAATGAATTAATGGATTTATACCAACCCTACAGAAGCACTCTTTCGGAGTAAAGTTCTTTTTCCATGTCCATTTTGGTGTAATTCGTCCAACAGGTTGTGCTGAAGGCTATAGCAAAACTTTCTGTGGGAGCTACAATGCGGAAACTCATCTATTTTCTACCTTCATAAAATTGTTTTCCATGGATCTACATGAAAATTGGAAATTGACCTAATCTGCTTGGCCAAATTTGGTGTAATTCCATTCACAGAGTTAAAGTTATGGGCACATCTTCAATGAACCGTGTGGATATATATATATATGTACAGACAGCAAATTATCCCACGTATTACATCACTTATGACATGTTCTATAACATCATTGATAACATCACTGCAACATTTGAAATGACATCATTGATGACAAGACTGTGCATGGCTGGGGCACGAGTTACAGTTACCTTGGGGCACGAGTTATAGTTACTAGAGATAACTAGGACTGATACATTTCAGTGGTTTTAGGAGTTTAAATTGTTATGTTGGCACTGAAATTTTCACCTAACTATAACATCACTTTAACCTTTGTTTTTCAGTGAAGAAAAATAAATATAAATAAATATATATATATATATATATATATATATATATATATATATAGAGAGAGATAGATAGATATGCAATATAATATATTATGCATCCACACATTTTTCTTAACAGCCCCACCAGTTTTATTTGGGGCCCCTGATGTGCCACCCCAATTATCAATTTTAGAGATGACTGTGCTACATGTTTACAATCAATGCATGTTGGTGTGCTTAGAAAGCGGCAACACATTTGTGCTGATTACGTCTTCTTGTCTTTTTCCACCGATCCTCTGATTTTAAACTACATTGCTGCACAGTCTTGTGTATGTTTGCTTTTAAGTGAGTGCAGCATGCACTAAGTTCCAACTTTTTGTAAATCCTACCAAACTTTTCCCATAAAAGTAGGACTATTTAGGTGTTTGCGCCCCATTAGCATCCACCACCTATAGCTGAATTGGTATATATCTTGTTACATCAGTTTTCATGCAAAATCCCTCTGTCCTTGTTCATTACACAGTTTATGTGACACATGAGAATACTACTGAGATGTCATTCATTCCCACCATAGAGACAATATACATCTAGATTTCTTTACATTATAATAATAAGAGACATTGGAGTCGGATATATGGGTGGATGAGTGCCCTGACAGTGAACAATATAGAGCCTTTATGTGGAGCTGCTGATCGTCGGTGTAGTCATGTGCTAATCTGTATTTTTGGTTATCTTTTTTCTCATAAGCTTTCATACGAAGTAGCAGGATGCAAACCCGTTTCTAACCTGGTTGACACGGCGTTGGATGTATTTCTTTGCAGCTATGTCGTGGACTCTGTGGTAAGAAACATTTTCAGTTCTTCATATGTGGTTATGTTCTGTAGCCACTTATAAGGTGCTTTTGAGTTCCTGCATCAAAATGTTTTCCAAATCACTTTAAGACCCTTCTGCCAATGTCTCTAAAGTGTCTTGATAGCAATAAGGCCACTTAAAGGCAATCAAGCTCCATATGTTCCACATGAGCTCGTTCTATTGACTCAATACCATGGGTAAAGTGCCCTCCTGACACCGATCCTCTTAAACAGGCAACTGACATGCAAGCACTCCTGAGAGAGCCATCAAAGTTAGAGGGACCAGAAAGGGGAGACTCCCCTACACATTAATAATTTCCTCAGGACATTGCTAGTGTGTTCAATAAGCAGATGGTTAACCTAGGGGCCCACACGGCCAAGTAATAGACTGTGGACACAAGAGTGGCTGTGCACTGCCTCTGCCTTATAAAAAAGGTAACTTTCGAAGAGGCAATTGTATGCACTGCCACTATGAGCACCTAACTGCATGAACTTAACATCCTTTTGGGTGCAAAGGGCTTTGAAGAAAACGGTATTTGTTCTGTGGGGATGTTTTGAAACCTAGAAGAGGAAATCCAGCTAGCTGTTCTGTGAACTAGGGAATGGTTATGCCACCTAAAGTTGTTCAACATATGCTTCGGTGAAAGAAGTGTATGGGAGGGGGTCATTTGGGAATGGTTCAAATGTTGATGAGTACAGTATGGTAAATAGTATATCCTCTGCATCTTCCTCAACAATTTCAATGCTAGATAAATGATGCCAGTCAGGCAACAGATGACCCTTTTTACTTTCTGTATCCCGTCTGGAATGTCAACAGCTTTCTAGATAAAATTAGAAGAGGTGCAGTGATGAAAGCGGCCGAACTGAATGTGTCAGAAGTGCTGCTCCTCCATGGGACACAACTATTAAAGAACTGTTATAAATTCCTATGTTAGTATAGCTTTGGCATAAACTACAGTGCAGGTTTTGCCAATGCGCTAGAGACATGAAAATACTGCTCAGGTGTCACGTCTCCGTTCCAGGGTCTCACACCTGGTTTGACAGGCTAAGCAGATATGTTATGGTGTCAGGAATGCTACATGGTAGAGTGGTAACAATATTGATGGTATACGCCCCTCAGCAGGTTTCAACAACCTTCTTGTACTTAATTGTATCTGTTCTCTTTTAGTCCCTAGTAGACTTGCAGGTAATTGGTTGGATTATTGGATAATACTATAAATACATTTGGTTTCTCACTGACTGCTAGATAGACTTTTTCCCACTGCGTGACATCGCCACACAGTGTGACAACAGTACGCCTTCTTCTCAGGGGGCACATAAATCTCTCCTTAACTGATTATTTTTTTGTTCCCAACACAGTCTTAGGGGCTGTCACTAGCACACACATCCATGGCTGGGGCCTGTCAGGCGTGCCTCTGTTGAATACTGAACTGGAAACGGAATGTAGTTTCTAAAGGCTTAGTGGTTCACAAGTAAGTTATTCAGGGACACCCTAAGGGAAAGGATAACATAATACCTCACAACTAACACTGGATCAGTTGCCTCTCCAGTGGCTCTCTGGGCAAGACACTTGCAGATTGAATCCTAGCAGTAATACATTATCTGGTCAATGTTATCAAAGTGGCTTTGTCCACCAGTCGTAATAAACAACGGTTGTGCAATGCAGTGGCTCTAGGGCCCCTTGGCTGTCCTTGTCAACTTCAAAAATCTTTCAACAGTATCCGCTGAAACTATTTGTTCCTTTTAAGATTCAAGCTGCATTTAGGCCCACACTTCATTTCCTGAATTTTATATACTAAACTCATGGCACACATGCTTGTCATTTTTCTCCTTTCGGGCTAGATTCCTATACTATGTGGCACCCTGCAGGGCTGCCAACTGCCACCACAGTTCTCTGCCCTGGTGATTGAGTTGTTGGCGGTATGGCTTCACCTTGATATGTGAGGTCCTAGGACTCTATTGGTCTCTGACCTTTGAAGATAAGGCTTCTTATATGGATGACCTGCTTGTTTACTTTAGCCATCCTGAGCAATCCGGCCCAAAAGCAGAACAGGTCTTGAGTGACTTCTGATTCTTCTCAGGGCTTAGAGTTAACTGATTAATTTCCCATTCTGAAGTGACACAGAGGTTGAAAGTTGGGCCATGCACACAGCCATCAAAGTAAAACTCTGTCGTTTTAAACACTTGAACCTGTGCGTTGCCATTGATGGGGTGAAGGTCTGGGCTGAAAATATCTCTCCTATGCTGAAGAGCTTTTAAGAGAGACTTGGTCCATTGGAATCCATTCCCACTGTCCCTGATGGGTAGGTGTAGGAAAGTGCCCCTTTTTGCATGGTTGCCCCCCACTTTTTGCCTGATGTTGATGCTCTTTGACTAAGTGTGCCCTGGGTTCCTGCCAATCAGGTACCCAGGGCCTATGTTCTTTCCTTAAAGCTGTACTTTTGCAAACCCAATTGGCAACTCCCTGGCCACATGTAAGTTCCTTGTAAAAGGTACCATGGGTACCAAGGGCACCGTGACCAGGGAAGGCCTCTAAGGGCTGCAGCACATATTGTGCTACCCTTAGAGGCCCTGTACCTTAACACACACACACTGCCCTTGCATGCTGTGTGTTTTGGTGCAGAACAAAGTTAAGAGTCGACATGGCACACATCCCTGTGTGCCATGTGTACTACCCACTGCCTATGGCATAGATAAGACACCCCTCTAGCTGGGCGCACTATACCACTGGTGAGGCTACAGGTGCAAGAGCCCTGTACCCTTACATTGTCTAAGTCCATTCTTAGACATTGTAAGTGCAGTAAGGCCATAAAGAGTATATGGTCTGGGAGTTTGTCATTACGAACTCCACAGCACCATAATTGCTTTACTGAAATCTGGGAATGTTGATATCAAACTTCTCAGCACATTAAACCCACACTGATTCTAGTGTGGGATTTAATGCCAAATGCACTCAGAGGGCGCCTGAAAAACGATCTAACTTTAGTGTCCTGGCTGACTGGCTGCTCGCCAGCTGCCACCCCCAGACATGTTTCTGTACCCCTGGGCCACGGGCCTCCCGCTCTCAGGGTCCTAAAACAAAGCACATCCTGGGCAGAGGTGCCAAGGCTCCTCCCCCAGGATGGGCAGGGTCCACGAAGGGGAAGCGCCAAAGGCTTGCCACCTTTGTGAGCTGACCCAGCCATTTGCTGCTCCAGCAACTAGCCCCCACTAGTTCTGACCCCCACTTTGGGCAGGAGAATCGGTGGGAAAACCAAGATAGGAGGAGAGGTGTGCCCACCTTTGCCAACCCCACCCCTCAGGTGGGGGAGGCGAGGCGCAGCACAACTCTCAGACCACACCATCTTGAAGATGGGGGGACACAGCCAACCAGAGTGAGGCTTATGCCCCCTCCCACTGTGGGGGATGACATAATAGGGGATATACCCACCCCAAGGAAGGGAACCATTGGTCCCAACCTGTAACTACCTAAAACTCCCCTAAATTTAGTATTTAGGGGAAACCCTGAGCCTTGCCTCCTCAGACAAGCAAGAAGAAGGACCGAAGAGCCTGCTGGAAGAAGAAGAGGAGGACACCAAATGACTTGGCCCCAGCCCTTCCGGCCTGTCCCTACCTCAACCTGCTCCAGCGAAACCTTGGCGTTTCCAGCAGCCAGCAGCCCGGAGGACCTGCCCTGCCTTCCCCACCAAGACTCTGTCTCCCGTGAGGACCGGATTTGCTCACCAACAAACTCTGGCTCCGCCCAAATCTGCGAGTCTGCACCACTCTGCACCCAACGCCCATGGCCTGAGTTCAAGTTCCAGCGATCCTGACCTGGGATCCGGTGATCCCTGACCTGCCTCAAGCCTACCGATGACGCCTGCAGCCCCTATCTGGAGGATCCCCCTGCTGCGACCGGAGCCAGTAAGGAAAACCCAACGTCTCAAGACACCCTTGCACTCGATGCCCCACGACCTTGGGTCGCCCAACCAACAGTGTCCAGGCAACCCCCAGCTTCCCAACTTGCCTCTCCAACCACCGGTTGTCACCTCCAGAAGATCTTCGTGCCCAAGCCTGCAGTGTTTGTTGTGACCGGAGAATCCCCATTGAAACCAACAGGGCACCCAACGCCAATCTAGCACCCTGCACCCGGCGCCCCTGTGCTGCTGTGGGTGCCCCTTGTGTGCTAACTCAGATCCCCCTTTGCCCTGAGCTAAACTCTAGGAGCTTTGTTCCCACATCCAAGTGGGCAGTGAGCAAGCCACCAACCGGAGACTCCCTATCCCCCATTGGAAAACATTGGGCCTCAGCACTCTGCACCCGGCCACCCTAGTGCCGCTGCGGGTGCTCTTTGAGTGCATCCTTGACCTTGGGGGAACCCTAGTTCTAACTCCAGAAACTCAACTCCCAAGACCGATTACCCACCTTTAAACCGATAACCTGATTTTCTCCCATAGGACTGCATTGACTGGTTTTCTGTGGAAAAAGTGCAGTTGAAAAGTGTATGAAAATCTAAGATTTGTGTTTTGAGAAAAACTGTTTTACTTACCTTTTATCCAGGAAATGTCCCAGTGTAATAACTAGGCATATCACACTGAGTAGAAAAAGTAATCAAAAGTAATTACAACTGTATTTGCACATTTTTACAAACCTGTAAGAAAATTCATTATTCATCCAGCTTGCTTTTTAACAATCTGTCTTGAAAAGTACAATCATATTTACCTGTACTAAGTCCTGCTTGGTTCTATAAATAAAAATACAGCAAAGAAATATTTTTGATAAAAACAGTTGGTCAGAGGTCAGTCTTTGAGTGTGTGATATCATTTCTTGCCTGAGTGTGTACAATAAATTCTTAACACTACCCTCTGATAAAGCCTTACTGCTCGCCCACACTACCACAAATAGAGAGTAAGGTATTGTCTATTTTTACCTCTGTAAGCCTTTCGGGAGCCACTGGACTCTGTGCACACTATACCTTACTTTGGTATAGTATATACAGAGCCAGCTTCCTACATTGGTGGATCAGCGGTGGGATCTACAACTTTACAATTGTTGGACTGACTTGGTCAACACCTGATCACACGACAAAACTCCTAAATTGTCTTTAGAATTCTGAATTTTTTGAATTGACAATTTTTTCGAATTCCTAAAAGTCTTGTTAGGGTCTTGGTTAAGTCCCCTTAGACTCTTGTAGAAAAATAAAAACTCATCATAGTTAGGGGTAAGAGGGATTAGATTGTCTTGTGAATGTCTCTTAACAAGAACCCAACTATTTGTGAAAACATGCCAAATAGCATAGAGAACATGGTTGAGGAGCTCGACCTCACCCCTTACCTCCATCTAGAATTTAGGGAGTTAAGGTCCCTATGCAAACTTAAAAACATTGACATGGGCTCACATCCTTCCAAACAAAAGCTCCAGGAGCTGTTGGCAGGGTATGCTAAGGACCAACCCTCTGAGCAAGTTGAGGACCTCTCAGATGGGGAAGAAGGAGGAGGGAATGAGGATAACATCCAGCCCCCATTTCTTAGGGAGGACAGGGTCCCTGTGCCCCTGACTCTAAGAATACATTTCACAGCATCTAGATCCCACACAGGTGGGTCAGGTACTTCTGAGGCCATTGAGGACAGACTCAATTAAGAGAACAACCTCTTAATGAGATTGGCCAAAAGATTAGACCTAGGGACCAGATTCCTGGTTCTAGAAAAAGAAAGAACAGAGATGGGCCTAGCTCTCATCAATGGTGGCAGCAACTTACTAAATAGGGACAAAGAGCAATCTTATGATCCCAAAATCCCCCAAGGGATTGTCCCTAAATTTGAGGAAGGTGATGACATCACAAAATGTTTGTTATTACTTTCAGAACGACGGTGGACCCTGAATACAAATGGGCCATCGCATGTCTGGCCGTCTTAATGGGCCAGTATAATATTTGATTTAACTGTTTTTTTCACACAATACAGAGTGACTACAAAGACATAACTGTTTGGTCCTGATGAATGCCTAGGATCCCTGCTTATGGACCACTCAAGGCAGAAACATGTCGACCTAAGACCTTTGGAAAGGGTTATATATACATTTTCAATAACCCCGGTCCTCTTTTTAACCCTATCCCCAGTGGACCATGGAATAAAGTTTATTAGGTGCCCTGGAGGTAGTTTTAAATCACTTTCATATGATTTTTTGCACTCTGTCCCTCACTTACCTCTTATACTATCGCTCATCTTAAAACACCTCAGCTCCTCTCCGCTAGGAGAGTTGTAGCTCAAACCATGGACCTTACAGTCCGGGTGTGAGGAGGGAACCCAATGATGAAGGCATGACAGCCTCGGGTGAGTGAGGGTTCTTGTCCCGAAAGGATCTTTCCCCTGAGTCCTGTCACATCTCCACATTTAGACACACTTGTCTTCTGTTTGTCATTATACCAGACATACTTATTTGTGAGTTATTTAGAATAAGGGACTAGTACGCTTCTGGTTGGGCCCATCCCTATAGATCCCCTGTGTGAACACAATCACCAAATGGTTCACAGCTTTTGAGAAGGCTTGTGAAATGAGAAAAGTGAAGAAGTGACACTAGCTGGCTCTCCTTTGGGAACTGTTCACTGGTAACAGCAGGGACAGACTCCTGACCCTTACTGGGGCAAATGCTGGCTCTTATGACCTCATGAAGAACACTCTGATTGAGGGCTTTGGGCTCACAACTGAGGAATATAGAATTAGATTCAGGGGGGCTCACAAAACCCAAAGCCAGTCCTGGGTTGAGTCCATAGACTACTCAGTTAAGACACTAGATAGATGGTTAACTTGAAATAATGTGCATGATTTCAATGGACTTTACAATCTTTTTATGAAAGAACATATTTTAAGTAATTGCACTAATGAAAAGTTGCATCAACATCTGGTAGACCTAGGTCTAATTTCTCCCCAAGAATTGGGAAAGAAGGCAGACCACTGGGTCAAGACTAGGGTAACAAAAACAGCCACTGGGGGTGACGAAAAGAAAGGGGTTACCAAACCTCCCAAGGGGAAGGGGCTCAGAACCCCAAAGACAATAAGCAAGAGTTCTCAAGGGCCCCAAAAACCTGTTCAGGGTGTTGGGTTCCAAAACTCTTCTCAGTCCAGTGGTAGGTACAAAGGGAAAAACTTTGATCCACAAAAAGCCTGATGTTTCAACTGTAAGAAGTTGGGACACTTAACTGGAGATGCTACTTGTCCTAACAAGAAGCCCCCTAGTCCTCCACCAGTTAGAACTGGTGTAGCCAATCTCCAGATGGGATCAACAGTGTGCCCAGAGGAAATCAGGGTTCACACTGAAGCAGTTTTACTCACAGAAGGGGAAGTTGAGTTTGCCACTTTAGCTGTATGGCCACCCAACTTGAAAAAGTATTTACCCCTGGATCAATGGGACTTGAATAGAAGCACTGGGGGATACAGGTGCCAGTGCCACCATGGTGAGAGACACACTGGTTTCCCCGGGGCAATACCTGATTAGAAAGCCATATCCAGTCACCAACGCTGATAGTGTTACTACCAACCATGCTATGGTAACATTAGACTGGGGTATAGGAGGGGGGGTTACTGGCCTGAAATAGGTAGTGGGGTCTCCAAATCTTCCAGCTGCCTGTCTGCTTGGAAACGACCTGGAGACCTCAGAATAGGCTGAGGATGAATTGAAACCCATGCAGCAATGCTGGACATCCCTGAGATTGTGTGTGTCAAGACTAGAGCTCTTAGCCGAGCACAGGGTGAAAAAGAAATGTTGGAGCCTGGAAGAATGGCCCAACCTTCCAAGGGAAAAGGCAAGAAGACTGGGGAACCAGCTTCTAGACAGCAAAAGATTCAGGACCCCTCTCCCCAGGGAGAGGACTTGTCAGCCCCAGAGGGAACCGAGCCCATGGAACTTGACCCTTACCAGGTTGAGCTCTTAGGCCAGGGGGAACCCACTAGGGAACAGCTGTGCCTTGGACAGCAGACCTGTCCAACCCTTGAAAGCCTGAGGCACCAAGCCTCAAGCCACAGGAAAAGGGAGATGTTAGTGGGTTCCACAGAGCCTATTGGAAGGAGGTACTCCTGTATACTGAGGCCAGAGACCCCAACCCTGGTGCCACTAGGAGAGTGGTAGTGCCTCAGATGCGCAGAGAGTCTTTACTCACATTGGCTCATGACATCCCCCTAGCTGGGCATCTTGGCCAGACCAAAACCTGGGACCGGCTTGTCAGCCATTTCTATTGGCCCCAGATGTCCCAGAAAGTAAGGGGTTTGTCAGCTCCTGTGTCACCTGCCAAGCCAGTGGCAAGGCAGGTGGACATCCGAAGGCCCCCTTAATTCCACTACCTGTGGTTGGGGTTCCCTTTGAAAGGATAGGTGTGGACATAGTGGGTCCACTGGAACCTCCCACAGCCTCAGGAAACAAATTTATACTGGTGGTAGTGGATCATGCCAGCAGGTATCCTGAAGCTATTCCCCTTAGGATTACTACAGCTCCTGCAGTAGCCAAGGCCCTCATTGGTGTCTTCACCAGGGTAGGGTTTCCTATGGAGGTGGTGTCAGACAGAGGGTCACACTTCATGTCTGCATACCTCTAGCCCATGTGGAATGAGTGTGGAGTGCAGTACAAGTTTACTACATCCTACCATCCACAAACCAATGGTCTTGTTTAAAGGTTAACAAATCATTGAAACGCATGATCATGGGATTCCCTGAAAAACTCAAAAGGAGATGGGATGTCCTTTTGCCATGCTTGCTTTTCGCCAACATGGAGGTGCCTCAGAAGGGAGTAGGGTTTTCCTCCTTTGAACTTCTATTTGGCCATCCTGTTAGGGGACCACTCTGTCTTGTTAAAGAGGGTTGGGAGAAGCCTCTCCAAGAACCCAAACAAGATATTGTGGACTATGTACTAAGGTCCAAAATGGCAGAGTACATGGAAAAAGCTTCCAAAGATCTTGAGGCCAGCCAGGAACTCCAGAAGCACTGGTATGACCAAAAAGCTGCACTGGTGGAATTCCAACAAGGGCAAAAGGTGTGGGTTTTGGAGCCTGTGGCACCAAGTGCCCTCCAGGACAAATGGAGTGGACCTTACCCCATCTTAGAAAAGAAAAGTGAGGTCACCTACTTGGTTGACCTGGGCACAAACAGGTCACCCAAAAGGGTGAGCCATGTGAACCGCCTCAACTTTTCCATGACAGGCTGACATAACCATGCTGATGGTTACTGATGAGGATTAGAAGACAGAGAGTGAACCTCTCCCTGACCTCCTCTCTTGCAGCCCCAAAGATGGGTCAGTAGATGGAGTGGTCTATTCAGACACCCTCACTGCCCAACAGCAGGCTGACTGTAGGCAAGTCCTACAGCAGTATGCTAAGCTCTTCTCTTTAACCCCTGGTCAGACACACTGGTTGTACCCATGATGTGGACACTAGGAACATTGTACCTGTCAAAAACAAAATCTATCAGCAGTCTGTTCAAGTTAAGGAGAGCATCAAAGCTGAGATCAGCAAGATACTGGAGTTAGGGGTTATTGAACCCTGTGAGAGTCCCTGGGCCAGCCCAATGGTCTTAGTCCCCAGATCTCATCCACAGGGTGGAAAGAGAGAAATTAGGTATTGTGTGGACTATAGAGGTCTCACCTCTGTCACTAAGACAGATGTTCACCCCATACCCAGGGCCGATGAGCTGATAGACAAATTGTGTGCAGCCAAATTCCTTTGTACCTTTGACTTAACTGCAGGGTACTGGCAGATTGGCATGGCCCCAGGAGCTAAAGAAAAAACAACATTCCCAACACATGATGGGCATTATCACTTTACTGTTATGCCCTTTGATTTAAAGAATGCCCCTGCCACCTTCCAAAGGCTTGTGAATCCAGTCCTTGCTGGATTGGAGGCCTTTAGTGCAGCATATCTTGATGATATTGCTGTCTTTTTCTCCACCTGGCAGGATCACCTGATCCACCTGGGGAAGGTTTTACAGGCCCTGCAAACTGTAGACCTAACTATCAAGGCATCCAAATGCCAGATAGGGCAGGACATAGTTGTATACGTGGGCCACCTTGTTGGTGGAGGCCAAGTGCAACCCTTACAGCCCAAGATCCAGGCTCTTCTGGACTGGGAGGCTCCAACAAACCAGACCCAAGTAAGGGCATTCCTTGGCTTGACTGGGTATTACAGGAGGTTTGTGAAGGGATATGGATCCATTGTGACACCCCTCACAGAACTCACCTCCAAGAAAATGCCCAAAAAGATAAACTGGACAGTTAGCTGTCAAAACGCTTTTGTCACCCTGAAAGAGGCAATGTGCTCAGCACCAATTCTCAAAGCTCCAGACTACACCAAGCAGTTCATTGTGCAGACTGATGCCTCTGAGTTAGGGATAGGAGCAGTACTATCCCAGACCAATGATTATGGCCAAAACCAGCATGTTGCTTTTATAAGCTGGAGGTTACTGCAGAGGGATCAGCGTTGGAGTGCCATTGAGAGGGAGTCCTTTGCTGTGGTTTTCTGTGCCTTTGCTGTGGTTTGGTCCCTGAAAAAGTTGAGACCATACTTGTTTGGTACTCACTTCACAGTTCAAACTGACCACAGACCTCTGTTATAAACCTCAGGGAGGCACCTGTGGTTTATAACAGAAACCAAGGAGCACAACATTAATCTGCGAGGGGCAAGGGACTGTGGGATTGTAACCCCGTAAAATCAACTCGACTATCCTTGGCCATCTAAAATTTATAACAATACAGTCACCATCACAGCATTTTCTGCCTTTCCCCACCCCATGTACTCGGTGAGCCATTAGGATTTCATTATAGAGAACATTTGTATTACTGACGAGTTTCCCCAGCCAGTGAGCTGTTTTGTTACTGAACTAAATCCAGCTCTCACACTGTGAATAATTAGGAGGAATCACATTGGCCAGCACTATGACATAGTAGGTAGGGAGGGGGAATTTGGAGGGGGCGATCCAGCAGGCAGGGGTTAAAAGTCAATCGTCTCCCACTTCCCCAAGGTTTGTCTGTGCCAATGTCGTTCTTTTGTCCCTCACATTATTGGCCCACTTGCATCCACAGTTCTTGTTGAGGGCAAAGTCATTATTTGTCAAATTCAGGACAATTTTCCTTGTTGAGTGTTCTTTTCCCGCAGGGAGTGCAACATCTACACAGCCATCAATAATGGTGTTAAACTGTTTGATAGATTCCAGACAGGAGGCTGCTGATAGTTTCACTGTCTTTACCCTACTAGTCAGTTATCCAATGTCACTTTCAGCTGCCCTTCAAATTCCAAAATTAGGGCTCTCATATGTTTAATAGTAGTGTTAGAAAATGGGTTTCTGGTTGGCAGAGGTATGCACCCTGTCCAAGCAGAAGCCACAATCCTATCAGGGTAAGTTAGATACACACCCTAAATTAACCTATGCTCACCCTCTGGCAGCTTGGCACGGAGCACTCAGACTTAACTTAAGAGGCAATAAGTAAAGTATTTGTGCAACACTTCAAACAGTAACACAGTGAAAACATCACAAAAAGACTCCACACCAGGTTAGAAAAATAGAATATATTTTTATGAACACAACAAGACCAAAACAACAAAAATCCAATAAGTATAACCCAAGTTATGAATTTTTAAAGAATACATGAAAATATAGTGCTTAAGAGCTTAAAGCGCCAACTGGGGACATTGGTTCGCGCTTGACCGGGGTAAATCGAAAAGTTCATGCCGACCACAATGAAGCGCAGGTCAGATACAGGGACGAGTATTGGCCCTCTGAAAAGTATCTGGGATTCGTCGTCAACGGAGTCGACATGCGAGAAGCAAAGGGGTGATGCATCGTCGTCAAACCACTGGATCGAAAGCGATGCCTCGTCGTCAAGCGACGCATATCGGAGAAGTGCCGTCTTCGAGCCGCAGGATGTAGGCGATGTGTTGAGAACTGGAAGCGATGTGCCATGCTGTCGCCAATGCGAGGTCCGCGATCTGTGCAGCAGCTGCGATGCATAGGCATAGAGGGAGATGCACCGATTCCGATCAGTGCAACATCGTCCATGCATAGATTCTGGCAGAAGCAGCACTTTATACCCACTTCCAAGGGGGCCCAGAACTGGATTGATTCCACTTGGCAGCGCAAGATGTGCAGCAAGCAAGTCCAGGTGCTGTAACAGGTTGATGAGAAGTCTTCGATATCCTTGAGACTTAGTACAGTGGGCAAGCCAGCATGCCCTTGGATTTACTGTAGGTTTAAGTTAGATGGGTCCAGTCCTTCCTCAGCAGAGCAGAGTGTAGCAGGCAGCAGGGCAGCACAGCAGAAAAGCAGGTTATTCCAGGGCAGGAGAGTGGCAGTCCTTTTAGCAGCACAGCAGTCCTTCCTCCTGGCAGGGTTCTTTACAAGTCCAGTAGTGTACTGATTTGGTGGAGTCAGAGACCTAGTACTTATAGCCAGTGGTGCCTTTGCAGTGGCGGTGACTTCAAAGAGGGGCTTTGAAGTGCACAGAGGTTCTCCCTCTCAGCTCTGGTTCCAGGCTCATTCAAGGGGGGTATTAGACCTGGCATCATTGACGTGGGTTTCCCCTGTATTCTGTGCCTTAACCTCCTGTGTTTTTGCTGGGTGTTGGACTCCATTTTGCTGGTCTGGATGCTTTGGGCACTTTGCCACTGCTGTTCAGTGCCAAAGTGAATGAATGAAGTCATTTATAGAGCACAACTTTCACTCCGAGGAGCATCTTGGCGCTAGGAGCAGGTGGATAGAGGTATGAAGGAGAGTAGGCTCAGTCAGGAAAACATTAAATAAGTGATAGTACCAGATTATCTGGGGCTGCAAAAATCCAGAAATCCAGAAATTTCCTGAACATGGGTTCCGACTGCATAAGTCTCAAATGGGTGGGCAGGCTATTCCAAGCTTTTGTTCCCAGGACTGCCATTGACTTTCCTCCTCTGGACGTCAGGTGAAAGCGGGGAGGTGCTAGGACATTTTCAGAGGAGGATCTCAGAGGACATTGGGTAACATAAGATTTGATTCTCGTCCTGATGTATTTAGGTCCAGTTGACCTGACTGTTCTAAAGGTGATTACTAGGATCTTTAGGAGGATCCTTTTGTGTATGGGCAGCCAATGGAGGGTTTTGAGTGCTTCTGAGGCAGAGGACCCCCTTGGTAGTTTCAATACCAGTCGAGCCGCTGCATTTTGGACTATCTGTAGATTTTTCAGAGCTGTTTTCTTTGCTCCTGCGTATAGGCTGTTACAGTAGTCCAGCCGAGACAGGATTAAGGCCACTGCGACTGTCTTACGAGCAGTAGCTGGAAGTAGATCAAAAAATATTTTTAGGGTTTTTATCATGTGGAAGCAGGTGCCGGCCACCGAGAGTGCTTGCTGGTGGAAGGACAGCGTACTATCAAATCTAATCCCCAGGTTCTTTACAGTATCCACTGTATTAGGAGGAGGTGCCGCATCAGTCGGCCACCACTGTTTGGGCATGAAGACATTGGATTTCCCAAGCAGCATAATCTCTGTTTTCTGGCTATTGCATTTGAGATGGTTAGAATTCATCCAGTCAAAGACAGCGGAGAGGCAGCGCTGAAAGTTTTCCTCTGCCGCTGTGGAATCTTTATCTAGAGTTAGGATAAGCTGAGTGTCATCAGCATAGGAGACAGACTCGATGTCAAAAGATGCCACCAAGTTAAGTAGAGGTACCATATATATATTAAAAAGTGTTGGGCTCAGGGCGGAGCCCTGGGGAACTCCAGAGAGCAACAGTTTTTCTGTCGATTGGTAGTTGCCGAGGGTTACTATTTGTCTCCTGTTCTCCAGAAATGATAATAGCCAGGCCAACGCTTTGTGTGAAATGCCGCTTTTATTTAATTGTTCTCCCAAGATGTCGTGGGAGACCGCGTCGAAAGCGGCCGATAGATCCAACAGGATCAGCACTGCATTTTTGCCTTGATCTAGGGCAAATTTTAGTGTTTCCGTAGTATGTACCAGTGCCGACTCTGTTGAGTGTCCAGACCTAAACCCCAATTGCCTGGGGTGTAAGATGTTGGCTTCTAGCAGAAAGTCATTTAGCTGTATATTTACTAACTTCTCTGTTATTTTACTTAGACATGGTAGCAGGGAGATGGGTCTGAGATTAGAGAGGGTAGTTGGGTCCGGTAGTTGTTTTTTTTTAAGGGGCTTGACTGAGGCGATTTTCCGCTTATCGGGTACTGTTGCTTGCCTAAGAGAGGAGTTTATTATTTGATTGATAATTGGGTTTAAGGTGTCAATGAGTGCATGTAAAAAATTTTGGGGGCAGGGATCAAGAGGGGAACCTGATTTGCATGAGAGGATATCTTGTCTGGACTGTTCGAGGTTAATCTCCTTGAAACAGTTAAGCTTCAGTCTGTTTTCCAGATCAGTTCTTTCTGCAGGCAAAGTGTTGGTTGACTTAAAGTCTTTTTTAGGTCTTTTACTTTTTTTATCAAAGTAATCAGTGATCTGGTCACATCATTTTTGTGACGGAGGAATTTTGTGCTCGAGCATCTTAGGGTGGGTAAAGGATTTTACAATTTTAAAGATCGTTTTCTGATCAGTTGCTGCCTGGTTGATGAGATTGGTGTAATGGGCCTTCTTTTCTGATTTGATTTGTTGATGATAGTTTTTGAGAGCTGCTCTGAAGGTAGTGAGCTCTTCAGATTTATAGCTTAACCTCCATTTACGTTTAAGTTTTCTACATTGGCCTTGTAGTTCTTTTAGCTGGGAGTTGTACCAGGGAGCAGAGGTTTTGCCGGCAGAAATTCTACTAGGTAGGGCTGGAGGCGCTAGAATGTTAGCAAGTGAGGCCATCCAGTCATTAAAGATGTCAGTGTCTAGTGAAGGGTTCCCTGTCAGAGTGGGTTTACCTAATTCTGCCATTGCATGCAGCTTAGTACTGGTCAGCATTTTATTCCATTTTCGTCTGGTTGTGTTGCAGGTTTGACCGGAGTCTTTTACCGGTTGTGTAATGGTACAGCTAATCCTGAAAGGGATGAACTTGTGGTTAGACCAAGTTATAGTGACCGGAGGGTCTACTGTGAGGCTGATGGAATTTGTGCATATTCCATCCAGGGTATGCCCTGCACAGTGTGTGGGACCAGCAATCTGCTGATTAAGACCCAGAGTTTCTATAATGTCTCCGAAATTTTTTGCAGTTGGGGTATCTGCCGATTCCAAATATAGGTTAAAATCTCCCAGTATAGTAAAGTTAGAGTACCTGACTACCAGGGTACTAAAACTTTCTCCCAGGGTATCTAGAAACTTAAGACTGGTCCCTGGCGGCCGATAGATCAGGGCTACTGCGAATGACGCCGAGCTGTCTAGTTGGAAACAGAAGCCCAAACTTTCTGCCCCTTTTAGCTCTATGATGTCAAATGTGGAGCATGTCAGTGTGTTCCTGTAGATTATTGCTAGGCCTCCCCCTCTTTGTATAGGTCTATCTCTTCTGGATATAGTATATCCTGGGGGGAGGGCTTGTACAATATCGGGGTTGGACAAGTCTTTTAGCCATGTTTCTGTGATAGAGAGGCCGTCAAATCTAAGACTTAGGATTGTGTCATATATATGTAAGGCGTTTTTGCCTAGTGATCTGACATTAACCAGGCCGCAACGTAGTTGCTTGGGGTTAGGGTCAGTTATAGGATCTAATTTAGGGGCGTAGTCGGGGAAGGTACTAGGTTCATGTCTGAGTTCGTATCTACACCCTAGAAACATTGCTGAGCCAATTATTTTGTCTAATTGTAGGTGGATATGACACTCACTTGTGTATTAAGAGCCAAAATTTCATCTCTCGAGTAGTGATAGTCTGGGTTAGAACAGGCAGCATTTCTGGCCCTGGCCGCGTTCGGGACACGGGCGCAGACGGGCTTGCCTTTGGCGTGCTAGCGGCGCACCCGCTGCGCGTCCGGCTCAGCATGTGATTTTTATTGCTGGCCGGATGCAATCCCTGACCTCCGCCCCTCCCACCGGAAGTGCCCAAGGCAGGGGGAGTGTCCGGAGCTCCTCCGCAGCAAACGGCAAAGCCGCGGCGGAACGGGGGCATCAAACGGAAAAGAACAACCAAGAAGAGCAAAAGGCAGCAAAGCGGCTAAACGTAAGTTAAAAGCGTTAAAATCAATTATACCATGAGACTGTTTTTAAAAAAAACTAAGAGCTTTGTGCAAGAGTTAAAATGCTAAAACAGCAAAACAGTGCAGGAGGCTAACGGGGTTATGAGCACTGAGAGGCTATCTCCACCACACTCACCCGTGCAAGTGCTCCCTTTGTAAATTATTGTCATGGATTGGTGTTTCCATGATTGGCATATTTGATTTACTAGTCAGTCCCTAGTACAGTGCATTATGTGTGCCCAGGGCCTGTAAATCAAATGCTGCTAGTGGGCCTGCAGCACTGATTGTGCCACCCACATAAGCAGCCTGTAAATGTGACTCAGATCTGCCATTGCAGAGCCTGTGGGCAGTCTAGGGCTGCCATGTCAACTTGGCAAGTGCACCCACTTGCCAGGCCCTAACCTTCCCTTTTCTTACATGTTAGTCACCCCTAAGGTAGGCCCAAGGTACCCCTGTGGGCAGGGTGCAGTGTATGTGAAAGGTAGGACATGCCCTGATGTGTGTGGCATGTCCTGATAGTGAAATACTGCCAATTTAGTTTTTCACTATTGTAAGGCTATCTGTTCCCATAGGATTGAATGGGGAGTTTGCTTATAACATCTTATAATCCTAACTACCCCTGGGAACAAGGTAGGACAATAAAGTTTAGTATGCCTGAACTCAGAATGTTAAAATGCATCTTTTAGTGAGGGTGATCTTTACATTCTGTGTTTGAAAATACCCCTTTTAGAAAGTAGGTATTTTCTTGCTTAGCCATCCAGTGTGCCTCTGCTGGGATGTGGATTGACTGTCTGGGTTTGGAGTGTCAGGGGCTGGGGCTGGGGAGGTGCAGTGGCTCCAGAGAGTCTGATGAGTCAGGGCTGGGCTGAATAGAGTAGGGGGAGGAGATTTCCTTTCACCTGAATGGGCCTGGTCTGCCTTCCACAATGCTGTCTCCACCTCCTGCCAGGAAGCTGCACCACAGAGGACAGAACTGGTTTTGACTGAGCACAGGGCTTCTCTGCCACAAGAGAACAAAGGATTTTGTAGTATAAATATTGGGGCCCAGACCCCAGAACTTTAGATCACTTCTGGGAATCAAGAGGAACCTTTGCCAAGGAGAAGAGCTGGAGAATCTGAGGAGGAATACTGCCTCATTGCTGTTTTGCTGTCTGGGGTTGGCCTGCAGTGACTACTTGCTGCCAAGGAAAGGAGAAGGACTTTGCCGTTTGCTGTGTCCCCTGCTTGAGAAGGATCTCCAAGGGCTTGAAATAGAGCTTGCCTCCTGTTCTGAAGTCTCAGGGACACAAAGACTTCATTTCCTCTGTTTTTCTGCATCTGGAACTGCTGTTTCAGCTGCCACAGAAGGAAATTGCAACACCGATGCCGGTGATCGACGCCGTAACCTGCACCGAAGCCGTGGGCACAGCTCGTGAAGAGCACAACGCACCGCCCCGACTTGCACCATAGGCCCGACGCCTACTGACGCCGTACCGCATAGAGTCCGAAGCCGTCACTGAGGCCGCTGCCTGCACCAGAGCTGAGGACACCTCTTGTGACGTTCACGACGTACCGTACCAACTCGCACCGCAGCCCAGACTTCACCGGCGCCGGTGCTTCATCAACACGGAGGCGCCTCGCCGCCTCTGTGACGTCACTTCCCCGACACAGTAAGGAACTGACGTCTCACCTCCCCTGCATTGCAGTAAGGAACCGAGGCGTCACCTCCCCTGGGGTCGTAAGGAACCGATGTCGTCCGGCGCCAACGAAGCATCACCTCCCCGATGCCATGCACTGTCTTTGCTTTCATCGTTTCTAAGGTACTGTTCTTTGGGGGTCTGCTTGACTCTGCGCCTGACGCTGCGCACTTCACGGTCGGCACCGTACTTTGGGATTTTCATCTGTCACGACATCGTAATAACTCCAGGTGGAGTTATTTGTTGCTACAAACTTTATTTGAGTGAAAAACCTATTTTTAAGGATATCTTGATAACCATATTGTGGATTTTTTGTCGTTTTGGTCTTGTTTGGTTTAGATAAAGATTGCTTATTTTTTCTAAACTGGTGTGGTGTCCATTTGTAGTGTTTTTACTGTATTACTGTATGTGTCCACAAATGCTTTACACAATGCCTGTGAGATAAGCCTGTCTGCTCGTGCCAAGCTACCAAGGGGGAGAGCAGGGTTTATTTTAGAAGTGTATCCCCCTTACCCTGACTAGGAAGAAGGGCCCCTACTTGGACAAAGGTGCCTACCTCTGCCAACTAGAGACCCCCATTTCTAACCGGGGGATATGCAGCCATTGTTTGAGGACAGGAGTCAAAAGGTCCAGCTGTCACCCACCCCAGATGTGTATTGGAGACAGGCTGCAGGCACACAGGACTAAGAGCAGCAAAATGTTTTCTAAAAGTGGCATTTTTTAAAGGGTAATGATAAATTCTACTTTACCAGTAAAGAGGATTTATCATTCCAGTGATATGAAACATGAAAGATCTACTCCTTCTCAATCAGTAATTGCAGCTTATTAAGTGTAATAAGGTCTCCCCATTGTTAACCTATAAGAGGGGTAGGCCTCGCAGTAGTGAAAAACTAATTTGGGTGTTTTTACTACCAGGACTTGCAAAACTGAAAAGTACATGTCATACCTTTTGATTACACAGCACCCTGCCCTATGGGCTACCTAGGTCCTACCTTAGGGGTGACATATGTAATAAAAGGAGAGTTTAAGGCTTGGCAAAGGGTTTTAAATGCCAAGTCTACATGGCAGTGTAACTGCACTCACAGGCTCTGCAATGACAGTCCTGGGACGTTTAAGGGCTACTTAAGTGGGTGGCACAGTCAGTTCTCTAGGCCCACTCGTAGCATTTAATTTATAGGCACTGGGCACATGTAGTGCACTTTATTAGAGACTTATAAGTAAATTAAATATGTCAATTAAGCGTGAGTCAATGTTACCATCTTTAGAGGAGAGAGCACATGCACTTTAGCAGTGGTTTACAGTGGTAAAGTGCTCAGAGTCCTAAAACGAACACAACGAGGTCAGAAAAAGAGGAAAAGGAAGGGGAAAAGTTTGTGGTGACCCTTCAGAGAGGGCCATTTTCCAACAAATAACATCCTGCAGTGCCATAAAGCTGCACTCGGGTGGTCTTTCCCCATTACATCTGTAAGGATCATGTCAGATTGTTTAATAGCTGATGGGTTTGCATACCTGGGACCCTGTTGCCTTTCTTCTTTTTCTTGGCTGGCAGTAAATTGTCCTTTAAGGGAGGAGAAGAAGGAGGCGAAGGTTCAATTAATTGAGAGTCCGTAGAAACACAAGTATTCCCTGCAGGTCTTCTTTTTGCCCCTTGAAGGTGATTGACAAACTATTTCCTCAGTACATGATATGCTAGCACAATCTATGGACTTTGCTGTTTGGGTTGAGGCTTCAATTCTTGCCTCAGCTGTGCTTATTTCTTTGTTAATTACGCCTACTGCACTTGAGAGGAAATTTGCCAAAGTGTTACTCTGGGTGCATGTTTTACCATTAGTCTGTGGTGTTGTTTCCCTCTTACACATTACTTGACTTTTAGGAAAGTAGAGTGATGATAGTCAACGAGATCTAGAGTTCAAGGGTCAATAGGGTTGGTTCCAGGCGCAGATGGGCCTGCTATTGACTGCATGGGAATAATGACGCTTTAGTAGTGCTGCAGCAAGCAGGGAGGAAGGGCCCACTGCCTCCACCCCCTCACTCCAGGTGAAACATGGTTATCCAGGCACTGTGGGAGAGGTAGTCTCCTTCTCGGAATGGCGCTAGCATCCCGCACTGTGTGAGGGTGATGGCGCTTTAGTAGAGCTGCTGGGAGAAGGGGGCCACCACCTCTGTCCCCTTCAGTCCATGTGAAACAGGTCTTTCCAAGCACTCTGAGACCCTGTTGCAGTCATTCCTGTGGCAAATGGAATAGCCAGAATATTACTAACCAAACGTTGCAAGTCCCCATTTGATGGAGATTTGGGGATGGCAGATCTTATCCCTTACTATCAGGCAGCGCACCTCATTGTAATTTTTAATTGGCTCTAACGGTCAGACTTAGACCCTACCCACGTGATTGAACAATGTGCTTTGGGGAATAAATCTCTGCTACACTTACTATATGAAGTGCCTCTCTTGAGCTGGATTCCCCTCCGCCTAGATAGAGTTCAAGCATTAGAAAGGCACACTGGCAAACTTGAAGTGGCACAGGAAGCTGCCTCTGAAGAGCCTGCTGTGGGTTAGAACCCAGCTATCTAAGATATCCGCTTTTTCAGGGTTCAAAGGGTGTGATAGGTTGGGGATATTGACATGCTGGCTGAAGTGATCTGAAACAGCACAACATCTTTAAATGAACTCAACAAGGCCTCTTTGAAACCCAGTTTTACTGCTACTTCTAGCTAAGGCATGCACTCTCTCCCCACCTTGCTGAAGTAGATGAACTACTGGAGTCTAACCCACTAGAAGCAAAAATTGAACTCTTTGGTACTTTATGGGGGCCAGAAGATATCTAAGATATACCGGTCATTGATCATTCATACCCACCCATACCTGTCACATCCTCAGGCAAATCTATGTGGTTACCCTAGAAATCCTTGAAGATACAGAGTAGTGAGAGGCACTCATGGAGCAGAGGGAAATTACTATCTCCACAGGTTCCATCTAATACAGTTCAAATACCTTGTCCAAGTGTACTTCACCAGGTGAATATTATGGTGTATGACCAGGGACTCCTCTTCAATATGCATTCATTGTAGTTTAGGTGCAGAAGACTTCTACCGTACAGTATGGGACTGCGGTATCATTAAAGCCTTTGTGAAGAGATTAGACGTACATTGGTAAAGGTGCCTGACAGACATATTCCAATCACCCACAGATGGCACAATTTCATATTTTAGAAAACTTGAGCCTCACTAGATACGAGGGAGCATTCATGGGTCTGGAGATTGCCCGGGTAAAGCGAGACATAGCACAGACCTGGAGGCAACCAGAAGACCCAAACACTAGCAAAGTGAAAACTACCATGGACAACTACAGACTATTTCAACCAACCATATATGTAGCCAGATGATGCCCCCAAAAGCACAATAAAATATGGGGAGGCTGGACACAATATTGCGGCCCCACCTGAAAGGGACAGACTTATAAACACTTTGGACACCTGACGATACAAGAGTTAATAAAGGTCTGTAACCTACCTACATCATTTGTAGACTGTAACGTTTTATGTTTTCTAAAATTGCCAATGAATTTTTTAATTAAATAGAATAAACCAATGAGTTCTTGAGCTACTACCTTTTTAATTAATAAATTAGTAAGTAAATAGACATGCGCATGCACACTATAAAACCTTTATGCAAAATATATTTTTAGATGCATGTGAAATCTCATGGATATATGTTTCCAGGGTCATTCTCTTAATTTCAGGAGAAATTGTTTTATATACCTTTACAATCTAAAATTGTGGTTGCATTTTCATTAATTTTCCTTTATTTTTAGAATGCATTTTGGTTTGGCTTGGGAGGTGCAACAATATTTTTAATTCCTGCCATCATTTTCGCTGTAAAACTGGCCAAATTCTACCGCAGAATGGACACAGAAGACGTGTATGACGAGTAAGTATCCTATAGAAAGACAATAACTCAAGCCTAAAAAGTCACTTTAACAAAATAATTTCTACTTGAAAACCAAGCACGTTTCCCCTAAGAAACTGTATTGGTTTTGAGGTGATGTGAAACAGTTGACAGGACAGTGCTGGATATGCTAATGGATCACAAACAAAACATTCACTTTTCTCAATAGCTCCTCAATAGAACATTTTATATATTGCATGTGTCTTTTGCATTAAATATTGATTTATCCTTTTACCCGATATGATGGTAAAGTTGTGTGACTTAAAACACCCACTGGCTTGCTCCCTAACATAGTGTAGTGTCTGTAATGCTAGGTTAATCAGTTCCTAGGAAGATGAAAGCAAACACTCACAAACTACAATAAGTGTCCCAGCGGTGCAACAGGCTTTCTGCACCCCTGGTGCACTTTGGTATTATAGATGGGACCACAGACTCTTACACAGCCTCTTCTGTAATACAGATTGAGCCGGTGCTAAATGTGCATCAGCGTGATTTCAGTGGGATTTTATTTCCCTGGAGACTTTGCCCCAGAACCCGCGCTGTATGTAAAACATGGGTACAGAGCAGGGCCGGACTGGCCGTGGCGGGCACCGGGCGTTTACCCGGTGGGACGCCAGGTTGGGGGCCGGTTTTGGGCCCCTGGGGGCCGGTTTTGTTACCGGGGGCCCGCAATTTCGGCCCCTTGTAACAAAATCGGCCGAAACCGGCCCTAACAAACAGCTCGACCCTCCCCCCCAGGGGGGCCGGCCGAGCTGTTTGCCAGGGCCGGTTTCGGTTCCCAGTCCGGCCCTGGTACAGAGGCAAAGCAGCTGTCTGGGGGAGCACTGATTGTTAGCCTTATTGAGGTTGTGCACTAACAGCCACACCTGAGAGCACCTCTTGAGAGGGGGAAAAGGGGTCCAATGGACCATTAAGACACCTATCTGCAGGCGGATGCAGTCACTCACTGCACCCGTCTGCAGGGCGATCTCTCTTTCCCTCTCAAATGCACGCTGCATTGCTCCCTGCAGAGTGAAAGACAGACGGGCGGCTTTAATCTGCCTGCCCGTCATGCAGTAATGTGCTGTTGCCAGGGCAGGCCCGTGTTTGTACCTACACTGAGAACAGTGCTTTTGTGATACAGTGCAGTGTCCCACTCTGCCCTTAGCGCATAGACTTAAGTGTGTGCCACCGTTAAACCTGGTTCAGAGCGTTATCTATACAATACAGCCCCTGGAATAAATGGAACAGTATCGTGTAAGGAACTACCAAAAACCACAATGAGAGTGTAATTGTTGCGCGTTGACATTCTCTTTTACACTGGTGCTTCATTAGACAGTTTTGTTACATTGATCTATTCTGTGTTGACTTATTCACTTTTGGCTTGTGTTTTTTTGAGCCTGTTTTTAATCTAATTTCTAATTTCTCACTTACAGTTCCTCCGTCTCGGGAACCTGGCATTTTACTATATGATAACTATTTTTACTATATTTTGTTGGTCTATGTTTTGACTTTCATTACCATTTTTATTTATGAATTTGCACATCGCACTCTCAGTGTTTGCCATTTCACATGCCATTGTGTGGTTAAATCCTTTCTTTGGGACCCAGATTTATGAAATACATTTTAGAAATGCCATGTGTATGAACATCGAAATAGACATCATGACATGCAAGCTTTGTTCCTGTAGCACTAAGTATTTTAAATTAACCATTTCCTTTTTTTGTATTTTGTAGTGTTGAAATTGTACCCATGAAAAAGTAAGATTTTTTTTACTGTAATTTATAGACTTTCATATGGCTTGGGTATTGGGGTTTATAAATTATTTTTTAAAATATAGAAGCAGTTCCTTTCGTTTCTCTACATTTGTTTTTGCAATTTTTTCTCTCAAATACATTTTCTCATCTTGAAAATAACAAAGAATTAAATAGACATTCTTGCTAAACATTATTACCGCTACTAAACTTAGAGGTTATTTTTATTAATAAGTGGTTCGGCATACCCGTAGCTATAGAAAATATTCTATTTGGGCTTCATCTGCATTAGGATTGGGTCAAATTCCACCATATCAAATAATAAACATATTTACAAAACTGCAAGCCCTTCAGTAAGGCTCATTTGGGTATACAGTCCATATTCTGTGAAACCAATCTTACATATTAGTGACAAAGTGTTGACTATATAATTGCTTCCCTTTACCCCTATGCTTACAATATTGCCACAGTGATAAATGGTAAGAGGAAAAGGCAGGCTAGTAGGCTAATTCTGGCTGGTTTATGTCAAGAATTATCTAAAAATGTCAAATATTATTACAGAATATTTCTCACTCATTCCCTTCACGTGTTACTTCCCTTCTCATTCCCTTCAGAGAAGATATGCAGGGTCATATGAAACCCTTTAATAGTGCTAGTAAGCAGTTCAAAGTAAGTTTCCCATCATTTGTTCAGTCGTGCAAACCATTTTCTGAGTAAGGTGATTTGTGTGGCAGTGGTTCCTGTGCCAGTGTTAGTGCTGGCACAAAAAGCACCGGTGCCAAAATTACAATGCATACTGAACCCTATTACAAAGTGAGGTGGACAGAATGGAACGGGCAAAATTTGTGCCATATAGTGCCAAATGAAGTTGGTATGGTTTGCTCAAACACCTTCATTTGTATCTGTGTCTAAATCTGAAAAAACTGTGTTCACTATTGGAAACACTTGTCAATTCGATGTAGGCAATATTGTACACATGTGCAGGTTTCCCAAATATGGTTGATTATCTCCAAAGCCAATTGAGCAAGTCTACAGTAAGTAATCATGCTTAAAATTTAGATAGCGTAGGATGAAGAATCATGTGTTACACAATGCTGTGTACAATTTCCTGGATCAACTCTATTATGTCAAGGTTCTGAGGAACAGAAAAAGCTTAATTTCCATTGCAGCACTGTTTGGCAGCTATGTTTGTGGTATCACACACAACAGTTAACATACCGCCTAACAAAATCTATATGTACATATATCAATTTCTTCTCCAGCTACTAGCTTTAAAACTTCCTGGAGAACTATGATCAGTTCTTTTGCATTTTTAGCTTTAGTATTTGACACAAGGTTGTTTGTTCCACTTGCCATTATTCTACACATTTTTGTGGAGTTTTTTGGTTTGTTGAAATTGCTAATTCCTACCATATTTTGAGCCCTTTTTTATTCTTCTGGTGAGTTAGACCCTTATAGCCTTTTCTGTATTTCAAATGCTTGCAAATCGTACCCTAACATTCAGTGCATATTACTTGGTTATTTTTCCATAGTCTTCTTGTGCCACAGAATCATTTTCTATTATTGCCCAGATTTACATGTCATCACTTTTGTGCTCTATACCCTTTTCATCAGGTCATTAATGTCTGCGCCTCCCAATGTGAGAGGGAACCATATTAAATATTCCTGACTGGCCACTGTGTACTTCTTGTGTTCTGTTTTGATCTTCTCAGGCAGTGTTAAAATAGCACCGATATGGTTATGATCACATTATACAATCTAAATTCATTTTCCTTAGTTGAAAATTTGTTCCCCGTTTGGTATTATCTGTATAGAACTGAATATTGATGTTGTATTACAATAATGTACATATAACTTCATGGTGGATGAGGCTCAGCTTTTTTCAGTACCACAATATTGCACATTTATAGCGTATGTCTGTGTGCCTTTGATCTTCATTTCCTTTTGCCTTATAAACATGATGAAGGATGAGAATGTCGTCATATCTTCTCAGTATTAGATAATCTGTGCCATCTCTTTTTCATTTCCTCATTGCAACATTTATTACTCCCTCTGAAGTCACGGAGAAATTGTACGTTTCTGGCAGTAGGATGCCCCTAAAACCATACGTCACTTCAAGTAGGTCTTGGCATATTGGAAGCACATACTGAATGTCCTGAGAGATGTTTCACCATCTATGATCACATTTGACTTTTCGATAGCTGTTAACCTACATTCAGGATATTTCATTCTTAGGTATCCTTCAATTCTCCAATTCACACGAAGCCCCCATGAATGACTCTGCTCTGTCTTCTTTCTTTTCTGTACTGCATGTGAATTATGTCAGTACAGAATTCTTGAATATTTGTTCAGAACGTAACTTTCACTATCTTCCAGGGAATTAGATGGATTTTAATTCCTAATTCAGGTTTTCAGGCAGTTTCATTTGGGAATTTCATTTGATTTGTTTATTTTTGCCTGTCTGATGATTCAATAGATCACCTTTTGAAATCCTCTGTCTTTTATATACTATTTTAGACAGCCACTCAATGTGTAGTCAAGATCTGTTCTGCGCCTGGCATACTGAATATGCAGTTGCTTTTCGGCTATATCTTTGGCTTTTGCCCATGATTTTTGTAGATTTACTCATAGTTTGGATTCTCAAAAACAAGTTAGAAACCTTATGGAGTACTCATTTATTGTTCTGTGCAGTTGCTCATATTTATGTTCCAGGTTTATTTCAACTTTTAAAATATATTTCTATGCACAAAATTACCTTTTCTTACACTTAGATCTCAGAAACATAAACAGAGTGTTTTAAAACTCCTTTCCTAAATGTTATCCATTAATAAAATCATGCTTGCATCATGAGTTTTTGTAGATCACACGCTTTTCACTATCCTGTCTTCTAGTATTGAGTTCTTTCGGGAATCACTCATGATCACACAGCCTAAACACACAATACATCAGCATGCAGACTCCTCCTTAGGTTATTTCTGTCACCATGTTAATATATATATGTACCTGTTAGCTGAGAGTCTGAGACTTTTAGACTACAAAGGGCACTATACATAGTCTAATAGTGAGTGTGTGTTTATTTTTGAAGAATTACTCCCAGGCTGGTAAAATTGAATTATTCATTGTAATACATTATTATAAATGTCCAAATGTAATTCGTTCCCAAATGCACCCATCGAATGCATGGCATTGAGTAACAAGTGGTATAGTTGTGGTCATATTTATTTTCAAGATGAGAAACACAAGCCACACTCCTTTAGTGCAGGAAGTAGATCTGATTAGGTAATAACTATATATAGAAATTAATTATAAAGTCATCTGCTTGAATATTGGGCCATAATTTGTCACATACTACAGAGAATATATGCATGATATTTCTTTACATTTCTTATTCTCATTTATTTGCGCACGTAGTCACAAATCCATCTGTTTTTTGTAATTACAGTTGTTTTTTATGTGACATCGCTTGTCAATACGTGCTGTATTTATTTTTACATGTAATTATTTTTTTACAGTATGGAAAATGGTAATAATAGTTATCATAATGAGCATTTATATGGTATTCACAATCCTGTTATGACAAGGTAAAGGAACAGTTAAGCCTGCATGCCCTGGTATACATATCAGTAGTGATCGATTAGCTCAATAATTATCTCATTTTTCTGCATGCCGAATTCTCAATCATTCTTCATTTTGCCCTTCAGCATTGCATGGCATCTCTATTATTTATTTATCTAACTTCATAATACATATAGCAGTACAATAAACTTTCAACTAACTGAAGGTCTTTTCCTTTATGATTTAAAGATTTCAAGTCCACTAGCAGAATCATTTGTTTAAGAATGAAAAGTGCACGTGCATGTTAATAATTCTTGTATTTTTGTAGAAACTTACAATTCTGCAACATTGAATCTTCATAGAAAGACATTTTCAAAGTTAGAATCATTCTGTTCAAATGTATAATGCAAACAGACTTTAAAGGCATTTCTCTCAGAGATAATAAGATCTTCGTTCCAGGAATCCACCATCGTGTATAATATTGGGGTAGGGTGGCACCTCACTCCATGTCATTGCTCAAACCAGGTGACCTGTCCTGGCCTTTTCAGTAACAAATTATTGCTATTGGGTTTAGTTATATTAGTGGAATCAAACTAAGGTTTAAAAAAAAAAAAAAGCTTATAACACCCAAAATGTATTTGGCTGTCACACAAAAGCCTTGGAATAGTAAGCATGGTTTGTTGATCTGGAGTGGAGTGGCCACCCTCATCCCAGCACCTGATTCAAGTTTTGTAAATTTTATCACATTTTCTATACGGAAAAGACCAGAAGTACCCTAAAGCATCAACTAAACTCCACACGAGGAGAAGTAATGGCACCTTTCATGTCCAGACTTGCCAAGACAGGGTGTGTGTAACGTCAAGGAATGTGTAGGTCCCCAATGCAAAGTTTCATACTATTTGGTGTTTTTTGAAGCAGCATTGCCTGTTATTTTTCTTGAACTTTTGTGGTTAATGAACTGCTATGTCTACCCGCAAAGCATGTTAATCATGAATCTGCCTTTAAGTCCTCTGGGATGGTTAGAACTAAGATATACTAGTTGCATGTACAGCTTAATCCCAAAACCGAAGAAGCACTAAGAGAAAAATGTACATCTGATAATTCTTCTGTTCCCAATTCAAAGAAAAATACGATTTCTGTGTAACTAGTACTTAAAGCTTAAACTTTGAAGTGGTAAAGCCTAAATGTTTCTTTCCTAACCAGAGAAAAGAGCTTCTGTTAGGGGTTGATTTCCACGACTATGCCTGGGCTGTACAAAATGACTTCTCTTTATAAGTATTTATTATATAGATGGGCTGCCCAGCAACTAGTAGCTAAACGTAAAATGTTAGGAAAAGGTTTACTACCTGAGCAGTGATTGGTCTCATTAATTTACAGAGTTGCTTCTTTAGCTATAAATGTAAAAGTTACAGCCATTTCAGATCAGAATCTCCCACCTTCTCTCCCTCAATTTAGGAAAGAGTTGTCTTTCTGTCATGCTGGATAACTTCTCATCATGGATAGTGCTAGCCCCACTGCACAAGCCAGCAATGCAAGCCTTCCTGGTGATTGAAGCATTGTCAGAGGATTTGCGATCTAGATATTGAGTGGCCGCTGTCCCACATTATTTACTTCAAACAATCACACTTATTACATAAACCATTGCTGTGATGAATGCATCTGCGCAACATAGCTTATTTCGCAGGCTCCTTCATCTCAGTTAAGCGATTCATGTTTCTGATTTACACCTGTTGACTAGGGATGGTATTATGAAGAATCTACAAACATGCAAGATGCTGGATCTACAGTATTCATCCTTACACTTGTAGAGTAGTCCCTGGAGACTTACTTGAATACAGTCCTCTCGTTTATCTTGCCTTTCCTCTACACTCATCTATAAAAAGTGTAGAGATCCTTCTGTATGTCTAAAAAGTGCAAACTATGTTTTCAAAGTTACCTGGCCCAAAGTATTTTACAAACTAGCAAGCATTATGGCATCATTCAACTGAACTGGGAGGGGAAATCTTTCATGCCACTTAATGAAGCTAGCTGTTAGTAACCTGAAATATTTGGAGCAAGCTGGAGATCATACTGATAAAAGCCATTCATATATGTCCTTAGATCCTATTTCTCTTATACATGGGATGTCTACCCCCACAATGAGAAGAAAGCAAAAGCAAAAGCTATAGCTCTGAAAAGCAAATCAAGAAGCCCATCCTGTGCTCAGCCTCGTCCCATCTTGTGCTCAGCCTTTTCCCTCTTTTAATATGATCTACATATTGGCATTGAATCATTTTTTTTTAGGAGTGTGTAGTTAGTCAAGGATTTACATTTACTTTCTCCTCTGTTCTCCACACTCATCAATAAAAAGGGGATAGACAGTTGGTCAAGGATTCACATTAATGTTCCCCTCTGTCCTCAGACCATTTAAACCCATGGCTTGAAGAGATACTAAACTATTAGTTCTTAAGGGGATAAAACATGCCCCTCTTTGGGCCATCCTGGGACTGCAGCTATTAATTTACGATCTTCCTCTTGCAAGGTCAACAAGGTTCTCTGGCATAAATGTCATCCATCCTTCCTTCCTTTTTTGAGAGAGCTGGCTATATCCTATAGTTTTTAAAGTGCTTACTTTCTTTAAAGCCATCCAGGAATACCTTTTCATTGGATCTATGCAGAAAGTGCCTAAAATTTGTATAGGGAGGAATAAACAATCAGAAAAAAATGGCCACATTAATTTCACCCCAGAGATATTTGCAGTAGCGCTCCATCTGAGACTTAAAAGTCATCTAGTCTATCTGGAAGTGGAGGACTATTTAAGATGTCACTTCCAATCTGGAAGAGGAACATCTGTATTCACCAGGCTGAGTCTGTATGTCAAGTAGGCAAACTCCTCTGGAATTTAATCATTCCATTTTTATGGTTCTTGAGAAATGCATCTCTAGGAATGCTCTCACGTAGATGGTAGTGCTACAGAAAACAACACCACACTTACAAAGACATATGACAACCACAGTTTTCATTCTTCACCTAGGACAACATTGCTACCCAGTGGTAAATGCCCAGTAGGATAAAAAGGTATTTTTCCCAACTTCCAACAAGATCTCATCTGCTGATTGGAAGAGACCAACCTCCTCTTCAACATCCAAACCCAAAGATGTTTATGAATTTAAACACCTCAGAACACAGTTAAACGAGACCTGTGCTACTATATTATGCTATAACATTAGTGATTTGTAGAAAGCACTACCACTCAGTGGGCCTCTTGGTCTTGAAAGTAAGAGTATATTGAAGCTAGCAGTGTCTGAAAAGAATAGAAGATATTTATTGAATAAAAGGGTGTTTTATCTCTTTCCTGAAATGGATCTCAGCGTTCTAGATCTGACATACAGCAGAAGAGAGTTCCATAGCGAGGGGCCAGTACCAACAAGCATTGGCATAGCCAATAGGTCTCGCCTTTGGGACCTTATAAGTGTTTAGTTATAGTTGTTAGTTGTTTAGTGACTATAAAGTAAGTGGGGCACCAGATAAAAAAGTCTGAAAATTGAGGTCACATGCTGAAACATTGAGAGCTTATGGGCAACATCATCAATAGTTGGCGCCCAAACATAATATTTTTACAGAAGCATTGTTTTCCTCATCAATGCACAGTATATACATATAGACTTGCCTTAAACTGCACTACTGTTGTTACAGGTAAGTAATGAATTCATTTCTCAATTACCAGTTTGAATAGATCTCTAACGGTAAGTGCACAATTTGTGGTAAACTTCCTGAAAGGGAATGTATTTTGTGGAACAAAGCATATACAACAGTGGCATACAATAATCTCCAAATGATTCCACTAGCTGGTACATGTGCCCATAGCTCAATCTTTAGGGCCTGGTCTCTATCCCGAGGTATGCGCACCCCTGCATGATGCCAAAGGGCTGATCACAAGTAACTGGAATTACTGCCCGAACTGAGATTCCAGTGTTATCGGTGGAATACAGCAGTCCGGTGTCCAACAAGCACAACTTGATTGGTGGGAACACAACAGGAGATGAAGGTTCTCTGGATAAGAAGGGGTTGTGCATTTGTATTAGTTTATTGAGCTTAAATGCCCCCTCCATCAGTGATGCTGTTAATAGATACCACAGCTCACAGTGCAAGTTGACAGAGGAAGACCCATGGTAGCGACATAAAGTACGAGACTGCCGGAGAGACCGTATCACTTCATTGCAACCTTGCACCTGGAGACTCTCGTGCATGCAAGATGCAGCAACTCGCTTCAGTAGAGCGTTCGTGCAGCACAGGACCGCCTTGAAAGAGAGAGAGCGTGCGAGCGAAAGAGAGAGAGAGAGCGAGCGAAAGAGAGAGAGAGAGAGAGCGAAAGAGAGAGAGAGAGCGAGAGAGAGAGTGTGAGCGAAAGAGAGAGAGAGAGAGCGAGCGAAAGAGAGAGAGTGGGAGCGAGAGAGAGAGAGAGAGAGAGAGAGAGAGTGCGAGCGAAAGAGAGAGAGCGAGAGAGAGAGTGCGAGCGAAAGAGAGAGAGAGAGAGTGAGGGGGGGAATGAAGAAATAAAAGCGCGGCCCGCGCTGTGTTTAATGACGCGGCCGCAGTAACCTGATCCCAAGTGGGGGAGGTGTGCTGTGTCTGCCAGCTGTTTTGAAGCACTCGTGCTTGTGCTGGCCTCTGCCTTGCGGGAGCGATTAGCGGCGGCGCGAGAGCTATATGTTTTCAATTAGCACGCGCGCCGCTGCTCGCTCCCGCAAGGTGGATGCCAGCACAAGCACGAGTGTGCTGTGCTTGAAAAGGAGCAGACCGATTTCTAAAGGTCATCTCCTAGTGCAGCGCATGCGTGCTGCCTAGGCGAGACCTAAAAAGGAACAATACCCTAGACGAGCTGTCTGCAATCTAAGTTACAGTAGTAAGAGTGGATTTGCTGATTGGAGTTATCTGCTGGCTGGTAGACAAGGCAGGTAGAAACAAAGCAAGGAGAGAAGCTATAGAAGGAACAGTGCAAAATTCCTAGAACTTCAAAAGAGATGCAAGCTTTTATAGGCAGCCAATGTAAGGATTTCAGAATAGGAGTTGATCAACTAAAGCAAAGCACGCCAGGCTTACTGTATGAGCAGCTTGATTTTTATGGGCTGCAGGTGCTGAATCAGAGCAGATTTAATGCACACGTAGGCCCCATTACAGTCCAGTCTTGATCCGATTAATGTGATGATCGTAGCTCGACAATCCTCTTCAGAAAGGTGTAGGAGAAAAGGGCAAATTAATCCTATAAAAAAGATACAGGAAGGACCAACTGTTTCAACTTGACAGTCCATTTGAAGACAAGAGTCAGTTTTAATCGCAAGACACTTTACAGATTCAAAAGATTTATAGCAAAGTCTGAAGTCGAAAGGCCGGAGAGATGGATGCCAGAGGCTGAACATACCACAAGTAAACAATATTTCTGTTTAGTCAGTGTTCAGTTTCAGTCAGTGGTGGTCCATCTAGATTTTGCCATCTAAAAGACAGTGCTGAAGGGAGAAAATATTAGAGGAATGACCACTTAAATGGTTAAACGTCGTATGAATGGGTAAGCGTAGACAGGGTTCTGAGATATGGATTAAATAAATAAAGTGACAGTTATGTCACACATTCTCTTATTAATGGAGGATAGAAAAGCACCAAAGGCAACTCTATTTGAGTCCTAACAGGAAAAAAGGAAGAACACTTCTTCAACACAGTGCATTCAGTACCAGCTGAACAGAGTTCAGCGCAACATAGCTTATTTCGCAGGCTCCTTCATCTCAGTTAAGCGATTCATATTTCTGATTTACACCTGCTGACTGGGGATGGTATTATGAAGAATCTACAAACCTGCAAGATGCTGGATCTACAGTATTCATTGTTACACTTGTAGAGTAGCCCCTGGAGACTTAGTTGGATACATGAGTTCATTTAGAAGAAGAGTGTGGTCAACCATGTCAAATGCCATTGAAAGATCTTTAAGAACAAAGGTGATGACATTCCCAGCAAGGTTTAGACCATGAGTGAATTGTAGAGGTTTTCAAACATCATTTTATCTCTTTTTGCCACCTGCCTGAGTGGTGGCTGTATCACCCAGTGTCATATTTGAAGATGAAGAAGAGGTTCCTTCTTGTTCACCCTACAGTCTAGTTCACTTTGCATGAAGGATTTAATTTTACCCTTGAGAAATATATGCATAATAGTTTTACACCCAACTTCCCTCCGTCTGTTAAAAGGACGGTAAAGAAGGGCTGGGGGGAAGTAGTCCAAGTGAACAGTGAGGGGAAAGGCATTACATTCAACTTAAGGTAATGCTGTGCCAGGCTTGTAGTTTGGTGCACACTGGCTTGCTTAGATATGTGGTTGCCTAAGAGGAACACCCCATGAGAATCTTCTTCATATTGGGCCAGATTTTGTCTGTTTCAAGTTTGGCCCGTTCAATCAGTAACTTCCATTGCACAGCTTGATCGTAAATTAGACATCCGGGGACTGCCAGCCCCCGTCCCAGCTATACCTTTGCATAATTTTCAAGGGCACCTTGAGTCCTGATAATCACCATATAAGCTGGTATACTGCTCAATGCAGAGAGTAAAAAAAAGTGGGTTCAACTTTAACTGATAAAGTCTGAAACAGATGTAGTACATGAGGTAAAATGGCCATATTTAAGGCATTAATCCTGTCTATCCAGGAGACAAAGAAAGGGGACAAAGGGCCCAGGACCCTGCGTATGTCTGTATGAAATACAGAAAAGTCTGCTTTGATTAATTCAGCTACAAAGGGAATGATCTTCACACCCGAGTAATTAGTGAGGTGCCTGGGATATTGCTGTTGCAAGGAGGCTGCCACCTCTTTAGGGAGTGTCAAGTTTAATATTTAAACTTTCCCTACATTCATTTTATAACCGTATACTTCCAGAAGTACTTTAACTTATTTAGCTAGTGTAGGCGGAGAGCTGTCCGCATCGACCAGGGTTTCCTAAGCATTGTCAGCAAACAGAAATAGTTTATGCAACTCTGCCCCAAATTGTATGCCAGCATTATCCCTGAATTATGATATGCAACGGGTTTGATACTGAAGGTGAAGAGTAAGGAAGATATAGGGCATTCCTCTCTAGTTCTCCTTCCCAAACATACCTATGCCCAGTTGCGATCATTGTTTTTTTTTAAAAACCGTTGTGATCTTCCTTCCTAAAACGTCCACCTCTCAAATCCACGAATTGTCTCTGATCTGTGCTGGAATGGACGTAGCTAGCAGGGGACAGAAGTGGCATAAATGGGGACTCTGATGCCTGTTTGTAGGGTAACTTTTTCTGGTGTTGCACCATTGACCAGGACCCTTCATGTGGATATAATTTTTACCCCATTGTATTTCAGCGTGTTCTCCTCTATGCCTGTTCTGGTTAAAAACCTACTGAGAAAGTTCCAATCTACCCTTACGGAAGCCTTGTCAGCATTGAGGGTGATCAGTATTTCAGGAATTCTTTCCTCTGCACTTTCTCAATAAGATGGCATGCCCTGTGGATGTTATCAAAGATTCTGTACTGGAGAAGTGAGTTATGAAATCCTTGAATCCGGATTAATCCAGGTGTATCCAGAGTGTCACTAATGACTCCAATTTCTTGGTCAAGATTCTCATCTATTTAGTTTGATTTTAAAGTTGAGCAATGCAATCGGCCTTAATAAAGAAAAGTGTTTTTGTGCTTTGCCGTCTCATGGGATAAGGGTAACGTCGGCTTCCTCCAGGGTACTAGTTGCCCTTCTCTATTCAGGAAAAAAACTGCATGCCAGTCCAGAGCATAAGCAAAAACCAGGTTGAGCAGGACATTCACAATTCACAAGCACTGGCTGAAAAAGTTACTCCTATAAATGGGTTTTCAGAATGGGGATAGGGAATGATCAACCTATAAATTGATGTGGATAGCCTGTAAGATGTTTATAAAAGTGAAAAAATATGTCCGCAGTCAAGAAACAAAAAAGAGTTTGAAAAATAATTTGCACATTTGTAGTTACTACATTTCCGCTTGTCGATATGTCAGCACAGCAGCGGAAATTGTTTATATTTTTAAAGCTGGAAAGGCTACTTTCTAGGGCACCTAAACCAATGTAAAATAAGAACCAAATTAATTTCCAATAGGACCTGCATGAGACTCAAAAAGAGAAACAGGACTGATGCAAAAATATTAAGAAATAAAAAGATTAAGAAATTTCCTCTTGGAGGATAGCAAAATTATGAATAGGAAATTAGGTAATATTGGAGGAGATTGCTGTGGAATGAGCAACAAGAAGATCAGGCGCCATTTCTCACAGTAAAGAAAAGAGGCTTAGAATGACTAAGGGCTGTGGAAACCTGGGAGGAGTGAAATTGGGTTTGGTTTCCTTAACGGAATATGTCTACGTGTTAACGCTTTTGCAAGGTGTGCTCATGAACTAGACTCATTCAGCATCTACCATTGTTTGTAAGTTTACAAATATAATGTGTGTTTATTGGTTGTTGTTGTTTGGAAGTGAGTAGATAAGGAGATGAAAAATTATTTTATCTCATAAAACCTACTATTAGGATTTACTAGTGGAGATTGGGAAACCAAATGAATTTGACTTCTCTCTTCCCAATCAATTTAGACATGACCGCCACTTTTCTGCCATGACGAAGCCAGGCAGGGCATTTTAATTTCAAGCACTTTCGTGGAGAGAAAAGTAGTCATTTACAATAACTAGATTTACTCGTTTTCATTAGAGTGCCTTATCCTGGCACAAATAATTTGACATAGCTTTCCTTAACAAGACCATAAAAGGTGTTCAAAGAAGGAAGGGAATGGAATTAATGTATCCTTTCTGTCCAATTGTAACAGACGCAAAGAAGTTCACAAAGGAGTGCAGCTTTTTCGAAGACTAAACATGTCCTCCTAAGGTCCGAGTCACAAAGCTCTGTTGAATAACCTAATCTCAATGTAGGTACACAAATAAACACATCTCCATGAATTAAATCCGACCCCTGGCCAAAAACCAGGAATGGTTTGATGTTATCCTTGAAATGTTTTTCTCACAAAGAAATTCAGCCAGTTTTGGCAAATGTTTAGTTCTAGTTGTCGGTGTATTTCGATGGACGTTCCAGTTATGGTTTGTCTGTATTCACAAGCACTTGCACGTAGTTACCCAGGCTGAAAATGTTACTCCTGTAAATGGGTTTTCAGAATGGGGATAGGGAATGATCAACCTATAAAGTAGAAAAATATGTCTGCAGTGAAGAAACAAAAAAGTTTGAAAAATAATTTGCACTTTTGTAGTTACTGCATTTCCACTTGTCGATATGGTTATATACTTGGGGATTTGTTTTTGAACTCCCAAGAAGTTGGACATTTTCTTGAAACAGAGGAGTAACTACAAAACCAATTTTCTCAGTTTTGTGCATTGGGCACTTAGTAGAGCAGATCACATAACTCAGACGATCTTTGTGGGTTATTATCGGTGTCAATTTATGGCATGTTTCTAAAAACAATTTAGAAATTGTTTTTTAATAACACACAGGTATATAACCGTATATGGATAATTGTATGCAGTAAAGACAAGTTAGATCGTTTGGTGCAAATCTGTAAACACAATGACTCAACGATTGTGGCTCTAGGCAAACTTTAGTTTACTTAATTAAGTATGATCTGTGGTAGCAATGTATTACTGAGCACTGCTCTTTTCCCAAAGATTATCTTTTGTAGATAAGCACAATTTTGTACTGGAGAAGTGAGTTATGGATAGCGCCCAGTCAAAATACATATTTAAAAGAGAGTATATTATAATTATTTTTCTGTTTCATATTTTCTCTTTAGTGGCATGGAGCAGTGGTAAAGGATGCTGAACACATTTGAGGTAATTCATGAACATTTGAGCGAGTGAACAACTGATCATATTCTGTGCCAACTAACTTATGACATCCCAGTGTTTTGACTGGACATTCATCCAGCCGAGTGTGTAACCCACAAGCTCAGCGATAATTCATGCTTTTCACTTTCCCCAGCTTTTACGATTTACTCCACTTTTCCAAAACATGCCATTTCCCATACCACTGTATGCAAAAATCATTTTCCACACATTACTTTTTTCTGAACTCAATCCTTCTAACACGCTACTACCAGCCATATTCCAGACTTCATGGGGCTCGCTTTTCTGCTATTCATGTAGTAACTACATTGTTCCTTCCACATGAACTCTACGATTTTCTTAATCCTGAATGCTGTCAGATTTAACATAGGAGTTGCATATAATGTAGATGTCACCTCAGAAGTGGCAGGATCACTAAAGATTCAGATTAATCGGAAGGCCTACCGCTTCTGCTCGACTTTTCAGTAGGATCAGGTCCTCCGTATCTGCTTCTCTCAGGTTCTATCCACCTTATCTTCCTTGAACAGCAACACCCTGAAGAAAGTTTGTCACCACCTTGAGTGATAGATGTAAAGGTCTCTAATCTGCAAGGTGACCAACCAAATCAACAAACACGTAATTTTCTCAACTAGGCGACTGCAGATTTGAGGCAGGTCCAATCACCCATCTATTCTGCCACCTACACACTAAAATTTGTCCCAGTCCTGCATAACGTTGGCTACCCCACACCCTCCAATGGTCTGAGGCAGCCTGACAGTGGTATGATGTGCTTACAAATAAAGTTTACTATATAAAATAAATTGCCTTCAGTTTGAAAAGCTGACTTTACCAGGCCAGTTTCCATCTTGATATGGCAGGTGATTTTCACAATGCCTCGGTATGTAAAAGGAATTTATCATGCCTCTGAGTATATTCTAGCATGTTTCTTTTTTCCATGCATGCTGGCTGATGTTGGTACTTACTGAACCCTCAGACTTTACCTGACTCCAAACACTATGTCACCCAGGAGCCATTCTGCTGTCTCACCAGAGCAGTCCGACACTGACCCTAGATATAAGGACACATTCTGAAGCCAAAGAGAAATATGTGCTTCCTCTATCAGAATGGACTGTTGGTCATGGAATCATGCATGCTAGAACTGCTTTTTTGCCAGGTTAGTGAATGGCAATGAATAAACACCACCATGGTCCACTGAGCTGCATCTTCATTCTGCACTGGCAGCTGTGCTTTTTAGCCTAGTTTAAGAACGTTCTGAGAAGTTTTCAGTTTTAGGCCCCCATTATCAACCTTCCCATAACCCCAGTTATCACATTACAGTAGACAGTGATGCTGCACACTTTGTTCATAAATCTTGCATGTTCTTTTCTGGTTGATGGAAACCTGGCCCTGAAGCCATTGCAGTTTGCCCTGTAAGGTAAAAATGCGCTGTGAAACTAAAGCAAGATTATTGCTACGTTTGCCCTGCCCCATCAGCCGGCTATATCAGTCAGAGAGTTTGAACCCCCTTGCCTTCTAATTCTTTGGGAGTTTTGAATGTGTAAACATAAGAATTCAACAGACTCCATCATGCAACCAAGTGGGAATTTATTATAACAGAATCCCAGTGCATGTTGATTTCCTCTACCACTGGACACAAGTGCCATCACTAAGTGTCTTAAAATGGCAAAGTCCAGGGTATGCAGACCACAGGAAGGGTCCTGTAGTTTATTTTATTTATTTATTGCACATACAATACATGTTTGAGTCTCTAAAACTGCACTGACTTCATTTCAACCAAACTACCCCAGTAAGGTGAGAGCAGATATTCAAATGGGGGCTTTCAGATGGGCAAGCTCTGTTCAAGAAACCTTTAAAAAGATAAGGCTACATGGTATCGTTTACAGTACATTTTCCCAAATATATATTGGCTAAAAAGTGATATTCTAGAGACTCTTTTATATGGCATTTCATGTAATAAAAACATAGAGCACTGTTCTACTGCTTTCAGTTATACAACCACGACAAAACTGACTGCCTAGTTTCAGCACCAGATAATAGAGGAACAACCTTTGTGCGACAGGATACATTATCACGTGTTGTGTACGTACCTTCTTTTCTCATATAAAAATCTTCAGGATCGTCAAGAAAATGTTACTGCAAGAATTGATAACTTAGTGTGTTTTTTTCATTGGTCTATATCGACAACGATGAACTCCCTCATTCAACCTTTTGGTGGTATGTTTTATATACACATTGAGATAAAACAGATATAGTTCAAGTTCATTCCTATAAAGTTTATTTTGCAAAGGCACGGAAATACATTTTCCGTATCCAATCAGGCTATGAAAAAGAACTTTATTGAACTCCCCATATAATCCCTCTTGCATAAGCATTGCATTCATAGTGAAAACTTCATATTAACTTTACCGGTTTGTCAATGCACCCTTTGAGCACATGTCTTTCTTTGATTTATAGTCTTTAACTTGGAAGATTGCCTTTTACATCTGCCAATAGTCACTATAAAAACTGTTGGCTCTTTCTGTGGTACTTTTTGGTTACTAATCTGTGCCAACCTTTAATAAATGGAAAATTGTGCTGGGTCTTCACCAATTCCTCCTTCATAATGTTGTTTAAGATTTTCTATAAATCAAGAGACCATTATCCTAACCCGAGAAACAGCTTTGAGATTCAGCATCAGCCACTGCAGTGAGTTAGGTCTCAGTCACAGTTTTTATCATTGAGGATGACCATCCTCTATCACTAATATCACTCAGTGGATAATTTCTCAAATCATATGGTGTTACAAGGCCAAAAGGGTTCCTCTCACATAAAGACTCAATGCTCATTCTAGCTAATGAGCAAATCTGGCTTTGCAGTGGCGTAAACCTTCCAAAGAAATCTGTATGTGTCCTTGATTAAGTTAAAGGATTTGACACCATTACTGTATTTTTTGGCACACCTAAGCTCTTTATTGTGTGTGGCTGTCTAGGAGGACTACACAAAGCCTAACTGTCCGCTACACCCAGTCATGTGACTCAGAGACAAGCTGCATGCACTAAATGGCAACTTTCTAAAAGTGGCATCTTCAAGATTGTAATTTAAAATTCAACTTTACCATAAGGGAGTATTTTTTATTACAATTCCAAAGACACCAAACATGAACTGGTTCCCTGTTCACATTTGGAAGTTACACATTATTAAACGTAATAAGGAGACTGCATTGTTATCCTATGGGAGAGGTAGGCCTTGCAGTAGTAAAAAACAAATGCAAGTGTTTTCCCTACCAGGACATTTAAAATTAAAAGTACATGTCCAACTTTTTAAATGTATTGCACCCTGTCCTCTGGGCTGCCTATGGCCTACCCTAGGGTGCTTATATGTAATAAAAAGGAAGGTTTGTGCCTGGCAAAAGGTTTATCTTGCAAGGTCGAAATGGCAGTTCAAAACTGCACTCAAAGTCTGCAATGGCAGACCTGAGACTTGTTTGAAAGGGCTACTTAAGTGGGTGGCATAATCAGTGCTTCAGGCCCACTAGTAGCATTTAATTTACAAGCCCTGGGTACCTGTAGTATTCCAATTTTACCATGGTTTAAGGGGAGAGCACAAGCACCTTAGCACTGGTTAGCAGTAGTAAAGTGTGCAGAGTCCCAAACCCAACAAAAATGAAGACAACAAAACAGGAGTGTTGAATGCAAAAACCTAGAGGGAAAACCACAGCAAAGTATGCCAGGTCTAGCATGTGTCCCCCTCAGTTGAAAGTGGGGCGAACTACCCAATCACCTTGGAGTTCTTATCACTAAGACAAGAGCATTGGCCTGGTCTGTTGTTCTTAGGAGTCAGCTCTGTCAAGGGAGCAACAATGTGCCATACCCCTTGACGAATCTAATGTAATATCCGGTGAGGCCTAGGAAGAGTCTCTCCTCTGTCTGGGTCTTGGGGGGGAGGGGGGTGGGCGTTCCCAAGCAAGAATGTTTTTGATTTTGGCTTGGAGGGCCTGCACCTTGCCTCCTCCCACTTGGAGTCCCAAGTAGACCACTGAGCCCTGCCCCATCTGGCTCCTACTGGCCTTGATAGTCAGGCATGGCCTCTGCCGAGCCTGAAACACTTGCCTGAGGTGGCACAGGTGGCCCTCTCAGCTAGAACTGAAGACCGCAATGTTGTCTAAATAGGCGGCACTGAAGTTTTCCAATACATCTAAGACCCAGTTGACCAACCTCTGGAAGGTGGCAGAGGTGTTCTTTAATCTGAAGGGCATTACCAGGATCTGGAAGTGTCCTTCCGTGGTACAGAACATGGACTTCTCTTTGGCCCCCTCAGACAAGGCAATCTGCCAGTACCCAGATATTAAATCAAACGTGCTGAGGAACTTGGCAGCTCACAACCGATCTATGAGCGAATTCGCTTAGAGGATGGTGTGTGCATTAGTCTTGGTGACTGAATTGAGCCCCTAATAATGTATGCAGAACCTATGTTCTGGGGTGGTTCATGGAAGGGCAGCCTTGGGGACCAACACCACTGGGCTGGATCAATGACTGTTTGAGGGCTCATTTAACCGTAGCTCCAGCATTTTGGAGGCTTCCTCCTTTATGCTGGCTCTCACCTTAACAGAAAGCCTGTAGATTTTACTCTTCACATACAGTCCCCAGTATCAATATAATGGGTGCGCTATTTAGTGAGTACTGGGATAAGTGAGAAGAGAGAGGCAAACTGCCCTAGCAACTGGCAGCAGTTCCTCTGTTGCTCTAGGGTCAGGGTAGGGGAGATGTTAACACCCTCCACTGACCCATCCTGCTGTCTAGAAGAAAGGAAGTTGGGGAGAGGTTCACTTTCCTCTTCCACTCCATCATCTGTGGCCAGGAGCATGGTTACCTCTTTCACCTCATAGTGCCCAGACCAGATCTGGGCTTCACAGGCTCCATCACCCACTCTTTATGGCCAGGTTGATACTCGACCAGAGTGGCCTTCTGGTTATACCACCATTTCATGGCTGCCTGGCTAGTTTCTAGATTCTTGTTGGACTTCTTCCAGAAGTGTTTCATCTGGGCATGGAGTGCCAGCATGTAGCTGTCGACATCCTGAGGGGCCTGCGTGTGATCTTACTCCCAACCCTCCACCTGGCTTAGAGGTCCTCTCACAGGGTGCCTTTACTGAAGTGCAAAAGGGCTGAATCCTGGCCTCTTCTGCGGTACCTCACTGTATGCAAACAACAGGCATGGCAATAAGACGTCACACTTTAGCCTTAAGGACTCTAATAGGCCCATGATCACGCCCTTTAGTGGTCTTGTCGAACCTCTTAACAAACTCATTGGTTTGGGGATGGCAGGGAGTGGAGAACTTATAGGCCAATCCACACTCCTTCCACATGGACTTCATGTATGCAGACATGAAGATGGTACCATTGTCAGATATTACCTCCTTGGGGAATCCCTCACTAGTAAAGATCCCAATTAGTGCCCTGGTCACTGCGAATGCAGGCACTGACCTCAGAAGTACAGCCTCCGGGTTCCGGGTGGCATTGTCCACCAGGACCAGGATAAACAATTTGCCTAGGGCTGCCTCGAGGACTAGAGGCCCAACAATTTCGATGCCCACCCTTTCAAAGGGGGTGCCAACGACAGGGAATAGAAGCAGGGGAGCCCTGTGCTTCCCTTCTGACTTGCCACTGGCCTGGCAGGTAGGGCATGACCTACAGAAAGCATTTAAGGCCATCCTCACCCAGGGCAAATAAAAGTGGATGACAAGCCTTTCAAAGGTCCTGTCCTGCCCTAGATGACCTTCCAGGGGAACATCTTGAGTCAGCTTCAGTAGGAAGGCCCTGTAGCACTGGGGGACCACCAACCCACAGGTTGCACCAGAGTCAGGCACCTTAGGCACGCTATATAGGAGACCATTCTCCCAATAGATCAGGTGATCACCAGAGGTGTTGCCAGCTGCTATGGCCTCAGCCTGCCATTTAGGCTCTCCAGAGTAGTCATTCACTCTGTGCCTTGCAGAACTCCTCCCTGGTAGGACCCCTTTATTTCTGCCAGTTGGTCAGTTCATGTAGGTTTCCCAGGGTGGTAGGGTCCTCCCTTGTAGGCTGCGGGGAGTTGCCCTAAGACTCAGCCTCCTCCTGGACTGTGGTAATTTCAGGAGGGGGTTTCCCAAGCCCCTTGCTCTTCCTCTTTTTATCAGGCACCTGGGCCATTCCTCCAGGTCTTCCTGACTAGCCTCTTGGGCGGCCATGGACCGTGTGGTCAGGCACACCCACTCACTCAACCCTAAAATCACCAGATTGGACCTGAGCTACACCTCTTTCCAGATGGTGTGTTCTAGGTTATTGCCAAGCAGACTATCTACAGGCATGGAGGGACTCAAAGCTACCCTCAAGGAACCTGAGACACCCCCACTCAAAAGGGAACTAGGGCCACTGGATAGTGGATAGTGACTTTTAAGGTTGTCAGCTACAGTAACCTGGTGGAGGACTACATGCTCTGAGGTCACTTGATGACATCTGACAGTTGTCATGCTGTCTCCAGTGACGCACTGTCTGTATTTCTTAGTATAAATAAGCATGTGAACCCTTTGCACCACTTCCCAGGGACACTAGGGTAACCTGTACACTATCCTCTATACTATCTGGGGCAATCTCCTCCTCAAGTGCTACACTAGCCAGCCCCAGTGTCTGCCTACCAGTGGAGGGCTGTGCCCGCTTAGGACACTTGGCATCCCCCTTGTACTGCTCAACCTGCTGGCACCCATAGCACAAGGGGAGTGCCTTCCCTGAGGACGTATTATCATGGAACCACTTCTTTTTCTGCTCAGGTGTGTACTGGGAGTCCTGACCCTTAAAATTAGTTTGAGGAGCTTTAGAGAACTCCTTGTTTTTATGTTTGTATTCTCCCCTCCTTCTGGTGGGAACCTTACCTACGCTTGTGGTGAACGCTCCCAGATACCTTCTTGTGGACCCTGGTGCTGAGCCAGTGGTCCGCCACCATAGCAAGCTCCCTGGGTAAGTAAGCATACCATCAATAAGGTGTTGGTGCAGATCTGCAAAACAAAGACTGAACATGGGCTCGCTAGTAATCAAATCCCACTGGTAATCCTTTACTTCACTGCTCTTCATCCAACAATCCCGTGCTTTGCAAAAGGAATCCACACAATCCACCAGGACTGATGGTCGAGCTTCTGACTGTCTCTTACCTTCTACCTGTACATCTGAGAGATGAGGTCATATTTCCTGACAAGGGTTTCCTTCATGGGGGGGATACCTCATCCTGTCCACCTTCTCTTGGGCCTGTAGGGTGTCCTTCCCCTCACTAGGGATATGCTTCCTTAGGCTATACACCCAATTCTCCACAGTGATCTTATGCATCTGTAAAACTACCTCATATATTTCAAATCACTTGTCAATGTCGTCTCCCACAACAAAGTCAGGCACCAGACCCATAGGGATGTGGACCCTCTTGTCTCCGGAGGGCACTGTGTGTAGACTGCCACCAATATTGCTGGACTCTGCTTGCCTAGCCCTTAGGTCCAGCTCTCTGAGGCTCCTCTTGTGAGCCATTTTCCTCTCCTCTGCATCCATGGCCAATTTCTTTTCCCTCATGACCAGTTTCTTTCCCTCCATGGCCCTTTCAGCCTCCATGACTAGTTTCTTTTACTCCGATTCAATTTTCAACTGGGCCATCTGCAGCCTAAACTCCCTCTCTGCCTTCCTGTCTGCTGTCTCCTCTGGGGACAGGCCTTGAGAGGGCACACTGCTCTCTGTTCTGGCAGGGAGTTCCAACTCAGGGGTCAAGTCATCCTCATCTGACTGCTGTATCCCAGGGCTGGTATCTAGGCCCTGCTCTGGCTTCTTCACATCATGCTCTCCATCCTGGTCATCTGTTGTGACTGTCCTCCGCCCATGCCCTCAGAGCCTTTTTGAGCTCCACCTAAGTGGTGCTCATTTTGGCAGACAGCAGCACCTCCTTACAAAACTCCTTGAGCTCAGCCACTGTCTAGCTCTCCAGATTGAGGAGCTCAAATTCCATTTCTGCAGGTGAAGTCCCAGGCACAACAATGAGGTAGGATAAGGATGAATTTGAAAAAAGCAAAAAGGTCAGTCAAGGAGAATTTAAAATTTGAATTGGTCTCAGATTATTTATCTGGAATTTTCAGTATAACACAAAATCACTGTATGTCACTGCACAAACACAAGTCCTACTCCTCACCACTGATCAGCAATGTGAGAAATTGGTTTACTGGTTGAGAGTGGGTGAAACCCTGGTCAAGCAGTAACCACAATCCTTGTCAGGGTGAGGCACAAGCAAACCCCAAATTAATTTGTGCTCATACCTCTGGTAGCTTGGCACAGAGCAGTCAGGCTTAACTTAGAGGCAATTTCTAAAGCATTTATGCAGCACTTCAAACAGTAATAAAGTGAAAATACAACACAAAAATAAATCCCACACCAATTTAGAAACATAGAGCAAAATAACAAAATTACAATAATCCAATCAGTAGAACCTGAGTTATACAATTTTAAATATTTAAGTGAAAATAGTGCCAAAAAGCCTAAAGTGGCACAGGCGGCTATCTGGTTGTGCGAGACCGAGAGAAAGTCACAAGTTCAGGCAGACCGTGATGGGGTGCGGGTCATATACAGGGACCAGGTTAGTCCTGCTGAAAAATTACCTTCTCAGTCCAGCTCAAAGACTCGAGTTCATGATGGAGGGGTCATGACGAGCAGGGAAGCGTTGTGGACGGCTGTAAATGTAGCGCAAAGAGCAGTCTTGGCATTGCGGGCACTCATTGCTGTTGCGCGAAGATCCTGTTGGTGTCACGCCATGGGGGGCCGGAGCTTCGCAGTGGCGCTCCCCGAAAGCAGCTGATACTGTAGCATGAACTTGAGTTGACGAAACTCCATGTTGGCAGGCTATGCGAGTGACAAGGTTTCAGCGCCAACGGACCCATTTGCTGTCATTAAGAGCCCAAAAACTTAAATTCAGCCCCTCTTTGAGGACATATGAAGAGTCCAGGACCTGAAAGGCACCACTTGGGGGTCAGGGGCTTGCTCCAGCTGAATTCAGTTCCTGGTTCAGGTGGTTGGTAACCCGTTATGTACCAGTGGCTCTGAACAGGAGCCCAGCAGACTAGCCCTTGGAGTCACTCTGGGAGTCCTGGGTTCAGGTGCCGGTCCAGTCCCTCTGACCCAAGCAGGAGGGCAGCAGGCCAGCAATCGAGCAAGGCATGGTCTAGCAGGTCAGCAGTCCAACTAAATGGCAGTCCTTTCAGTGACACAGCAGTCCTTCTTGCTGGCAGAGTCTCCGCAGGTCCAGATGTGTACTGTATAGTTGGTGTCTGCGGTCCAATATTTATACCAGGTGCCTCCTTTGACATTGGAGAAGCTTCTAGAGGTTTGTCCTTGAAGTGCACAGGTTCCTGCCTCCCCTGGCTCCAGACTAACTACAGGGGATATGCAGTCCTTTGTGTGGAGGCTGGACACAACCTATTCAAGTGTAAGCGGGGCTGTGTCCAGCACCGCCCTCCCATCCTCCCAGTAATGGCCCATCCAGGTACACCTAAGCTCTCTATTGTTTATGGCATCTAGGAGATATGCACAAAGCCCAACTGTCAGCTACACCCAGTCATGTGACCCAGAGACAGGCTGTAGGCACTAAATGGCTAAGGTTGGAAAATGCCATTTTTCTAAACATGGCATTTTCAACATTGGAATTTAAAATCCGACTTTACCATAAGAGAGGCTTTTTCATTACAATTCCAAAGACACCAAACATGAACTCTTTACCTGTGCCCATTTGGAAGTTAAAGCTTATCAAATATAATAAGGTGACTCCAATGTTATCCTATGAGAGAGGTAGGCCTTTCAGTAGTGAAAAGCAAAGGTAATAATTTTCCTCTACCAGGACATGTACAACATAAAAGTACAGGTGCAATTTTTAAAAACACCACACCCTTCCCTCTGGGCTGTCCATACCCTAGAGGTGACATATGTATTAAAAAGGAAGCTTTGGGCCTGGCAAAAGGTTTATTTTTCCAGGTCGAAATGACAGATTAAAACTGCACATACAGGCTGCAATGGCAGGTCTGAGACATGTTTGAAAGGGCTACTTAAGTGGGTGGAACAATCAATGCTGCAGGCCCACTAGGAGCATTTCATTTTACAGGCCCTGGGTACATGTAGTACCACTTCATGAGGGACTTACAAGTAAATTAACTATGCCAATTTGGTGTAAGCCAATTCTACCATGCTTTAAGGAGAGAGCACAAGCACCACAGCACTGGTTAGCAGTGGTAAAGTGCACAGAGTCCTAAAGCCAGCAAAAACAAAGTCGGCAAAATAGGAGGGTTGAAGGCAAAACGTTAGGGGGCAACCACGCCAAGGATGCAAAGTCTGACAGCCCCTTTGCAAATGTAATGGCTTATCTTGCACTCAACTATATTTAAATCAACACCACTTGTTAGATTACAATTATCAGTATGAAAGGCGAGGACAATACATCTTTAAAAATAATTGGGATCTTTTTCATACACAGATTGCGCAGGGCATAAAGAGCTATGTTGTGTATTTTAAATGTAACTTAAAATATAACACTTCGTCTTTTGAGTGCAGAGGTGGTGTCGACTCTGATATGGATCTTGGTGATAAAGTGTGCTCCTGAACTATGCACCTTCTTCAGATGGTTAACCAACATTTTGTTGTACACCCATACATTAAACATCAATAACTTTTTCCACCACCAACATCATCCTGTAAATATGACCAGTTTTGGACCCTTTATATACTTGGCCATCCATCAGAGTTAAATTGAAAGTGCCTCCAAAGAATTCATTAGCCAAAAACAAAACCCATCAAATAATGTTAGCACAAAACTGTCTCCAGCATCCCTCATTGTAGTTGCTCACTAGGTCTGTGGGAAATAGCAAAGACTACTGGCTCACAATTCTAAGCATTATTTATAAAAGGTTCTTCAGTCTGTTACTTGTGAAGCAGACAAACTTTTAAAAAAATAAATAGAAAAAAGGTTTAAAAGGTGGCCCAGCGCTGCAACAGAACATTTTGTATGCAGCCCATATAATTCTTTTCTTGGTGGTGGAGCTTCTTCTCCTTTTCCAGATTCAGGAAGCCCCAGGACTGCATCTCCAAGAGTCCTGTGGCAGAAGTGCCAGGATCAGGAAACAGCTGCTGCTGTGATTCCCCATTGCAGTTCAGGTGACAGTGACGAAGCATATCACTGGAGCCTGATATCTCATCCTTATTGCACAAGACTTCAGACAGCAGTGGATGCATGGAGTTTACTCTTCTCCTTTTAGAAAAAGTCTGAAAAAATCATTTTTCTTAGTGAAGTACTACATTCTCCAAAAGAACTTGCAACACCAAAGATCTCAGAATTAGAACAAGGCCACATAATTACATTGTATGCAGCCTCAGTAAAGTTACAATTAATTGAACAGTCACGATTTAGGCCATTAACAAAAAGCTGTCTGACTATGAAGGGACCTTCTACATACTAAAAAGGGCCAAACCTTTTCCACTAACCACAATTCCACTCCAGCCTAGCAACATATTGCCAAAGAAATGCCTCAGCCTGTTCAACTTACGTCACAGCAATTTACACCAAAGGTTAGTAATTTAAAGTCTCAGGCCAAACCTATGTCAGTCCATTGGAAATAAAACCTTCCTCATATCATAACTTGCTGAATACCTAATTAAGTACCTCCCCATTAGCAGATCTCAGCCTTCCACCTCTATGTGCACTGCCTCTTGCCACTTTTGCAACCACACCATTCTGCCTAATGTGCTCAAAGGGAGCGAGAAGAACACAAATCTGCGGTTAAGACTGCAGTGAAGCCAAGTGCTCAGATAAAATCTGGGATTCATCAACACCCACTTGTGTAGAAATACATGATGCACTCAAGACCTGTTATGCAATATCTTCTGCCACAGAGTTGGCTTATTAAAGACATGGTTTGGGTAGAACACATTTGCAATTCAAAGGACTAGCTGACACACAATACTCATTCTTTCAGGACAGACAACTGCTGCACAATCAATCCCAACTTGTCATTCACTGCATCATGATTCTCAACTAACAAAGAGGGTCACATACTCGACCAGACCTTACACACAATATCAAACCCTCTGCTATAATGGTAACAAAAGATATCTGTTCTGAATGTTTGTTATCTCCTTCCAAATCTCAAACCTGATGCATTAAAAGGAATATAGAACTCATTACTGTGACTCACCATAGACAGATTAGTACTGTTAAAGGCAAATTCCAGAGATTCCAAAACAAACCATCCAGCTTCTGAAGACTGTGCAGTAGATCCACTGTACTGCCAGAAAATGAGGGCAGAGAGGGATTCCAGTCCAGCACACGTCCTCCCTTTCTGAATTACCTAACTAATATTGGTGTGCTGTTCCGTAGAAGAGATCCAAAATCTATAGTAAGGGTTTGGATCCAATAGGTCATCAAAGGTTAGCTCCTCTTAGGAGCACAAGCCCTCACCCACCAGTGGTGGTATCCTTCATCCTCTGGCTGTGCTCCTCATTGGGTTAGCGCTGCATTGTCCAACGGTCCTCCATGGGTGCACTTTGCCAGAGATCTTTTCTGTATTGACTTACAGTAAGGGTGATTTTATCTGTAATCTCTCCTAGAAAAGATTCATGAAGAGATTCAGATGAAATGTGGTTGGTCTGACTATTAAAATTAACTAAAGGTCTCCTCTGTGTCTATTTTATTTATGGGGCCTCTGCTAAGTGGATAAAATCAAATGATAGATCATGGGAAAAATTATGGCTCCTAGATCTTTCACACTTGGTCGACATGTTTCACGTCTCATCTTTCCTAACAAAGGCATGTTGGCACTTCTTCAGGACCTACTAATTGCCTAATCTACTTTGGAGGATAAAAAAATAATTTAGATGTTTTCCTTACACCTCTGGTCATTTGACCATTATGTAGTCTCTGCTGTTGGCCTACCTGTCCTCTGCCGTCCCGAACTGCTTTCGATCCCGCCTTCTGCCATGGGGCCATTCTACCTACGATTAAGATCATCAGCGCAGCCTAAAGGAACACATCCAAATTATGGGTATAAATCCAGGTACACAAATTTGACCACACACAAAGTAGTATTAGTGGTAGGATAACATATAAATGCAAAAAGGAAAAGGGCTGGCAACACAGGATTAAGTACAATTTGCTCACTAGAGTTACATCTGCATTACTATCCTTTTAGTTCCTTTCCTTGAAGTAATCCATTTGCCAAATCACACACTCATACCTACATCTACATGACATGTCGGTAGATAATACAAAATGAACAGACGCGTGGAGATCCTAGCATGTATATGGGATCAAGGCATGGATACAGCAATGGCTTCCAGATGATTTTCACTGTTAGGAGAGATCTTCTGACCCACCTGCAGGCAAAATGTCCCATGCTTAAGAGGCATGGTGATGATGGAGGCGTAGTACAGATATCCAGCACTGTGGCGAATAACTTGCTCTTTTCCTCTCATATTACTGCCACGCACTATCCAACACTGCTTTCTTTCGCCTAAAAGAATTTCTGAAACGCATGTTACTTGCTACCATGCTGTCCCAAAGTATTTTATTGTCATTAATATACCAACATGATTCTTTTGTAAAACCTCTCGTATCAATATCTTTAATCATGTCACACCAATGAAAATGCTCAATTTTCCTCACTTTCTGTGATGGTAGTTTTTGTGTCTTGATGTTAACTGACATTCTTGTGTGCTGTGCACTAGACGATTGCTTGTGACCATTTTTGGTAAAAGTTATATCCATCATTTTATTTCCTCTGTGACCCCAATTTCCTTTTTTAACTCTGGATTCTTGATACCCGTTTCTAAATTCACCTTGTGATTCTTGTTTTAGGGTAACCACAGAGCTCAATTTTCAGTATGAAACAAATGTTTGGAGTCAACAACCCGTTTCTGAGAAACCAAGTTTGTTTTTAAAGATCTGAGCCATTTCCTATTAATTTCAAATGGACAGCAAAGCATTGTCTTGATTCAAAAAACTGTTTTGAGAAGCCATTCACCTTCTATAGCGACTACATTTGGTCACAGGCATATGCTACATTTACCTAGTGATGGTCAGTGTTTGGGGACCTGAAAGTATTCGAACACAAAACCCAATCATCTGTATGATTACCTTGTATTGGAAGATATGTTATATATTTACGTGTTTTAAAAAATGGTAGATATTTTGTATGAAAAAACTTTTATAAGATGTATATATATATATGTATTTTGTTACAGCAGTATTTAAAATTAATTAGTTTGCAATGGCAAGACATTACTCTCCACAAATGCACACAATAAACACTGTTTTCAGTCCTGTTATGTTATCACCACAATGGAAATTGTGATCATTCCATTTTTTGCTCATTTTTTGTCAATCATTGCGATCCAAAATTAAAATGGTAAGCCTATGATGATTCTAAATTAAAATCTGCCTATTATCTATGATATAATTATATGGTGCCATTCACTGAAGTATACCTTCAAATTTAAAACAGCAATACATGGAGGCTTATTAATATCATTCTAGTATTTGATACTGAACATATAAAAGGCACCCACTTAAACGCTCTCATCTAAAGATGGGTTTGACATAAGCACAAGATGGAAATTGTAATTATCTGATAAATTAGAAAGACACCCAAGATGTTTTTTGCGTTCTATTATTATTTTTTGTTTTTGAAGTGTACTCCGCTCATAATGCGAAAAGAAAAGCTCCTATGTTAAAGGTGCTACCAAATGTAGTGCAAAACTGAGCCACTAAAAAGAAATGTGCTGTCAGTTAATTTCACGTAGGGTATTCAACATTCAGTATTGTCAAATCAAATGTAAGATTTTCTACAGTATTGAATTGGTGTTACAGTAATGAATAGAGGGACATATAACAGCTGACCAGACACAAGATAAAGAGCAGCTGAGCACATATAGCATTAACGAAAGAATAGTTTCCATTTTTAGGAAACCTACTAAGTCAAGCCATGGTTCTGTACATTGTGCATCTCATTTTATTCTTGATAAGATGCTTTTGTAAATTGTTTTTCAAGTCTTACAATAATCTATTTATGGACCATGGTAACACAATTCTTAATGACAAAGGGCTGCACACATCCAAACACTTGTATTGAAACATTAGTGTACTGTTAGAGAAACTTGAATTGTACAGCAATCAGCTACAGTCTGCCAATATCTTTATTTTTCTGTCAAATCAAAGTTTGTTAGAGTATGAAAGACGCTGAAGCCTTAGGCTCTTTACTCTTCTGTTTGGACAACTACAAGTAGAGCTTTCACTTCTCTGTCAGTTTAGGAATATGATGTAGCATATTTGTATATACTGTTATGAGCCGTAGTTTTTACAAAAGGTTTCTATTTTTACTGTATTCTGAGAAAATGTACCAAGTTCCACAATAAAAATATTTGGTTACAATGAATTGCTCTCCAATTATGGCATTCAGTCAGAATGAGATTAGGAGCATGATTTTGTGGAGGGTGGTAATGGGACCCAAGTCAAACAAATATTAACAATGCCAATAGATATTGCTTTTAAATGTGCCTCTTCCGTCAAAGATGTGTTTAGGCATTCGATAAGTCATGATACATGCACTCGGTCACTCATCTTAGCACTCATGGGTGCATTCATCAACCCATTCACTCATTCTTACATTCATGTACTTATCCAATACAATAAATTCACACACAAACTCAACAATTTATGCAAGATAAATTAAAAGAATACAAGTAGAAAAAGAAAACATGCTGCTGCCTAAACAAGGTGGGTATGGGCTTGCAATAACAAATAAAGTTAAAGATATCAGCAGGTTGCCATCTTGCAATGGTATCGTACGTGGTGGTATGTTGTTTTAAAGTTCCAGCCTGGCCACCATGTTTAGCACCAATGTGCTGGCCATCTTGGAATGATACAACAGTGAAGCTAAGGACAATACCATTCCATGATGCTAGCCTGGTTTAGGATGTGGGGCACTGCAGATGAAATGACCAGCAAGCAAGCAACTGTTAGTGCCGTCTGGGTAGCTGGAGCATGCTTTAGAAATAAGGACAATGAAAAGATCAGATGCAATGAAATAAGAGGAAAAAATGGAAAACTGAAGCACTGGTCCACCTTTCCCGGCATTGAAGCACACTCGTAATCAGGTGGATCTGCACATTAGAAGAAAAATGCCATCACTCTTAGGGTAATAGAGCCAGTGTCTTAAGTGGCAGACTCATTGCCCCATGTTGAATGTTATCAAGAGGAGCAAGGGAGATTCTAGGAAGGATTATTGCAGTGAACATCTTCTACCTCCAATGGTTTGTCAGAGAGGGAATCGGCACCAAAGTCCTTGCCTACAAAGGTAATTTCATACAACAAAATACATGTCTCTAGTCATAACACAATCCAGTAACAATCCACTCTTAAAAGATATGTTTTTCATTATAAATAAATGAGGCCTATTACCTTGGTTGTAACTTTTATAAAAAAAATAGATCAGAATTGTGGCATCTGGCATAACTTTTCCGAATTAACCAATGCAGTATATAACCTTTACCATTGGCGTGTCATAATGACCAACCCAGAACTGTAGTGTTGACCATAAGCTTTCCCACAAGGCAAACATCATGTACACAATATTAAAATTACAAATATGTACAAAGTTACAGTTGTCAAATCCATATAAAATTCCTCATAACAAGGGCCTGATGAAGATTATGACATTGCAAATCTTCTATCCCCATGGTTCTTCGTGTATGTCACCATCACCAAAAACCTTGCCTTCTATGGCCATCTGTCAGATTCCATTTAACAAAATACGTACCTGTAAATTATGATCACAGTGTAATAACAATCCACCTTTAAAAGCATATTACCTTTTACATGTGCGTTCCACAGTAAGCAGGTCAGGCCTACTGGCTTTCTCATAACTTTTCATATTAAACAGATCTATCCTATAAAGTATGATAGACCTGTTCCCACTGAACCATTAAGGCCTATAGCCATTACCATTTTTGAGACTATAGCCAACACAGGCCTACTAAAGTGTGCATATGCTAACAAATACCATGCATAAATTCACAAAATGACAAATATGTATAAAATTACTGTTTTACAGTTGGTAAAACAATATACCACCACGCTCAAAGAGCCTAACGAGGAGTGTCAACCAACTCAGGCCGACTGTATTGAGTGTATGCTTTCCAACAAGGCAACCATAAGGCATACAGTCACAAAATAATAATTGTAAACAACAATACTAGGTCTTTTGCGAGGGCCTAACAAGGGTTATGACAGTTCAAATCGTCTATCCCCACGATTTGCCAGGGCGGGTAACCAACATTGAAACCCTGGCCTAATACAGTAAACTGAGAGATTCCGTGTACCAAAATAGTTCTTTGGAGATTTTTAATACAGTAATAACAATCTATCCTTAAATGCTTACTAACCTTAGCATTTCCTTTTCACAATAATTAAACCAGGCCCACTAACTTTTTTGTAACTTTTCATAATAAACAGATCTATCTTAGAGTCTTGGTTGCTGGCTTGCCACCATAACCAACAAAGCCCTGCAGTATTAAGCATACGCTTCCACACATGACATAAGGTTTCACACATGGCAACAAATAATTAACTAAGAGATGTTGTTTAATAGTATCACAGTGGCATTTGCATGACCATAACGGGCAAGTCCCATCTATCACAGTGGCGCATGTAAGATTGAAAGGTCAAACAAAATAGCTTTGCTTGATAAATTTACCAGCTCAAGCAACTGGATAACAAATGATCAGTTTTTTGGAGGGTAAGCACTCTTTCTGTGGAAGCACACAGCTGTTGACAAATCAAAACCTACACTCAGATGAGCCAACATCTAGGCAGAGCCACAGTCCTTCTCTGTAGTACTCCTGAAGGTTCTTTTTTTGACCACACAAGGTCTCTCAACAACTAGGCTGTCATGCCAGACCTAAAAAAGTGGAGGTTCCACTCTTACTCCTAAGTGGAGGAGTGGTGTGGAACTTTACTCTATTTTAAAACCCTTTACCAACCCAAAATGGCTTTAGTCACAAGTGGCTTGTGTAAAAAGTCCGATATTCGCTCTTGTAGGATTAATCCTCTGAGAGGAAAAAAATAAGATGTTTATGGTCCTTACACTCAATCTCAAAATTATTTATTGAAGACTATGGCAGTCATAGGATTCTGGAAATACTCATGCACACTAAATTTACACATCCTAGTTTCTAACAAGTGGAACATTTCACATAAGTAATGCATTTTCACCATGGGGGGTCAGTTTCTCTCATCCTGGAAATGCACATATTCCTCACTTTTACAGGAGCTACTGTATGCATGTTTCCTGGGTGGGAAATGTAAAACAAAATAGCAAGAATGCACTCAACATATGACAGAAATCATTATAGCAATACACTATAGTAGATGCCTTCTTTAGTATTAATTTCAATTACTTTGTAGTTCCAGTATTGTTTCTAATGTTACCAGTATGCAATGTTACAAGTACGTAATGCCCCAGTTCTTGCATGTTCTTTTACACATCCTTGTTATCAGGTATATTAGTTCAAATGGATCAACTGAAGCGACCAAAGACTACAGCTCCCATAATGCATTTTTTGCCTATTCCAAACATTGATGACATTGAGTCATCTATCCTGCACCATTATATTTATAGTTTCAACCAGTGCTTGCAATGTTCAGTTATCTTCTTACGTAATATTTAATTCTGTTTACCAAATATCAGAAGAGAATAGTCTTTTGAAGTAGGGGGTATCTACTACATTGCCCCCTATGTATTTGATGTGATATACCTCCAGAGCAGGGTGCATGCAACTGGATAAGAAAACCATCAACATTCGTTGCACTTGAGATGTGACAACAGACATTTCAACGACTTATTAAAGTAGATGCGGTGTTTAGTTTCAATTTCACTTCATCTTTTGAGTACCATTTTTTATTTCAACTCCTGCTTGCAAGTCCATAAATCTGCAAACACAGTGCTTCATAGTATTACCAGCTGTCAAAGGACAGTAGTTATTACATAAATGATAAACAAGCATTGACAAAGCCAATAGGTTTCGTCTATGTGACAACTCTCAATGTTTTATTTAGACATGTTGCTCAGCAGCACGGGCTGCTGTGCAACATGGCTTAAAGTAAAGAAAAAGAGCTAAAACGTAGCCAGTGTTGACTGCATCATAGCTTTTTTTTTCATTTAAGCCATGCTGCAGCAGCCAGCGCTGCTGTGCACTATGTCTAAAAAAGCACCTGGGGGGATGGGAGGAGGAAGGGAAAACAAACAATGGACAGCAGGCGGTGTGCTAAGCAACACCAGGGAGGTGCGTGGGAGGAGGTCGAGAGCAGCAACAGCGGGAGGAGGGCGTGGGCCAACAAGAGGGAGCTGCAGGGAATGGGGAGGGGGAGGGAGAAACAACAACGGACTGCTGGAATAGGGCGGGGTGGGGAGATCGTTCTCTGCCATGCACTCTTCTATAGTGCATGGCAATAAGTATAAAAAAAAAGTACCTGGAGCAACGCGTGGCCAGTGGTAGTACATTTGCCACAAACAGAAGGCTATGGTAGGTCCATGCTCCATGGCAGGGGCAGAAGCCCAGGGAAGAAAGCAGGATGAGGCGAGCAGCTGGGAGGAAGCAGGAGGAAAAGAGCAGCTGGGAGGAAGCAGGAGGCATGACCAAAAAGAAGCAAGGAAACAAGAGTGACGTCGAATCCAACCAATGGTAAGTATTGGTAAGTGATGGGCGGCTCTAAGCCAGTTTTTAAGCTTTTTTAATTAGAAATAGATTTTGCTGACAGCCAAAAATACGGAGTGCCTAAATGAAGTGAGAAGACAGAGAAAAAGCAAGGACTTTAAGGTCATGCGGTGTCTGCTCAAAGTAAACATAATCTAGAAGAGACATAGTGAAGACTCTTAAGCTACTTTTTTCCTCAAAAGCTATTAATGGTCAGACAGTTTCTCAGAGGAAACAGTAGCTTCACGGAGTGTAATTGATGAGAGTTATATGGTTATATTCAAGTCACCGCCATGGTCCTTATACTGTGCATATAGCTTATGATGTAGATTTAATTTGTACTTGGGGTTTTCTCTCTTTGATCTTGATCATGTTCAGTAGAGGTCCAAAGTAATTCCATCTTTCAGCCTCTTTACCTCTACGCAGAAGTCTCTTTTTGTCATCGTATCTCTTGTTCTTAGGGTCGCTGTGCCCCATAGCATAGCTGGTACACTCCTGCAGTAAAGCCAGCGTATGTAGAGGAAGATGGCATCCCGCCCGACACGGAGAAATCCCAAAGTGGTTCCTGTTCAAAGTCTAGCTGCAGTGGGGCTAATCGGCACAGAAAGGAGTATGTAGGACAACTCGGTATGCGCTCCGCCGATGATGGTAGGTAATTACCATGAATGCAAGGCTATGGTGCAAGCAGGCAGCACGGCAATCTGTAGGGTGGCCAGGGGATCGCCCGTAGAGTAGGGGTAGGTCAGGGCCAGCCGGCGCATAGCACCCGCATGGCAGCCCTCGGGCACATGTCCATGGGCAATGAGCTTGATCACTGTGCTCAGAAAGATCAATAAGGGCGAGAGAGCACAGTGGCCAAAGGTCTCTGGGAGGCATTGAATGTGCCCAAATCAATGCAGCTCAATATATCCTATAGTGAGCTCGCGTAAGGGGCCCTCCACCCCATGCAGAGATGCCCGAAGGAAATAAAGAAAAACAGGGCCTCAGAGGCATGGCTTACAGCACCTCCGCAGCCGTTCGCAGAGGCCAGGGCAGGGCATCAGCCCCCTGTGCTATGAGGCCTCCGGTGTCGGCTCCTACGGGGAAGAAGCGAGGCAGGAGGGCAGAGCGTCAAGTTGTGCTCAGCCCCCAGATGCGAGTGCGGCCCGCCCTCAGGCTCACCCGCGATCCCTGTCGTCACGGGGCCTCCGAGTGCCACGTCAGGCCGCGATCGCCAGCAGGCCGGAGCGGATCCCCGCAGTCTCCCGAGATGGAACCAGCCTAGTCACTGGGATGCTGCGGTCTGGGCGCCCTCATTACTCTGTCGCCGCCATGGCAGGGCTCGATAGGTTGCGGCAGGCTGCTGCAAGGTGGCGAGCTTTCCGGAGCTTCAGAGCTGAGTGGCCATTTTGGTCCTCGGCTCGTCCACGCCCCTCCCCTTAGTTTCAATATTGATAGAACTGGGTAGATGATTAGCTTTTTGTTGGATTCACTGGTGCAAAGAAAGGAAAGGTGGTTCAAAAGAGACCTTATCCCAATGGATTGTCCTGTGTATGAAATTGTGTTATACCCTAGCAAAGAAGGAGCCTCCTGAAAGCCATAGGGTCCATTCCACAAGACCAGAGGCTCCTACCACTGCCCTGGGCAGGGAGAGTCCAGTTTTGGACATCTGCTAGCTGGCCACTTGGACATTATTCCACACTTTCACCAGGCATTACGGCATCAATTTCAGGTCCCCAGTGAGGGCCTTTTTGCTGCTTAAGTCTGCAGGACTTCTTTGGTGCAGAGTCCACTCCACACATTCATCTCCTGGGAGTGGGCATTGCTTTGGTATTGATCTACAAGGTGAGGAATCTGCGGTTAGATGTATCCATCGGAAGGATAACTTTTTTACCTTTGGTTACACTCTTTCTGCTGGGTACACTACTTAACTGCAAATTCCTCACTAACCACCCTCCTCCTTGTTCTGTGGCATGGACTTGCTGGAATCAGTAAGGTTCCAAGCTAGCTTTCTCACTGTCGGTAAAATTCAATTCTGTCAGCTAGATTCCACATCCTTGGGCCAGGAACGTTCTAATGATTAAACTGATGCCAGTGAAGGGGTGGCACCTTCATGAGATGGCGTCATATCTGAGGCGGAATAGATCTGTGACGCAGGCAGATAGTGCCACCTGTTGGTGTGCAGGAGCTTTTGCAAGATTTTATGGATCCACTTTTGTACTCAGGGAAAATCACAAGGTGAGAAATCTGTAACTATAGTATCCATCAAAAACAGCATTACCAAAGGCAGGTCATTTTTTTCTTCCTCGCTCTCCTTCAGTTCTTTCTTTCCCTGGTACACATGGCTTCAGCATCAAGTAAAAAGTGAACGTGAATATGTGTTTCACAGGGGTAGTTCAAATTCACAAACAGTGCCAGTTGTGATCAAACCAACCAGAATTGAGAATCAGAGCAGGACTTGGAATATAGGATGGAACCAATCACGTTCAAGGTACAGTTAATTTTTAGCTAAGAGACTTGCCATAGCTGTCTCAGAGTCTCTAGTTCCATAGTGATAATTGCCATTTATATTGATACATCATACAGTAGAGCAAGTGCAACCAAAGGAATCATCTAAAAGAGAGTACTCAAACATGGCCCATTGTGTGTAGTAGATAGTAGCTTGCAAGTGTATCATAGAAGTAAAATAGGAAAATGAGGTACTTGAGATAATAAGGATAATTTTTTGGCATCATATTGCATCTAATCTGACAGATAAATTATCAAATTGCCTGTTAGAAACTGAAAACAAATAAACAATCAACAAGAACCTTTCGGCTAGTGCCACTAAGAGGCAGCAGAACGGGGAATGATACACATGACTCAGGAGCTCTTGCCAATACTATGTGTCAACACGCTGCTGCGTGCAGGCAAATGGAGGAGGGAAGAGAAAGGAGGGTGCGAAGTACAACTCTACAGGGACCTCCCCAGGGGCCCACCCGGGGCATAGCGCCATCCCGCACCCATGCATGCTCTAGGAGATCCGTGGTACCTAAAGCTCCTAGGGTAACTTTCCTTGTCAGTGTCAGGTCATCGCCTAGTCAGGGGGCTCATGTAATTTGTCAAACAATTTAAAAACATGTGTGTCCCATAGCGTAGCAGCACCACCCCCTCCCTGCAATCAGCAATCACGGGCCAGCGCATCTGCCTCAGCCCGAGCCCATATATGAGTCATCACATGTGTGATTGGTTTGTGCCCTCTTGATTGTATGAATTAGTCGGGAAATAAATCCCAGACGTTGCGTATTGAATGTAATATATGCAAGAAGTACGCAGTTGTAGCAGTCTTTTTTTATTTTAAAGCTTGTGCAAGAGCAAAGAACAGCCGACACGTGTTTCGCCCGAGGGCTAGCAAGCCAGGGCTTGCTCAAGGCTGATTGCAAAAAGGAGACGTAAAAGTAAAAGCATAATTCCAACAAGTGGACACATCACAGTGTACCGATAACATTACGGAGGAGAGTAAAAGTAAAATAGAGATTAAACGATAGTAGAGAAAGCATATGGTAGAAAGGTGATGGGTGACAGGCAAAGCAAAAAGTTAAAATGTGAGTAACACCCGATGAAGAGAATGGTGTATGTGTGACAGTGGGATTGAAAGGGAAAGCAAAAGAAAGGTTCAAATGTAAATTAGTAGGTCAGAGGTAGAATAGAAATAATGTCTCATTACAATCCTGCGGGTAAATGAACCCAATTTGAAACAAAATACACAGCGAAGTACAACAATAAGAGAATATTAGAAACCATAAATGTTCATCATTTCATATATAGCAGTAGATGACCCAACAAAGCAACCTATGCTCAAGGCATAAACATAATTAGGCAGGAAGTAGGAGTCATGGGAAAAAGGTCCTAGCTTTTGGTGCTTCTTAGTATATGCATGGGAGAGAAAGTCCACCTGGGTGTGGTGGGCCAGAGCAGCCGCATTGATAAAAACATATTGAGAGGGATAAGTACAATCAGAAGGCGTTGAAAACACTAAAAGATGTGCATTTATAAATCTCTCCCCTTATTATCATGGTATTTCATAAGTTGTCAGAAATGCATATTGATTATATAGGCGTACAAACAATGGAGACATATCGTAGGTGAACAAGTCGAGTTCAATTTACCAGAAAATCTTATGTTAGGTTGGCAGTTCTAATCTGTAAGGGTCAAAGATCAGTGTATAAAGAGGTAAGAACACAGTAAAGGACAGCCAGTCACCGAAAAGAAATTGCCTGTCGAGAGGCGCGATCGCGTTCGAGATGCGCTGAAGTTGAAACTCATGATAGTTATAAAGGGGGGAAGCTGAAGTGTCATTGAAGGGCTCTCCCCCATATATGAGACACTTGAAGCCAGGATTTGAGTGTGGGCGGCTGTGGAGCCTTCCCAGCCATAGCAATTAAGCCCCTAAATAGGACCAGTGCCAGGTCCACCAGCCTGAGATAATGCTGATTGCGCCTGGTGCATTTCGTGATCCCCAGCAGGCATAACAGTGGGTCCAGCGGTATCTGCATATCAACCATCAGTTATACCTGTTTCATCACCTGGGTCCATACCCGATGTAGCGGGAGCACTCCCACACCATGTGCAGAAATGTGGCGTCCGCATGTCCTCAACGCAGAAAGGTCAGTGATACCCCCGGGAACATTCCGTGTAGGTGGTGTGGTGTAAGATATGTCTGATGTAGGTAATTGAATTGATTAAACTTCAAACGGGCGTTGCTGGAAATATGTTTCACCCGTTCCAAGACCATGGTCAATTGTTTGGCTGTTAAAACCTTCCCCAAATACTCATCCCACCTATGTTTGTCTCGGAACTGAAGGTCAGCATGGCCTGCGCGTAGTGCAGCACACAGGGCCGATACCGCCCAGTGGCCCAGGCTGTGTGTCAAGAAGCATTGAATTCCAGAATGTACTGGGGGCTCTGTCTGTCCAGTTGGTCAAATTGTCCCAATCGCGGCCACTATTGCATTATGAGCAAGAAAGGGACCTGGCCCCAATCCATAGAGTTCCCTCAGGCCCTGGAAGATGGAACAAAGCTCCTTTCTCATATAGGTCCCCCAGCTGAGCAAACCCTGCCTCCCGCCAAGGGTGAGAGTCGTGTACTTCAAGTAAGGCCTTAAGAGCTGGCACGCTCCTTAGGGGTAGCTGCTGTGCATAAGGGACCAGCGAACGACGAGTACTCATGTAACATATCCAGACCAACTTGGCTACACGTGAGAGCCTGTCCAGTCCCCAATCGGGACCTCCCGGAGACAACAACCAATCTAGGACATTCAAGTCTCCTAGATCTGCTCGTATAAGTCTACCCTCTTCAGCTTCTACACCAGCTTGCCAGCACATAGGCCATTGTAACTGAGCTACAGCGAAATACAGTTCCAGATCTAAAATCCCAAACGTGCCTTCGAGCATCGGGCATTGAATCAAAGCTTGCTTCCGAGCAAGTCCCCAGACAAGGTCAGATTCTAAACTACGTAAAGCAGCAAAAAAGAATCTTGGGGGAACTACCGGCAGAGCAGTGAAAAAATATAAAAGCCTTGGGAGGATAGGCATCTTTGCTATTGAGGCTCTGCCCATGGGTGAGAGAGGTAATCTTGTCCAAAAATGGAGGGATTGGCATAGCGCTGTCAGGGTCATACCATAATTCCCATCAACTCAGTTCTTGTCTGTGTGATAGACATTCACACCCAAGTATAGAAAAGTCTCATATCTGTAGGGGAGACGTCCCTCCAGCGGTGCAGTGAGATGTTCCGGTGCAATCCAGTGCAACAGTAAAATACAGGACTTACCCCAATTCACCTTGAGACCTGTCATGTCTCCAAAAGTGTCAAGTAGGGCATAAATAAAGTTTCTCAGACACATTGAATACTACCTAGATATTAATAAAGGCACAGTCATGAATCTGACGACCTTATGGGAGGCATTGAATGCAGTCCTGAGAGGACAGACTATATCAAGTCCCATAGGCACAGCAAAATAGTTACATTAGAAAGGCACATAGCCAAGGCCAAAGGGGAACTGACGGGACCATCAGACGAACACACTAGACACAAACTAGAGATGATGAGTGACACTCCGGCATAAGCTGTTAGGTATAGCCACAAAGTCACATGAAGCAACTCAATACAAAATATACAAAGTCGGAAACAAGGCAGGCATCCTACTGCATTGGTTGGCAAATAGGGAACAAGGACTACGGGTGGTCGCTAGTAACACATCCCACATGCATCGCCGCGCCATCACAGACCCCAATTGATCGCCCTAGAATTTGCATCCTACTACGCTCACCTATATGCAGAGGAATACACACCAAAATGGGAAGAACTCCCCCAATCGTGGAGGACTTGAGGCTACCGCACCTCAGCAAACCAAATAGCTAGTGCCTCGAGGAACAACTGACGGTGGCCGAAATACAGGCAGCCATCCAGTTACTTCTACAGGTAAAACTCAGGGCCTCAACAGCTACCCCCTGGAATTCTTTAAGAGGTATACCTCGCGTCTCACTCTGCCATTGCCATGTTCATGGGAACATAGGAGCAGGGAGAGCTACACCATGACTTATGAGGAGCCATGATCTCAGTCATTTGTGATCCACAGAAACCGCCGGATCACTCTAAATCATACAGGCTCATCTTCTCACTTAATATAAAGACCAAGATCCTAGTGCAGAACCTGGCAACCCAGCTGGTTGGAGTGATGAAGGCTCTGGTCCATCCAGACCTGAGCGGATTCATAGCACCCGACACTGCCTGAGATGACTGAACAATGCTTTTGTGCTGGCCACACAGGCCACAGACCATAGAGAACTGACCTCGATAGACTTCGATAAAACATTCGATTTGGTCTGATGGAGGCTCATGTTTCACTCACTAGATTGAATAAACTTTAGACTCCGCTTCTGAAGATACATCTCAGTGCTATACTCCAGGCCATGGGCACGAGCGAGAGTGAATGGAAAACTAACCCCAGTGTTCCAAATTGAATGAGGGACCAGACAGAGTTGTCCTCAATTGAACCGCTGGCAGAGTGTATCAGACGCAATACACTACTTTTTGGCTTTATATGACCAAACCAATATGAGGACAGGATGTCGTTGTACGGAGACGACATCCTAGTCTAATACATTAGCGATCCCAAGACTTCCCTTCCCTACTGTTACACATGCTACAAGTGTACTCTGCCGCCTCTGGTCTGTCAACTGGACCAAATCCACCTATGTCCCCCTAACCGGAGTACCTGACTACATACGGGCAGCCACCCAAGTGCAACGGGCAGACTGACACTTCAAGTACTTAGGCATGCACATATCCCTAAAAAACCATCAGGCATGGGACCTGAATATTGCCCCGCTGATTGCCCAGACACGTTGTGACATGGACACATGGGAGGATCTTCCTTTAAATATAGTGGGCAGAGGTGCTTTATTCAAAATGATCTCTCTGACGAAACTGCTATAGACATTGCACAATCACCCCCACGCCATACCACCCCAGTGCTTTCAGTTCCTCTGGGTGGGAGTCAAACATGCATCTCCTACCGCAAATGTATACTCAGCCCCTACGACAGGGGTCTGGGTATTGTGGACATAAAGCTCTAAATAGTACCTATAAATGACTGACTTCATGTAGACCGCAATTACCCAGCAATAGTCGTGGAGCTGTGTGTCTTGGAGCAATGCTGTATACTACACCTACTCTGTGGGTCCGGGTTGGACACTTATCTCCTCCCCCCCTGCAACCCACACCTCCCTGTCATACTGGCACTGCATGCCAACAGCAGAAACGACTCTGTGGACCAGTACATGGCTTCGGCTCACAAATTATCTAGAAGAGTTCCTGTCCTGGGACGCTATAGGCATCTACAAGTTTGGAGATGCCTATAGCTGGCATGGGAAAACTATATGCTGATTTCAGCATCTAATAGACGCCTTTGAGATGCATAACACACAATTCTTTCCATTTTTGCAGCTACACCATGCACTGGAGGCATCTCTACGCCCCGCACAGACCCTCCCACAAAACATCCCTCTAGAAGCGCAGGTTAACCAAACCAGGATAGTTCTGAAAGGAAGTGCACATATTAACCGTACACTGGCAAACACATTAGACCCCATGAAGCAGTGGGAATACGATGTAGGCACATTAGAGGAGAAGGACTGGATGGGTGTAAAAATGGCTCCTGGAGCACTAATGATTTCCATGTGGCTAAGACATATGCAGCTAAAATACCTCCACAGAGTTTACTACAGCCCCACACGACTGAGTGAAATGATGCAGAGCCTCGACCCACAGTGTTAAAGATGCAAATCAGCCATGGGTACGTTCCTCTGTACCATATGGGAATGCCCCATAATGCAAATCTACTGGCACAATATGAGCACTGTATCAACACAAGTGGTGGGGAGGAAGATTATACCAGAACCCAAACTAGTGCTGTTGGGGCTGATGGATGAATGGGGAGGCAGGAGGAGCACTAGGCTGCTAGTAGAAATGAGCTTTCTAATCCCCAAAAGAGATATTGCATGGAACTGGAGGTCGGAATGAGCCCCTTCGAGAGAGGAATAGGCACAGAGCATGGATTACTGTGCCACAGCAGAGCGATTCGTAGCACCCGATGCCTAGACGCCCATGGGCAGTTGTGCGCTTTATAAATGTTCAAATCAAATCAAATTCGTGTATAAATCAAGGGGATGCACTGAGAAGCATAATAAAGTGTGGGGCCCGTGGATCGAGTACTCTGGGATATAGGATGGACATTGCAGCTAAACCAATTGAGAACATTGTCTGTTGTAAGTATGTAAATAGGCGCTCGACAAACGGCATGTACAACCATGTGAATGCATGTTGTGAAACCCTGTTTTATACCAGAAAGTTAATAAACAGAGTTATAAAAAAAGAAATAAACATGCCATGACAGGTATATATCCAAGTGTCACATTTAATTTACTTGTAAGTCCCTAGTACATGGTTCAACAGGTACCCAGAGCCTGTAAATTAAATGCTACTAGGGCACTGCAGCATTCATTGTATCACCACTGCAATACATGTTCCAGGTCTACCATTGCAGACTGTGTGTGCAGTTTTAAGCTGCCATTTCGACCTAGCGAAATAAACTTTTTGCCAGGCCTAAACCTTCCTTTTTACTAGATATACGTGATGCCTAACGTAGGCTCAGAATGCCCATAGGGCAGGGTATTTAAAAAGTAGGACATGTATATTTAATGTTTTACTTGTCCTGGTAGTGAAAAATCTTGAAATAAGTTTTTCACTTTGGTAAGGTTGGCCTGCCATAGGCTAAAACTGGTTTACCCTATTACATTTAATATGGGCTAGATTAAATTTGGGATCAACTAGAAAAATATTTCAAACACTCTTTTTAATAGTAATTTAAAAAATAAATGTAATAGTAAAGTTGGATTTTGATTTACAATTTTGGAAATGACACTTTTAGAAAGTTGTAAGTTTCCTGCCTAAACCTAAAACTGCATTACTGTCAGTGTCCAGGCGTTATCTGACCCCTGCTGGCTCCCTAGAGTGATATGTGTATGGGTTCCAGACAGTGGTCAAAGGGCCTGGGTCTGGGGGAGGTGTGGGTCAACCTGACAAGCTGGGGAGACCTATGCCCCTGCCATGATTACACTTAACAGCGGCCTGCCCTGACACATATAGAAGAACATGATTCAAGGTCCTGAACCCTTGAAAGGAGTCAGAGTGCACTCATCCCTGCCTAACTGAAGGTTTCACTGGATCTGACGCAGAACCAATGAACTCCTAACCGAAAGCTTATCAGATCTGATGCTGAGCGATGAAGAGCCATGCCACACAGCTTCCGACTGAAAACTTCACCGAATTTGACGAAGAGCCCCATCGCACCCCCCCTTGAAAGCTTCACTGAGCTCAACGCAAAGTGATGCAGAGCAGCGATGCACAGTCCCTGCACCAAAGTCAGAGGGTAAAACTTCTAGCAGGACAAACCTGTATCTGGCCCACGCTCCATCGCAATCGGTCTAACACTATGACTTTGTCCTGGTCCTGCACGACCAGATATCTGCAGTTGGCTCCATTTTTACCTTAAACACTTATATCTCTGGTTCTACTTATTGGATGTTCTCCGTTTTGGATTAATTTTATTTATTACAATGTACTCTATTTTTCTAAATTAGTTTGGGATTTTTCTTGGGTTGTATTTCACTTTATGACTATTTGAGCGCTGCATAAATACTTTACACATTGGCAATAAATTAAGCCTGACAGCTTTTGTGCCAAGCCACCAGAGGGTTAAGCACAGGTTTATTTAGTGACTTTTGTGGTTCACCCTGACAAGATTGTGATTATTCTTTTACGTTGATTCTCACCCCCTTCAACAAATAATACTGTTTCAAAGATAGTGCAAAGAGCTGAGAGGCATGTTTTGTGTTTTGTTCTTCTTCTATGTATAACTGGTTCAGGGGCAAAACTGATTCATTTGTTAAACCTGTATAAAACTATTTTTGCTGTGTAAGTATCTAAAACCCACGGTGTGATGAAATCTGGCAAAACAGCAAAATGTTCAAATGGAATTTGCAGACCAAGTTCTGGATCAGGAAACATCATTTGAAGAGCTTTCGTTTTCCTACAGCCCACACTGTAATGTCTTTCTCAACCCAGATTGCAGCTGCACTGCACGAAGCCTCTCATTTAGCAATGGGGTGTTCAAGAGTCAATTAATGTACTTAATAATAACTATAAATATAATGATGAAAAATATGCATCATTGATATCATTATTGTTAGAACAATGTTGAGTTCGTAATGCTGTAGAGCTCTCTTAGACTAGTGCTAGATAGTGCAGGCTGCTGGAAGGGGTGCTTTTCCTTTTGCAGTCTACGGGCCCGATTCACAGAACTAACTTAAGACAAAATCCTAAACTTACTACTTTTGGTATTCACAGAATGCACTTACTACTTTTGGTATTCACAGAATGGATTTACGACTACTAACTTTACGTCCACACTCGGGCCGGAATTTCCGCACTCGGATCGGAGTTTCCGCACCCGGAGTGGAATCTCCACCTCCGGGCCGGAATCTCCGAAATTTAACCGGAACCCATTATTTCATACAGGAAATGACATACAGGAAGTGGGAGACAGGAAATACATCACAGGAAGTTGTAGGCAGCCATTTTGTGTTCATTCTGAATCATCCTCACTCACAGATTAGATCCTCTGCCATCCTGCTGCTCTTTTCAACCTTATTTCCCCCAAAATGGCTGAGGGTTATGAAGAGAAAGCACCCCCTTTCAGTAAAAGGGAATTAGACATCTTAGCTGAGGGGGTGATACTAAAATATTCTCAGCTATATGGGGAGCCAGAGGACCAGCTGAGTAATGAAGCGCGGGCCAGACTATGGGCCGACATTGGTGAGCACTGCAGTACAGTGGGCGTTCACACCAGGAACGCGAGGGCATGCCGCAAGCGCTGGGAGGACCTAAAACGCTGGGCCCGGCACAAGGCTGAGGAGCTACTGGGCCAGTCTTCCCAGCACCATGTGCATCGTCCTCGCCTCTCGCCACTGTACAGGAGGGTCCTGCGTGCAGCTCATCTGACCCTCCATGCTCAGCTGGAGGAGCATGAGCAGCAGAGGCCTGGTATGTGCATTATATGCAATATGTGTCTGGAAGTATGATGTGAGTGAAGACAGAGCTGTACCATCGTGTGTCCCATGCCTCCATTCACCTATTCTGTGTCTATGCAGCAGTCATCATGAAGCAAAAGGCTCACTGTAGCGGATTGACTGTACAGGGCAGAGTGCAACCAGTGCTTGCAATGTTCAGTTATCTTCTTACGTAATATTTAATTCTGTTTACCAAATATCAGAAGAGAGTAGTCTTTTGAAGTAGGGGGTATCTACTACATTGCCCCCTATGTATTTGATGTGATATACCTCCAGAGCAGGGTGCATGCAACTGGATAAGAAAACCATCAACATTCGTTGCACTTGAGATGTGACAACAGACATTTCAACGACTTATTAAAGTAGATGCGGTGTTTAGTTTCAATTTCACTTCATCTTTTGAGTACCATTTTTTATTTCAACTCCTGCTTGCAAGTCCATAAATCTGCAAACACAGTGCTTCATAGTATTACCAGCTGTCAAAGGACAGTAGTTATTACATAAATGATAAACAAGCATTGACAAAGCCAATAGGTTTCATCTATGTGACAACTCTCAATGTTTTATTTAGACATGTTGCTCAGCAGCACGGGCTGCTGTGCAACATGGCTTAAAGTAAAGAAAAAAGAGCTAAAACGTAGCCAGTGTTGACTGCATCATAGCTTTTTTTCATTTAAGCCATGCTGCAGCAGCCAGCGCTGCTGTGCACTATGTCTAAAAAAGCACCTGGGGGGATGGGAGGAGGAAGGGAAAACAAACAAAGGACAGCAGGCGGTGTGCTAAGCAACACCAGGGAGGTGCGTGGGAGGAGGTCGAGAGCAGCAACAGCGGGAGGAGGGCGTGGGCCAACAAGAGGGAGCAGCAGGGAATGGGGAGGGGGAGGGGGAGGGAGAAACAACAACGGACTGCTGGAATAGGGCGGGGTGGGGAGACCGTTCTGTGCCATGCACTCTTCTATAGTGCATGGCAATAAGTATAAAAAAGTACCTGGAGCAACGCGTGGCCAGTGGTAGTACATTTGCCACAAACAGAAGGCTGTGGTAGGTCCATGCTCCATGGCAGGGGCAGGGGCAGAAGCCCAGGGAAGAAAGCAGGATGAGGCGAGCAGCTGGGAGAAAGCAGGAGGAAAAGAGCAGCTGGGAGGAAGCAGGAGGCATGACCAAAAAGAAGCAAGGAAACAAGAGTGACGTGGAATCCAACCAATGGTAAGTATTGGTAAGTGATGGGCGGCTCTAAGCCAGTTTTTAAGCTTTTTTAATTAGAAATAGATTTTGCTGACAGCCAAAAATACGGAGTGCCTAAATGAAGTGAGAAGACAGAGAAAAAGCAAGGACTTTAAGGTCATGCAGTGTCTGCTCAAAGTAAACATAATCTAGAAGAGACATAGTGAAGACTCTTAAGCTACTTTTTTCCTCAAAAGCTATTAATGGTCAGACAGTTTCTCAGAGGAAACAGTAGCTTCACGGAGTGTAATTGATGAGAGTTATATGGTTATATTCAAGTCACCGCCATGGTCCTTATACTGTGCATATAGCTTATGATGTAGATTTAATTTGTACTTGGGGTTTTCTCTCTTTGATCTTGATCATGTTCAGTAGAGGTCCAAAGTAATTCCATCTTTCAGCCTCTTTACCTCTACGCAGAAGTCTCTTTTTGTCATCGTATCTCTTGTTCTTAGGGTCGCTGTGCCCCATAGCATAGCTGGTACACTCCTGCAGTAAAGCCAGCGTATGTAGAGGAAGATGGCATCCCGCCCCGACACGGAGAAAGCCCAAAGTGGTTCCTGTTCAAAGTCTAGCTGCAGTGGGGCTAATCGGCACAGAAAGGAGTATGTAGGACAACTCGGTATGCGCTCCGCCGATGATGGTAGGTAATTACCATGAATGCAAGGCTATGGTGCAAGCAGGCAGCACGCCAATCTTTAGGGTGGCCAGGGGATCGCCCGTAGAGTAGGGGTAGGTCAGGGCCAGCCGGCGCATAGCACCCGCATGGCAGCCCTCGGGCACATGTCCATGGGCAATGAGCTTGATCACTGTGCTCAGAAAGATCAATAAGGGCGAGAGAGCACAGTGGCCAAAGGTCTCTGGGAGGCATTGAATGTGCCCAAATCAATGCAGCTCAATATATCCTATAGTGAGCTCGCGTAAGGGGCCCTCCACCCCATGCAGAGATGCCCGAAGGAAATAAAGAAAAACAGGGCCTCAGAGGCATGGCTTACAGCACCTCCGCAGCCGTTCGCAGAGGCCAGGGCAGGGCATCTGCCCCCTGTGCTATGAGGCCTCCGGTGTCGGCTCCTACGGGGAAGAAGCGAGGCAGGAGGGCAGAGCGTCAAGTTGTGCTCAGCCCCCAGATGCGAGTGCGGTCCGCCCTCAGGCTCACCCGCGATCCCTGTCGTCACGGGGCCTCCGAGTGCCACGTCAGGCCGCGATCGCCAGCAGGCCGGAGCGGGTCCCCGCAGTCTCCCGAGATGGAACCAGCCTAGTCACTGGGATGCTACGGTCTGGGTGCCCTCATTACTCTGTCGCTGCCATGGCAGGGCTCGATAGGTTGCGGCAGGCTGCTGCAAGGTGGCGAGCTTTCCGGAGCTTCAGAGCTGAGTGGCCATTTTGGTCCTCGGCTCGTCCACGCCCTCCCCTTAGTTTCAATATTGATAGAACTGGGTAGATGATTAGCTTTTTGTTGGATTCACTGGTGCAAAGAAAGGAAAGGTGGTTCAAAAGAGACCTTATCCCAATGGATTGTCCTGTGTATGAAATTGTGTTATACCCTAGCAAAGAAGGAGCCTCCTGAAAGCCATAGGGTCCATTCCACAAGACCAGAGGCTCCTACCGCTGCCCTGGGCAGGGAGAGTCCAGTTTTGGACATCTGCTAGCTGGCCACTTGGACATTATTCCACACTTTCACCAGGCATTACGGCATCAATTTCAGGTCCCCAGTGAGGGCCTTTTGCTGCTTAAGTCTGCAGGACTTCTTGGTGCAGAGTCCACTCCACACATTCATCTCCTGGGAGTGGGCATTGCTTTGGTATTGATCTACAAGGTGAGGAATCTGCGGTTAGATGTATCCATCGGAAGGATAACTTTTTTTACCTTTGGTTACACTCTTTCTGCTGGGTACACTACTTAACTGCAAATTCCTCACTAACCACCCTCCTCCTTGTTCTGTGGCATGGACTTGCTGGAATCAGTAAGGTTCCAAGCTAGCTTTCTCACTGTCGGTAAAATTCAATTCTGTCAGCTAGATTCCACATCCTTGGGCCAGGAACGTTCTAATGATTAAACTGATGCCAGTGAAGGGGTGGCACCTTCATGAGATGGCGTCATATCTGAGGCGGAATAGATCTGTGACGCAGGCAGATAGTGCCACCTGTTGGTGTGCAGGAGCTTTTGCAAGATTTTATGGATCCACTTTTGTACTCAGGGAAAGTCACAAGGTGAGAAATCTGTAACTATAGTATCCATCAAAAACAGCATTACCAAAGGCAGGTCATTTTTTTCTTCCTCGCTCTCCTTCAGTTCTTTCTTTCCCTGGTGCACATGGCTTCAGCATCAAGTAAAAAGTGAACGTGAATATGTGTTTCACAGGGGTAGTTCAAATTCACAAACAGTGCCAGTTGTGATCAAACCAACCAGAATTGAGAATCAGAGCAGGACTTGGAATATAGGATGGAACCAATCACGTTCAAGGTACAGTTAATTTTTAGCTAAGAGACTTGCCATAGCTGTCTCAGAGTCTCTAGTTCCATAGTGATAATTGCCATTTATATTGATACATCATACAGTAGAGCAAGTGCAACCAAAGGAATCATCTAAAAGAGAGTACTCAAACATGGCCCATTGTGTGTAGTAGATAGTAGCTTGCAAGTGTATCATAGAAGTAAAATAGGAAAATGAGGTACTTGAGATAATAAGGATAATTTTTTGGCATCATATTGCATCTAATCTGACAGATAAATTATCAAATTGCCTGTTAGAAACTGAAAACAAATAAACAATCAACAAGAACCTTTCGGCTAGTGCCACTAAGAGGCAGCAGAACGGGGAATGATACACATGACTCAGGAGCTCTTGCCAATACTATGTGTCAACACGCTGCTGCGTGCAGGCAAATGGAGGAGGGAAGAGAAAGGAGGGTGCGAAGTACAACTCTACAGGGACCTCCCCAGGGGCCCACCCGGGGCATAGCGCCATCCCGCACCCATGCATGCTCTAGGAGATCCGTGGTACCTAAAGCTCCTAGGGTAACTTTCCTTGTCAGTGTCAGGTCATCGCCTAGTCAGGGGGCTCATGTAATTTGTCAAACAATTTAAAAACATGTGTGTCCCATAGCGTAGCAGCACCACCCCCTCCCTGCAATCAGCAATCACGGGCCAGCGCATCTGCCTCAGCCCGAGCCCATATATGAGTCATCACATGTGTGATTGGTTTGTGCCCTCTTGATTGTATGAATTAGTCGGGAAATAAATCCCAGACGTTGCGTATTGAATGTAATATATGCAAGAAGTACGCAGTTGTAGCAGTCTTTTTTTATTTTAAAGCTTGTGCAAGAGCAAAGAACAGCCGACACGTGTTTCGCTCGAGGGCTAGCAAGCCAGGGCTTGCTCAAGGCTGATTGCAAAAAGGAGACGTAAAAGCAAAAGCATAATTCCAACAAGTGGACACATCACAGTGTACCGATAACATTACGGAGGAGAGTAAAAGTAAAATAGAGATTAAACGATAGTAGAGAAAGCATATGGTAGAAAGGTGATGGGTGACAGGCAAAGCAAAAAGTTAAAATGTGAGTAACACCCGATGAAGAGAATGGTGTATGTGTGACAGTGGGATTGAAAGGGAAAGCAAAAGAAAGGTTCAAATGTAAATTAGTAGGTCAGAGGTAGAATAGAAATAATGTCTCATTACAATCCTGCGGGTAAATGAACCCAATTTGAAACAAAATACACAGCGAAGTACAACAATAAGAGAATATTAGAAACCATAAATGTTCATCATTTCATATATAGCAGTAGATGACCCAACAAAGCAACCTATGCTCAAGGCATAAACATAATTGGGCAGGAAGTAGGAGTCATGGGAAAAAGGTCCTAGCTTTTGGTGCTTCTTAGTATATGCATGGGAGAGAAAGTCCACCTGGGTGTGGTGTGCCAGAGCAGCCGCATTGATAAAAACATATTGAGAGGGATAAGTACAATCAGAAGGCATTGAAAACACTAAAAGATGTGCATTTATAAATCTCTCCCCTTATTATCATGGTATTTCATAAGTTGTCAGAAATGCATATTGATTATATAGGCGTACAAACAATGGAGACATATCGTAGGTGAACAAGTCGAGTTCAATTTACCAGAAAATCTTATGTTAGGTTGGCAGTTCTAATCTGTAAGGGTCAAAGATCAGTGTATAAAGAGGTAAGAACACAGTAAAGGACAGCCAGTCACCGAAAAGAAATTGCCTGTCGAGAGGCGCGATCGCGTTCGAGATGCGCTGAAGTTGAAACTCATGATCGTTATAAAGGGGGGAAGCTGAAGTGTCATTGAAGGGCTCTCCCCCATATATGAGTCACTTGCTATTTGGATTTGAGTGTGGGCGGCTGTGGAGCCTTCCCAGCCATAGCAATTAAGCCCCTAAATAGGACCAGTGCCAGGTCCACCAGCCTGAGATAATGCTGATTGCGCCTGGTGCATTTCGTGATCCCCAGCAGGTATAACAGTGGGTCCAGCGGTATCTGCATATCAACCACCAGTTATACCTGTTTCATCACCTGGGTCCATACCCGATGTAGCGGGAGCACTCCCACACCATGTGCAGAAATGTGGCGTCCGCATGTCCTCAACGCAGAAAGGTCAGTGATACTCCCGGGAACATTCCGTGTAGGTGGTGTGGTGTAAGATATGTCTGATGTAGGTAATTGAATTGATTAAACTTCAAACGGGCGTTGCTGGAAATATGTTTCACCCGTTCCAAGACCATGGTCAATTGTTTGGCTGTTAAAGCCTTCCCCAAATACTCATCCCACCTATGTTTGTCTCGGAACTGAAGGTCAGCATGGCCTGCGCGTAGTGCAGCATACAGGGCCGATACCGCCCAGTGGCCCAGGCTGTGTGTCAAGAAGCATTGAAGTCCAGAATGTACTGGGGGCTCTGTCTGTCCAGTTGGTCAAATTGTCCCAATCGCGGCCACTATTGCATTATGAGCAAGAAAGGGACCTGGCCCCAATCCATAGAGTTCCCTCAGGCCCTGGAAGATGGAACAAAGCTCCTTTCTCATATAGGTCGCCCAGCTGAGCAAACCCTGCCTCCCGCCAAGGGTGAGAGTCGTGTACTTCAAGTAAGGCCTTAAGAGCTGGCACGCTCCTTAGGGGTAGCTGCTGTGCATAAGGGACCAGCGAACGACGAGTACTCATGTAACATATCCAGACCAACTTGGCTACACGTGAGAGCCTGTCCAGTCCCCAATCGGGACCTCCCGGAGACAACAACCAATCTAGGACATTCAAGTCTCCTAGATCTGCTCGTATAAGTCTACCCTCTTCAGCTTCTACACCAGCTTGCCAGCACATAGGCCATTGTAACTGAGCTACAGCGAAATACAGTTCCAGATCTAAAATCCCAAACGTGCCTTCGAGCATCGGGCATTGAATCAAAGCTTGCTTCCGAGCAAGTCCCCAGACAAGGTCAGATTCTAAACTACGTAAGCAGCAAAAAAGAATCTTGGGGGAACTACCGGCAGAGCAGTGAAAAAATATAAAAGCCTTGGGAGGATAGGCATCTTTGCTATTGAGGCTCTGCCCATGGGTGAGAGAAGTAATCTTGTCCAAAAATGTAGGGATTGGCATAGCGCTGTCAGGGTCATACCATAATTCCCATCAACTCAGTTCTTGTCTGTGTGATAGACATTCACACCCAAGTATAGAAAAGTCTCATATCTCTAGGGGAGACGTCCCTCCAGCGGTGCAGTGAGATGTTCCGGTGCAATCCAGTGCAACAGTAAAATACAGGACTTACCCCAATTCACCTTGAGACCTGTCATGTCTCCAAAAGTGTCAAGTAGGGCATAAATAAAGTTTCTCAGACACATTGAATACTACCTAGATATTAATAAAGGCACAGTCATGAATCTGACGACCTTATGGGAGGCATTGAAAGCAGTCCTGAGAGGACAGACTATATCAAGTCCCATAGGCACAGCAAAATAGTTACATTAGAAAGGCACATCCCAAGGCCAAAGGGGAACTGACGGGACCATCAGACGAACACACTAGACACAAACTAGAGATGATGAGTGACACTCCGGCATAAGCTGTTAGGTATAGCCACAAAGTCACATGAAGCAACTCAATACAAAATATACAAAGTCGGAAACAAGGCAGGCATCCTACTGCATTGGTTGGCAAATACGGAACAAGGACTACGGGTGGTCGCTAGTAACACATCCCACATGCATCGCCGCGCCATCACAGACCCCAATTGATCGCCCTAGAATTTGCATCCTACTACGCTCACCTATATGCAGAGGAATACACACCAAAATGGGAAGAACTCCCCCAATCGTGGAGGACTTGAGGCTACCGCACCTCAGCAAACCAAATAGCTAGTGCCTCGAGGAACAACTGACGGTGGCCGAAATACAGGCAGCCATCCAGTTACTTCTACAGGTAAAACTCAGGGCCTCAACAGCTACCCCCTGGAATTCTTTAAGAGGTATACCTCGCGTCTCACTCTGCCATTGCCATGTTCATGGGAACATAGGAGCAGGGAGAGCTACACCATGACTTATGAGGAGCCATGATCTCAGTCATTTGTGATCCACAGAAACCGCCGGATCACTCTAAATCATACAGGCTCATCTTCTCACTTAATATAAAGACCAAGATCCTAGTGCAGAACCTGGCAACCCAGCTGGTTGGAGTGATGAAGGCTCTGGTCCATCCAGACCTGAGCGGATTCATAGCACCCGACACTGCCTGAGATGACTGAACAATGCTTTTGTGCTGGCCACACAGGCCACAGACCATAGAGAACTGACCTCGATAGACTTCGATAAAACATTCGATTTGGTCTGATGGAGGCTCATGTTTCACTCACTAGATTGAATAAACTTTAGACTCCGCTTCCGAAGATACATCTCAGTGCTATACTCCAGGCCATGGGCACGAGCGAGAGTGAATGGAAAACTAACCCCAGTGTTCCAAATTGAATGAGGGACCAGACAGAGTTGTCCTCAATTGAACCGCTGGCAGAGTGTATCAGACGCAATACACTACTTATTGGCTTTATATGACCAAACCAATATGAGGACAGGATGTCGTTGTACGGAGACGACATCCTAGTCTAATACATTAGCGATCCCAAGACTTCCCTTCCCTACTGTTACACATGCTACAAGTGTACTCTCCCGCCTCTGGTCTGTCAACTGGACCAAATCCACCTATGTCCCCCTAACCGGAGTACCTGACTACATACGGGCAGCCACCCAAGTGCAACGGGCAGACTGACACTTCAAGTACTTAGGCATGCACATATCCCTAAAAAACCATCAGGCATGGGACCTGAATATTGCCCTCGCTGATTGCCCAGACACGTTGTGACATGGACACATGGGAGGATCTTCCTTTAAATATAGTGGGCAGAGGTGCTTTATTCAAAATGATCTCTCTGCCGAAACTGCTATAGACATTGCACAATCACCCCCACGCCATACCACCCCAGTGCTTTCAGTTCCTCTGGGCGGGAGTCAAACATGCATCTCCTACCGCAAATGTATACTCAGCCCCTACGACAGGGGTCTGGGTATTGTGGACATAAAGCTCTAGATAGTACCTATAAATGACTGACTTCATGTAGACCGCAATTACCTAGCAATAGTCGTGGAGCTGTGTGTCTTGGAGCAATGCTGTATACTACACCTACTCTGTGGGTCCGGGTTGGACACTGATCTCCTCCCCCCCTGCAACCCACACCTCCCTGTCATACTGGCACTGCATGCCAACAGCAGAAACGACTCTGTGGACCAGTACATGGCTTTGGCTCACAAATTATCTAGAAGAGTTCCTGTCCTGGGACGCTATAGGCATCTACAAGTTTGGAGATGCCTATAGCTGGCATGGGAAAACTATATGCTGATTTCAGCATCTAATAGACGCCTTTGAGATGCATAACACACAATTCTTTCCATTTTTGCAGCTACACCATGCACTGGAGGCAACTCTACGCCCCGCACAGACCCTCCCACAAAACATCCCTCTAGAAGCGCAGGTTAACCAAACCAGGATAGTTCTGAAAGGAAGTGCACATATTAACCGTACACTGGCAAACACATTAGACCCCATGAAGCAGTGGGAACACGATGTAGGCACATTAGAGGAGAAGGACTGGATGGGTGTAAAAATGGCTCCTGGAGCACTAATGATTTCCATGTGGCTAAGACATATGCAGCTAAAATACCTCCACAGAGTTTACTACAGCCCCACACGACTGAGTGAAATGATGCAGAGCCTCGACCCACAGTGTTAAAGATGCAAATCAGCCATGGGTACGTTCCTCTGTACCATATGGGAATGCCCCATAATGCAAATCTACTGGCACAATATGAGCACTGTATCAACACAAGTGGTGGGGAGGAAGATTATACCAGAACCCAAACTAGTGCTGTTGGGGCTGATGGATGAATGGGGAGGCAGGAGGAGCACTAGGCTGCTAGTAGAAATGAGCTTTCTAATCCCCAAAAGAGATATTGCATGGAACTGGAGGTCGGAATGAGCCCCTTCGAGAGAGGAATAGGCACAGAGCATGGATTACTGTGCCACAGCAGAGCGATTCGTAGCACCCGATGCCTAGACGCCCATGGGCAGTTGTGCGCTTTATAAATGTTCAAATCAAATCAAATTCGTGTATAAATCAAGGGGATGCACTGAGAAGCATAATAAAGTGTGGGGCCCGTGGATCGAGTACTCTGGGATATAGGATGGACATTGCAGCTAAACCAATTGAGAACATTGTCTGTTGTAAGTATGTAAATAGGCGCTCGACAAACGGCATGTACAACCATGTGAATGCATGTTGTGAAACCCTGTTTTATACCAGAAAGTTAATAAACAGAGTTATAAAAAAGAAATAAACATGCCATGACAGGTATATATCCAAGTGTCACATTTAATTTACTTGTAAGTCCCTAGTACATGGTTCAACAGGTACCCAGAGCCTGTAAATTAAATGCTACTAGGGCACTGCAGCATTCATTGTATCACCACTGCAATACATGTTCCAGGTCTACCATTGCAGACTGTGTGTGCAGTTTTAAGCTGCCATTTCGACCTAGCGAAATAAACTTTTTGCCAGGCCTAAACCTTCCTTTTTACTAGATATACGTGATGCCTAAGGTAGGCTCAGAATGCCCATAGGGCAGGGTATTTAAAAAGTAGGACATGTATATTTAATGTTTTACTTGTCCTGGTAGTGAAAAATCTTGAAATAAGTTTTTCACTTTGGTAAGGTTGGCCTGCCATAGGCTAAAACTGGTTTACCCTATTACATTTAATATGGGCTAGATTAAATTTGGGATCAACTAAAAAAATATTTCAAACACTCTTTTTAATAGTAATTTAAAAAATAAATGTAATAGTAAAGTTGGATTTTGATTTACAATTTTGGAAATGACACTTTTAGAAAGTTGTAAGTTTCCTGCCTAAACCTAAAACTGCATTACTGTCAGTGTCCAGGCGTTATCTGACCCCTGCTGGCTCCCTAGAGTGATATGTGTATGGTTTCCAGACAGTGGTCAAAGGTCCTGGGTCTGGGGGAGGTGTGGGTCAACCTGACAAGCTGGGGAGACCTATGCCCCTGCCATGATTACACTTCACAACGGCCTGCCCTGACACATATAGAAGAACATGATTCAAGGTCCTGAACCCTTGAAAGGAGTCAGAGTGCACTCATCCCTGCCTAACTGAAGGTTTCACTGGATCTGACGCAGAACCATGCAACTCCTAACCGAAAGCTTATCAGATCTGATGCTGAGCGATGAAGAGCCATGCCACACAGCTTCCGACTGAAAACTTCACCGAATTTGACGAAGAGCCCCATCGCACCCCCCTTGAAAGCTTCACTGAGCTCAACGCAAAGTGATGCAGAGCAGCGATGCACAGTCCCTGCACCAAAGTCAGAGGGTAAAACTTCTAGCAGGACAAACCTGTATCTGGCCCACGCTCCATCGCAATCGGTCTAACACTATGACTTTGTCCTGGTCCTGCACGACCAGATATCTGCAGTTGGCTCCATTTTTACCTTAAACACTTATATCTCTGGTTCTACTTATTGGATGTTCTCCGTTTTGGATTAATTTTATTTATTACAATGTACTCTATTTTTCTAAATTAGTTTGGGATTTTTCTTGGGTTGTATTTCACTTTATGACTATTTGAGCGCTGCATAAATACTTTACACATTGGCAATAAATTAAGCCTGACAGCTTTTGTGCCAAGACACCAGAGGGTTAAGCACAGGTTTATTTAGTGACTTTTGTGGTTCACCCTGACAAGGATTGTGATTATTCTTTGACGTGGATTCTCACCCCCTTCAACAAATAATCTTGTTTCGAAGATAGTGCCAAGAGCTGAGAGGCATGTTTTGTGTTTTGTTCTTCTTCTATGTATAACTGGTTCAGGGGCAAAACTGATTCATTTGTTAAACCTGTATAAAACTATTTTTGCTGTGTAAGTATCTAAAACCCACGGTGTGATGAAATCTGGCAAAACAGCAAAATGTTCAAATGGAATTTGCAGACCAAGTTCTGGATCAGGAAATATCATTTGAAGAGCTTTCGTTTTCCTACAGCCCACACTGTAATGTCTTTCTCAACCCAGATTGCAGCTGCACTGCACGAAGCCTCTCATTTAGCAATGGGGTGTTCAAGAGTCAATTAATGTACTTAATAATAACTATAAATATAATGTTGAAAAATATGCATCATTGATATCATTATTGTTAGAACAATGTTGAGTTCGTAATGCTGTAGAGCTCTCTTAGACTAGTGCTAGATAGTGCAGGCTGCTGGAAGGGGTGCTTTTCCTTTTGCAGTCTACGGGCCCAATTCACAGAACTAACTTAAGACAAAATCCTAAACTTACTACTTTTGGTATTCACAGAATGCACTTACTACTTTTGGTATTCACAGAATGGATTTACGACTACTAACTTTACGTCCGCACTCGGGCCGGAATTTCCGCACTCGGAGCGGAGTTTCCGCACCCGGAGTGGAATCTCCACCTCCGGGCCGGAATCTCCGAAATTTAACCGGAACCCATTATTTCATACAGGAAATGACATACAGGAAGTGGGAGACAGGAAATACATCACAGGAAGTTGTAGGCAGCCATTTTGTGTTCATTCTGAATCATCCTCACTCACAGATCAGATCCTCTGCCATCCTGCTGCTCTTTTCAACCTTATTTCCCCAAAATGGCTGAGGGTTATGAAGAGAAAGCACCCCCTTTCAGTAAAAGGGAATTAGACATCTTAGCTGAGGGGGTGATACTAAAATATTCTCAGCTATATGGGGAGCCAGAGGACCAGCTGAGTAATGAAGCGCGGGCCAGACTATGGGCCGACATTGGTGAGCACTGCAGTACAGTGGGCGTTCACACCAGGAACGCGAGGGCATGCCGCAAGCGCTGGGAGGACCTAAAACGCTGGGCCCGGCACAAGGCTGAGGAGCTACTGGGCCAGTCTTCCCAGCACTATGTGCATCGTCCTCGCCTCTCGCCACTGTACAGGAGGGTCCTGCGTGCAGCTCATCTGACCCTCCATACTCAGCTGGAGGAGCATGAGCAGCAGAGGCCTGGTATGTGCATTATATGCAATATGTGTCTGGAAGTATGATGTGAGTGAAGACAGAGCTGTACCATCGTGTGTCCCATGCCTCCAGTCACCTATTCTGTGTCTATGCAGCAGTCATCATGAAGCAAAAGGCTCACTGTAGCGGATTGACTGTACAGGGCAGAGTGCACTCTGGGAGTTGTAGTTTCATCATGACAACTGGGGAATTGAGCCACACAGGTGCATTTGAACAGAAATCTGCCCTGCCAGCACCACTAACAGTGAACCAAGGGAATCATAACTGATGTGTGCATTGGATGAGGAATGGTACAGACACTGTCCAGTATGTGTATGAGAGGCCAATGGGTATTTGATGCTGTGACTTGAATTGCTTTCGGTGAGTTTGGGTTCTGATTGAGACAGATCATCATGCACGTGTGTGGCTCAAATCCCCAGCATTCATAATGAAACTACAACTCCCAGAATGCACTCTGCCCTGTACAGTCAATGCGCTACTGTGAGCCTTTTGCTTCATGATGACTGCTGCATAGACACAGAATAGGTGAATGGAGGCATGGGACACACGATGGTACAGCTCTGTCTTCACTCACATCATACTTCCAGACACATATTGCATATAATGCACATACCAGGTCTCTGCTGCTCATGCTCCTCCAGCTGAGCATGGAGGGTCAGATGAGCTGCACGCAGGACCCTCCTGTACAGTGGCGAGAGGCGAGGACGATGCACATGGTGCTGGGAAGACTGGCCCAGTAGCTCCTCAGCCTTGTGCCGGGCCCAGCGTTTTAGGTCCTCCCAGCGCTTGCGGCATGCCCTCGCGTTCCTGGTGTGAACGCCCACTGTACTGCAGCGCTCACCAATGTCGGCCCATAGTCTGGCCCGCGCTGCATTACTCAGCTAGTCCTCTGGCCCCCATATAGCTGAGGATATTTTAGTATCACCCCTCAGCTAAGATGTCTAATTCCCTTTCACTGAAAGGGGGTGCTTTTTCTTCATAACCCTCAGCCATTTTAGGGGAAATAAGGTCGAAAAGAGCAGCAGGATGGCAGAGGATCTGATTTGTGAAACAGGATGACTCAGAATGACCACAGAATGGCTGCCAACAACTTCCTGTGATGGATTTCCTGTCTCCCACTTCCTGTATGTCATTTCCTGTATGAAATAATGGGTTCCGGTTCAATTTCAGAGATTCCGGCCCGGAGGTGGAGATTCCGGCTTAAAGGTGGAGATTCCGGCCCGGAGGTGGAAATTCCGGCCCGGAGGTGGAGATTCCACTCCGGGTGCGGAAACTCCGCTCCGAGTGCGGAAATTCCGGCCCGAGTGCGGACGTAAATTTAGTAGTCGTAAATCCATTCTGTGAATACCAAAAGTAGTAAGTGCATTCTGTGAATACCAAAAGTAGTAAGTTTAGGATTTTGTCTTGTTAGTTCTGTGAATCAGGCCCTACATGAATAACTGAACAGGATAGATAGACACTTGCAAAAACGTTGAATACTTGAGAATAGATCTGAGCTCTCGAGTAGCATTTTTTATAGTAATTGCACATTGGCCACGAGTTCCCTGCTGCTTGTCACATACTTCTCTCATTCACTAACTAAATACGGTTCATTAAAATGTTTGTTCTGTTTTATTTTTCCGTAACATGTGCCACTAGGTTGTCTGGATAAAGCAGGAAGGTATCAATTTGAAAATCAGGGGCAGAAGAAAACCACACTATAACTAGCTGAATCATTCTGTCCCCACCTCTGGCTGATTGCTTAAGAAATGCATTAAAGCAGATCTGTAGTGAGCCAGAGAGAACATTTGCCAACTGTTTAACATGGTTTACACATGACTTGTTTGAGAAAATATAAACCCGCAGACATTTCTGGGTGGAGTTTAATGCTACAAAGATACTATTATGAATCAATGACGCATTTTCTGGTCGATTTAGAATTCAGTCAACATTTTTCCTCCATGCCGTTAGCTCTAAAATTACATTTTTTTGTTCCTTTTGCAACAATCTGAGCAATTCTCAAACCTGATTCGTGAAAAACTATTTAACTTAGGCACCTCTATGTTTTCAAGGGTTGCCCAACACTTCTAAAGGTTATTCTTTTGGTCATAACTGTTTGAGTTATTAAGAAAAGCATATCTACTATATATATTGAGTCAAATTCTGACTTGCTGTACTGCGACTGTATACATTGAACTACTACTAGTCCCTATAGTAAAAGAAGTTTTATAAACAGTACCAAAGGATGCATAGTTTTATGCCAGGTAGAACTCTGCACAGAGGAATTGGAGCCTTCTGTGCAAATGCTCATTTTTTCTCCACATGCAAAACATTTTTCCTCATGAAGAAAGCTTTCCCTATACCTCCAGTAAATAAATGTCTATATGTATATGGTATTTCTATAGTGCGTACCTAGCCAAAGGACAGAGAAGAGCTGTACAGAGTCCAGGATAAGTATATAGTCAACAAATGTTAAGAGAGGTAGCTGGGTTATGGGTGGTTAATGCATAACTCTTCAATTCTTTTCTAAATTTGAGCAGCGTTGGGGCGGTGCTGATGGATACAGGGATGTTGTTCCAGATCTTGGGTGCATTGATGGAAAACACCTACTGACTTATTTTTTTATTTTATACACTTCCTAGTCTGCAGTATGATGGTGTTCGGCTGAGGGTTTGCCAAAAACAAAAAGAGATGGTGAGCTTGTCTGCAGGATAAGCGTGGGTGCTGGTTGTGTGGCTTTGTAAATGATCCAGTTCGTTTTGACGATGGTGCAGGCAGGCAAGTGGCTCTAATGGAGTTCCATTAAGATGGAGGTGATTTGATCATATTTCTTCAGGCCCTGGATGAGACATGCTGCAGCGTGAAAGATGCCCTTAAGCGGCTCCAGTATGGAGTTTGGGAGGCCATGGAGCAGAGCATTACCTCCATACAGCAGCAAGATTCTTTAGAAGAGAGAGCTGCTACCTGACCATCTTTCTTTTTTGGTAATGTGTTGCTTGAGGGTGATGTTGGTGTACAGGGTGAATCCAAGTGACTTAGCATTCAGTGAAAGTTGGAGTTCAAAGCAATCAAGGTTCAAGTCAGTGAGTCAGATTTGTACTGTTTTTTGTTTGTTGTTATTGGCAAAAAACAGGAATTCTGTATTGATTGGGTTGATCTTCAGGTAGACGCTGGGCATCCAGGACTGGATGATTTGCTGTCAGTGTTTGAGGTGTTGGATGTCTGAAGCATCAAAGTAGTGGAGGTTCACGTCAGGGAACCATGTTTGTACTGTTTCCTGTTTGTTGTTGTTAGAACTGGGGGTCTCTAGTTGGCAGAGGTAGGTACCTTTGACCAAATAGGGACCCTTGCTTCTAGTCAGGGTAAGGGGGTACACCCTAAAATAACCCCTGCTCACCCCCTTGGTAGCTTGGCACGAGCAGGCAGGCTTATCTCAGAGGCAGTGTGTAAAGCATTTGTGAACACATACAGTAATATAGTGACAGCACTACAGATGGACACCACACAAGTTGTAGTATAAAAATAAGTATTTTTATATAGACTTAACACAAGACCACAAACGACAAAAATCCACAATACTGTACTTAAAAATGGTAGAAATAGCTTAGTTCTCTTTAGATGGTAAGTGCAACACTTATTGTTCAATGTACCTTTGGATGCGTAACGCTATACAATGAAAGTGTTGCAGGGAAGGTGATGCGTCGGTTCCTTACACGCAAGAACGGTGATGCGTTGGTTCCCTACTGCTGCGCAGGGGACGGTGATGCGTCGGTTCTTCTCGGCGTGGGGAGGTGATGAGTCGGTTTCTTACTGCGCTTCCGTGGCGATGCGACCAGCAGCGCCGTGATGCGATGAAGATCCGGTGCAATGAAACAAAAATGGCGTCTTCTTCTTGATGCGACAACGATGCGGGCACGCCCGACGGCCGTGCGGCGACTCAACGAATCTTCTGAGCTGCGACAGGCCCTGCGACACGCTTCTCTGGTGATGCGACGGCGTCTGCTGCGACTGCGACACTCTTCTCTAGGGATGCGGGGCACCTCGGTGATGCGATGCGACAGTGGCAGCGGCGGCACGCTTTCTCAGCGATGCGACGACAGCGGCTGCGGCAGCGACACTCTTCTCCGGTGATGCGATGGCGTCTGCTGCGACGGCGACACTCTTCTCCGGTGATGCGAGACGCTTCGGGTGATGCGATGGTGACAGCGGCGGCACGCTTCTCCGGTGATGCGACGGCGTCTGCTGCGACGGCGACACTCTTCTCCTGTGATGCGACGACAACGGCTGCGGCGGCGACACGCTTCTTCGCCTTGAGTCGCGCTTCCAGCTCCGAGCGACACGCAGTCTCTCAGAAGGCCCAGCTCAACAGCAGGCACTTCAATTCCCAGCAAGGGAAGGCAGGGGAGATGGTTGGTGAAGTCTGTTGTCCCTGAGACTTCAGCAGGAGGCAAGCTCTATCTCAAGCCCTTGGAGATCCTTTACAAGTTGATTTGAAAAGCACAACGTTCCTTTCTCCTTTCTTTGGCAGTCAGGCAACCACTGCAGGCCAATCCCCCAAACAGCACTCAGCTAGGGATAGTCTCCTCCTCAGTTCCTCTGGTTCCTCTCCTCAGCAAAGGTTCTTCTTGTTTCCCAAAAGTGATCTAAAGTTCTGGGGTCTGGGTCCCCCTTTTATACTCATATTCTCTGAAGGCAGAGAGGCCTTTGCCTAGTCCAAACCAGTTCTGGTCAGTCCTGGAGCACTTTGTTTACAGGACTCCTTCTTTCCTTTGACAGTGTAGGCCAGGGACATCAGACACACCGCAGGAGGTGGAGCCAGCATTGTGGAGGGAAGACACAGCCCTATTAAGGTCCCAGGTGCAACTCCTCCCACCACTCTACATGGAGATCTCTCTATTCAGCCCTGTGCTGACTCACCCTGCCTCCTGGAATCCCAAAGCCCTATCACTCAAACTCCAGACAAGGAATACACAACCTAGCAGAGGCAGGCTTGGATAGTTAGGCAAGAAAAGACCTAATTTCTAAAAGTGATATTTTCAAACACAGAATGTTAAAACCAACTTCACTAAAAGATGTATGTTATCATTCTGAGTTCAGGCATACTAAATTCGTTTTTCTACCATGTTCCCTGGGTCAGTTAGGATTATAAGATGTTATAATCAAACTGCCCATTCTGGCATATGGGGAACAGGTAGCCTTGCAATAGTGAAAAACGAAAATGGCTATAATTCACTATTAGGACATGCCACACACACCAGGGCATGTCCTACCATATACTAACAATGCACCCTGCCCTTGGGCCTACTTTAGGGGTGACTAACATGCAGAAAAGGGAAGGTTTGTGGACTGGTAAGTGGGTGCACTTACCAAGTCGACATGGCAGTACCAGACTGCACACAGGCTCTGCAATGGCAGGCCTGAGACATGCTTTCCACGCTTCTCCGGTGGGTGGCACAACCAGTGCTGCAAGCCCACCAGCAGCATTTGATTTACAGGCCCTGGGCACACGCGGTGCACTGTACTAGGGTCTGACAGTAAATCAAATAAGCCAATCATGGAGTCACTAATCCATACATCAATTTATAACAGAGAGCATATGCACTTTAGCACTGATCAGCCGTGGTAAAGTGCCCAGAGTCATAAAACCAACAAAAACAGGTCAGAAAGAGTACAGGAGGAAGGCAAAAAGTTCAGGGATGACCCTGCAAAAAGGGCCAAGTCCAACAGTTGTTCTTAGCAAAAATCAGGAACTCTATCATGATAGGGTTGATCTTCAGGTAGACGCTGGTGATCTATGCTGGATGATATGCAGCCAGTGTCTGAGGTGTTGGATGTCTGAACCAGGGGAGACTTTCAGGTAGAGTTGTGTATCATCGGCATACTGGTGAATCTTGATGCTGTTGTCTGTGAGTAGAGAACTAAGCAGGTCCATGTAGTTACTTAAAACCCATAAGGTCCAACTCCATTTTGCGCAGGCCCTGACACCATCTTAGGTAACGGGAGTCACCATATTCCTGCTTTTATCTAGAATCATTGTCATGTCTGCCACTGTCACAGATGTCGTCTGACCTTATCTTTCTAAGAACCGAGAAAGTGTCAAATCATTCGTCTAATGACATAAATATAACTCCTGATGCAAAAACAGTCGAACAAGTGTCTACTTTTCACCATGTCAAAGTCAAATAAGAACAAATAGAGACATATAGTTTAAAAAGTGTAGTCAGAATTGATGTCCTTTCAACTTATATGTTCATAAGGAAATGTCTGGGTTGTACACCTTAATACAAATAATCTATGCTAGATATTCCTAAACTCATGTAAAAAATTCCAGTCTCTGATAAGATTTAGTATATAAGGGCTGCTGCTTAACCACTTGTCAGGAGAGGTCCTTTGCCCAGATTATCGGACGAGATTCTGCCAGAGATGGTGTCACCTACTGGCAGCGCACTTCAAAGATGCTATATCTCGCCTGATTCTGATAAAGCTGAGTCCCGGAAGAAGGCTGCTACCGCACTGCGTGTTTGTCCTTCGCAGTGAACACTGCCTTCATGCCTTCGCTGATAACAACAGCTCTTGTCAACAAGGTATGCTTCTCCTTAAGAGACTCTAAACAGCAAGTTGCTCTACTCACCATGCTCTTCTGGCGTAGCACCAAAAGTAGGATTTAGGGTGTTAGGTTTAAGATGACATTTTAATCATGTTAGAAATGTTTATTTTATTTTCGTTGTTCACAATATACTTTCTTGCCATTTTTATAATATCCTGTGCAGTTATTTTAGATGTGCTGAGGAACTGGTTTGCCCTGTTGTAATAAATGCTTTTAGTTACAAGTATCTATTCTTCTTAGTGCAGTGTGTGTGTGTGTGTGTGTGTGTGTGAGATATTGCGAATAACGAAATAGGTTTGTTTCTGTTACCACTGTGCCCCTGATCCTGTTGCAGGGACTGTTAGTAACCCAAAATCAATAACTCTACTCCAATTATGTATTGGGTGGGGTTCTGCGGGCTACAAAAACCTGTCTTTCACATTCACGGCTGGTGCATTGTATCACAGTTCACCGGTGTCATCCCAGGGTGGAAAAGCAAACCTTGTAGAACTACGCCAGAGTCGTAGTTTACGCAACACTAGAGGTTGAAGATGAAAAGAGACAGTATGAAACCCTGGGGGGCTGAAGGTGAGAGTGATCTTTTGGGATCTAGTGGTGCCCATGTGGACAAATTGGTGTCAGTTGGAAAAGTAGGAGAACCAGTGAAGGACACTGCTGATGAATCTCATTCAAGAATGCAAGGAGCGTATGAGGGTGGGATGATTGACTGAGTCAATGGCAGCTGTAAGGTCCAGCAATATCAGGAGGCGGGGTCATCGTCTACAATGTTAAAAGGAGTGGTCTCCATGCTGCACTGTGATGTGAAGCCAGACTGGTATCCGCTCAGAAGATGGCTTGTTTCTCATTGTGGGCTTTGTCTAGGAAAACTCTTCTATGTGTAGGTGTGACCACTTTTTCTACACAATACACAGGAGAATGAATATATTGTTTATCCCCCACTGGAACTGTCCGACTAACCGAGGGGCCCGGTATACATTGTAGACTCTGTCTTGCAGTATTCTTGCATGTACTGCATACAGGATGCCTTGCAGAAGGTCTCAAGATTTTAAGTTTCTAGAGAACTTTAGTCAGATGACTTTTGTTCTGATGAGACCCGAAGACTAACTTCAGGTCGAAACGTCAACATCCCCTCCCTAAGTGACTTTAAAAATGTTTATGATTCAGCAGGAGATACCATGTATGAACAGACAGAATCTCTACTTATGTTTGTTTGATATAAAGTCATATGCAACCTTGGGATCTGTTCAGTGTCTTGTTCTATGTTGTTGTATATATACTTGTTCACTGTCTGAGCACTGTGTCATCTGCACTAATTTTGATACATAATGAAATGTATATTGCCCTTATACTAAAGATGTGAAACAATCATCATAAAAGATATTGTGTTCTGTACCCTTTTTCAATAACATTGGTTGTGATACAAGTTACTATTTGAGTTTGTACATTTTCACAGCAAATAGAAATGTTGGTGAATAAGTCCAACGTGACATTTGTTTGACTTATTACACTTACTCTAGTTCTCATGGGCAGTCAGAGTGGTCCTTTTGTTGTATACATAAGTTCCCTAAAAAGCACTTCAAAATCTAGTCAAGCCTTTAAAATGTTGCCACACAGAGTACTCCATGACAACGTGGCTTATGTTCCGTCCACCATTGTGTGCAGTGCGGGGACTATTATGCGCTTGTCAATCAGCAAACAGAACACCTACTACATTCTGACGGCAGATAAAGGTGTTGAGCAGGCCATAATGAAGTCCATGATTTCCTCAAGAAGAGGAACTAAAATTCTACGGCTGCTTCCCTAGTGAAGTAGTGGCCCATGGAAGGTAGGTATCCATGCACAGCCATTGAAAGGTTTACCTAGCAGCAGTTCCACCTCAGTCAATTTCCCAATACTTCACTTTTGTACGGTACAACATAAAGCAAGTAGGAAAACACAGGGCTGGCTGAGATGGGCATCGGGGACAGTAAAAACAACTCTCCTGTCTCATTCCCTGCTTAGAGCAGACACTACAACAACAACATAGTTGAGTCTTTTTAGCTGTTTCAGGTATGCGATCAGTACAGCACAGGAGAGGCTGCTGCTTCTGTAGCAGTAAGATTTTCAATACAGGACAACTGAAAGTCAAGGAAAGACATGAGTCTTCCTGTGGTTGTCTGACGATAAAAAACATATGCATTGTATGTTACCATCTGGATCAGGTGGATAAACAGTTTCTTGTGCCAAGTGCGAGTTTTATGACTGGCTTTGAATTGCTGAATAACCTGGTCGTTTCACTCTGCCCATGTACTTGTAATCAAGTATGCAGATGGGTTTGTGAACTTCAGCCATCTGACCCCAAACCATGACGGGGTAAGTGCTCTCATCATGAATTGTGGTGAGCATGTACGCCTATCAAAGAACGTGACTGCGAGCAGTTCGTTGGAACGCAACACACACAGCTGAAACATTGATGGGCGGACGTTATCTGACGCGAGGCCGATGTGCTGGACCTGCTGGGTTTGGAGATTGGAGGCGTCATATGTATGTATTAATTTACCATCAGCATGTAGTAATGTAGATAACTTAGTTAAGGTACATGTCAATATCAACATTTAGTTGCGATGTGTGGATACCTTGTAACACATAAGGCAAGACAGAGTGACACCAGATGTATCAAAATGTCACCCAAAGCAGCACACCAGGCATAAATGCTGTGTGGCATTTCAGGAAGGTAGCATTCTTTACGGTAAGTAATGCAAAGCAGTCCTTTGCCCAAATGAGGGTTACTATTTAGCAATCTCCAGCACTGAAGAAGGTTTGGGCTTGTAAGTAACATTGACATTTTTTATATTGTACTGTTTTCCCTCACGTTTGTGAGGCAAACACTGCACAATGTGTAGCTAAATCTGCCCCTATGGCTAAATTCCCAATACATATAATTATCCATGCTGCACAAGGTATAAGGTATGTCTACGTGGCAAGGCTAGTATTTATGTATCAAGAGACACATTTATCAATATTTCACGCAGCGCAGCAAGTCACCTTGCTGTGCTGCGGGATAGGGAAAGGGCAGGAATATGCTGTATTTAACATAATACTGTGCATTCAGTCCTTTCCTAGAGCTGGCGCACTTTTGACTGCCTAGTGCTAATGCTGGCACCCTTGTGTCATGTTGCAAGGGGGCCTGTATTGAAGCTGGGCAGCAGTTCTGTCAACAGCACATGCATAGGGCATGATTTTGGCATATGATGTTAGACAATACAGGCCTTTCACCTTCAGGCAGATCTGCCCTGCAAGGTGACTAGCTGCGTTCCATGGTCTGAAAATATATACATATGTGTCCAAGGGTGTTGAAATGTGCCATTACACTGGTATGCAATACTGCATAGTTTAGATTTAGAATTGTGTAGTTGCTCTATCTTTAATGCAATTTTACCATACTTGGTGTGCAAGTGGACATTGCCCTTTTTCGCAAGGTGAAATTGATAGCTTCAGGGATAGTGATGCGGAAAGCAAGTGTCATGACAACATGGTTGTAGCTCTGTAACAAGTGTGTGTGAGATCCAATATAGTAGTAACAGTGTAATGTGTGTGGTGAGGTATTCCTCATCTGGCAAAAAATCACTCATTTTTAGAGCAAACACAACATCAAATGTTTTGACATACTGTCAAATAAAAAGGAGCCTTGTTAATCCCTTTGCTAATGAGCCTACCAACCCCCCATCCCCACTTTTCTGGCTATTTGGGGTAGTTCGGGCTTAGGGATCCATGACTTTTTTTCCACATAAGTTATCTACGCCAAATATGCATCTTTTTTTTTTTTTACAACATCCTGGGGATTTGAAAGGTGCCCAGGGTTTGTGGATTCCCCTGGAGGGGACTAAGAAAACAGGCAAAATATAGCAACATTTTGAATTTTATTAGAAAAAGAGGGAAAAAGTGCTCCAGATAAAAGACACTTTTGCTCACAATGTACTGCCAGAACAGCAGCCACCCTTTGTTAAGGATCAAGGACTCGTCAATGGCTGTATTCGTTACAGGAGTATACATCTCTGGAACCCTGGCAGACGAATGTTCCAAGACAGGCCCAATTTTGAACAACCTGTCATGGTCTGGATGGTCCCAGGGCAAGGCAGTAGAAAAGTGGACTTCAAGGTTGGTTTATGCACTAACCCCATTTTGACTGTTAGGCCCAAAAATATCTTTAACTCCTCAAGCGAAGTTGGAGTCCACTGGTGTGCCCTAGAATGAGGCCCTAGCGTGCCTCCATGATCCCTCAGAAATCCCCGCAAGCCTGTTTGCGACCCGACCGCGGCCAGGGACCCTGGTCCCCCGAACCCCCTGCCGGTACAACCCCAGCACTCTCCACGCACTCAACCCCGGACGCAACAACAACTGTCAGCTCTCGACACCGAGCAACACCCAAGGCCCAAACTCCTGCCGACACTGCCGCCGCACCTTCACCCACCTCCGGACCCAGGCAGCTACCCCCAACACGCCAGACGCCACCACACACAAGCCGCTGAGCTGCAACCTCCTCAATGTACGCTCCCTGCACAGACACGCTGTAGAAATCTGGGACCTCCTCAACACTCACACGCCCGATGTCACCTTCCTCACAGAGGCGCGGACCAACGCCAGCTCCGCACCTGACATCGCAACCGCCATCCCCGACGGAAGACTGCCCCAACTGGCAAGAGGAGGCCTCGCCATCATCCACAAGAGCTCCCTCCGACTCACTACCCCCAACTCGGACAACGCCTTGCCCCCCATGGAACACATCCACTTCCAGATCCAGCCCAACCCCAGAACGATGCTCCTTGGAACACTCGCCTACAGACCTCTCGGACCCCCTTCACCAATGTCATCGCAGACCACATCGCATCCCACGCCCTCGCCTCGACGGCCTACATACTTCTCGGAGACCTGAACTTCCACCTGGACAACCACAGTGATCCCAACACCACCGCCCTCCTGGAGAACCTCACCAACATAGGGCTGAAGCAATTTGTCTCCACCCCCACTCACACAGCAGGACACACTCAGCCCCATCTTCGCCGGAGGAAACAACATTCGCTTCAGCCTCACCACGGAACTGCTCTGGACAGACCACCGCTGCATCCATTTCTCCTTCACGAAACCAACCGTACACAAGCGCACGCTCCGCCCCCACACAGAAGCTGGAATAAAGTCTCAGAAGAACACCTCACCTCCGCCCTCACCTGCACTCCTCCCCCCACTACGACTGACGCCAACACAGCGGCACGCACCCTCCACCAATGGATCGCCAACTGCATCAACGCCCTCAACCCCCTCCAGAACACTACGAGACGACACAACAAGAAAGACAACTGGTTCACCACGGATCTCTGCGAATCCAAGCGCTCCTGCCGACGACTGGAGAAGAAGTGGAGAAACAGCAAAACCCTGGAAGCACACTCCGCCTACAAAGCAGCCAGCACAGCACATCACCAACTCATCAAATCAACAAAGAAAAACTTCATCCAAGACAGAATTCTCTCCAACGCCCACAACTCCAAAGAAAGCTCCACCATCATACAGGAATTCGCCAAACCCAACAGCGAAACAACCGACGTCCCTCCCTCCCAAGACATCTGCAACAAACTCAGCTCCTTCTTGCAGCTCAAGATAAAGATGCTCTACGACAACTTCGACGACCAAGACCACAACACCGCCTCAACCCCCACCCCCAACGACGCCATCCAACAGACCCTTCTCACCTGGAGCCCTCTCACGACAGAAGACACCACAAAGACAATGAAGAGCATTCACTCCGGAGCACCTACTGACCCCTGCCTACCGCACATCTTCTACACTGCCATTGCACCCGAGCTACGCCGAACTATCAACTGCTCCCTCGAAACCGCCACATTCCCCGACGACTGGAAACATGCCAAAGTCAACCCCCTCCTAAAGAAGCCCTCCGCAGACCCGACGGATCTCAAGAACTTTTATCTCCCTGCTCCCTTTCGCCGCCAAAGTCAATCGAAAAGACCGTTGACACCCAGCTAGCACCCTTCATAGAAACCACCAGCATCCTAGACACCTCTCAATCCGGATTCTGAAGCAACCACAGCACCGAGTCCACCCTCATCGCCGCCACCGACGACATCCGCGCCCTCCTCGACCAAGGCCACACGGCAGCCCTCATCCTCCTGGACCTATCAGCAGCTTTTGACACCCTCTCCCACCGCACACTAGCCACCAGGCTCCATGACGCCGGCGTCCGAGGAATAGCCTTAGACTGGATACGATCTTTCCTCTCAGGCAGAACACAGAGAATAAGACTCCTGCCCTTCCTCTCAGAACCTACAGAGATCAGATGAGGAGTACCCCAAGGATCCTCCCTCAGCCCCACACTCTTCAACGTCTACTTGGCCCCCCTCACAACCATCGTCAGAACCCACGGACTCAGCATCATCTCCTACGCCGATGACACCCAGCTCATCGTCTCCCTCACCAAGGAACCCGATATCACCAGGCGCAATTTCCATGAAGGGATGAAAGCTGTCGCCACCTGGATGAGCAACAGCTGCCTTAAGCTCAACACAGAGAAAACTCTCTGCGTGGGACAACACCTGGTGGCCCCCCGCCCTTGGAAACCCACCCACCCCAACGGACCCCGCACGCAACCCCGGCATCATACTCGACTCCTCACTCACCATGAATCACCAGATCAATGCCGTATCCTGCGCATGCTTCAACACCCTCCACATACATTCACCTATTCTGTGTCTATGCAGCAGTCATCATGAAGCAAAAGGCTCACTGTAGCGGATTGACTGTACAGGGCAGAGTGCAACCAGTGCTTGCAATGTTCAGTTATCTTCTTACGTAATATTTAATTCTGTTTACCAAATATCAGAAGAGAGTAGTCTTTTGACGTAGGGGGTATCTACTACATTGCCCCCTATGTATTTGATGTGATATACCTCCAGAGCAGGGTGCATGCAACTGGATAAGAAAACCATCAACATTCGTTGCACTTGAGATGTGACAACAGACATTTCAACGACTTATTAAAGTAGATGCGGTGTTTAGTTTCAATTTCACTTCATCTTTTGAGTACCATTTTTTATTTCAACTCCTGCTTGCAAGTCCATAAATCTGCAAACACAGTGCTTCATAGTATTACCAGCTGTCAAAGGACAGTAGTTATTACATAAATGATAAACAAGCATTGACAAAGCCAATAGGTTTCATCTATGTGACAACTCTCAATGTTTTATTTAGACATGTTGCTCAGCAGCACGGGCTGCTGTGCAACATGGCTTAAAGTAAAGAAAAAAGAGCTAAAACGTAGCCAGTGTTGACTGCATCATAGCTTTTTTCATTTAAGCCATGCTGCAGCAGCCAGCGCTGCTGTGCACTATGTCTAGAAAAGCACCTGGGGGATGGGAGGAGGAAGGGAAAACAAACAAAGGACAGCAGGCGGTGTGCTAAGCAACACCAGGGAGGTGCGTGGGAGGAGGTCGAGAGCAGCAACAGTGGGAGGAGGGCGTTGGCCAACAAGAGGGAGCTGCAGGGAATGGGGAGGGGGAGGGGGAGGGAGAAACAACAACGGACTGCTGGAATAGGGCGGGGTGGGGAGACCGTTCTGTGCCATGCACTCTTCTATAGTGCATGGCAATAAGTATAAAAAAGTACCTGGAGCAACGCGTGGCCAGTGGTAGTACATTTGCCACAAACAGAAGGCTGTGGTAGGTCCATGCTCCATGGCAGGGGCAGGGGCAGAAGCCCAGGGAAGAAAGCAGGATGAGGCGAGCAGCTGGGAGAAAGCAGGAGGAAAAGAGCAGCTGGGAGGAAGCAGGAGGCATGACCAAAAAGAAGCAAGGAAACAAGAGTGACGTGGAATCCAACCAATGGTAAGTATTGGTAAGTGATGGGCGGCTCTAAGCCAGTTTTTAAGCTTTTTTAATTAGAAATAGATTTTGCTGACAGCCAAAAATACGGAGTGCCTAAATGAAGTGAGAAGACAGAGAAAAAGCAAGGACTTTAAGGTCATGCAGTGTCTGCTCAAAGTAAACATAATCTAGAAGAGACATAGTGAAGACTCTTAAGCTACTTTTTTCCTCAAAAGCTATTAATGGTCAGACAGTTTCTCAGAGGAAACAGTAGCTTCACGGAGTGTAATTGATGAGAGTTATATGGTTATATTCAAGTCACCGCCATGGTCCTTATACTGTGCATATAGCTTATGATGTAGATTTAATTTGTACTTGGGGTTTTCTCTCTTTGATCTTGATCATGTTCAGTAGAGGTCCAAAGTAATTCCATCTTTCAGCCTCTTTACCTCTACGCAGAAGTCTCTTTTGTCATCGTATCTCTTGTTCTTAGGGTCGCTGTGCCCCATAGCATAGCTGGTACACTCCTGCAGTAAAGCCAGCGTATGTAGAGGAAGATGGCATCCCGCCCCGACACGGAGAAAGCCCAAAGTGGTTCCTGTTCAAAGTCTAGCTGCAGTGGGGCTAATCGGCACAGAAAGGAGTATGTAGGACAACTCGGTATGCGCTCCGCCGATGATGGTAGGTAATTACCATGAATGCAAGGCTATGGTGCAAGCAGGCAGCACGCCAATCTTTAGGGTGGCCAGGGGATCGCCCGTAGAGTAGGGGTAGGTCAGGGCCAGCCGGCGCATAGCACCCGCATGGCAGCCCTCGGGCACATGTCCATGGGCAATGAGCTTGATCACTGTGCTCAGAAAGATCAATAAGGGCGAGAGAGCACAGTGGCCAAAGGTCTCTGGGAGGCATTGAATGTGCCCAAATCAATGCAGCTCAATATATCCTATAGTGAGCTCGCGTAAGGGGCCCTCCACCCCATGCAGAGATGCCCGAAGGAAATAAAGAAAAACAGGGCCTCAGAGGCATGGCTTACAGCACCTCCGCAGCCGTTCGCAGAGGCCAGGGCAGGGCATCTGCCCCCTGTGCTATGAGGCCTCCGGTGTCGGCTCCTACGGGGAAGAAGCGAGGCAGGAGGGCAGAGCGTCAAGTTGTGCTCAGCCCCCAGATGCGAGTGCGGTCCGCCCTCAGGCTCACCCGCGATCCCTGTCGTCACGGGGCCTCCGAGTGCCACGTCAGGCCGCGATCGCCAGCAGGCCGGAGCGGGTCCCCGCAGTCTCCCGAGATGGAACCAGCCTAGTCACTGGGATGCTGCGGTCTGGGTGCCCTCATTACTCTGTCGCTGCCATGGCAGGGCTCGATAGGTTGCGGCAGGCTGCTGCAAGGTGGCGAGCTTTCCGGAGCTTCAGAGCTGAGTGGCCATTTTGGTCCTCGGCTCGTCCACGCCCCTCCCCTTAGTTTCAATATTGATAGAACTGGGTAGATGATTAGCTTTTTGTTGGATTCACTGGTGCAAAGAAAGGAAAGGTGGTTCAAAAGAGACCTTATCCCAATGGATTGTCCTGTGTATGAAATTGTGTTATACCCTAGCAAAGAAGGAGCCTCCTGAAAGCCATAGGGTCCATTCCACAAGACCAGAGGCTCCTACCGCTGCCCTGGGCAGGGAGAGTCCAGTTTTGGACATCTGCTAGCTGGCCACTTGGACATTATTCCACACTTTCACCAGGCATTACGGCATCAATTTCAGGTCCCCAGTGAGGGCCTTTTTGCTGCTTAAGTCTGCAGGACTTCTTTGGTGCAGAGTCCACTCCACACATTCATCTCCTGGGAGTGGGCATTGCTTTGGTATTGATCTACAAGGTGAGGAATCTGCGGTTAGATGTATCCATCGGAAGGATAACTTTTTTTACCTTTGGTTACACTCTTTCTGCTGGGTACACTACTTAACTGCAAATTCCTCACTAACCACCCTCCTCCTTGTTCTGTGGCATGGACTTGCTGGAATCAGTAAGGTTCCAAGCTAGCTTTCTCACTGTCGGTAAAATTCAATTCTGTCAGCTAGATTCCACATCCTTGGGCCAGGAATGTTCTAATGATTAAACTGATGCCAGTGAAGGGGTGGCACCTTCATGAGATGGCGTCATATCTGAGGCGGAATAGATCTGTGACGCAGGCAGATAGTGCCACCTGTTGGTGTGCAGGAGCTTTTGCAAGATTTTATGGATCCACTTTTGTACTCAGGGAAAGTCACAAGGTGAGAAATCTGTAACTATAGTATCCATCAAAAACAGCATTACCAAAGGCAGGTCATTTTTTTCTTCCTCGCTCTCCTTCAGTTCTTTCTTTCCCTGGTGCACATGGCTTCAGCATCAAGTAAAAAGTGAACGTGAATATGTGTTTCACAGGGGTAGTTCAAATTCACAAACAGTGCCAGTTGTGATCAAACCAACCAGAATTGAGAATCAGAGCAGGACTTGGAATATAGGATGGAACCAATCACGTTCAAGGTACAGTTAATTTTTAGCTAAGAGACTTGCCATAGCTGTCTCAGAGTCTCTAGTTCCATAGTGATAATTGCCATTTATATTGATACATCATACAGTAGAGCAAGTGCAACCAAAGGAATCATCTAAAAGAGAGTACTCAAACATGGCCCATTGTGTGTAGTAGATAGTAGCTTGCAAGTGTATCATAGAAGTAAAATAGGAAAATGAGGTACTTGAGATAATAAGGATAATTTTTTGGCATCATATTGCATCTAATCTGACAGATAAATTATCAAATTGCCTGTTAGAAACTGAAAACAAATAAACAATCAACAAGAACCTTTCGGCTAGTGCCACTAAGAGGCAGCAGAACGGGGAATGATACACATGACTCAGGAGCTCTTGCCAATACTATGTGTCAACACGCTGCTGCGTGCAGGCAAATGGAGGAGGGAAGAGAAAGGAGGGTGCGAAGTACAACTCTACAGGGACCTCCCCAGGGGCCCACCCGGGGCATAGCGCCATCCCGCACCCATGCATGCTCTAGGAGATCCGTGGTACCTAAAGCTCCTAGGGTAACTTTCCTTGTCAGTGTCAGGTCATCGCCTAGTCAGGGGGCTCATGTAATTTGTCAAACAATTTAAAAACATGTGTGTCCCATAGCGTAGCAGCACCACCCCCTCCCTGCAATCAGCAATCACGGGCCAGCGCATCTGCCTCAGCCCGAGCCCATATATGAGTCATCACATGTGTGATTGGTTTGTGCCCTCTTGATTGTATGAATTAGTCGGGAAATAAATCCCAGACGTTGCGTATTGAATGTAATATATGCAAGAAGTACGCAGTTGTAGCAGTCTTTTTTTATTTTAAAGCTTGTGCAAGAGCAAAGAACAGCCGACACGTGTTTCGCTCGAGGGCTAGCAAGCCAGGCTTGCTCAAGGCTGATTGCAAAAAGGAGACGTAAAAGCAAAAGCATAATTCCAACAAGTGGACACATCACAGTGTACCGATAACATTACGGAGGAGAGTAAAAGTAAAATAGAGATTAAACGATAGTAGAGAAAGCATATGGTAGAAAGGTGATGGGTGACAGGCAAAGCAAAAAGTTAAAATGTGAGTAACACCCGATGAAGAGAATGGTGTATGTGTGACAGTGGGATTGAAAGGGAAAGCAAAAGAAAGGTTCAAATGTAAATTAGTAGGTCAGAGGTAGAATAGAAATAATGTCTCATTACAATCCTGCGGGTAAATGAACCCAATTTGAAACAAAATACACAGCGAAGTACAACAATAAGAGAATATTAGAAACCATAAATGTTCATCATTTCATATATAGCAGTAGATGACCCAACAAAGCAACCTATGCTCAAGGCATAAACATAATTGGGCAGGAAGTAGGAGTCATGGGAAAAAGGTCCTAGCTTTTGGTGCTTCTTAGTATATGCATGGGAGAGAAAGTCCACCTGGGTGTGGTGTGCCAGAGCAGCCGCATTGATAAAAACATAATGAGAGGGATAAGTACAATCAGAAGGCATTGAAAACACTAAAAGATGTGCATTTATAAATCTCTCCCCTTATTATCATGGTATTTCATAAGTTGTCAGAAATGCATATTGATTATATAGGCGTACAAACAATGGAGACATATCGTAGGTGAACAAGTCGAGTTCAATTTACCAGAAAATCTTATGTTAGGTTGGCAGTTCTAATCTGTAAGGGTCAAAGATCAGTGTATAAAGAGGTAAGAACACAGTAAAGGACAGCCAGTCACCGAAAAGAAATTGCCTGTCGAGAGGCGCGATCGCGTTCGAGATGCGCTGAAGTTGAAACTCATGATCGTTATAAAGGGGGGAAGCTGAAGTGTCATTGAAGGGCTCTCCCCCATATATGAGTCACTTGAAGCCAGGATTTGAGTGTGGGCGGCTGTGGAGCCTTCCCAGCCATAGCAATTAAGCCCCTAAATAGGACCAGTGCCAGGTCCACCAGCCTGAGATAATGCTGATTGCGCCTGGTGCATTTCGTGATCCCCAGCAGGCATAACAGTGGGTCCAGCGGTATCTGCATATCAACCACCAGTTATACCTGTTTCATCACCTGGGTCCATACCCGATGTAGCGGGAGCACTCCCACACCATGTGCAGAAATGTGGCGTCCGCATGTCCTCAACGCAGAAAGGTCAGTGATACTCCCGGGAACATTCCGTGTAGGTGGTGTGGTGTAAGATATGTCTGATGTAGGTAATTGAATTGATTAAACTTCAAACGGGCGTTGCTGGAAATATGTTTCACCCGTTCCAAGACCATGGTCAATTGTTTGGCTGTTAAAGCCTTCCCCAAATACTCATCCCACCTATGTTTGTCTCGGAACTGAAGGTCAGCATGGCCTGCGCGTAGTGCAGCATACAGGGCCGATACCGCCCAGTGGCCCAGGCTGTGTGTCAAGAAGCATTGAAGTCCAGAATGTACTGGGGGCTCTGTCTGTCCAGTTGGTCAAATTGTCCCAATCGCGGCCACTATTGCATTATGAGCAAGAAAGGGACCTGGCCCCAATCCATAGAGTTCCCTCAGGCCCTGGAAGATGGAACAAAGCTCCTTTCTCATATAGGTCGCCCAGCTGAGCAAACCCTGCCTCCCGCCAAGGGTGAGAGTCGTGTACTTCAAGTAAGGCCTTAAGAGCTGGCACGCTCCTTAGGGGTAGCTGCTGTGCATAAGGGACCAGCGAACGACGAGTACTCATGTAACATATCCAGACCAACTTGGCTACACGTGAGAGCCTGTCCAGTCCCCAATCGGGACCTCCCGGAGACAACAACCAATCTAGGACATTCAAGTCTCCTAGATCTGCTCGTATAAGTCTACCCTCTTCAGCTTCTACACCAGCTTGCCAGCACATAGGCCATTGTAACTGAGCTACAGCGAAATACAGTTCCAGATCTAAAATCCCAAACGTGCCTTCGAGCATCGGGCATTGAATCAAAGCTTGCTTCCGAGCAAGTCCCCAGACAAGGTCAGATTCTAAACTACGTAAGCAGCAAAAAAGAATCTTGGGGGAACTACCGGCAGAGCAGTGAAAAAATATAAAAGCCTTGGGAGGATAGGCATCTTTGCTATTGAGGCTCTGCCCATGGGTGAGAGAGGTAATCTTGTCCAAAAATGTAGGGATTGGCATAGCGCTGTCAGGGTCATACCATAATTCCCATCAACTCAGTTCTTGTCTGTGTGATAGACATTCACACCCAAGTATAGAAAAGTCTCATATCTCTAGGGGAGACGTCCCTCCAGCGGTGCAGTGAGATGTTCCGGTGCAATCCAGTGCAACAGTAAAATACAGGACTTACCCCAATTCACCTTGAGACCTGTCATGTCTCCAAAAGTGTCAAGTAGGGCATAAATAAAGTTTCTCAGACACATTGAATACTACCTAGATATTAATAAAGGCACAGTCATGAATCTGACGACCTTATGGGAGGCATTGAATGCAGTCCTGAGAGGACAGACTATATCAAGTCCCATAGGCACAGCAAAATAGTTACATTAGAAAGGCACATCCCAAGGCCAAAGGGGAACTGACGGGACCATCAGACGAACACACTAGACACAAACTAGAGATGATGAGTGACACTCCGGCATAAGCTGTTAGGTATAGCCACAAAGTCACATGAAGCAACTCAATACAAAATATACAAAGTCGGAAACAAGGCAGGCATCCTACTGCATTGGTTGGCAAATACGGAACAAGGACTACGGGTGGTCGCTAGTAACACATCCCACATGCATCGCCGCGCCATCACAGACCCCAATTGATCGCCCTAGAATTTGCATCCTACTACGCTCACCTATATGCAGAGGAATACACACCAAAATGGGAAGAACTCCCCCAATCGTGGAGGACTTGAGGCTACCGCACCTCAGCAAACCAAATAGCTAGTGCCTCGAGGAACAACTGACGGTGGCCGAAATACAGGCAGCCATCCAGTTACTTCTACAGGTAAAACTCAGGGCCTCAACAGCTACCCCCTGGAATTCTTTAAGAGGTATACCTCGCGTCTCACTCTGCCATTGCCATGTTCATGGGAACATAGGAGCAGGGAGAGCTACACCATGACTTATGAGGAGCCATGATCTCAGTCATTTGTGATCCACAGAAACCGCCGGATCACTCTAAATCATACAGGCTCATCTTCTCACTTAATATAAAGACCAAGATCCTAGTGCAGAACCTGGCAACCCAGCTGGTTGGAGTGATGAAGGCTCTGGTCCATCCAGACCTGAGCGGATTCATAGCACCCGACACTGCCTGAGATGATTGAACAATGCTTTTGTGCTGGCCACACAGGCCACAGACCATAGAGAACTGACCTCGATAGACTTCGATAAAACATTCGATTTGGTCTGATGGAGGCTCATGTTTCACTCACTAGATTGAATAAACTTTAGACTCCGCTTCCGAAGATACATCTCAGTGCTATACTCCAGGCCATGGGCACGAGCGAGAGTGAATGGAAAACTAACCCCAGTGTTCCAAATTGAATGAGGGACCAGACAGAGTTGTCCTCAATTGAACCGCTGGCAGAGTGTATCAGACGCAATACACTACTTATTGGCTTTATATGACCAAACCAATATGAGGACAGGATGTCGTTGTACGGAGACGACATCCTAGTCTAATACATTAGCGATCCCAAGACTTCCCTTCCCTACTGTTACACATGCTACAAGTGTACTCTCCCGCCTCTGGTCTGTCAACTGGACCAAATCCACCTATGTCCCCCTAACCGGAGTACCTGACTACATACGGGCAGCCACCCAAGTGCAACGGGCAGACTGACACTTCAAGTACTTAGGCATGCACATATCCCTAAAAACCATCAGGCATGGGACCTGAATATTGCCCCGCTGATTGCCCAGACACGTTGTGACATGGACACATGGGAGGATCTTCCTTTAAATATAGTGGGCAGAGGTGCTTTATTCAAAATGATCTCTCTGCCGAAACTGCTATAGACATTGCACAATCACCCCCACGCCATACCACCCCAGTGCTTTCAGTTCCTCTGGGCGGGAGTCAAACATGCATCTCCTACCGCAAATGTATACTCAGCCCCTACGACAGGGGTCTGGGTATTGTGGACATAAAGCTCTAGATAGTACCTATAAATGACTGACTTCATGTAGACCGCAATTACCTAGCAATAGTCGTGGAGCTGTGTGTCTTGGAGCAATGCTGTATACTACACCTACTCTGTGGGTCCGGGTTGGACACTGATCTCCTCCCCCCCTGCAACCCACACCTCCCTGTCATACTGGCACTGCATGCCAACAGCAGAAACGACTCTGTGGACCAGTACATGGCTTCGGCTCACAAATTATCTAGAAGAGTTCCTGTCCTGGGACGCTATAGGCATCTACAAGTTTGGAGATGCCTATAGCTGGCATGGGAAAACTATATGCTGATTTCAGCATCTAATAGACGCCTTTGAGATGCATAACACACAATTCTTTCCATTTTTGCAGCTACACCATGCACTGGAGGCAACTCTACGCCCCGCACAGACCCTCCCACAAAACATCCCTCTAGAAGCGCAGGTTAACCAAACCAGGATAGTTCTGAAAGGAAGTGCACATATTAACCGTACACTGGCAAACACATTAGACCCCATGAAGCAGTGGGAACACGATGTAGGCACATTAGAGGAGAAGGACTGGATGGGTGTAAAAATGGCTCCTGGAGCACTAATGATTTCCATGTGGCTAAGACATATGCAGCTAAAATACCTCCACAGAGTTTACTACAGCCCCACACGACTGAGTGAAATGATGCAGAGCCTCGACCCACAGTGTTAAAGATGCAAATCAGCCATGGGTACGTTCCTCTGTACCATATGGGAATGCCCCATAATGCAAATCTACTGGCACAATATGAGCACTGTATCAACACAAGTGGTGGGGAGGAAGATTATACCAGAACCCAAACTAGTGCTGTTGGGGCTGATGGATGAATGGGGAGGCAGGAGGAGCACTAGGCTGCTAGTAGAAATGAGCTTTCTAATCCCCAAAAGAGATATTGCATGGAACTGGAGGTCGGAATGAGCCCCTTCGAGAGAGGCATAGGCACAGAGCATGGATTACTGTGCCACAGCAGAGCGATTCGTAGCACCCGATGCCTAGACGCCCATGGGCAGTTGTGCGCTTTATAAATGTTCAAATCAAATCAAATTCGTGTATAAATCAAGGGGATGCACTGAGAAGCATAATAAAGTGTGGGGCCCGTGGATCGAGTACTCTGGGATATAGGATGGACATTGCAGCTAAACCAATTGAGAACATTGTCTGTTGTAAGTATGTAAATAGGCGCTCGACAAACGGCATGTACAACCATGTGAATGCATGTTGTGAAACCCTGTTTTATACCAGAAAGTTAATAAACAGAGTTATAAAAAAGAAATAAACATGCCATGACAGGTATATATCCAAGTGTCACATTTAATTTACTTGTAAGTCCCTAGTACATGGTTCAACAGGTACCCAGAGCCTGTAAATTAAATGCTACTAGGGCACTGCAGCATTCATTGTATCACCACTGCAATACATGTTCCAGGTCTACCATTGCAGACTGTGTGTGCAGTTTTAAGCTGCCATTTCGACCTAGCGAAATAAACTTTTTGCCAGGCCTAAACCTTCCTTTTTACTAGATATACGTGATGCCTAAGGTAGGCTCAGAATGCCCATAGGGCAGGGTATTTAAAAAGTAGGACATGTATATTTAATGTTTTACTTGTCCTGGTAGTGAAAAATCTTGAAATAAGTTTTTCACTTTGGTAAGGTTGGCCTGCCATAGGCTAAAACTGGTTTACCCTATTACATTTAATATGGGCTAGATTAAATTTGGGATCAACTAAAAAAATATTTCAAACACTCTTTTTAATAGTAATTTAAAAAATAAATGTAATAGTAAAGTTGGATTTTGATTTACAATTTTGGAAATGACACTTTTAGAAAGTTGTAAGTTTCCTGCCTAAACCTAAAACTGCATTACTGTCAGTGTCCAGGCGTTATCTGACCCCTGCTGGCTCCCTAGAGTGATATGTGTATGGGTTCCAGACAGTGGTCAAAGGTCCTGGGTCTGGGGGAGGTGTGGGTCAACCTGACAAGCTGGGGAGACCTATGCCCCTGCCATGATTACACTTCACAGCGGCCTGCCCTGACACATATAGAAGAACATGATTCAAGGTCCTGAACCCTTGAAAGGAGTCAGAGTGCACTCATCCCTGCCTAACTGAAGGTTTCACTGGATCTGACGCAGAACCATGCAACTCCTAACCGAAAGCTTATCAGATCTGATGCTGAGCGATGAAGAGCCATGCCACACAGCTTCCGACTGAAAACTTCACCGAATTTGACGAAGAGCCCCATCGCACCCCCCCTTGAAAGCTTCACTGAGCTCAACGCAAAGTGATGCAGAGCAGCGATGCACAGTCCCTGCACCAAAGTCAGAGGGTAAAACTTCTAACAGGACAAACCTGTATCTGGCCCACGCTCCATCGCAATCGGTCTAACACTATGACTTTGTCCTGGTCCTGCACGACCAGATATCTGCAGTTGGCTCCATTTTTACCTTAAACACTTATATCTCTGGTTCTACTTATTGGATGTTCTCCGTTTTGGATTAATTTTATTTATTACAATGTACTCTATTTTTCTAAATTAGTTTGGGATTTTTCTTGGGTTGTATTTCACTTTATGACTATTTGAGCGCTGCATAAATACTTTACACATTGGCAATAAATTAAGCCTGACAGCTTTTGTGCCAAGACACCAGAGGGTTAAGCACAGGTTTATTTAGTGACTTTTGTGGTTCACCCTGACAAGGATTGTGATTATTCTTTGACGTGGATTCTCACCCCCTTCAACAAATAATCTTGTTTCGAAGATAGTGCAAAGAGCTGAGAGGCATGTTTTGTGTTTTGTTCTTCTTCTATGTATAACTGGTTCAGGGGCAAAACTGATTCATTTGTTAAACCTGTATAAAACTATTTTTGCTGTGTAAGTATCTAAAACCCACGGTGTGATGAAATCTGGCAAAACAGCAAAATGTTCAAATGGAATTTGCAGACCAAGTTCTGGATCAGGAAATATCATTTGAAGAGCTTTCGTTTTCCTACAGCCCACACTGTAATGTCTTTCTCAACCCAGATTGCAGCTGCACTGCACGAAGCCTCTCATTTAGCAATGGGGTGTTCAAGAGTCAATTAATGTACTTAATAATAACTATAAATATAATGTTGAAAAATATGCATCATTGATATCATTATTGTTAGAACAATGTTGAGTTCGTAATGCTGTAGAGCTCTCTTAGACTAGTGCTAGATAGTGCAGGCTGCTGGAAGGGGTGCTTTTCCTTTTGCAGTCTACGGGCCCGATTCACAGAACTAACTTAAGACAAAATCCTAAACTTACTACTTTTGGTATTCACAGAATGCACTTACTACTTTTGGTATTCACAGAATGGATTTACGACTACTAACTTTACGTCCGCACTCGGGCCGGAATTTCCGCACTCGGAGCGGAGTTTCCGCACCCGGAGTGGAATCTCCACCTCCGGGCCGGAATCTCCGAAATTTAACCGGAACCCATTATTTCATACAGGAAATGACATACAGGAAGTGGGAGACAGGAAATACATCACAGGAAGTTGTAGGCAGCCATTTTGTGTTCATTCTGAATCATCCTCACTCACAGATCAGATCCTCTGCCATCCTGCTGCTCTTTTCAACCTTATTTCCCCCAAAATGGCTGAGGGTTATGAAGAGAAAGCACCCCCTTTCAGTAAAAGGGAATTAGACATCTTAGCTGAGGGGGTGATACTAAAATATTCTCAGCTATATGGGGAGCCAGAGGACCAGCTGAGTAATGAAGCGCGGGCCAGACTATGGGCCGACATTGGTGAGCACTGCAGTACAGTGGGCGTTCACACCAGGAACGCGAGGGCATGCCGCAAGCGCTGGGAGGACCTAAAACGCTGGGCCCGGCACAAGGCTGAGGAGCTACTGGGCCAGTCTTCCCAGCACCATGTGCATCGTCCTCGCCTCTCGCCACTGTACAGGAGGGTCCTGCGTGCAGCTCATCTGACCCTCCATACTCAGCTGGAGGAGCATGAGCAGCAGAGGCCTGGTATGTGCATTATATGCAATATGTGTCTGGAAGTATGATGTGAGTGAAGACAGAGCTGTACCATCGTGTGTCCCATGCCTCCAGTCACCTATTCTGTGTCTATGCAGCAGTCATCATGAAGCAAAAGGCTCACTGTAGCGGATTGACTGTACAGGGCAGAGTGCACTCTGGGAGTTGTAGTTTCATCATGACAACTGGGGAATTGAGCCACACAGGTGCATTTGAACAGAAATCTGCCCTGCCAGCACCACTAACAGTGAACCAAGGGAATCATAACTGATGTGTGCATTGGATGAGGAATGGTACAGACACTGTCCAGTATGTGTATGAGAGGCCAATGGGTATTGGATGCTGTGACTTGAATTGCTTTCGGTGAGTTTGGGTTCTGATTGAGACAGATCATCATGCACGTGTGTGGCTCAAATCCCCAGCATTCATAATGAAACTACAACTCCCAGAATGCACTCTGCCCTGTACAGTCAATGCGCTACTGTGAGCCTTTTGCTTCATGATGACTGCTGCATAGACACAGAATAGGTGAATGGAGGCATGGGACACACGATGGTACAGCTCTGTCTTCACTCACATCATACTTCCAGACACATATTGCATATAATGCACATACCAGGTCTCTGCTGCTCATGCTCCTCCAGCTGAGCATGGAGGGTCAGATGAGCTGCACGCAGGACCCTCCTGTACAGTGGCGAGAGGCGAGGACGATGCACATGGTGCTGGGAAGACTGGCCCAGTAGCTCCTCAGCCTTGTGCCGGGCCCAGCGTTTTAGGTCCTCCCAGCGCTTGCGGCATGCCCTCGCGTTCCTGGTGTGAACGCCCACTGTACTGCAGCGCTCACCAATGTCGGCCCATAGTCTGGCCCGCGCTGCATTACTCAGCTAGTCCTCTGGCCCCCCATATAGCTGAGGATATTTTAGTATCACCCCCTCAGCTAAGATGTCTAATTCCCTTTCACTGAAAGGGGGTGCTTTTTCTTCATAACCCTCAGCCATTTTAGGGGAAATAAGGTCGAAAAGAGCAGCAGGATGGCAGAGGATCTGATCTGTGAAACAGGATGACTCAGAATGACCACAGAATGGCTGCCAACAACTTCCTGTGATGGATTTCCTGTCTCCCACTTCCTGTATGTCATTTCCTGTATGAAATAATGGGTTCCGGTTCAATTTCCGAGATTCCGGCCCGGAGGTGGAGATTCCGGCTTAAAGGTGGAGATTCCGGCCCGGAGGTGGAAATTCCGGCCCGGAGGTGGAGATTCCACTCCGGGTGCGGAAACTCCGCTCCGAGTGCGGAAATTCCGGCCCGAGTGCGGACGTAAATTTAGTAGTCGTAAATCCATTCTGTGAATACCAAAAGTAGTAAGTGCATTCTGTGAATACCAAAAGTAGTAAGTTTAGGATTTTGTCTTGTTAGTTCTGTGAATCAGGCCCTACATGAATGACTGAACAGGATAGGTAGACACTTGCAAAAACGTTGAATACTTGAGAATAGATCTGAGCTCTCGAGTAGCATTTTTTATAGTAATTGCACATTGGCCACGAGTTCCCTGCTGCTTGTCACATACTTCTCTCATTCACTAACTAAATACGGTTCATTAAAATGTTTGTTCTGTTTTATTTTTCCGTAACATGTGCCACTAGGTTGTCTGGATAAAGCAGGAAGGTATCAATTTGAAAATCAGGGGCAGAAGAAAACCACACTATAACTAGCTGAATCATTCTGTCCCCACCTCTGGCTGATTGCTTAAGAAATGCATTAAAGCAGATCTGTAGTGAGCCAGAGAGAACATTTGCCAACTGTTTAACATGGTTTACACATGACTTGTTTGAGAAAATATAAACCCGCAGACATTTCTGGGTGGAGTTTAATGCTACAAAGATACTATTATGAATCAATGACGCATTTTCTGGTCGATTTAGAATTCAGTCAACATTTTTCCTCCATGCCGTTAGCTCTAAAATTACATTTTTTTGTTCCTTTTGCAACAATCTGAGCAAGTCTCAAACCTGATTCGTGAAAAACTATTTAACTTAGGCACCTCTATGTTTTCAAGGGTTGCCCAACACTTCTAAAGGTTATTCTTTTGGTCATAACTGTTTGAGTTATTAAGAAAAGCATATCTACTATATATATTGAGTCAAATTCTGACTTGCTGTACTGCGACTGTATACATTGAACTACTACTAGTCCCTATAGTAAAAGAAGTTTTATAAACAGTACCAAAGGATGCATAGTTTTATGCCAGGTAGAACTCTGCACAGAGGAATTGGAGCCTTCTGTGCAAATGCTCATTTTTTCTCCACATGCAAAACATTTTTCCTCATGAAGAAAGCTTTCCCTATACCTCCAGTAAATAAATGTCTATATGTATATGGTATTTCTATAGTGCGTACCTAGCCAAAGGACAGAGAAGAGCTGTACAGAGTCCAGGATAAGTATATAGTCAACAAATGTTAAGAGAGGTAGCTGGGTTATGGGTGGTTAATGCATAACTCTTCAATTCTTTTCTAAATTTGAGCAGCGTTGGGGCGGTGCTGATGGATACAGGGATGTTGTTCCAGATCTTGGGTGCATTGATGGAAAACACCTACTGCCTTATTTTTTTATTTTATACACTTCCTAGTCTGCAGTATGATGGTGTTCGGCTGAGGGTTTGCCAAAAACAAAAAGAGATGGTGAGCTTGTCTGCAGGATAAGCGGGGGTGCTGGTTGTGTGGCTTTGTAAATGATCCAGTTCGTTTTGACGATGGTGCAGGCAGGCAAGTGGCTCTAATGGAGTTCCATTAAGATGGAGGTGATTTGATCATATTTCTTCAGGCCCTGGATGAGACATGCTGCAGCGTGAAAGATGCCCTTAAGCGGCTCCAGTATGGAGTCTGGGAGGCCATGGAGCAGAGCATTGCCTCCATACAGCAGCAAGATTCTTTAGAAGAGAGAGCTGCTACCTGACCATCTTTCTTTTTTGGTAATGTGTTGCTTGAGGGTGATGTTGGTGTACAAGGTGAATCCAAGTGACTTAGCATTCAGTGAAAGTTGGAGTTCAAAGCAATCGAGGTTCAAGTCAGTGAGTCAGATTTGTACTGTTTTTTGTTTGTTGTTATTGGCAAAAAACAGGAATTCTGTATTGATTGGGTTGATCTTCAGGTAGACGCTGGGCATCCAGGACTGGATGATTTGCTGTCAGTGTTTGAGGTGTTGGATGTCTGAAGCATCAAAGTAGTGGAGGTTCACGTCAGGGAACCATGTTTGTACTGTTTCCTGTTTGTTGTTGTTAGAACTGGGGGTCTCTAGTTGGCAGAGGTAGGTACCTTTGACCAAATAGGGACCCTTGCTTCTAGTCAGGGTAAGGGGGTACACTCCTAAAATAACCCCTGCTCACCCCCTTGGTAGCTTGGCACGAGCAGGCAGGCTTATCTCAGAGGCAGTGTGTAAAGCATTTGTGAACACATACAGTAATATAGTGACAGCACTACAGATGGACACCACACAAGTTGTAGTATAAAAATAAGTATTTTTATATAGACTTAACACAAGACCACAAACGACAAAAATCCACAATACTGTACTTAAAAATGGTAGAAATAGCTTAGTTCTCTTTAGATGGTAAGTGCAACACTTATTGTTCAATGTACCTTTGGATGCGTAACGCTATACAATGAAAGTGTTGCAGGGAAGGTGATGCGTCGGTTCCTTACACGCAAGAACGGTGATGCGTTGGTTCCCTACTGCTGCGCAGGGGACGGTGATGCGTCGGTTCTTCTCGGCGTGGGGAGGTGATGAGTCGGTTTCTTACTGCGCTTCCGTGGCGATGCGACCAGCAGCGCCGTGATGCGATGAAGATCCGGTGCAATGAAACAAAAATGGCGTCTTCTTCTTGATGCGACAACGATGCGGGCACGCCCGACGGCCGTGCGGCGACTCAACGAATCTTCTGAGCCGCGACAGGCCCCGCGACACGCTTCTCTGGTGATGCGACGGCGTCTGCTGCGACTGCGACACTCTTCTCCGGTGATGCGATGCGACAGCGGCAGCGGCGGCACGCTTTCTCAGCGATGCGACGACAGCGGCTGCGGCAGCGACACTCTTCTCCGGTGATGCGACGGCGTCTGCTGCGACGGCGACACTCTTCTCCGGTGATGCGAGACGCTTCGGGTGATGCGATGGTGACAGCGGCGGCACGCTTCTCCGGTGATGCGATGGCGTCTGCTGCGACGGCGACACTCTTCTCCTGTGATGCGACGACAACGGCTGCGGCGGCGACACGCTTCGTCGCCTTGAGTCGCGCTTCCAGCTCCGAGCGACACGCAGTCTCTCAGAAGGCCCAGCTCAACAGCAGGCACTTCAATTCCCAGCAAGGGAAGGCAGGGGAGATGGTTGGTGAAGTCTGTTGTCCCTGAGACTTCAGCAGGAGGCAAGCTCTATCTCAAGCCCTTGGAGATCCTTTACAAGTTGATTTGAAAAGCACAAAGTTCCTTTCTCCTTTCTTTGGCAGTCAGGCAACCACTGCAGGCCAATCCCCCAAACAGCACTCAGCTAGGGATAGTCTCCTCCTCAGTTCCTCTGGTTCCTCTCCTCAGCAAAGGTTCTTCTTGTTTCCCAAAAGTGATCTAAAGTTCTGGGGTCTGGGTCCCCCTTTATACTCATATTCTCTTTGTTCTCTGAAGGCAGAGAGGCCTTTGCCTAGTCCAAACCAGTTCTGGTCAGTCCTGGAGCACTTTGTTTACAGGACTCCTTCTTTCCTTTGACAGTGCAGGCCAGGGACATCAGACACACCGCAGGAGGTGGAGCCAGCATTGTGGAGGGAAGACACAGCCCTATTCAGGTCCCAGGTGCAACTCCTCCCACCACTCTACATGGAGATCTCTCTATTCAGCCATGTGCTGACTCACCCTGCCTCCTGGAATCCTAAAGCCCCTGTCACTCAAACTCCAGACAAGGAATACACAACCTAGCAGAGGCAGGCTTGGATAGTTAGGCAAGAAAAGACCTAATTTCTAAAAGTGATATTTTCAAACACAGAATGTTAAAACCAACTTCACTAAAAGATGTATTTTATCATTCTGAGTTCAGGCATACTAAATTCGTTTTTCTACCATGTTCCCTGGGTCAGTTAGGTTTATAAGATGTTATAATCAAACTGCCCATTCTGGCCTATGGGGAACAGGTAGCCTTGCAATAGTGAAAAACGAAAATGGCTATAATTCACTATTAGGACATGCCACACACACCAGGGCATGTCCTACCATATACTAACAATGCACCCTGCCCTTGGGCCTACTTTAGGGGTGACTAACATGCAGAAAAGGGAAGGTTTGTGGACTGGTAAGTGGGTGCACTTACCAAGTCGACATGGCAGTACCAGACTGCACACAGGCTCTGCAATGGCAGGCCTGAGACATGCTTTCCACGTTGCTCCGGTGGGTGGCACAACCAGTGCTGCAAGCCCACCAGCAGCATTTGATTTACAGGCCCTGGGCACACGCGGTGCACTGTACTAGGGTCTGACAGTAAATCAAATAAGCCAATCATGGAGTCACTAATCCATACATCAATTTATAACAGAGAGCATATGCACTTTAGCACTGATCAGCCGTGGTAAAGTGCCCAGAGTCATAAAACCAACAAAAACAGGTCAGAAAGAGTACAGGAAGAAGGCAAAAAGTTCAGGGATGACCCTGCAAAAAGGGCCAAGTCCAACAGTTGTTCTTAGCAAAAATCAGGAACTCTATCATGATAGGGTTGATCTTCAGGTAGACTCTGGTGATCTATGCTGGATGATATGCAGCCAGTGTCTGAGGTGTTGGATGTCTGAACCAGGGGAGACTTTCAGGTAGAGTTGTGTATCATCGGCATACTGGTGAATCTTGATGCTGTTGTCTGTGAGTAGAGAACTAAGCAGGTCCATGTAGTTACTTAAAACCCATAAGGTCCAACTCCATTTTGCGCAGGCCCTGACACCATCTTAGGTAACGGGAGTCACCATATTCCTGCTTTTATCTAGAATCATTGTCATGTCTGCCACTGTCACAGATGTCGTCTGACCTTATCTTTCTAAGAACCGAGAAAGTGTCAAATCATTCGTCTAATGACATAAATATAACTCCTGATGCAAAAACAGTCTGGAACAAGTGTCTACTTTTCACCATGTCAAAGTCAAATAAGAACAAATAGAGACATATAGTTTAAAAAGTGTAGTCAGAATTGATGTCCTTTCAACTTATATGTTCATAAGGAAATGTCTGGGTTGTACACCTTAATACAAATAATCTATGCTAGATATTCCTAAACTCATGTAAAAAATTCCAGTCTCTGATAAGATTTAGTATATAAGGGCTGCTGCTTAACCACTTGTCAGGAGAGGTCCTTTGCCCAGATTATCGGACGAGATTCTGCCAGAGATGGTGTCACCTACTGGTAGCGCACTTCAAAGATGCTACATCTCGCCTGATTCTGATAAAGCTGAGTCCCGGAAGAAGGCTGCTACCGCACTGCGTGTTTGTCCTTCGCAGTGAACACTGCCTTCATGCCTTCGCTGATAACAACAGCTCTTGTCAACAAGGTATGCTTCTCCTTAAGAGACTCTAAACAGCAAGTTGCTCTACTCACCATGCTCTTCTGGCGTAGCGCCAAAAGTAGGATTTAGGGTGCTAGGTTTAAGATGACATTTTAATCATGTTAGAAATGTTTATTTTATTTTCGTTGTTCACAATATACTTTCTTGCCATTTTTATAATATCCTGTGCAGTTATTTTAGATGTGCTGAGGAACTGGTTTGCCCTGTTGTAATAAATGCTTTTAGTTACAAGTATCTATTCTTCTTAGTGCAGTGTGTGTGTGTGTGTGTGTGTGTGTGTGTGTGATATTGCGAATAACGAAATAGGTTTGTTTCTGTTACCACTGTGCCCCTGATCCTGTTGCAGGGACTGTTAGTAACCCAAAATCAATAACTCTACTCCAATTATGTATTGGGTGGGGTTCTGCGGGCTACAAAAACCTGTCTTTCACATTCAGTGCTGGTGCATTGTATCACAGTTCACCGGTGTCATCCCAGGGTGGAAAAGCAAACCTTGTAGAACTACGCCAGAGTCGTAGTTTACGCAACAGTAGAGGTTGAAGATGAAAAGAGACAGTATGAAACCCTGGGGGGCTGCAGGTGAGAGTGATCTTTTGGGATCTAGTGGTGCCCATGTGGACAAATTGGTGTCAGTTGGAAAAGTAGGAGAACCAGTGAAGGACACTGCTGATGAATCTCATTCAAGAATGCAAGGAGCGTATGAGGGTGGGTTGATTGACTGAGTCGATGGCAGCTGTAAGGTCCAGCAATATCAGGAGGCGGGGTCATCGTCTACAATGTTAAAAGGAGTGGTCTCCATGCTGCAGTGTGATGTGAAGCCAGACTGGTATCCGCTCAGAAGATGGCTTGTTTCTCATTGTGGGCTTTGTCTAGGAAAACTCTTCTATGTGTAGGTGTGACCACTTTTTCTACACAATACACAGGAGTATGAATATATTGTTTATCCCCCACTGGAACTGTCCGACTAACCGAGGGGCCCGGTATACATTGTAGACTCTGTCTTGCAGTATTCTTGCATGTACTGCATACAGGATGCCTTGCAGAAGGTCTCAAGATTTTAAGTTTCTAGAGAACTTTAGTCAGATGACTTTTGTTCTGATGAGACCCAAAGACTAACTTCAGGTCGAAACGTCAACATCCCCTCCCTAAGTGGCTTTAAAAATGTTTATGATTCAACAGGAGATACCATGTATGAACAGACAGAATCTCTACTTATGTTTGTTTGATATAAAGTCATATGCAACCTTGGGATCTGTTCAGTGTCTTGTTCTATGTTGTTGTATATATACTTGTTCACTGTCTGAGCACTGTGTCATCTGCACTAATTTTGATACATAATGAAATGTATATTGCCCTTATACTAAAGATGTGAAACAATCATCATAAAAGATATTGTGTTCTGTACCCTTTTTCAATAACATTGGTTGTGATACAAGTTACTATTTGAGTTTGTACATTTTCACAGCAAATAGAAATGTTGGTGAATAAGTCCAACGTGACATTTGTTTGACTTATTACACTTAGTCTAGTTCTCATGGGCAGTCAGAGTGGTCCTTTTGTTGTATACATAAGTTCCCTAAAAAGCACTTCAAAATCTAGTCAAGCCTTTAAAATGTTGCCACACAGAGTACTCCATGACAACGTGGCTTATGTTCCGTCCACCATTGTGTGCAGTGCGGGGACTATTATGCGCTTGTCAATCAGCAAACAGAACACCTACTACATTCTGACGGCAGATAAAGGTGTTGAGCAGGCCATAATGAAGTCCATGATTTCCTCAAGAAGAGGAACTAAAATTCTACGGCTGCTTCCCTAGTGAAGTAGTGGCCCATGGAAGGTAGGTATCCATGCACAGCCATTGAAAGGTTTACCTAGCAGCAGTTCCACCTCAGTCAATTTCCAATACTTCACTTTTGTACGGTACAACATAAAGCAAGTAGGAAAACACAGGGCTGGCTGAGATGGGCATCGGGGACAGTAAAAACAACTCTCCTGTCTCATTCCCTGCTTAGAGCAGACACTACAATAACAACATAGTTGAGTCTTTTTAGCTGTTTCAGGTATGCGATCAGCACAGCACAGGAGAGGCTGCTGCTTCTGTAGCAGTAAGATTTTCAATACAGGACAACTGAAAGTCAAGGAAAGACATGAGTCTTCCTGTGGTTGTCTGACGATAAAAAACATATGCATTGTATGTTGCAATCTGGATCAGGTGGATAAACAGTTTCTTGTGCCATGTGCGAGTTTTATGACTGGCTTTGAATTGCTGAATAACCTGGTCGTTTCACTCTGCCCATGTACTTGTAATCAAGTATGCAGATGGGTTTGTGAACTTCAGCCATCTGACCCCAAACCATGACGGGGTAAGTGCTCTCATCATGAATTGTGGTGAGCATGTATGCCTATCCGAGAACGTGACTGCGAGCAGTTCGTTGGAACGCAACACACACAGCTGAAACATTGATGGGCGGACGTTATCTGACGTGAGGCCGATGTGCTGGACCTGCTGGGTTTGGAGATTGGAGGCGTCATATGTATGTATTAATTTACCATCAGCATGTAGTAATGTAGATAACTTAGTTGAGGTACATGTCAATATCAACATTTAGTTGCGATGTGTGGATGCCTTGTAACACATAAGGCAAGACAGAGTGACACCAGATGTATCAAAATGTCACCCAAAGCAGCACACCAGGCATAAATGCTGTGTGGCATTTCAGGAAGGTAGCATTCTTTACGGTAAGTAATGCAAAGCAGTCCTTTGCCCAAATGAGGGTTACTATTTAGCAATCTCCAGCACTGAAGAAGGTTTGGGCTTGTAAGTAACATTGACATTTTTTATATTGTACTGTTTTCCCTCACGTTTGTGAGGCAAACACTGCACAATGTGTAGCTAAATCTGCCCCTATGGCTAAATTCCCAATACATATAATTATCCATGCTGCACAAGGTATAAGGTATGTCTACGTGGCAAGGCTAGTATTTATGTATCAAGAGACACATTTATCAATATTTCACGCAGCGCAGCAAGTCACCTTGCTGTGCTGCGGGATAGGGAAAGGGCAGGAATATGCTGTATTTAACATAATACTGTGCATTCAGTCCTTTCCTAGAGCTGGCGCACTTTTAACTGCCTAGTGCTAATGCTGGCACCCTTGTGTCATGTTGCAAGGGGGCCTGTATTGAAGCTGGGCAGCAGTTCTGTCAACAGCACATGCATGGGGCATGATTTTGGCATATGATGTTAGACAATACAGGCCTTTCACCTTCAGGCAGATCTGCCCTGCAAGGTGACTAGCTGTGTTCCATGGGCTGAAAATATATACATATGTGTCCAAGGGTGTTGAAATGTGCCATTACACTGGTATGCAATACTGCATAGTTTAGATTTAGAATTGTATAGTTGCTCTATCTTTAATGCAATTTTACCATACTTGGTGTGCAAGTGGACATTGCCCTTTTTCGCAAGGTGAAATTGATAGCTTCAGGGATAGTGATGCGGAAAGCAAGTGTCATGACAACATGGTTGTAGCTCTGTAACAAGTGTGTGTGAGATCCAATATAGTAGTAACAGTGTAATGTGTGTGGTGAGGTATTCCTCATCTGGCAAAAAATCACTCATTTATAGAGCAAACACAACATCAAATGTTTTGACATACTGTCAAATAAAAAGGAGCCTTGTTAATCCCTTTGCTAATGAGCCTACCAACCCCCCATCCCCACTTTTCTGGCTATTTGGGGTAGTTCGGGCTTAGGGATCCATGACTTTTTTTCCACATAAGTTATCTACGCCAAATATGCATCCTTTTTTTTTTTTACAACATCCTGGGGATTTGAAAGGTACCCAGGGTTTGTGGATTCCCCTGGAGGGGACTAAGAAAACAGGCAAAATATAGCAACATTTTGAATTTTATTAGAAAAAGAGGGAAAAAGTGCTCCAGATAAAAGACACTTTTGCTCACAATGTACTGCCAGAACAGCAGCCACCCTTTGTTAAGGATCAAGGACTCGTCAATGGCTGTATTCGTTACAGGAGTATACATCTCTTGGACCCTGGCAGACGAATGTTCCAAGACAGGCCCAATTTTGAACAACCTGTCATGGTCTGGATGGTCCCAGGGCAAGGCAGTAGAATTGTCAATAGCAAAAAATGATCTCTGCTCATGTACGGTGTGAAGATGAGGGTTAACCCAAACCATAGGACTGCAAGGTTGGTTTATGCACTAACCCCATTTTGACTGTTAGGCCCAAAAATATCTTTAACTCCTCAAGCGAAGTTGGAGTCCACTGGTGTGCCCTAGAATGAGGCCCTAGCGTGCCTCCATGATCCCTCAGAAATCCCCGCAAGCCTGTTTGCGACCCCACCGCGACCAGTGCCAGGGACCCTGGTCCCCCGAACCACCTGCCGGTACAACCCCAGCGCTCTCCACGCACTCAACCCCGGACGCAACAACAACTGTCAGCTCTCGACACCGAGCAACACCCAAGGCCCAAACTCCTGCCGACACTGCCGCCGCACCTTCACCCACCTCCGGACCCAGGCAGCTACCACCAACATGCCAGACGCCACCGCACACAAGCCGCTGAGCTGCAACCTCCTCAACGTACGCTCCCTGCACAGACACGCTGTAGAAATCTGGGACCTCCTCAACACTCACACGCCCGACGTCACCTTCCTCACAGAGGCGCGGACCAACGCCAGCTCCGCACCTGACATCGCAACCGCCATCCCCGACGGAAGACTGCCCCAACTGCCCAAGAGGAGGCCTCGTCATCATCCACAAGAGCTCCCTCCGACTCACTACCCCTAACTCGGACAACGCCTTGCCCCCCATGGAACACATCCACTTCCAGATCCAGCCCAACCCCAGAACGATGCTCCGTGGAACACTCGCCTACAGACCTTTCGGACCCCCTTCAACAATGTCATCGCAGACCACATCGCATCCCATGCCCTCGCCTCGACGGCCTACATACTTCTCAGAGACCTGAACTTCCACCTGGACAACCACAGTGATCCCAACACTACCGCCCTCCTGGAGAACCTCACCAACATAGGGCTGAAGCAATTTGTCTCCACCCCCACTCACACAGCAGGACACACTCAGCCCCATCTTCGCCGGAGGAAACAACATTCGCTTCAGCCTCACCACGGAACTGCTCTTGACAGACCACCGCTGCATCCATTTCTCCTTCACGAAACCAACCGTACACAAGCGCACGCTCCGCCCCCACACAGAAGCTGGAATAAAGTCTCAGAAGAACACCTCACCTCCGCCCTCACCTGCACTCCTCCCCCCACTACGACTGACGCCAACACAGCGGCACGCACCCTCCACCAATGGATCGCCAACTGCGTCAACGCCCTCAACCCCCTCCAGAACACTACGAGACGACACAACAAGAAAGACAACTGGTTCACCACGGATCTCTGCGAATCCAAGCGCTCCTGCCGACGACTGGAGAAGAAGTGGAGAAACAGCAAAACCCTGGAAGCACACTCCGCCTACAAAGCAGCCATCACAGCACATCACCAACTCATCAAATCAACAAAGAAAAACTTCATCCAAGACAGAATTCTCTCCAACGCCCACAACTCCAAAGAAAGCTCCACCATCATACAGGAATTCGCCAAACCCAACAGCGAAACAACCGACGTCCCTCCCTCCCAAGACATCTGCAACAAACTCAGCTCCTTCTTGCAGCTCAAGATAAAGATGCTCTACGACAACTTCAACGACCAAGACCACAGCACCGCCTCAACCCCCACCCCCAACGACGCCATCCAACAGACCCTTCTCACCTAGAGCCCTCTCACCACAGAAGACACCACAAAGGCAATGAAGAGCATTCACTCCAGAGCACCTACTGACCCCTGCCTACCGCACATCTTCTACAGGGCCGCCACTGCCATTGCACCCGAGATACGCCGAACTATCAACTGCTCCCTCGAAACCGCCACATTCCCCGACGACTGGAAACATGCCAAAGTCAACCCCCTCCTAAAGAAGCCCTCCGCAGACCCGACGGATCTCAAGAACTTTATCTCCCTGCTCCCTTTCGCCGCCAAAGTCAATCGAAAAGGCTGTTGACACCCAGCTAGCACCCTTCATAGAAACCACCAGCATCCTAGACACCTCTCAATCCGGATTCTGAAGCAACCACAGCACCGAGTCCACCCTCATCGCCGCCACCGACGACATCCGAGCCCTCCTCGACCAAGGCCACACGGCAGCCCTCATCCTCCTGGACCTATCAGCAGCTTTTGACACCGTCTCCCACCGCACACTAGCCACCAGGCTCCATGACGCCGGCGTCCGAGGAATAGCCTTAGACTGGATACGATCTTTCCTCTCAGGTAGAACACAGAGAATAAGACTCCTGCCCTTCCTCTCAGAACCTACAGAGATCAGATGAGGAGTACCCCAAGGATCCTCCCTCAGCCCCACACTCTTCAACATCTACTTGGCCCCCCTCACAACCATCGTCAGAACCCACGGACTCAGCATCATCTCCTACGCCGATGACACCCAGCTCATAGTCTCCCTCACCAAGGAACCCGATATCACCAGGCGCAATTTCCATGAAGGGATGAAAGCTGGTGCGACCTGGATGAGCAACAGCTGCCTTAAGCTCAACACAGAGAAAACTCTCTGCGTGGGACAACACCTGGTGGCCCCCCGCCCTTGGAAACCCACCCACCCACCCCAATGGACCCCGCACGCAACCCCGGCATCATACTCGACTCCTCACTCACCATGAATCACCAGATCAACGCCGTATCCTCCGCATGCTTCAACACCCTCCACATACTTTGCAAGACGTTCAAGTGGATCCCCCCGACTCCAAGAAAACTGTCACCCACGCACTCACCAGCAAACTGGACTACAGAAACGCTCTCTACCCCAAAATCAACAATAAACTCCTCCGTAAACTCCAGACCGTCCAGAACGCCGCAGCCAGACTTATCCTCGACATCCCACAACATGACCACATCACCCAACACCTCCGCGACCTCCACTGGCTCCCCATCGAAAGAAGAATAACCTTCAAACTGCTGACACACACCTACAAAGCACTCCACAACACCGGACCCCAATACCTCAACGACCAAATCTCCTTCCACGCCCCCAAGAGAAACCTCCGCTCAACCGACCTCGCCTTAGCCACTGTCCCTCATTTTTTCTACCGGACCAGAGCAGGTGGAAGATCCTTCTCCTGCCTCGCAGCCAAGACCTGGAATGAACTCCCCCTTCACCTCCGACGAAGCCCGACACTGCACCAATTCAGAAAGGACCTCAAGACCTGGCTCTTCGAATGACCCCAACGGAGCTGCGCACACTCCCCTCCTTCAGCGCCTTGAAACCCGCATGGGTGAGTAGTGTGATTTACAAAACCCTGTTTGATTGATTGAAGAAGCCCTAGTGTGCCTCCTTGCTCCCTCAGAAATTGTTTGGCATGCAAATTAGTTTGCTGCACAATTTTCTCAAGGAAGTCAACATCCAAAAAGAGATGGACGTAATCAATTGGCAAAAAATTGGCCACATCGACTTTACATCCAGTGTCGCCAGTGAAAGGCAAAATTTGGAGCTGAACTAACCTGGGGGTTGCCAAGAGAGCACTCCATCTTTGCTTGCCATCGCACGTGCCTTCTCTCTGGGTTGGTCTAACCTGCTACAGTCGCCCGCTACACAGACTGTGCTTGCGAAGGGACAGCACAACTGCCATCATTGCGTCTGTCAAAATTGCTGGAAGATGAGTCATCGGATGGAACTCTGCCGACTGAAAAATAACTTCTGGATTCTGCTACATTTTCCTCTCCCTCAGATGCTGCCTCAGAGCTATCCTCCTTAACCTGAGCTAGGACCTGGGCATAGTCATCCACCAAGACGCCATCTTTTCTACTGGCTGAAACCGTTCTTTTAAAACACTGTCCTACGTAGAAGGCAGATTTGTTGTTCTAAACGTCGGTGAGTGTGTGCATGGGAGATGTGTGTAACAGTAAATAATGACAAAGTTAACTTACCCTATCTTCTTTCCTAAATGTGCAGGTTCTCCAAAAACACTATAAAAAGACTAAAAAGACACGGTATTACTTCACCTTGCCACATACCCAATATCACAGCATACTTTTAAGGTGGCTTACACAAAACTTTATTGTTGGGAGAGCAGCTGGGAATTTGCCAGTATAAAAGTAATTCCCCAAAGCTACAAATCTACCTTTGATCTCAAGAAGCACACAATCACATAGAAGCACCTGCAACTTTATGTGCAGGCGTGCTCCTTCTGAATGTCACAGTGCTATCACTAGGGTCAATGGAATTATGCAGATTGAGAGCACCAAATTATGCAACAGGGTTGACTAAATTATTCAGCATGAAAAGGCAAATTAGGCGGCATATGCCACATAAATCTACCATCTACTGCACAATCTGCAGATGGTAGACATGTGGAATTTACAGTGTGTATGTGTGTGTGTGTGTGTGTATATATATATATATATTCACTGAAAAAACCATAGGTTTCAGGGACGTTATAGTTAGAAATTAGCATTTAGAAAACCCAAGGACATTGTTGGGGGCCAACTACCCCTCCTATTACCTCCAGTAAGTACCACACAGCAAGATTGCTAAGTTCTCATAACAGGCCATGCCCCCTTTGCCCATCACTCTGCAAACGCACTCCCTTGCGCGCTCTTCGATGGGGATTGAAGTCCCCTTCACTGCTGGGGGTTCTTAGGGGCCAACTAGCCTACCTCTTATCTCCAGTAAGCCCCACACAGTGGGATTGCTGAGAGGTAGATACAGGCCACGCCCCCTTTCTCCACCACTCTGCAAACGCGCCTCTTGGCGCGCTCTTCGTTAGGGGGATGAAGTCCCCTTTCCTCATGAGGGTCCCTGGGGGCCAACTAGCCAACCAGGTACCTCCAGTAAGCCCCACACAGCTGGATTGCTGAGAGTGGTCCGAGGCCATGCCTCCTTTTTACACCACTCTGCAAACGCGGCTCCCGGCGCACTGCTCCTCGGGGGATGAAGTCCACTTGTGTCCTGAGGTCCTCAGGACACAAGAGGACCTCATCGCTTCACCAGCAGTGCACCAACAGGCGCATTTGCAGAGTGGTGTAAAAAGGGGCGTGGTCTCGGATCACCTCTCTGCAATCCAGCTGTGTGGTGGTTACTGGAGGTACCTGGTGGGCTAGTTGGCCCCCAGGGACCCTCAGTATTCAAGGGGACTTAATTCCCCAACTTAGAACGCACCAGGGGGCGCGTTTGCAGAGTGGTGGAGGGAGGGGGCGGGGCCTCCAGCAAGATGCCAGCTTTTTTCTTTTTTTGTTAGAAGGGGGGCTGTGTGGCCCCCCTTCTTTCAATCTGTTTTGGGCCCTGGGGACCACATCCCCCAGGGCCTGCACATTTAAAAAAAAAAAAAAAAAACGGGAAGGGGGCCGCGCGGCCCCCCTTTCGGCCCCGGGGACCCCATCCCCCGGGGCATGGCCAGCCTTCTTTTTTTATAAATACATTTTGGAGGGGGTCGTGTGGCCCCCCTTCTCAGGCCAATTATGATGTGTTTTACATCTCCGAAAATCTTAGCACAAAATCTGTCTTCGGCTTTGATGCCCGCAGTGAGTGCCGTATTAACATGCTAGGACTTGATTCGATTAATGTTTGTTTTTAATATTTATCTGGCGCCTTCTGTGATCTACATTGCCATTTATCGCCGACGGGCACAAAAAAAAAAAAAAAAAACAAGAACAAAACTGAACGATAATTATTTAGAGAAGACATGTCTAAATTGAATGAAAAATATCTCAAGGCTCTTCGAAATCGCTTGATTTGCCGTGGCCACGGGCGAAGATGGAAGGCGAGCCATGGACAATCATGTAAATTAACCCAGTCTGCTCATTATCTGCAAAAGCCGCCAAGTGCAAAGAATGGCTGCACGGCTATCGCCACAAAAAATAAAAATATACTCCCTAACATTTATTCCCACGATTGGAGTAAATGTAGGGGTTTAGAGTTTTTAAATAATTACAGTCGTACTCTCAGGAGCTGAACGAGCCAAAGCTTTCCGGCCGGACTCACAATCGTAAGAATTTGCACCTCTATAAATATACCTGGAATCCATTTACACGTGTGAAGGCACCTGATCTTCCTAAATTTGTGTGCGCGCGGGGGGGTATTTCCCTGCAGGAGAAGCCTCACACATTGTGGGAGTGTTTCGTCCCTGGATATTGACTTACTCTGGTCTTTGCACGAGGACATTTCTGACCCTATCCGGGTGGGAAAGGACTGGTGAGATGTTTGTCACCCCGAAAATTTCAAACCAGGAGCTGACCTGAGTGAACCATTAGTTTTGAAAATTTCGCGAAGATTCGTCAAACGGCGCCAAAGATATTGGCAAAACAAAAAACGCTTTTTGAATAGAAACAAGGTCCTAACTATAACTACCTACTGGCGACCGCCAGTAGGATATATATATATATATATATATATATATATATATATATATATATATCTATCAAAAGAAGGGTAGCCGAGCCCGGTTTCAAAGCAATTCATGCCGTTTAATTCCACTCTGACACTCAAGTCCTTACACGTTTTGGCTTTATAAAGCCTTGATCACAGGTAGGAACCATTACACATAATTTGCTAGTGCTCAATTAACAGGTCATGTGACTTTCATGCTGGCACTCCAAGTTCCAAAATGCACCGGTGTTGGTTATGCAAACGTGGGCAGTGTGATGTTGTGCTGCATAGCGTTCTTAGCCTCCGTTGCACTATTTGAAAATTGCATCCAGGAATAAAGTGTTGAGTGCACATTTAAATGAATCCCAAAGTGGCAGAAAATAAATAACTACGTAAAGGCGAATTGTTTAAAAACTGTCCAAGTGAGGTGTACCCTCACTCTTCTCCCTTTCTCACCTCTGCTACCAAAAATACCACGGCAGTCCAACTGGTCTGGCGCAGGGTGAGCGGGTCATGCCCCCAAGGGTGTGAGCAACACCGAACAAAACAGACTCCATGCTGGGGGCCCCCGACCCTGCAGGCCGGCTCCGGCGGCAACGGGAATGGAGGATCCCGTCATTCAACATCAAAAGAAGGGTAGCCGAGCCCGGTTTCAAAGCAATTCACGCCATTTAATTCCACTCAGCCACTTATATATATATAAACACAAATGTCACAATCACGCCCACAGGAAAAAAAAACACATTTGAAAATCTCTCTCTCTCTATATATATATATATATATATATATATATATATATATATATATATATTTGTTTTTCCAAAGATCCAAGAAAGCGCACACTCAGGAGGGTCACGATGCAGTGCTATGTTTATTTAATCTCGCAACGTGTTTCGACTGCGGACAGTCTTGTAAACACATATATTTATATATATATGCACCTCTCTCTCTCTATAAATATATATATATATATATATACACACATTTCGCTCTCTCTATATATATATATATATATATATATATATATATATATATATATATATATATATATATATATATATATATACATATATATATATATATAGAGAGAGAGATATGTGTGTATATATCTATATATATATATATATATATATACATATATATATATATACATATATATATATATATTACAATGCTGATTTACTGGAATAAACGGAGTGGATTTACAATTGGTATCCTGTGCTGTGTCAGTGCCTGTTTTTATTGTACGAACAGGTTATGGATGGAATGTATCTACGAGTGGTTGGCATCGGAACCGACACGCCCCCTCGTTCAGGAACACTGCGGCTGCCAGCGCCAATGGAAGGATTGTTTATATATATATATATATATATATTCACTGAAAAAACCATAGGTTTCAGACACGTTATAGTTACAAATTAGCATTTAAAAACCTTTGAAATTCACTGAAAAAACCATAGGTTTTAGGGACAGTTATAGTTAGTTGGACATTGCACTCGTACAAAACCCGTGAAATTCCCCCGTTATAGTTAGTCCAGCTAACTATAACTCGCGCCCGCAATGCACTGCTGATGACGTCACATATTACATCACTCATGACATGGTCAGTGACATCACTGATGACATCACTGATGACATCTCAAATGACATCACTGATGACATCATCCAGTGACTGTGTGTTTCTGTAAAGTTTAAATATTTTTAAAATATATAGGAAAAGACGTATTGAAGAATGAGTGGGTGTGTAAGTGTCTGTATGGATGATTTAGTAGGTGCGTGACTGACTCTATAAGTGAGTGATTTAACGTATCTTACTGAATGCATGGGTTAGTGACTAAACTGGGTGTATGTCTGTATCCGTCTGTCTGTTGCTGTGTAAGTGGCTGCATGTGTTTGTGAATAGCTAAATGATTTTCTATATGAGTTATTGAATGCTTGTCTGAGTATCTGTATGGGTGCCTGAGTGTTTGTGTGGGAGGGGTGTGTGCAACTATGTGCATAGATGTGTGAGTGGGTGATTCACTGGGTGGATGGTTTCAAGAGTGCATCTGTGATAGACTGTATGGGTGGGTAAGTGTGTGTAAGAGTGTGTTAGTGAGTGAATGTATGTCCCAGTGGTACATGTGTGAGTAACTACATATGTGAAAGGCAGTATATATGTGTGTTGGAGTATATAAATAGCTATAAGCAAGAGTGAGTGATTGTGATAGTGGCTGTATGGATGATTGTGTGCTTGTATCAGTGATTGTATAAGAGCGTAACAATGTGCTACTATTTGTATGAGTAAGTGAGCTGGTGTGTGTGTATAACTGTATAGGTGAGTAAATGGCAGTGTGTTTAATTATTTGCATGACTGACTAGGTGTGTGAGTATCTCTATGGATGAGTGGCGTTGTTTGAGTGTCTATATAGGAGTAAGAGTGCATATGATAGTCCTGTACTGAGTGACCGTAAGTATGAGTGACTGTACGGGTGAGTGAGTGGATGTGTGTGTGTAGACCTAAGAATCAGTGAGTGGGTATGTAGTTATTGGTGTTGGAGTGTCTATGGTTTTGCGAATGGCAGTCTGTAATTTAGAGTGGGTGTATCAAAGGTTATATTAGGGTGTGAGGAGGTGCATCAGATTATCACGTGGATGATGTCATCAGTGATGTCATTTGAGATGTCATCAGTGATGTCATCAGTGATGTCACTGACCATGTCATGAGTGATGTAATATGTGACGTCATCAGCAGTGCATTGCGGGCGCAAGTTATAGTTAGCTGGACTAACTATAACGGGGAATTTCACGGGTTTTGTACGAGTGCAATGTCCAACTAACTATAACTGTCCCTAAAACCTATGGTTTTTTCAGTGAATTTCAAAGGTTTTTTAAATGCTAATTTGTAACTATAACGTGTCTGAAACCTATGGTTTTTTCAGTGAATTTCAAAGGTTTTTTAAATGCTAATTTGTAACTATAACGTGTCTGAAACCTATGGTTTTTTCAGTGAATTTCAAAGGTTTTTTAAATGCTAATTTCTAACTATAACGTGCCTGAAACCTACGGTTTTTTCAGTGTATTTCAAAGGTTTTGTAAATGACAATTTTTAAATGTATTAATTGTTATATTAATTTTTTTCATACTGATTTACTACATTTTTAGAAACAATTTTTTTTTACATATTTTATTTGTCAAATTACATTGTAATTACATTATACATTACATTACAAAAAATACTTTCTCAGAATGAATTACTTTAGTTTAAATACTTTGCAGATAGGCAATAGACTTTTAAGTACAGTAGTTACAGTTGTTGCAATGGGCAACACATTTTCAAACACAATGCAACATTCAGCTCAATGTGAATTTCTAGTTAAATGCAATTAGTTACTTTATGGATTACTTTTGTAACCACAGGACTGGATCCTAGATTCAGTCCTGGTACATCTCCTGTAAACAGTTGAGTAAAAGCGTTTTGGTTACAGTCGTGATTTTTAAGGAATATTATTGTATTTTAAAAGTTGACACTTAGAAACTTTTTCTCATAGAATCACCAATGTTATCCTATGGAAGGAAATTCACTTAGCAGGTAAAAACTGTTATCGTTACTTTTTCTTACTCAGTGTTGGATCCTGGATCCAGCACTGGTGCATCTCCTGTAAACAGTTGAAAGAATGCGTTTAAGTCATACAGGCGATTTTTAAGGAATATTTGTAGTTTGTGAAAATCAACACTTTGAAACTTTTTTGCTGAAAACCAGTCAATGTTAGCCTATGAAGGAAATTCAAGTTACCGGTAAGTACGGTTAAAATTACTTTTGAGGATCAGTACTGGGCTGAAACATGCAGCACTGAGGTCTCTCCTGATAACAGGTGAGTAAATCGGAATTCGTATTTCGGCTGATTTTAGAGGAATATTTTAAAGTTCCAAAACTCCACACTTAGAAGAATTTCCAAGTGAAACCAGTCAATGTTAGCCTATGGAAGGAAATTCAAGTTACTGGTAAGTACGGTTAAAATTACTTTTCAGGACCAGTACTGGGCTGAAAGATGCAGCACTGAGGTCTCTCCTGATAACAGGTGAGTAAATCAGAATTCGGATTTCGGCTGATTTTAGAGGAATATTTGTATGTTTCAAAAATCAACACTTAGAAGAATTTCCAAGTGAAACGAGTCAATGTTAGCCTATGAAGGAAATTCAAGTTACCGGTAAGTACGGTTAAAATTACTTTTCAGGATCAGTACTGGGCTGAAAGATGCAGCACTGAGGTCTCTCCTGATAACAGGTGAGTAAATCGGAATTCGTATTTCGGCTGATTTTAGAGGAATATTTTAAAGTTCCAAAACTCCACACTTAGAAGAATTTCCAAGTGAAACCAGTCAATGTTAGCCTATGAAGGAAATTCAAATTACCGGTAAGTACGGTTAAAATTACTTTTGAGGATCAGTACTGGGCTGAAAGATGCAGCACTGAGGTCTCTCCTGATAACAGGTGAGTAAATCAGAATTCGTATTTCGGCTGATTTTAGAGGAATATTTTAAAGTTCCAAAACTCCACACTTAGAAGAATTTCCAAGTGAAACCAGTCAATGTTAGCCTATGAAGGAAATTCAAGTTACCGGTAAGTACGGTTAAAATTACTTTTCAGGACCAGTACTGGGCTGAAAGATACAGCACTGAGGTCTCTCCTTATAACAGGTGAGTAAATCGGAATTCCTATTTCGGCTGATTTTAGAGGAATATTTGCACAATGGTGAAGGGAGGGGCGGGGCCTGAGGTGACATCTTTGCAAACGCGCCCCGTGGCGCGTTTTAAGTTGGGGATTAAGTTCCCTTGAATCCTGAGGGTCCCTAGGGGCCAACTAGACCACCAGGAACCTCCAATATGCGCCAGGGGCTGCGTTGCAGAGACGTGTAGAGAGGCCACACCCCTTTTACACCTCTCTGCAACGCAGCTCTGTGGCGCTTTCTGGATGTACCTGTTGGGCTAGTTGGCCCCCAGGGACCCTCAGGATTAAAGGGGATTTAATTCCCCATCTTAAAACGCGCCACGGGGCCTGTTTGCACACATGTCACCTGAAGCCCCGCCCCTCCCTTCACCACTGTGCAAACGCGCCCCGTGGCGCGTTTTAAGTTGGGGGATTAAGTCCCCTTGAATCCTGAGGGTCCCCGGAGTCCAACTAGCCCACCATATACCTCCAAAAGCGCCACAGAGCTGCGTTGCAGAGAGGTGTAAAAGGGGTGTGGCCTCTCTACACCTCTCTGCAACGCAGCCCCTGGCGCATACTGGAGGTTCCTGGTGGGCTAGTTGGCCCCCAGGGACCCCCAGTATTCAAGGGAATTCGTTCCCCTCTGCAAACGCGCCAGGGGCGCGTTTGCAGAGTGGTGAAGGAAGGGGGCGGGGCCTGCGGGCCGATCGTTTTAAAAAAAAAAAAAAATTTTGTCCCCTGAAGGGTGGCTGTGTGGCCCCCCTTCCTTTTTCCTGTTTTTATGCCCTGGGGACCCCATCCCCCAGGGCCTTACCCCTTTTTTTAATTTGTAATTTTTAAAAAAACGGGAAGGGGGCCGCGTGGCCCCCCTTCCCTGGGCCTGTATTGGCCCCGGGGACCCCATCCCCGGGGCATGGCCTCGTTTTTATTTATATTCTTTGGAGGGGGCTGCGTGGCCCCCTCCTCTGGCCATTTAAGGCCCCGGGGACCCCATCCCCGGGGCCGGCCATTCCGTTTTTTTAATTTTTATTTATTTATTTTTTGGGGAGGGGGGCCGCGTGGCCCCCTCCCGAGCCACTACTTGCCCCGGGGACCCCATCCCCCGGGGCCTGGCCTCTCGTTGGGGACTGTGGGGGTCCCCAATCCCCCACAGTCCCGCCGGCTCCCCGCGTCCCTAGGGTGCCGGCATTGCTTTTACACATGGGGAGCAGCTAACATGCTGCTCCCCATGTGTAAAGCAGTCGGCTTTGGATATTGGAGAGAGAGCAGGTTTCCTGCTCTCTCTTCCAATATCCAAAGCAAGTTTGCAATGACAGGACGGGAGCCGCGAGGCTCCCGTCCTGTCATTGCAAACAGCAGTGTCCCGGGGGTAGGCACCCGGGACACTGCAGGAGCCGGCCCTGGGGGTGGTGGTCCCCAGGGCCATCAAGGGCTCCAGGAGGGGGCCGCGCGGCCCCCCTCCCATTCAGTACACAGCCCCGGGGAGGTGGTGGTCCCCGGGGCTCTGGGGTCCGTAACGGACCCCCATATTAAAATGTTTAGTGCCCCGGGGAGGTGGTGGTCCCTGGGGCGTGTGGGGGCTGGAGCCCCCACACAGGTTTAATAATTTTTTAAAAAGCCCCGGGGAGGTGGTGGTCCCCGGGGCTGCGGGAGGGCTCAGAGCCCTCCCGCACCATTTTTAAAAAGCCCCGGGGGTGGCGGTCCCCGGGGCTTGGGGGCCCTTGAGGCCCCCACACATTAAATTATCCCCCACCATGCCCCCGGGACTTGGGCCACCCGGGGCCAATTAACATCGAGCGCGGGAGACCGCGCTTCGATTTTTCCGGCAGGATTCGCGCACCCTGAGCGCATCCTGCCGATTTAAAAAAAAAAAAAAAAAAATTTTTGCCCAGGGGTCCTTGTGGGACCCCTGAGCAAACCTAGGGGTCAGGGTGTTTCTACCCTCCCCCTTTGTGCGCTTTGCGCACTTGTTTCTGTCCCTCGGTTCTACCGAGGACAAAATGGCTGCCAACATTTCCTGAATCGGAATGTTGACAGCCAGCTGACAGCCAATTAACATGCAGCTCGTGATCGGGACGGTGCGCGCAGGGTGCGCTCAGGGTGCGCGAATCCTCCGTGCCCATAGATATATATGTACTTTTACTTTTTGATTTTCTCAGCAACTACTGAACGGATTTACACCATTTAACAAAAGGGTTCTTTCTGAACCAAGAACTACCTCTTTGCCAAATTTGGTGTAATTCCGTTCAGCAGTTCGGGCTGTAGCCGTGTCTAAAGTTTCCTATGGGAAAATGCATGGGGAAAACGCGTTTTGGGACCCCCTTTTTCTCGGCCCCCGCTTGACGTATCACCCCGAGACTTTCAGGGTAGGAGCGGACCGGAGCGCCCCACGAAGTTTGAAAATTTCGCGAAGATACGTCAACCGGCAAGAGAGTTATTTCAAATAGAATGTCGCGGATTTCCTATGGATAATAGGTTGTAACTATAACTATCTACTGGCGACCGCCAGTAGATAATATATATAAGCTTTATTTCAACAGCTCGTGTCATAAAATCTATGAGACACCAATTGGAATAAAAGAAGAGGTTTAAAAGTAAACAATTCATACAGCAGCATATTACAGATAAATACACGTAAACAGTCAATCTTAATACGCAACTACGGCAAAAGTGCAATGTGCGATTTGGCAAATCAGCGCTAAAAAACAATTAATACAACATTGGAATAATAAAACATACATTAAAACATTATAAAGGGGAAGAAGAAGCGTCACAATACTTTCACATTTAGGGCCTCTTCAATTGGACCCAATTCACAATCCCCAGAAAGCCTTTTTTATGACTTTCCAACCCTCATCGGGACAACATTGCAGAGAGGCTAAGGGCAATAAAGTGCACATGCATAGCTTATGGGTAAGACACAAATTGCCAACCTGTGAGCCCTAGGGTAACTATGTGTAATCCTCATACTGCTGAGTGCTGTGGCGTTCCTGTCTGAGCCTTTCGTATTATGAGCCAGGCATGGATTAAGAACTTGGCTACACCGCAGGCAAAGAATGGTCTAGGATCTGATGTTAGGATGCGCAGGGCAACCCGATGGTCCCGTGTGCCCAGTTGCCGGCAGATCGGTCTTAGCCATTTCGACCTTGGCGTGGCGTAGGCCTGGCAAACAAACATAACGTGGTCAACACTTTCCACCGGGGCCTTGCAGCATGGGCAGTCCTTTGGTGTTAAGTTGCATGGGTGCCAATTAGCTGTTGTCTCACAGACAGGAAGTGTGCCAAACCTAAAATGGATGTATAACATCCTATCTTGAGGGACCTGAATTATGTCTAAGAAGGGCTCCAGGTGTCTATTCTGTTTGTGGAGGTGAAATTCTGCGGTTAATCTCCCCAAGTTTGATTTGCTGGATTCCTGTTGTTCCACCCATTCCCAGTAATAAAGTTTGAGCACTTCTTTCCTGGGTGGGTCCTGCTTGGCCCAGTGTGCTTGGAGCCTTAGTGCTGACATCAATTTCCTAACTTTGGAGATCCTACCTTGTTGCTTGTGTCTGTCCGGATAACCTCAGATAAGGCTTCCGCATAGGGTAGGAGCTCTGGGGTCCGCCTAATGCGAGCCCAAAAGAGCAGCGGGCGGAGCCTCGCTATATTACCAATGGATCGCGTACCCATGTCGAGCATAAGGGGTGTGACCGGAATGTTTTGGGGCAGCATCACTAAATCCCTTAAGAATTTATGCTCAGATCTGCAGAGATTGTGGACCTTGTCAAATCCCCACAGCTCTGCTCCATACAGTGTTGTACTAACTGCTTTTGCATCGTAGACCTGGAGGGCTGGAGCTACTGGTCTGCTGTGTGAAAAGCGGTGTTCCTATCCAAGTGACCCCGTTACTCGCTTGTGGCACATCAGCATCTTTGTTAGGTGAGGCTTCCACAACATTTTGTCTGAGAATCAGACACCGAGATAGTCGAAAGTACCAACTCTTTCCAAGGGAGTCCCACCTAACGAGGGGCTGCCTTAATAGGACTTATGGGGGTTAAAGGCCATGAATTTGGTTTTTGAGGTGTTGATAACCAGCCCCCTGGTGTCGCAGAAGAGTTGAAATCTGTTAAGTAGTCGCTGCAACCCCGCCAGGGCCTTTGACACCAGCAGGGTGTATATGTGTGTATATATATATATATATATATATATACACATATATATATATATATATACACATATATATATATACACATATTATCTACTGGCGGTCGCCAGTAGATAGTTATAGTTAGGACCTATTTTCCATAGGAAATCCGCGACATTCTATTTGAAATAACTCTTGCGTCGGTTGACGAATCTTCGCGAAATTTTCAAACTTTATGGCCCGCTCCGGTCCGCTCCTACCCTGAAAGTCTCAGGGTGATTCGTCAAGCGGGGCCGAGAAAAAGGGGGTCCCAAAACGTGTTTTCCCCATTCATTTTCCCATAGGAAACTTTAGACACGGCTACAGCCCGAACTGCTGAACGGAATTACACCAAATTTGGCAAAGAGGTAGTTCTTGGTTCAGAAAGAACCCTTTTGTTAAATGGTGTAAATCCGTTCAGTAGTTGCGGAGAAATTAAAAATAAGAGTCAAAAATCAATTTCCCATAGGAAACTTTAGACACGGCTACAGCCCGAACTGCTGAACGGAATTACACCAAATTTGGCAAAGAGGTAGTTCTTGGTTCAGAAAGAACCCTTTTGTTAAATGGTGTTAATCCGTTCAGTAGTTGCTTAGAAAATCAAAAGTAAAAGTACATATATATCTATGGCCGCGTCGGATTCGCGCACCCTCCCGATCACGAGCTGTCTGCTAATTGGCTGTCAACACTCCAAACCAGGAAGTGTTGGCAGCCATCTTGTTCCTCGGTAGAACCGAGGAACAAGAAAGCAGTAAAACAAAAAGTGCGCAAAACGCACAAAGGGGGCAGGGTAGAAACACCCTGACCCCCTAGGTCTGCTCAGGGGGTCCCACAAGGACCCCCTGGGCAAAAAAAAGCAATTTTATTTTATTTTTTAAATCGGCAGGATGCGCTCAGGGTGCGCAAATCCTGCCGATAAAAAAATCGAAGCGCGGTCTCCCGCGCTTTGATGTTAATTTGCCCCGGGTGGGCCAAGTCCCGGGGGCATGGTGGGGGGGTTTATTTTATGTATGGGGGGCCTCTAAGGGCCCCCAAGCCCCGAGGACCACCACCCCCGGGGCTTTATCATAAATGGTGCGGGAGGGCTCTGAGCCCTCCCGCAGCCCCGGGGACCGCCACCTCCCGGGGCTTTTTATTTTTATTTTTTAAAACCTGTGTGGGGGGCTCCAGCCCCCACACGCCCGGAGACCACCACCTCCCCGGGGCACTAAGAAATTGAAAATGGGGGTCCATTTTGGACCCCCAAGCCCCAGGGACCACCACCTCCCCGGGGCTTTCAAAATGTAGGGAGGGGGCCGCGCGGCCCCCCTCCTGGAGCCCTTGATGGCCCTGGGGACCGCCACCCCCCAGGGCCGGCTCCTGCAGTGTCCCGGGGTGCCTACCCCCGGGACACTGCTGTTTGCTATCACAGGACAGGACCCTCGCGGCTCCCGCCCTGTCATAGCAAACTTGGTTTGCATTTTGAAAGAGAGAGCAGGAAACCTGCTCTCTCTTTCAAAATGCAAACCAATTGCTTTCCACACGGGGAGCAGCATGTTAGCTGCTCCCCATGTGGAAAAGCAATGCCGGCTCCCATAGGACGCGGGAGCCGGCGGGACTGTGGGGGATTGGGGACCCCCCACAGTCCCCAACGGAGAGGGCCAGCCCCGGGGGATGGGGTCCCCGGGGCCATAAGCGGCCCGGGAGGGGGGCCACGCAGCCCCCCTCCCCAAATAAAAAATAAAAATAAAAAAAGAAGGGCAAGGCCGGCCCCGGGGGATGGGGTCCCCGGGGCCTTAAATGGCCTGAGGAGGGGGGCCACGCAGCCCCCTCCATATTTTTTATTTAAAAGAGGGCATGCCCCGGGGGATGGGGTCCCCGGGGCCAATAGAGGCCCAGGAAGGGGGGCCACGCGGCCCCCTTCCCGTTTTTTTTTTTCTTTTCAAATAAAACAAAAAAAATGCTCAGGCCCCGGGGATGGGGTCCCCGGGGCCAAAAGTGGCTGAGGGAAGGGGGGCCATGCAGCCTCCCTCCCATTAAAAAAAAAAAAAAAAAACGGCATTGTGCCGGAGGCCTCGCCCCCCTCCCTGCAGTACTCTGCAAACGCGCCCCCTGGCGCGTTTTAAGAAGGGAAGTAATTCCCTTGAATACTGGGGTCCCTGGGGCCAACTAGCCCACCAGGAACCTCCAGTATGCGCCAGGGGCTGCCTTGCAGAGAGGTGTACAGAGGCCACGCCCCTTTTACACCTCTCTGCAACGCAGCTCTGTGGCGCTTAATGGAGGTAGCTGGTGGGCTAGTTGCACCCCAGGGACCCTCAGGATTCAAGGGAGTTAATCCCCGACTTAAAACGCGCCACGGGCGCGTTTGCACAGTGGTAAGGGAGGGGCGGGGCCTGAGGTGACATGTGTGCAAACAGGCCCCGTGGCGCGTTTTAAGATGGGGAATTAAATCCCCTTCAATCCTGAGGGTCCCTGGGGCCAACTAGCCCAACAGGTACATCCAGAAAGCGCCACAGAGCTGCGTTGCAGAGAGGTGTAAAAGGGGTGTGGCCTCTCTACACGTCTCTGCAACGCAGCCCCTGGCGCATACTGGAGGTTCCTGGTGGGCTAGTTGGCCCCTAGGGACCCTCATGATTCGAGGGGACTTAATCCCCCAACTTAAAACGCGCCACGGGGCGCGTTTGCATAGATGTCACCTCAGGCCCCGCCCCTCCCTTCACCATTGTGCAAATATTCCTCTAAAATCTGCCGAACTACGAATTCTGATTTACTCACCTGTTATCAGGAGAGACCTCAGTGCTGCATCTTTCAGCCCAGTACTAATCCTGAAAAGTAATTTTAACCGTACTTACCAGTAACTTGAATTTCCTTCCATAGGATATCATTGCCTGCTTTTTGCTGAAAAAGTTTCTAAGTGTTGATTTTTGAAACATACAAATATTCCTCTAAAATCAGCCGAAATACGAATTCCGATTTACTCACCTGTTATCAGGAGAGACTTCAGTGCTGTATCTTTCAGCCCAGTACTGGTCCTGAAAAGTAATTTTAACCGTACTTACCAGTAACTTGAATTTCCTTCCATAGGCTAACATTGACTGGTTTCACTTGGAAATTCTTCTGTGTGTGGAGTTTTGGAACTTTAAAATATTCCTCTAAAATCAGCCGAAATACGAATTCCGATTTACTCACCTGTTATCAGGAGAGACCTCAGTGCTGCATCTTTCAGCCCAGTACTGATCCTCAAAAGTAATTTTAACCGTACTTACCAGTAACTTGAATTTCCTTCCATAGGATATCATTGCCTGCTTTTTGCTGAAAAAGTTTCTAAGTGTTGATTTTTGAAACATACAAATATTCCTCTAAAATCAGCCGAAATCCGAATTCTGATTTACTCACCTGTTATCAGGAGAGACCTCAGTGCTGCATCTTTCAGCCCAGTACTGGTCCTGAAAAGTAATTTTAACCGTACTTACCGGTAACTTGAATTTCCTTCATAGGCTAACATTGACTGGTTTCACTTGGAAATTCTTCTAAGTGTGGAGTTTTGGAACTTTATAATATTCCTCTAAAATTAACCACAGTACGAATTCCAATTTACTCACCTGTTATCAGGAGAGAACCCAGTGCTGCATCTTTTAGCCCAGCACTGACCCTGAAAAGTAATTGTAACCGTACTTACCAGTAACTTATATTTTCTTCCATAGGAATCCATTGTCTGGTTTTCAGCAGAAAAGTTTCAAAGTGTCGATTTTCACAAACTACAAATATTCCTTAAAAATCGCCTGTATGACTTAAACGCATTCTTTCAACTGTTTACAGGAGATGCACCAGTGCTGGATCCAGGATCCAACACTGAGTAAGAAAAAGTAACGATAACAGTTTTTACCTGATAAGTGAATTTCCTTCCATAGGATAACATTGGTGATTCTATGAGAAAAAGTTTCTAAGTGTCAACTTTTAAAATACAATAATATTCCTTAAAAATCACTACTGTAACCAAAACGCTTTTACTCAACTGTTTACAGGAGATGTCCCAGGACTGAATCTAGGATCCAGTCCTGTGGTTAGAAAAGTAATCCATAAAGTAACTAATTGCATTTAACTAGAAATTCACATTGAGCTGAATGTTGCATTGTGTTTGAAAATGTGTTGCCCATTGCAACAACTGTAACTACTGTACTTAAAAGTCTATTGCCTATGTGCAAAGTATTTAAACTAAAGTAATTCATTCTGAGAAAGTATTTTTTGTAATGTAATGTATAATGTAATTACAATATAATTTAAAAAATAAAATATGTAAAAAAAAATTGTTTCTAAAAATGTAGTAAATCAGTATGAAAAAAATAAATATAACAATTAATACATTTAAAAATTGTCATTTACAAAATCTTTGAAATTCACTGAAAAAACCGTAGGTTTCAGACATGTTATAGTTAGGAATTAGCATTTAAAAAACCTTTAAAATTCACTGAAAAAACCATAGGTTTCAGACATGTTATAGTTAGAAATTAGCATTTAAAAAACCTTTGAAATTCACTGAAAAAACCATAGGTTTCAGGCACGTTATAGTTAGAAATTAGCATTTAAAAAACCTTACAAATTCACTGCAAAAACCATAGGTTTTAGGGACAGTTATAGTTACTTGGACATTGCACTCGTACACAACCCATGAAATTCCCCTGTTATAGTTAGTTCAGCTAACTATAACTCGCGCCCCCGCAATGCACTGCTGATGACGTCACATATTACATCACTCATGACATGGTCAGTGACATCACTGATGACATCACTGATGACATCTCAAATGACATCACTGATTACATCATCCATGTGAGAATTTAATGCATCTTCTCACACCCTAAGATAACTTTTGATACACCCACTCTAAATTACAGACTGCCATTCTAAAAACCATACACACTCCAATACCAATAAGTACATACCCACTCACTGATTCTTAGGTCTACACACACACATCTACTCACTCACCCGTACAGTCACTCATACTTACAGTCACTCAGTACAGGACTATCATATGCACTCATACACCTATATAAACACTCACACAATGCAACTCATCCATAGAGGTACTCACACACCTAGTCAGTCATGCAAATAATTAAACACACTGCCATTTACTCACCTATACAATTATACACACACCAGCTCACTTACTCATACAAATACTAGCACATTCTTACGCTCTTATACGATCACTGATACAAGCACACACTCATCCATACAGTCACTCTCACAATCACACACTCTCGCTTATAGCTATTTATATACTCCAACACACATATATACTGCCTTTTACATATGTAGTTACTTACATATGTAGTTACTCACACATGTACCACTGGGACATACATTCACTCACTAACACACTCTTACACACACTTACCCACCCATACAGTCTATCACAGATGCACTCTTGAAACCATCCACCCAGTGAATCACCCACTCACACATCTATGCACAGAGTCGCACACACCCCACCCACACAAACACTCAGGCACCCATACAGATACTCAGACAACCAATCAATAACTCATATAGACACTCATGTAGCTATTCACAAACCCATGCGGCCACTTACACAGCAACAGACAGACGGATACAGACATTCACACAGTTTAGTCACTAACCCATGCATTCAGTAAGATACGTTTAATCACTCACTTATAGAGTTAGTCACGCATCTAGTAAATCATCCATTCAGACACTTATACACCCACTCATTCTTCAATACGCCTTTCCCTATATATATTAAAAATATTTAAACTTTACAGAAACACACAGTCACTGGATGATGTCATCAGTGATGTCATTTGAGATGTCATCAGTGATGTCATCAGTGATGTCACTGTCCATGTCATGAGTGATGTAATATGTGACGTCATCAGCAGTGCATTGTGGGGCGCGAGTTATAGTTAGCTGAACTAACTATAACAGGGGAATTTCATGGGTTTTGTACGAGTGCAATGTCCAAGTAACTATAACTGTCCCTAAAACCTATGGTTTTTGCAGTGAATTTGTAAGGTTTTTAAATGCTAATTTCTAACTATAACGTGCCTGAAACCTATGGTTTTTTCAGTGAATATATATATATATACACACATATATATACATATATACACATATATATATATATATATATACACATATATATACATACACATATATATCTCGGCGTGGATAGCACTGTGCTAATCCTATGCTTAAAAACTTTGATAGAAAAGCAGACATTTGAGGTGAGCAAATTTAGAGTGTCGCTGGTGTTGAGAGTGCTCTTACTGGAGCTGCTTTCCACCTAAACTTGAGAACTACCCAGAGTTCTCTGCTTCTGTTTTTGCATAATTTATTCGTCACTCTATGCCTGAAAGGGTTTTGTTATGACTTATACTGGGTGCTCCCTTTTGTCTGGACAAAGCTACACCTCTCTGAAGAGCTCTAATGAGAGCGAAACACATGTCAGGGGTTGCTTTTATTCATTTCAGGTTGGCTTGGATGGTATTTTACCAATCCAAAGCTGTAATACTCTGCCTGGAGTGGTAAAAGGCTTTGGCCATTTTACAGCTCGGCAGGGATAGCACTGTGCTAATCCTATGCTTGAAGACTTTGCTGTAAAAATGGCAAAAGACTTTGTCCCTTTCTATCTCTGCGTGGATAGCACTGTGCTAATCCTATGCTTAAAAACTTTGATAGAAAAGCAGACATTTGAGGTGAGCAAATTTAGAGTGTCGCTGGTGTTGAGAGTGCTCTTACTGGAGCTGCTTTCCACCTAAACTTGAGAACTACCCAGAGTTCTCTGCTTCTGTTTTTGCATAATTTATTTGTCACTCTATGCCTGAAAGGGTTTTGTTATGTATATATATATACATATATATACATATACATATACATATACATATACATACACATACACATACACATACACATACACATACACATACACATACACATACACATACACATACACATACACATACACATACATACCTATATGGACCCGAATGGAGAAGAACAAAGAGAGCGCTGCAAGATCAAAAGAACTGAAAGCGTGTTTGTGCAACATTGTGGCTATATCAAACAACACTCCTGAAGCAGGCTTGAAAGTGAATGTCTACCAGGACGCTAGCCTGTTTGAATGAATTGAGGAGTGCTGTTCTCATTTTCACAGAAATGAACTGAACTTTGTTTTACTCACCTTCACTTTTTGAAAAATCCAGATTGAAAAAGACATTTTATTGTCGAAACGCGTCTCTGGTAATCAACTGCTTTTAATAAAACACACGTTCTTAGCCCCACCCTCCCTTGAGTGACAGGACTCTTTTTGAGTGGTGAAGGAGGATTTTGAATATTTTGGCGCGTCAGCGGTAGCGCCACCGAGTGCACCACCTGCTTTCAGGCGCAGAGAGGCAGACCGCGATGAAAGGCGAAGGCGGATTATGCAACCTCTCAGCCCCCGTACCACAGCACTGCAGCAAGCCTAGAGGGAGAGGCTGGAGGGGCTCGCCGTGACAGCGCGAGGATTACAAACTCGCAAGTGAGATGTGCAGGCTCCTCGTACCGAAGCCTGATCCTTGGGTTTGCAAGTGAGTGCGGTGGACTTCGGAGGGATGCACTGTTAGCTGACAGTGAAGGAGAGGGTGAGTGGCGAACCCGAATGGAGAAGAACGAAGAAAGCGCTGCAAGATCAAAAGAACTGAAAGCGTGTTTGTGCAACATTGTGGCTATATCAAACAACACTCCCGGAGCAGGCTTGAAAGTGAATGTCTTCCAGGACGCTAGCCTGTTTGAATGAATTGAGGAGTGCTGTTCTCATTTTCACAGAAATGAACTGAACTTTGTTTTACTCACCTTCACGTTTTGAAAAATCCAGATTGAAAAAGACATTTTATTGTCGAAACGCGTCTCTGGTAATCAACTGCTTTTAATAAAACACACGTTCTTAGCCCCACCCTCCCTTGAGTGACAGGACTCTTTTTGAGTGGTGAAGGAGGATTTTGAATATTTTGGCGCGTCAGCGGTAGCGCCACCGAGTGCACCACCTGCGTTCAGGCGCAGAGAGGCAGACCGCGATGAAAGGCGAAGGCGGATTAAGCAACCTCTCAGCCCCCGTACCACAGCACTGCAGCAAGCCTAGAGGGAGAGGCTGGAGGGGCTCGCCGCGACAGCGCGAGGATTACAAACTTGCAAGTGAGATGTGCAGGCTCCTTGTACCGAAGCCTGATCCTTGGGTTTGCAAGTGAGTGCGGTGGACTTCGGAGCAGGGCACTGTTAGCTGACAGTGAAGGCGAGGATGAGTGGCGAACCCGAATAGAGAAGAACGAAGAAAGCGCTGCAAGATCAAAAGAACTGAAAGCGTGTCTGTGCAACATTGTGGCTATATCAAACAACACTCCCGGAGCAGGCTTGAAAGTGAATGTCTACCAGGACGCTAGCCTGTTTGAATGAATTGATGAGTGCTGTTCTCATTTTCACAGAAATTAACTGAACTTTGTTTTACTCACCTTCACGTTTTGAAAAATCCAGATTGAAAAAGACATTTTATTGTCGAAACGCGTCTCTGGTAATCAATTGCTTTTAATAAAACACACGTTCTTAGCCCCACCCTCCCTTGAGTGACAGGACTCTTTTTGAGTGGTGAAGGAGGATTTTGAATATATATATCAGAATCAGAATATGCTTTATTCGATTTTAACCATTAAAATCACAAAAGCAAACAGATAAAATACATATATACAAATAAACACATATTACACGATTCATTTGTTAAAAAAACAATGCTAAGCTGATCATATTAATACATATAAAAAAAGGGCGCCTACAGCTAATAGTACAGGCAAATTCATTTATATAAAAAGTTTAGCTATTTATTCTTTTCCTTGCTTTCAGGATGTTCTTTAGAAAGCCAGCCATAACACCAATACAGTAAGCGCTATCCAACAGTTGCAAATATAAAAAGGCAGGGCGACATTGCCTCCATCCCCCCATCTTTAATAGAGGCATAATCCATCTTGATCTTTCCTTACCATAGTATTTACAAAATAAAATCGCGTGGATAGTGGATTGGGGGGAAATGTTGTCACAAGGGCAGGGGCTGAGGTTACTAGACCAATTATTCATTCTTGGGTAGCTAATTAAACGATGAAAGATTCCAAACCTAAAACGTGTTAAAAGGTATCTGTCATATCCCCCAGTACAACATAGAAGGTACGGTTCAATGTCATAAGTAATCAAAGTCATTTGATGTTGGACTACCATACAATTGTTCATCTCGGAGGCCATTCTAAGTGACTCGAGATGGGACATGCATAATGCTTTAAAATCCTTCCTTGGTATAGAATTCATTGACTCTGGGGAAGTGTAATATTCTTGGTGCCCCAAATCGAACATGAAATTCTTAACATATTTCAACCAGGTAATCTTACTTGCATGATCCAAATTCATTGAGTTCTTGGTGACTTCCCTATTTAGGCCAGTAAAACTGGAAATCCAAACACGATGCCAAAGAAGCATCGGTTGTACTTTAATCACATCTGTTATATAGGAAATTCCCAATTCGCTGTGGCAATTAAAAACTGGGGAACTAGCAAGTACAGCCAAAATATACCTTAAAAAAAGCGTTTTCCACGCGTTGAATAGAAGATACATCATAAAAACCCCAAACTCCCACCCCGAATGTCGCAACGCTCACACATTTTGCTTGATAGATCTTTAGGAGGATCCCCGGGGGTCTTTTGCCCATTTTCCTCGAAAAATTTACCACAGCCGCAGTCGACTTCATAAAGAGAAGGCTCCTCGCCCTGACTGCCGGCCCCCATGAACCTGTCTGCTCAAACACGACACCAAGGTATGTGAAGATGTTAGTGGAGGCAACCCTGCTATCTCCCAAAGGGAGACTTCTGCATTTTTTCCTCCCCCGTCCACATGTCATGATAAAGGTTTTTTTGCCATTTAGTTTGAGCCCCAGGTCATCCATAAAACTGGTGTACGAAGCAAGGGCCTTCTGCAGACCAAGCTGCGTGCGGGCCATGAGTACTGCATCGTCTGCGTAGAGAAGGGAGACAATCGGACGTTTATTTACATATGGCGGGTCTATAGCCTTTCCTGCCAATTCCTGTTCCAAAGAGTTTGTATATAAAGTGAACAGGAACGGCGCCAAGACGCAGCCTTGTCTCACTCCCCTCTCCACTTTAAACGGCGCAGTACACTCCCCTTTGATTCCATACCGCACCTTAGTGGTGGCCCTAGAGTATAGTTGTCTTAGGAACTGGACCAAAACCTGATCGACCTTCAAGTCCGCCAGAATATCCCATAATTTTCTGTGAATAACACAGTCAAAGGCGGCTGTGAGGTCTACAAATTCTACATAAAATTTCCCTGCCTTTGCCTGGGTGTATTTTCCTATTAAAATGCTTAAGTTTAAAACCTGCTCATTTGTTCCGAGGCCCTCTCTAAAACCATATTGGACATCACTTAAAATATTATTCTCTTCTGCTCAGGTCTGCAATCTGTCTAGGACTATGCTACCTGCTACCTTCATCAAGGAGTCGATTAGGGATATCGGGCGATAGCATGCTGGATTTTCCCTATCCCCTTTTTTAAAAATCGGTACTATAACGGATTCAGACCAAGTTTTAATAAAACCCTTCTTGCAGCAAGCTTGGAGAACCCGAGTTATTAAGGGGGACCATAGTGAAGGTGTTAACTTAAACAAGTCAATAGGGATCCCGTCAGGGCCCGGGGGCCTTACCACCCTTGCTTGTGTTAATCGCCCCAATAACCTCTTCGTGATTAAAATGGAGATCAATTGGCAGAAAGGTTATAGGATCTCCCCCCTGACTATTTGCAGAGATCGTGGTATTATCTGCACTGTCCTGTGATTTATACACGCTAGAGAAAAAATCTATCCAAGTTTTCTCGTCAATTGCGACCGCTAATGTCGCAACGTCAGATTTAGTAAAGAACGGTGCATTGACTGCCCTCCAGAATGATGAGCTATCTTTGCTCAAAGATGCTTCGTGGAGGGCATCCCAAGCTAGGTCTTTTAACTCTTTCTTTCTGGATTTCCTAGCCAGATTGTACGTCCTTCTACATTCTCGGATTTCCTCCTGATCTCTCACGGCCCTGTGTAAAGCCTCTTTAAGTCGTGTATAAGATTTTGTACAATACGAATCAAACCAACCATTTTTACAGGATCGTTTACCCTTCGTTTCCACTGTTAACAGGTTTTGTATAATACGGGTAATTTCAGAAAAAGCACACAGAATATTATCATGGGAGGTAGTTTCCCCAGACACGTTAAGATTAAATCATAAGCCATTGTTATAATTTTCTTATTCAATTCAACAGGGTTATGACTGGACCAACGTAAGGTATATCCATTTAAGCGTGCAAGGGAGATGTTTTTAGTTCATGCCAATTGATTTTTTGAATGTAGTTCAACCGCTGTGGGCAGACTCAAGGGCAGGTGATCACTCAGTACATTTGGATGTATTTTGTAATTTGCAATCAAATTAGCATAACGGTTAGGAGCAATTATAAAATCTATTGTAGATCGTAGTCCCCTGCCAATAAAGGTGTAATCAAAGTTCACATTCGGGGAGCACAGACAGTTTGCGAACCCAAGGTCAAGTGAGAACAAGATTTCATTGAGCATCTCCCCCCTAGCAGTGTGTTCAAAGTGAATCGGAAATTCATCCTCTTCTAGCTCCATCCCACAGATCCCCAGCCCAGCTTGCTGGCACAGATTGACATTAAAATCCCCTCCCCAGACAATAATCATTTCTGTACTAGTATTTGCCCTTAGTTTGCCTAGATCCTCGCTTAACTGTTTCAAAATGGGCCCCAGTTGACCTTTTCTACATTATTATAAAAGTTAACGACAGCCAGGGTATAACGGGAGTCTATGCAAATCAATATTATTTGGTAATAAATGTCAGATTTGATCAGTTCAATCTTTAATACACTCAGCAGATTAGAAATATACACACATATCCCTCCTTTCGGCCTCCCGTGTATTGAGTGAATTGCAGGAGAATGGTAGGTCTTAAATCCATTCAAATGAACTTCATCTATCACCCAGGTCTCCTGTAGACACAGGATATCGAATTTATCAATAAACTCTTACCATGCTAGATTGTTAACTTTGTTTCGTAAGCCTGCTATGTTCCAGAATAGAACACTTACTTTTTTAGGGGAATTTAATCGACGGTCCAATACTGTCTGTTGGCCTAATTCAGGACTAGGTTACTCTGTCTGTATGGGATTACTAGACATACTTTGATCTAAGATATCCCTAATCGCAGGGGCTAACCCAGGAGCTACTCCCTCTTTGGTTGTGTTAACCATCGGGTCCGTGCTCGGGAAAGCGTTACGGACTGTATGGTTAATCCTATTTACCACATCCTTTACTGAAATGCTCTGTTCTTTTTGTCTAGGTAGTCAGTCGTTTGCATCCAAGGATTGGAGAGGCCCAAATCTGTTTGCCACCTCCAGATTATAGGAGAGATAGCCGGTGGGCTGAATAGGGGGCTGGGTTCCTTCTTGTCGGGTTAAAAAATTAGGGATACAAAAGGGGATGATGGACGGAACGTTTGAGCCAATCAAACACTCACCCCCAGTCAACTGATCTGGGTTTAATCCATCATCATTCTTTAGCTCACTCCACCACCCCAGTTCAGACATGGCCATATGCAAATCAGTCTGACCCTGTGCCTCATGGGAACAGTCCAGCCCGAACTGCCAAGCCATGTCTTCCCTGGACCGGAAACAAGCATCCTAGGACCGGTTTCTGGCATTTCAGCCGTCATCAGCCAGGCTTGCTTGAATCCAGTGGCAAAGTGAGCAAGGGACCCACGTCTGGGCATACCCCCGCCAACTTAGGGCGACCAAAGCGATACAAAAGGGGATGATGGACGGAACGCTTGAGCCAATCAAACACTCACCCCCAGTCAACTGATCTGGGTTTAATCCATCATCATTCTTTAGCTCACTCCACCACCCCAGTTCAGACATGGCCATATGCAAATCAGTCTGACCCTGTGCCTCATGGGAACAGTCCAGCCCGAACTGCCAAGCCATGTCTTCCCTGGACCGGAAACAAGCATCCTAGGACCGGTTTCTGGCATTTCAGCCGTCATCAGCCAGGCTTGCTTGAATCCAGTGGCAAAGTGAGCAAGGGACCCACGTCTGGGCATACCCCCGCCAACTTAGGGCGACCAAAGCGATACAAAAGGGGATGATGGACGGAACGTTTGAGCCAATCAAACACTCACCCCCAGTCAACTGATCTGGGTTTAATCCATCATCATTCTTTAGCTCACTCCACCACCCCAGTTCAGACATGGCCATATGCAAATCAGTCTGACCCTGTGCCTCATGGGAACAGTCCAGCCCGAACTGCCAAGCCATGTCTTCCCTGGACCGGAAACAAGCATCCTAGGACCGGTTTCTGGCATTTCAGCCGTCATCAGCCAGGCTTGCTTGAATCCAGTGGCAAAGTGAGCAAGGGACCCACGTCTGGGCATACCCCCGCCAACTTAGGGCGACCAAAGCGATACAAAAGGGGATGATGGACGGAACGCTTGAGCCAATCAAACACTCACCCCCAGTCAACTGATCTGGGTTTAATCCATCATCATTCTTTAGCTCACTCCACCACCCCAGTTCAGACATGGCCATATGCAAATCAGTCTGACCCTGTGCCTCATGGGAACAGTCCAGCCCGAACTGCCAAGCCATGTCTTCCCTGGACCGGAAACAAGCATCCTAGGACCGGTTTCTGGCATTTCAGCCGTCATCAGCCAGGCTTGCTTGAATCCAGTGGCAAAGTGAGCAAGGGACCCACGTCTGGGCATACCCCCGCCAACTTAGGGCGACCAAAGCGATACAAAAGGGGATGATGGACGGAACGTTTGAGCCAATCAAACACTCACCCCCAGTCAACTGATCTGGGTTTAATCCATCATCATTCTTTAGCTCACTCCACCACCCCAGTTCAGACATGGCCATATGCAAATCAGTCTGACCCTGTGCCTCATGGGAACAGTCCAGCCCGAACTGCCAAGCCATGTCTTCCCTGGACCGGAAACAAGCATCCTAGGACCGGTTTCTGGCATTTCTGCCGTCATCAGCCAGGCTTGCTTGAATCCAGTGGCAAAGTGAGCAAGGGACCCACGTCTGGGCATACCCCGCCAACTTAGGGCGACCAAAGCGATACAAAGGGAATGATGGACGGAAGGTTTGAGCCAATCAAACACTCACCCCCAGTCAACTGATCTGGGTTTAATCCATCATCATTCTTTAGCTCACTCCACCACCCCAGTTCAGACATGGCCATATGCAAATCAGTCTGACCCTGTGCCTCATGGGAACAGTCCAGCCCGAACTTTGCTTTGGTCGCCCTAAGTTGGCGGGGGTATGCCCAGACGTGGGTCCCTTGCTCACTTTTCCACTGGATTCAAGCAAGCCTGGCTGATGACGGCTGAAATGCCAGAAACCGGTCCTAGGATGCTTGTTTCCGGTCCAGGGAAGACATGGCTTGGCAGTTCGGGCTGGACTGTTCCCATGAGGCACAGGGTCAGACTGATTTGCATATGGCCATGTCTGAACTGGGGTGGTGGAGTGAGCTAAAGAATGATGATGGATTAAACCCAGATCAGTTGACTGGGGGTGAGTGTTTGATTGGCTCAAACGTTCCGTCCATCATCCCCTTTGTATCGCTTTGGTCGCTCTAAGTTGGCGGGCGTATGCCCAGACGTGGGTCCCTTGCTCACTTTGCCACTGGATTCAAGCAAGCCTGGCTGATGACGGCAGAAATGCCAGAAACCGGTCCTAGGATGCTTGTTTCCGGTCCAGGGAAGACATGGCTTGGCAGTTCGGGCTGGACTGTTCCCATGAGGCACAGGGTCTGACTGATTTGCATATGGCCATGTCTGAACTGGGGTGGTGGAGTGAGCTAAAGAATGATGATGGATTAAACCCAGATCAGTTGACTGGGGGTGAGTGTTTGATTGGCTCAAACGTTCCGTCCATCATCCCCTTTTGTATCGGGTTAAAAAATTAGGCTGATAGAAGTAGCCCAGAGGCAGAACATTAATACCTAAGTCGGTAATGTTTCTGTCCCTGGCTCTGTATAGAATTTCCCTAACCAGGGAAGGAACACCAAAAGAAAGAACAACACAATCTCCCTTAAGACTTTTATTACTGTTACCAACCCAAGGTACCCGTCTGACCATTTTAAATTCTCTAAACATATCCCTGGTCAGTCTGGTTCTATTCCCTAAATAATTAATGGCTTTATTCCGCAGTGATATCCATGTCTCATCTTCCCCTGGGCGGGGGGCGGGGACGTTAGCTAAAATCACAGTGAAAGGGGTAGCTGCCGGAGGTAAATTTAGGCTGGGTCGACTGCATAATCTATCATGTGTATCAGAGATAATTGGTCGAGTTTTTATTGGTGGCCCTTGTTCATGTCTCGCCCCCTTATGTATTTCTGACCCACCCTTATCTTTATTGTCAGAAGCTACGGGGGAATTTGGTTTTACGCCTTTTGTTACTTTTGTTGTACTTGGAGGGACCGTTTTACACATGTTTCCCTTCTGCAATATTAGGCTCTGGTTTCTTACAACTTTCTCCAGACCTAGTTCAATTTTTTCTAATCTACCTTCCAGAGTGCTGATAGACTGTTTCACATACTCTGATAAGTCCAGGATCTATTTGGACAGTTTCTCGTTTTCGTTTTGGGGACCATTTCCTGTGTTTTTTCCTCGGGGTTTAGATCCTTTACCCTTATGAGACTGGACATTACCTTTTTTTCCCTGCTGTTTTTTCGGGATAATTTTAGATGGTCTATTCTCGGGGGGGGGTCGGGGATATTACTCGGGGGAACTATCCAGTGACTCAGCTGGTCTTAGGTTACAAGGTCTTTTTGGTGGAGGTGATGTTTCAGCATCCAGCTCACAAATAGAGATATCGTCGGGCATTATCTGGATGCACCCATTTTTTAATAGCTCTGGGTTTGAAGTTCCCGGAAAGCGGGCTTCGTCTGTCACTGTTTCAGGTAGAGATGATTCGTTGCTGTTACTAAGTAACCCCTGTGCGTCTATATGTAAAGTTTCTTCCACGCAGGATATCTGCTTTTCTATCGCACCTACAGCCCCTGTTAGGTAATTTAGCAGGGTCATTTTAGCATCTTTCGGTTTGCTGGAGTGTTTCACAGTAGTGTTAGCTGTTAATTTTCTTTTCCCCATATTAGTCACAGTTCCGGCAAATTACTACTTAGATGAAAACGTTTCAGAAAAGATGTCCCTTTTGCCAGTCACTTAATAAATATGTGATTTACCGGAAATGCACAAAATTTAGCAAAAAAGAAGAAAACCAGCTTGTTATCGGTAAATGTACTTGCCCCAGGGATCACGTAGTACCGGGCTAAACGAAACCCAACTCAAAGGGGGTGGCCCAGCCCGGCCGCCTCTGGCTGTTGTGTCCTCCGTTGCGGCCTCAGCGGACCGGGGACACGCGCGCAGCGCAATAATCACTCGGAGCTGCGTTGGTGGTATAATGAGCTCCTGCGGTCGCGCCGTAACTGACGTCACGTCCGCAGGGGCCGGTTTATTAAACTGAGGTCACATGACCTCTGAGGAGACCACCCGGCTTCCTCATGCAGGGGTTTCACCTCGGGCGCCCCTTCCTCGATCCCGAGGTCGGCACGCCCGGAACCCGGAAACAAACATCCATTACTTCATGGATGTAAACACAACATTCCTCCCCAACACAGGTTTTTAAAACAACAACATCAGCCCTGCTGACTGAATATAGCTAGGAATCAACAATGATATGAAAAATCAGAACAGTCTTACGTGAAGTAGTCCTTCAGCTTGCGGGCGGGTTCAGGATTTCGTCGCAGCTGGTATTGCGAACACCCCCGCCCACTCAGGGCCTCCTCCAAGTCCCCGCTCAGAGAAACCCTCGGGGTGTCACTCACTACATCAGGCCCTTCCGCGGAGCGTCCCTCCGACTCGTCATTAACGGGGTCCACCGCCTCCTCATGAGCTGGGTCCAGACAGGGCACTCCCAGACTTCTTGCTGGCTGACTCACCTCCTGCCGGGCCTCCTCTCGGTGTTGTCCAGGCCTGGCCAGGCTGTCAGGCCTCACGGATGCATTCTCGGGGTGGAATCGCTTGAAGCGGGATATGTTCCGAGTGATGGTTTCACTACCTTCCCCAGCCATGACCTGAGTACCCCTCACTCTTATGACCGTCCATGGGTGTCGCTCGTACGGTATGTTGAACTTGCTCCCAGTCGTTCGATTCTTCAAGAGGACCAACTGCCCCTGCTCTAAAGTCAGAGGTCGGGCACCCCGATGTTTGCTGACTTGTGCGTGTGCCCGTCGTCGTTGCTCATTGATCAGATCATCGTCCGGGAGTGAAGGGCACCACTGCGGATGATGAGGAATGGAATCGGATATAACTCGACCCATCGAGAGGTGTCCGGGGGCCACATTGGTGGTCGTGTGGGGAGTTTGACGGTAACTGCGCAAGAACGTGAAGATCGCCAGTTCCACCGGCTGTTGTCGTTCCTGGGTGATGCGGATCACTTTATTCAGCGTGCGCATAAATCTGTCTACTTCTCCATTCGCTTGCGGCCAGCGAGGTGTGATTCTTCGGTGTTTTACTCCCAGCGATGCAAGGTAGGTAGCGAGCTCTTGTCCCTGAAATGGGGGTCCGTTGTCCGTTTGTAGCTCCTGAAATATGCCGTGAGTCGCCATCAACTTTTCGAGTTTGGGGATGACCTCGATGGCACTGAGCGTGTTGACTATTTCCACCTCCGGGTATTTGGAGTAATCGTCAATGGCTAACAGTGTGTGTCGTCCATCCGGCAGACTTCCAAAATCGAGACTGACCCTTGCCCAGGGGCGTGATGGCCGGGCTTCCGTGACCACTGGTGCCGGTCTGGGGGTTTCTCCTGTTACTTGACACCACTGGCATTCTCGAACCACCGCTTCCACAAGCTCGTCCATCAGTGGGAACCAGACTTTAGACCGCAAGAGTGACTTGGTCTTGACCATTCCCTGGTGTCCTATGTGTGCAAGTTGAATCACCCGGGATGTCAGAGATGCAGGGATGACTAGTCGATGTCCGCGCATCAGGCAACCCGTGGAGTCCTCCGTGAGTTCGTCACGGACATGATAGAGGCTTTCCAGTGTCCGTCGGGCATCTCCCATGAGTATCTTCCATTCCTCTCTTGCCCGGCGCCAGTTTCCGTGCCTTAGCACCTGCCTCACTCGCTGTAGACATTCATCCTGCATTGATTCTTCCTTCAGAGTGTCCATTGATAGAGGTATTGGACATGACCGGGCTGTGACGTACCGGACATATGCTTCCGTGTCGGCAGCCTCCTCTTCTTCTTGCGCAGTGGCAGCTCTTGGATGCCGAGACAGATAATCCGCAGGATTGCGCGATCCTGGATGATATTCGACTCTACAGTTGTAGTTCTGGAGTTGCAACATCCATTTTTCTATCCTCGGAGGTGGCTTCGACGAGGTTCCAGAGAAAAGCGACACCAGGGGCTTGTGGTCCGTGGACACTACAAACGGTTTGCCATAGACATAGAGATGGAAGTGGTGGCACCCCCAGTGTATCGCTATGGCCTCCTTTTCAATCTGGGAGTAGCGCTGCTCCGTGTCCGTGAGGGACCTGCTTGCGAAGGCCACTGGAGCCCAGTCTTCCTCGTCCTGACTTCGTTGCATCAGTACTGAGCCCAGTCCTTTCGGGCCTGCATCCACCGCAATTAGGGTCTTTTTCTGGGGGTCAAAGAAAGCAAGCGTCGTGGCAGATGACAGTGCGTCTTTGATATCCTGAAACGCTTTGTCCTGGGTTTCCGTCCACGACCACGGGACCGCTTCTTTGGTGAGCTCCCTCAGTGGTATGGTGAGGGTGGTGAGATCCCGAATGAACCTCCCGCACTAGTTTACCATTCCAAGGAAGCTGCGGACCTCCGTGACATTGGCAGGGGCTGGTGCGTTTTTAATGTCTCGGACCTTGTCTGGATCCGGGTTGACACCTTCAGCGGAAAACGTATAGCCGAAGAATTGCAGCTTGGTTTGCAGGAACTCACACTTTTCCCGATGAAGCATCAGTCCAGCGTCTCTGAGGCGTTGAAGCACTTGGGTCAACCGGGAGTTGTGTTCGGCAATGGTCTTGGCATGAATCATAATGTCATCACTCACGTTGATGACTCCCGGGATATCCATGAGCAGCTCCTGTATGACGTTTTGGAAAACTTCGGCGGCACTGGACACTCCGAAGCTCAGCCGGGTGTATCGGCGGAGGCCTACGTGAGTTGAAAACGTCGTGATATATCTTGACGCCTCATCCAGAACCAGTTGGTGGTATCCCGATCGTAGGTCCAACTTGGAAAACCAACAGGCCCCGGCCATTTCTCCGATCAGGTCATCTATTGTGGGAGTGATGTGGCGTTCCCTTTGATGGCGGCGTTGGGCAGCCGCATGTCCACACAAATTCTTACCGCGCCCGGCTGTTTGGGCTTGCGAGTGACGACGATGGGGGATACCCAGGGCGTCGGGCCCATCACCTTTTCGATGATGCCTGCTCGCTCTAGCTTGGCTAGCTCCTCTTCTACCAGCGGGCGCAGGTGGAAGGCCACCCGTCGGTGTCGAAGCGCCACTGGTTGTACTGTAGGGTCTATGTGCAGATGAACTTCCTTGCCTTTGAATCTTCTGATTCCCTCGAATGTTGGTGCAAACTCCTTCAGGATGTGCTGTACGGATTCCTGATGGATGCCAAAAGCAAAGGTTACTATGCCCAGGTCTTCGGCTGCTCGGCAACCCAAAAGCATCCCTTGCCCGCTCTCAGTGACGTACACCATGGTGGTGATGGTTTGACCTTCATGTGTCACTGGTGCTTTGAATTTCCCTCTCATGTGCAGAGGCTTGTCCTGCCCGTAGGCGAATACCGTGATTTTCGTGGCCTGTAAGGGAGGTGCTGGTTGCAGTGAGTCATACAGTGCCGCTGACATGATGCTTATTGTCGCTCCGGAGTCCACTACTGCGGTGACTTCTGGTTGTCCTACTCGGATCCGACACTTGGGCAGTCGTCTGCGGGCGCCAGTCGCCGCTCCGATCATGTGTATCTTGTGTATGGTACATTCTTCCTCCTCATCATCATCCATATCACTGGCGTCAGCCCCTCCTTCCGGGACGTGGTTTATCGTCGTCCGTGGTTTCCTGTATTTTCGTGACCGGCAGACTTTCTCAAAATGATTGAACTTGCCGCACGCCAAACACTTCTTGCCCCTTGCTGGGCATTCTGCTGCCCGGTGAGGTATGCCTCCACAGTACCCGCAACTTTTCGGGTTACCTTGTTGGCTACTTGCTGGCTCTCTTTTGTATTGTCTGGCGGTCGGCTTTACCATTACCGCGTTCACAGGTTCCGTCTTGACAGGTGACTGCAAGGCTGCTTCCATGTGTGCTGCCCGAGCTTTCGACAGCTCTTTGGAGCGCCCGAACATTAGGATTTCTGTTAATGACTTGCCAGATTCCTCAAGGATCCGTTCCCGTAGTTTGGCCGACACACAGCCCTGGATGATTTGTCCTCTGATCTCTTCGGTTTCATCCCTGAAGCCGCACGTGGACGCCAGATTTTTGAGACGGGTGTGGAACGCATCGAGCGACTCCTCCGGCTGTTGGCGTGCCTGGCGAAAGATAAAGCGTTCGTAATCGGTGTTGGCCATAGGTTCAAAGTAGCCATTGAGGGCATTAATCAGCGTGTGGTGTGTCTTGGGTGTTGCTTCCGGGAGGGTCTTTGCTATGTGGTGGATGTCCTTCCCTCCAAGGTGAAGCACTAGCGCTCTTTTCTGTTCTTTGTGGACTTTTGTCGCTTCGAAGAATATGAGGAGGCGCTCCACCCAGTCTTTCCACTTGGGTGCTTGTGCTGAAGGTGCTCCCTCCACCACGAACGGCTCTATTGGCGGAATCGTGGACATTGTGGCTGCTCACCACTCTGCCGGGTGGTGTTCGTCTCCGTGGCGTGCTGCGTCGTGCACTGGGCCGTATCTCACAGGCGGGGGACCTCCTGTGTCACTTCAGGGCAGGTGCCGGCGTTGTGTGAAGGGGCCTGTTCCACCCCCCTCGTGGGCGTGACAGCGCCGTGTTGAAAGCAGGGCCTGTGCCACCAGTCCGTGCACGCTAGGGGGCGACGCCGTGCACACCCCATGGCCCACTCCTGGATTCCCGCTCACCTCGTGATCACCCGCAGTTGCGGTAGGTGGGGCCAGCGCCCAGGGTCTTTTTCACTCGCGCGGTGATCCGCGCTGCCAGGGGCACGAGCACCGCGAGGGCCGACTCGCGCCTCGCGGCCGCCACGAACCTGGGGGCGTAGCGGGGGCACGCCCACCCTCGTCGCCAGTGTTGTGTCCTCCGTTGCGGCCTCAGCGGACCGGGGACACGCGCGCAGCGCAATAATCACTCAGAGCCGCGTTGGTGGTATAATGAGCTCCTGCGGTCGCGCCGTAACTGACGTCACGTCCGCAGGGGCCGGTTTATTAAACTGCGGTCACATGACCTCTGAGGAGACCACCCGGCCTCCTCATGCAGGGGTTTCACCTCGGGCGCCCCTTCCTCGATCCCGAGGTCGGCACGCCCGGAACCCGGAAACAAACATCCATTACTTCATGGATGTAAACACAACATCCGGCCACGGATGGGCCCGCCCTTGGCCCGGGCACGCCCGCGCGCGTCCCGCGCTGCGGAAGCCCCGCGCTTGAGTTTGAAGTGCCTCCTGGCGCTGTGATTGGTGGGATGAGGAATGCGGCGTCAGCGGCTCCGGCCGCGAAACAGACCCAGCAGGCAGCAGTGGACAGCGGGACCCACGCTGCGGGAGCCCGCGCTCGAGTTTGAAGCGCCTCCTGGCGCTGTGATTGGCGGGATGAGAAATGCGGCGTCAGCGGCTCCGGCCGCGAAACAAACCCAGCAGGCAGCAGTGGACAGCGAGACCCGCGCTTGAGTTTGAAGCGCCTCCTGGCGCTGTGACTGGCGGGATGAGGAATGCGGCATCAGCGGCTCCGGCCGCGAAACAGACCCAGCAGGCAGCAGTGGACAGCGGGACCCACGCTGCGGGAGCCCGCGCTCGAGTTTGAAGCGCCTCCTGGCGCTGTGATTGGCGGGATGAGGAATGCGGCGTCAGCGGCTCCGGCCACGAAACAGACCCAGCAGGCAGCAGTGGACAGCGGGACCCACGCTGCGGGAGCCCGCGCTCGAGTTTGAAGCGCCTCCTGGCGCTGTGATTGGCAGGATGAGGAATGCGGCGTCAGCGGCTCCGGCCGCGAAACAGACCTAGCAGGCAGCAGTGGACAGCGGACACATATATATATATATATACACATATACACAAACGCAAGTTTGCCCCTTCCGAACCTGGGGCCCATTGAAAGGTGGTGCTCTGTGCCTGCGGAGCCTGCCGGTCAATTAATGCTTCCAAAGATCCAAGAAAGCGCACACTCAGGAGGGTCACAATGCAGTGCTAGGTTTATTTAATGTCATAACGTGTTTCTACTGTGGACAGTCTTGTTTACAAGACTGTCCGCAGTCGAAACGCGTTACGAGATATATATATATATATATATATATATAGAGAGAGAGAGAGAGAGAGAGGCAGATTGAGAGAAAGAGAGACAAAGATATTACCCCCAACATTGTTTTTTTTTTTTATATGTGTGGTTTCCCTGGGGCTGATCGCGGCCCCCAAGGGAACCACAATTTTTTTATTTTTTAAATTGGGGCGCATAGGGCCTACACCCGGACAATTTCAATACAGATTTTATTGGTTTATTTTTTAAATTTTATATTTCCCTGGGGAGAGTGATCGCCACCCGAGGGGGAAAAAAACAAAACATTTTCATTAAAAAATTCTCCCCCGGGGGTGGGGGGAAGCCGGCCCAATACCATAAGGGCCGACCCCCTTTCTTGCCTCCCTTGTGGCCTACTGGTGTTTCCTGGCTGTGGATCATGGCCGCGCCGCGATCCAGAGAAATGTGCCAGGAAGGCATAGTTGGAAAGGGGAGACTCTCCCCTTTCCAATGATGCGACCCTAACACCTGGGGAGGCACAGCAGCGTCCCAAAACACCACCGGATGGCGGAGGTAGATCTTTCCTCCATCTTCTCCGATGCCTATGGAGAATGTGTGATGTCAGTGTGCCTCGTGGCGCACTGATGATACAGATGGGAGGGAGGAGGCGGGGAGAGAGAAAGAAGTGATTCCATGTCTCCCCCCACCCTTTAGGATACAAAATAGAAGCCTCTGGTGCTTGCACCGAAGGATCCTTTTAAGCCCTCCCCGGTGTCGGCCAATGGCCGACAGACACACCGGGGAGGGTGTGCGGGTGTCAGCCATTGGCCGACACCCGCACTTATAGGGTTAATGTGAATGAAGTGTCAATATAGGTGTTAGTAAGTATTTCTGCTGTACCCCACTTGCAATATGGGGATGTTATATCTGTGACAAAACTTTTTCAAACAATCCCCCAACACAATGCACTCCTGCATGACGCAATGTTGATTTGCAGCATGCAATGGCATTTTACGACACGCAAATCAACTTTGAGTCATGTGGGTAGTAGTCGTGTTAGTGCACTTTGCACCATTCTCAACATCTTTGCGTCATGATTTGGGACGCATCTCAGGACCCTGCTCCATGGTATGCCGTATTATAAATGCGGCGTATTCATGGCACAGGGAAATGTCGCACACAGCGCAAATATTTCTGACTCAATGCTGCACACAATGATACATGTGCCCCTCACTGTGGGTGGTGGAAAATAGGGAGTGCTAAATACTATTGGCCTCCATAATCTGGCCATCAAGGGGGTCAGTGATCCACTTGTGAGTATTCCTGTCTATCCTGTGTTCAATTTCAAAGGTTTTTGGCTAGCAACTTGAAATGGCAGACAGCCAGGATCTGAGTACACATCAGTTGGCATCTGACCATTTTCAACAGGATCTGAGTGTGGTCAGCAGAGTGATGGCTGGCTCTGCCACATGATTTGTTGAGGCATGGCAATGGTACACCACCATTGTTTTGATCAGTAAGATAGGTTGCAAAGCGGGAACTGTGTGTCGTTGAAGAGGAATGAGAAGATCTTGTATAAGGCCTTACTTTGGATCCCAATTTGCTGAAGACATTCAAGCAGAGTTGGGTGATGCACCATGTCAGCTTCATTTTTAACTATTTGGGACTTGCTACTGTCCTTTGTTGCTATGATGGAGGATTCTGTCGTATAGCATAGCCACCCGGGCATCCCCAGGTGTTCATCACAAGAAGTGACTGGTAATCATGTCAAAGGGATTGTGTAAGTCTGAGAGATAAGCGAAACAGTCCTAAAGAGGTCAGAAACTGGAGATATGACTCTGAAGGAGGAGGTGGGAATAGTCGCTCACAGGCTCTTCAGGGACTGCCCTGAAGCAGTTCCCAGCAAGATCTGTAGCATAATCAGTCTCATCAGTGCCCTGGTGTTCTATTTGAACACTGGGAAGGTGATCCCCTCTATTAAGCTGTTGAGATGTTTGGGAGCCAATTACTGTCAATAGGGAAATAATAGACTGCTAAAAATAGCAGGAAAAATACTCAGGCCGTGAAGTTTTCTTTCCCTGGTGTCCACTGTACGGACCCTCACAGACGTTATAGAGGTCCTTACTTCCAAACTAAGGCAAACATGCAGTGAAGAAAGGGTTTCAGCTACCAGTAAGAGAACCTATTAATGCCTCACACTCAAGAATGTCCCACCTAGGGGATTTAGGGTTCCATTTGAGGGTCATTGCAAGGTAACAGGTCCCTCTCTAGAGCTTTAGATTTATTATGAACCACATTATTTCTATGAGAGCATTGTGAACTGGGTGTTAAGAAAATAGTTTGAGGTTTAAGGGATGTTTAAAAATGCTGGTGTACTTTTATTTTGCAAACGTTTGTGTTTTCATTGGTTGTTTTTGCTGTTCTTTTTGTTCTTCATGTTTATTTTTGTAATGCACCGGTTTGGAGGCACAATTTCAGACAGTGTGGGTCTAAGACATTACAAACAGTTCACACACCTTTTCAGGTAACTTTAGCAAATTTCCCAGAACTATACAATAACTAAAGGTCTGTCCTTCTTCACAGTGGATGAGGAGCTCATGTTGCCACCTCCATACACAGATATATGCCAATATACATGAAATCAAATCAGAAATCACAATGAATGAATGAATGAAATAGCTTGTTAAGCGCAATGAATACCTGGAGGTGTCTTGGCGCAAAAAATTACAGGATCAGTGAGGCCCAGAAAACATCTATTGTTTAAATAGCCAGGTATTTAAAGATTTTCTAAAACCTGAGAGGGAAGTAGCGGCTTTGAGGTCCCGAGGCAGTTGATTCCAGTTGCAGGCCATGCAGGTGACGAAGCTCCTGCCTCCCCAGGAGGAACGTTTAAGGGAAGGAACAACCAGATTACTGGTGCAGATGAAATGGAGAGTCCCACCAGGCTTATACCATATTAATCTCTCCTTCAGATAGACAGGGCTTTGTCCACGAAGAGCCTTGTAGGCAATGCATAAAGCTTTAAAGACTTTATGCTGCTTTGTAGACAGCCACTGAAGCCTGCAAATGGCTGAGGATGCAGAATGGAATCTGGGGACATTCAAAAGCATGTGGGCTGCTGCATTTTTTAGAGTTTGAAGTCTGTTTAAAGAACCTTTTGGCAAATTTTGGTTTAGTCCATTGCAATAGTCTAGTCTTGATAGGACTAATGCGATACCAACAGTCTTCAGGAGGTCAAATGAAACAAATTTAGCAATTGTTTTGATGGTTCGAAGGGCAAAGAAGGAGGATGGAGTAACCTTGCTAACTTGATCCTTAAAATTGAGTTTTCCACCCATCATGACACCAGGGTTCCAAATCCTTTCACTGGTGCAGAAAGAGTACCCATATCATCAGGCCACCAAGAAGGGGACCAGAAACTTGTGTAATTCCCAAAGAGAATAACCTCGGTTTTCGATGAATTTAGTTTAAAACAATTACTGTCCATCCATTTGCTGACTGCACCCATGCAGTTTAGGAAGGAAATGGCCACATTATTGCAGTTCTTGGAGAGAGATACCACGATCTGTGTATTGTCAGCAGAGGATACCAACGATAGACCAAAGGACTTGGTCAAGGTGGCCAGCGGTGTCATGTAAAGGTTAAACAGAGACGGGCTCAGTGATGAACCCTGGGGAACCCCACATGGCAGAGAGAAGGGCTCCAAGGTAAATTCTTGAAGGGACACTGATTAAACCCAATAGGTGAGAAACAAACCCTGCGTATACGATCCCTAGACTTTGAAGACGGTCAATCAGAAGGTCATGATTGACTGTATTGAATGCTGCAGACAGGTCGAGTAAGATAAGGGTTGCATTGCTGCCCTTATTTAAGGTAACCCTGATTGCCTCCATGGCTACTATTAGCGCCGACTCTGTGCTATGACCTTGTCTGAACCCGAATTGAGTATCAATAAGCAGTTAGTTGGCTTCAATGAAGGCAGCTAACTGCATGTTCGTGGCCTTCTCTACCACCTTAGCTGGAAAGGGAAGCCGGGAAATAGGCCGGTAATTGTTGGGATCCAGCACATTAAGATTGAGATTTTTTTAATAATGGCAGAAGAGACACCGACTCCCACTGTTTAGGAAAGTACCCTATGTTGAACATTGTATTGAAGATTTTGGCCAGATGGCTGACCTCTGCTTCGGGCACAAGTTGAATAATTTCAGGTGGACACGTGTTTTGAGGAGATCCTGATTTTGTATTGATGATCACAGCCTTTAGTTGTTCGACAGTGAGAGAACTAAAGTCGTTGAAGCTATGCTTACTGAGATTTCCATCTGGGAGCATTGCAATATCCTTAGGGTCGGAGAAATTTGTGGAAAATTTCTTGAAGATTGCCCTCACTTTTTCCTGAAAAATGTTTGCTATAGAATAACAAAAAGCCTGGCTGCAAGCTGTTAAATTACTGGTAGATATCAACATGAGCTTATTTACTGTTTGGAAAAGGGCTTTAGTAGAGTTACTGGTAGATTGAATTTAATCCGTGTAGTAGGCTGATTTGGTGGCCACAGTGAGCCTTTTGTACTCCACAATGCACTGTTTATATTTTTCTTTTTCTCTCAGGTCGTAGGCTCTCCTCCACTTACATTCCTGCCTATGGCACCCTTGTTTGGCAGTCTCATTAAATCACAGTTGTGAAGTTCTATTGTGCATTTTGATTTTGGTGGGGGCAAGTGTGTTGAGCGCAGCTTCTAACCAGTCTGCATAGCACCCTGACATCTGATCTAAGTTTTCCGATTTATCAAGCTGAGAACCAGCTAGGATAGACCTCAATTTGAGGGGCCTGCTCCTATGCCAGGCGGTAACGACTGCAGGTTTTTTATTGTCTTCAAGGGGGAAGTTCTTTAAGGAGACCTAATTTCCCGGAGTACCACACAGTGGTCAGACCATGTCAAAGGGAGATTAGCCAGGTTAAAGATGGAAGGGTGAGCGATGTTTCTTCATCAATGCAGCTAAACTTTGGAATTCTCTTCCCTATAACTTATGGTCTGTATCTTCTGTATTCCAGTTTTATTACCAGCTTCAGACCTGGCTATTTAGGACAAGTTTTGACTCAACAGTTTTGACTGCTCTTGAGTTGTGTTGACTGGTTTTGTGCCCACTTACATTTGAAATAGTGCAGCGGGCCACTTGTGCCCTTTTCAAATGCTGCTAAGAGAAGATAATATAGCATTACAAATGTATATCACTCCAAGCACTAGTTGTCCAAGATCACATCAACACCTAGAAAGCCAGGAAGTGCGTAGAGTGCATATATATATAATCTGATGCAATGTAACCCAACGCTCTGATCATTTGACACTTTTCAATGGAATGCACTGAATCAAAAGAAATTACAATTCTTACCTTCTTTCTAATGGCCTTCTACAGTGAACAACAAGTTACTTACCTTTGGTAACGCCTTATCTGGTAGAGACTCTATCTAGCAGCAGATTCCTTACTTTACCTTAGAATATTTCCCAGGCATCAGACTGAATCCAGAAAATCTTGAGCAGTACCTATCCGTGCCGGTAAGTGGTGCTGATTGGCTCCGCATCGGCAGCGCCAGATGTGATGTGCACAGTGCCTATATAGGCGTCCTGCAAGCATGCTGACCACAGTTTCCTTATGTGACTCTTTTCACAACAAAAGCATGGAGCCACGTCAGAAGGCTGATTGATGAGTGTACAGAAACTAAGGGCCTACAGGGATCTTTTTAGGTAAAAAGGCTAGTTCACAGAAATGGGAAGGCTGAAACTGCAGCTAGATAAGAGTCTCTATCAGATAAGGCATTTACAAAGGTAAGTAACTCATTCATCGGATACAGACTTCTAGCTGCAGATTCCTTACCTTAGAATAGATACCAAAGCAATACCTCGTTGTGGCTCGTCGGAGGTGAGTCTGCGAACTGGCTCAGACCAAAAAGTCCTAGAGGATCAAACAGGAAAAGTGCCCATCACGATGGACCTGACTGTCAAATTAGTCCTGTTTGATCAATGTGTGCAAGGATGCCCCCATAGCAGCCTGACAGATGTCCAGGACAGGGACTCCGCAAGCTTACGCAGTAGTCACAGCTTCGGCTCAGGTAGAATGAGCCCACAAGCCCTCAGGAAGCTGCTTCTTGGCCAGTGCATAGCATATCTTAATGCAGAGAACAATCCATCTGGAGATGGTCCACTTCTGCACTGCTTTCCCTTTCTTCGCACCAGTGAACCCCACAAAGAGCTGATTTGTCTACCTGATGTTCTTTGGTACGATCAAGGTAGAAGGACAATGCTCTTTTTGGATCCAGATTGTGGAGTCTCTCTTCCTCCTTGGAGGGATGAGGTGGAGGAAAGAGGGGCAGGAGTGTGATACTTTGGCTGACATGGAAAGGCATCACAGTCTTCGGTAAGAAGGAGGCATGGGTGCAAAGAACCTGGTTATCTGGGAAGAAGCTGGTATTTGGAGGCTGTACAGGCAGAGTCTGTAACTCGCTGACCCACCTGGCCGATGTTATGGCCACCAAGAAAACAGGCTTGAGTGTTAGGAGTCAGATAGGACAACTATGCATCGGTTCGAAAGGGGAACACATCAGGTAGGTCAACACCAAATTAAGGTCCCATTGGGAAATAACAAAAGGCTGTGGATAGAACATGAGTTGAAGACCTTTAGAAATTGGGTTACTGGTTGACTGGGGTGTGAGCCATATTCAAGCAGCAACCACTGTCCTTGTCAGGCTAAGGTACAAGCAAACCCCAAATTAACCTGTGCTCAGCCCCCTCTTAGCTTGACACAGAGCAGTCAGGCTTAACTCAAAGGCAATGTGTAAAGTATTTGTGCAACACTTCGAACAGTAAAACAGTGAAAACACTACACAAAAAGATTCCACACCAGGTTAGAAACATAAAGCAAAATGTAATAAATAAAACTAGACCAAAACCACAAAAATCAAATCAGTAGAACCGGAGTTATGTATTTTTAAACAGTAAACTGTAAAATAGCTCCTAAATGCAGAAAGTGCCAACCACGGATATCTGGTTGCACAGGACCGGGTCAAAGTCCAAAGTTCAGGCCGACTGCGATGGAGCGCAGTCTGGATACCGTATCAGATTAGTCCCACTGAAGGTTTACCTACACAGGTTTTGTGCCAAGAGTCCCGTTTGCATTGGAGAGGGTCACGGGGAGCAAGGAGAGCATCTCGGGAGCTTGACAGCATGGCGCAAAGAGCAGGTCAGGTGTCGAAGATGGGCGGCCTAGAGCTTCGCATTGGCGGTCCCCTGTGGGCTGTCAATGCTGCTGTATGAAGAGATAGGCTAGCGGCGAATCGCACTGATTTTCCGTGTGGGCGGTGCAGTCTCAGTGTGAACGGGCTCGTTTGCTGTGGCAAAGAGCCCAAAAGCTTAATTTAGGAGCCGGTGAGCCAGTGCTTAATTTGAGCCGGTGGTTTCCGGTGCTCGGCACTTAACTGTCAACGCCGGAGCTTGACAGTCTGACACAAGGTGGTGCTGTCTGGCTAGTTTGGAGATTACCAAAACAACAGTTAATTATTAATTCAATATACATTAAAAAGGACTATTACGTGCCGCCCAAGCCATTCTTATAGCTTTGGGGGCCTGAAATAGTCTGAACTGTCACACGTGTAAGAGTGTTATGATTAGTAGTTGTGTTGCTACTATCATTGGCAGCACAGCAGAGGCAATGTGTGGTGCAAGCGGCAATGGCCTCCTGACAAGAGCCCTGGCACTTACTTTTTTTTACAAATTAAGAACTGCTGTGAGCCACACCAATGGTCCAGGACCTGAGCCTCTAGTATGAGAAGTGTATCCCTCCACACCGTGGGCATGTGTTTCCACAGTCTATCCCCCCAGTATTCTTCTGGGACATTGTGTACCCTGAGTGTAACTTCATAAGCAACAAACCACTTGTCTGTATCATCGCCCACCAGACACTTAGGCGCCAGTTCCTGGGGTATGCAGACTCTCACCTCTCTTGCAGGCACTGTTGTATGCTGCCACCATCACTGTTGGGTCCTGTAGGCTGCCTTGCTTTTAGCTCCAGCTCCCTCATGCTCTTTTCTTGCTCCAACAGTAGATTTTTCTCAGCCAAGGCACTCTCAGTCTTCTTCTCCTCACCCAAGGTTTTTTCTCTGGCTAAGGCCCTTTCAGCCTCAGCCCTCTTCTCTTTCTCCAGCTTTAATTTGGTCAGGTCTAGCTTGAGCTTCCTTTCCTCCTTCATATCCTCCAACTCCTCTGGGGTCAGGCCCCTGGAGGATACACTGCTCCCTGCACGGGAGGGTTTTCAATCCTTGGAGTAGGTTACCCGCCTCCTTAACAGGTTGTATTCTAAGACCCTCCTGAAGGTCCTGCTCTGATCCTTCCTCATCATCCTCTCCCTCCTCAACATCTGTTGGCGACTGATGGGCCTCTGCCCGTGCCCTCAAGGCCTTCTAGAGCTCCACCTTCATGGTACTACTTTTGGCGGGCAGCCCCCTCTCCTGGCAAAACTCTTTGAGCTCAGCCATAGTGCAGAACGCTGCAGCTAGGCTCCTGCTCAACATTCCTAGGAACGTTTCTGTTCAGCGCCATCTCAAAGAGTTACATTGGCTTCCCATATGGGCGAGAGTTAAGTTTAAGGTATTGGTGCTTGCCCATAGAGCTTTCTATGGTATAGGCCCTAAGGGCCTGATTCACAGAACTAACTTACGTCAAAAACGTAAAGTTAGTACTTTTTGGTATTCACAGAATACACTTACTCATTTTGGTATTCACAGAATGAACTTACTCATTTTGGTATTCACAGAAGTTAGTAGCCCTAACTTTAGGACTCCTAAATACCTTCTGTGAATACCGAAAGTCTTAAGTTAGGATTTTCTCAGTTTAGGAGTAGTAAAGTCCTAACTTTACTACTCCTAAACTGAGAAAAATCCTAACTTTAAGACTTTCGGTATTCACAGAAGGCATTTAGGAGTCCTAAAGTTAGGGCTACTAACTTCTGTGAATACCGAAATGAGTAAGTTCATTCTGTGAATACCAAAATGAGTAAGTGTATTCTGTGAATACCAAAAGTACTAACTTTACGTTTTTGACGTAAGTTAGTTCTGTGAATCAGGCCCTAAATATCTATCCAAGCGACTCACCCATTATCATCCTTCCAGAACCCTTTGGTCAGCTGACACATTGTTAGCTGTTGTGCCGAAGACAATGTAGAAGAGAGGGGAGGCACTTCCTTCTCTGCGCTAGCTGCTGCAAGTTGGAATGCCCTTCGCTTGCATCTCCATTCAACTAGCGATGTGGGATCTTTTAAACGCAGCATGAAAACATGGCTTTTTAATGATGCCTTTTAGATGTTGTCCCTCTTGTGGCAAGACCTGGGTTTATTGCACCTGTAGCACCGGGACACTCTACAGAGTAGCTGCACGCTTTACAAGCATTATTTGATTGATAATGTAGCTCTCCAGGTTGGCAAGCTCAAACTCCATCCTTGCAGGTGGGGCCACAGACAGTCAGGTAGAATAAGAATTCATTAAATAAAATAAAAAAGGTAAATCAGGGAGAATGTAAAACTTAGGGGCATATTATCAAGGGCTTTATCGCCGATTTAGCGGCACTTTTTGCCGCTAAATCGGCGATATTTTTAACGCCCTATTAGCAAGCTGTCGCTAACAGGCGTTAGCGACAGCTTTCAGGCGTTAGAGGCCGGGAATTACATCGCCTTGCATGTCAGCGATATTCATCGCTAATGACATGCAAGGTAGGCGTTCCCCACTAAAAGCGACTGTAAACAGTCGCTAACACCACTAACCCCTATTATCAAGGCAGGCGAAGCGATAACATAAATCGCGCTAAGCGCGTTTATCGCTAGATTTTAACACCTGCTACTGACTATGACTTACCTGTTTAAGGTATAGGAGGTGGATTCTAATGCTGAATCCACCTTAGCGTTAATGCAAGAATATCGCTGGTTTTCCAGCGATATTCTCGCATTTTGCCGCTATCGCTGGAAATATTATCGCTATGGAGATAAACCTTACTAATAGGGTGTTATCTCAGCAATAATTTCCAGCGATAGGCGGCGTTAACAAAAAACGCGCTAAGCGCGTTTTGCGATAAATATCGCAACTCCTTGCTAATATGCCCCTTAAATTTTTCATAAATATGGGATGGTAGTGTACACAAAATAATTGTATGGCACTGCACAAACACAAGTCCTATCCCAACGCTGATCACCAATGTGAAAATTGGGTTACTGGTTGATTGGGGTGTGAGCCTTGGTCAAACAGCAACAACAGTCCATGTCAGGGTACGGCACAAGCAAACCCTAAATGAACCTGTGCAAAACCGCTGGTAGCTTGGCACAGAGCAGTCATACTTAACTTAGAGGCAATGTGTAAAGTATTTTTTCAACATTTCAAACTGTAAAAAGGTGAAAACACCACACAAAAAGATCTCACATCAGGTCAGAAAAATAGAGCAAAATGTAATAAACATAACAAGACCAGAACCAGAGTTATGAGTTTTAAAAAAAATTAACTGTAAAATAGCACATAAAAGCAGAAAGCACCAACCGCGGCTATGTGATCAAGCGGGCCAGGTCAAAGTCAAAAGTTCAGGCCAAACGCGATGGCCTGGATACAGTAACAGATTAGTCCTGCTGAAGGTTTACCTCCTTAAGTTTTGTGCCAATAGTTCCATTTGTGTTGGAGAGGGCCGAGGGGAGCAAGGAGAGCACTGTGTGTGGGTGCCGGCTTGGAACGAAGAGCGGACCGGGCACCACAGACGGGTGGGCTGGAGCTTTGCGTTGGCAGTCTCCGCGGGTTTTCGTTGCTGCTGTATGCGAGCGGCGCGGTCTCAAAGCCGAAAAGCTTGATTTAAGAGCCCGTGAGCCACTCCAAGGGTCCAGGACCTGAGAGGCACCACTTGGGGCCAAGAACTTGCTGCAGCTGGGTCCAGGAGCTGGTTGGCTAGCCTTTTATGTCCATGAGGCTCAGATCAGGAGGCCAGCAGACTGGCTGTTGGACTTGGCCCTTTTTGCAGGGTCATCCCTGAACTTTTTGCCTTCCTCCTAGTCTTTTTTCTGACCTGGCGTTGGTGGTTTTAGGACTCTGGGCACTTTATCACTGCTGTCCTGTGTAAAGTGCGTGTGCTCTCTGTGGTAAACATGGTAAGATTGGTCTACACCTGTTTGGCTATTTAATTTACCTGTCAGTCCCTTGTAAAGTGGTATCTCAGATACCCAGGGCCAGTAAATTAAATGCTACTGGTGGGCTTGCAGCGCTGCTTGCGCCACCCACCAAAGTAGCCTTCACAACCTGTCTCAGGCCTCTGCCATTGCAGGGCCTGTGCGTGCAGTTTATTGCCGCTGTGACATGGCACATAAAGTGTGTGCCACGTCTGTGACCCCCCTTTTACTGCATGTCAGTCACCCCTAAGGTAGGCCCTAGCAAGCCCTATGGGCAGGGTGCATTGAAGGTAAAAGGTAGGACACATACCTTAATTGTGTGACATGTCCTGGTACTGACAAACAGCCATTTTGGTTTCTCACTGCTGTGAGGCTGCCCTCTCATGGGGATGCATTGGGGATTCCCTGATAAGTGTTTCAGTGGTAATTCCTGATATGAGGGGAGCAGCGTGGTCAAGTTTGGTATGTTTGGAATAGTAATAATAAATGCTGTGTAATGGTGTTCGCAGATTTATTATCACTATTTTAGAAACGCCACTTTTAGAAATTGGCATGCTATGTGTCTTTGTGCCTGCCTGATGTGTATTGCGTGTCTGGCTCTGGAGTGACAGGGGCTGGTGAGGTGTGTGGCTCCAGAGGGACTGGGTGAGTCAGCGCTAGGCGGAATGGGCAGACCTGCATTTGGAGTAGTGGGAGGAGTAGTCCCTGACCCTGAATAGGTCTGTGCCTGCCTTGTACAATGCTGGCTCCGCCCCCCTGTGGTGTGTCTGGGGCCAGGACCTACTCTGACAATCAGGGTGTTTGTGCCCTGTAAAGGAAGGTTGGAGTGCCCCCAGAACTGGCTTAGACCGGGTCTAGGCCTGGGCCAGGGGGAGAGAACAAAGACATATGGGGTATAAGAACTGTGGCTGTGACCCCATGAAGGGTGCTTACTTGTGCTTATTTGGAGCTGTGAGGCCGAAGGACTGCTGGGCAAGGAGGAACTGCTCTGGGACCCAGCTGCAGCTTCCTGGGGGTCCCTACATGCTGGCCTGCCTGTGCCCAGCTCTGCCCCTCTGCATTTTGGACTTAGCGCCTCGTGAGCGCTACATCTTTATGGCCTGAGCCCAAAGAGTGGGACTCCAACTTTGCCTGGGTGTCAGGAGCGCGTGGTGGGCACTATTTGATTTATTCTCCTGAGCCCCAGAAAACGACGGAGAAGCCAGGAAGCCAGGCAAGCCTTTTGCCTGGCTGTGGGCGGGGCCATTGCTGTAAGCAGCAAATCAGGCGGAGCAGTCCAGGAGAGGCCGCCGAAAGTCAGGCGGGTGTTGCCTGGTTGGGGCTCTCGTGGTGCCAAGGAGAGCCCCGCATGTCCCCAGATGCTCAAAGGAAGAGGGCTTCCACTGTGCCCATGTGAACGTGTGGCAGATACTTGATGCCACCATTTCCTGAGCTTGAGAATCGGGCTCCCGCTCCGTTCGATCCGAGGGCCAGACCGGAAGTCAGGCAGGAGAGCCTGACTGTGGACGGGGCTGTGCAGAGAGAAGAGACGCCGTGGACTCAGCATTCCGGCGGGAGCCTACCCCGCGTGTCTGCTAAAGTGGAGAGAAGCAGAGAAGAGCCCTGCAGAGTTGGCCAGGTGGAGACGGAGCCTCATAGGCTCACCAGACCCCGAGGGAGAGGACCAGAGCCTCGCGCGCTCTGTGCGGCTGCATCCGTCTTGTTTAACAGATTGGCCCTACCGAGGGAGAGAAGCCCCGGTGAGTGGGGCTGGGAGGGAATGCTGCGGGTGCCTATGTGCCAGGTATACCAAGAGGAGCCCCGGGAAGGAGGGGCTCCCAAGGCATTTTTGGTGCCGGTTACTTGCACCGGAAGAGCCCCGGTGAGGGGGGCTCACAAGGCACTGTTGGTGCCCGCCGTTGTGCCGATTTTCTTTTCCCCAAGAAGAAGCCCCGGTAAAAGGGGCTTAGGAGGCACTCTGTTTGGGCCCAGTGGGGGTCACAGCTGCACCGCCAGATTGCGGGCAGCTGCAACAACGGAGGCATTTCTGTTTTGGCAGGAGAGGGGCAAGGGTGAGTTGCACCCTCCCCCCCATTAGAGTGCGGGCTAGTGAAGGCCCCATTTAGAGCCCTGACTTTGGATGGACGTAGGGCATTGCAGGGGAGTCCCAGACGGGCCCCCGAGGAAGGCCAGTGGGCCTGAGAGCACCTTGTGTTCTGGTAGGGCTCAAGGCCCTAAGGTGATGTATGCACCTGGGGAGTGTTACTGTGGTACACTACTAAATGTGATGATGCATAATGTGTTTATGCCTAATTGTTGGAAATGGCCCTTTTTGCAGGGTCACCCCTAAACTTTTTGCCTGCCTCCTGTATTTTTGCTGACCTGTTTCTGTTGGTTTTATGACTCTGGGCACTTTACCACTGCTGTTCAGTGCTAAAGTGCATATGCTCTCCCTTTGTAAATATGACTATGTGAATTGGTATATCCCTGATTGGCTTATTTGGTTTACCTGTTAGTCCCTAGTAGTGTGGCCTGTGTGTGCCCAGGGCTGGTAAACCAAATGCTGCTGGTGGGCCTGCAGCACTGATGTGTGCCACCCACAGAAGCAGCTTGTAAAGTGTGTCTCAAACCTGCCACTGCAGTGTCTGTGTGCAGTCCAGAACTGCCATCTTGGCTGTGAAGTGCACCCACTTCCCAGCCCCTGAACCTTCCCTTGGCATCTTGTAAGTCACCCCTATGGTAGGGTGCATTGTATGTGTAAGGTAGGACACGCCTTGCTGTGTGTAGCATGTCCTGGTAGTGAATTATGCCCCATTTCGTTTTTCACTACTGTAAGGCTACCTGTTCCTCATAGGCTAGAATGGGCAGTTTGACTATTACATTCTATAGTCCTAACTGACCCCAGGAACATGGTAGAAAAACGAATTTAGTATGCCTGAGCTCAGAATATTAAAATACATCTTTTAGTGAAGTTTATTTTTATATTCTGTGTTTGAAAATACCACTTTTAGAAAGTAGGTATTTTCTCGCCTAAGCCTTCCAGTGTGCTCTGCTGTTATGTGTATTGGCTGTCTGGTTTTAGAGGGGCAGGGCAGGCTGAGTCAGACCTGGGTTGAATAGAGAGATCTGCATTTAGAGTGTGGGGAGGGGTGGCTCCTTGACCTGAATAGGGCTGTGCCTGGCAAGGTGAATGCTGGCTCCACCTCCTACTGTGTGTCTGCTAGCAGACCCCCTCTTTCTGAAAGGAAGAATGCAGCCTGGTAAACAAAGTGCTCCAGGCCTGAGCAGAACTGGTTCTGGCTAGGTTCAGTGACTTGTAGCTTCTGAGAACAGACTTTTGGGGTATAAATATCTGTGCTCAAACACCTACAATTTGTATTGCTTTTGGATCTGGAGAGGAAACTCTGTCCGTGCCACTGGAGGAATCTGCAGGAAGTGACTGTCCCTGTGCTTGTGTGTTGTTTCTTGCACTGGCCTGCAGCAGTGACCACTGGACCTTGAAGAAGAGGAAAAGGAACTGTTGAGAGAACTTTTATTTTTGTTACAGCAATTACCCAAGGGCTAGGAAAAGAGCTAGCCTCCTGCTGGAGTCTCAGGCACATCAGACTCCACCACCAACCTCCTGCTTCCTCCCTGCGAGGATTGCTATCTGCTGATGAGGCTCCTGTGAGTTCCAGGGCCTCTAGTTTGCTTCAGAGAAAAGAGTGCTGGAAATCGTCGCTAACGCACGTTTGCGAGCCGCTGCAGCCGAGAGCGCTGGAAAAATCATCGCGCTGCTGCCGCTGGGTGCTCGCAACACGAAACCATCGCTAACGCCCCTTTGCGAGCCGCTGCAGCTGAGACGTGCTGGAAGAATCATCGCGCTGCTGTCGCCGAGCGCTCGCGACCCCCAAAGAAATCATCGCTTCAAGACATCGCTTTGCGGACGCCGTGCGTCCGCCATTTTGATCGCATCGCACCGGATTTCATCGCTCCCTCGCGGAGCGCCATTTCTTCGCATCGCAACACAATCGCACACGCAACAGGATCGTCGCATCGTCTTCGCCCTCGCGGCAAGGCCTAGCGTGAAGAAGTTTGTCGCATCGTCTCCGCACGCATCAGCAGATCGGCGCATCATCCTCCCTTGCGGCAAGGATTTTAACGCATCGCCGGCCTCGCGTGAGGAAATTCATCGCTAACACTTCTTTGCGACATTGTGTTGGTTTTGCTACTGAATACAGGTACTTTGTGAGAGAAAGGGTCGCAGAGACCACTGATTTGGATTTGAACCTTATTGTTGCAACCTTTGAACGAGAAAGGGGCGCAGAGACCCCTCCTTTGAATTTGAACCTTATTGTTGCAACCTCTGAACGAGAAAGGGGCGCAGAGACCCCTGCTTTGAATTTGAACCTTACTCTTGCAACCTTTGAACTATCTTTGACAGTCCTTCAACAGCTATCCTATTTTTGACAGTATTGTGGCTTTTACAGTTATTGGTCTTGTGATAAATCTGCCTTTTATATAAAGATACTTATTTTTTTATAACTACTTGTGTGGTGTCCCTTTGTAGTGTTCCTCACTGTGTTACTGTGTATGGTCATAAATGCTTCACACACTGCCTCTGAGATAAGCCTATCTGCTCGTGCTACGTTACCACAGGGTTGAGCAGGGGTATCAAGGAGGGTAGCCCTCTTACTCTGACTTAGGAAGAAGGGTCCCTACTTGGACAGTGGCCAGCCATTGCCAACTAGAGACCCCCATTTCTAACATTGGTGGTCAGCGGTGAGGATCTGGACTTGCATTTATGATCGCATACAATAATTATAGTGTACACTACTAGTGAGTGCAGACCATAACGTATCGCATACATTTTTGAGAATTGTTGGATCCTATATTGTGATTGATATTGCCGGTGATTTTTTACCCGCATACATTTTCTTGAGAAGTTTTCGTCTATCTTTTATTGATATTGCCCGTGATTGTTACAATGGGCAAGCCTATTGTTTATTGATATTGCCGGTGATAGTACCCGCATACATTTTTGAAAGTTTTTGGATCCTATATTGTGATTGATATTGCCGGTGATTTTTTTACCCGCATACATTTTCTTGAGAAGTTTTCTTCTATCTGTTATTTGATATTGCCCGTGATTGTTACAACGGGCAAGCCTATTTGTTTTATTATTGATATTGCCAGATATTGCTACAATGGGTCTTGCTGAAATGAGACCTACCTTTTATATAGATGATCTGTTAACCTACAGTCTAGAGGAGCTAAGGGGGTTCTGTGAGGAGAAGGGCTTAGCAGTGAGTAGGAAGGAGACTCAGCTATCCCTGCAGACATCCCTGAGACTTTGGCAACAAGACAGATGGAGATTCTTGGAGTCCCAGTACACCTACCAAGAGGGTAGTTGGTCTGAAGGTGGCTCTAGAGAGTCTGAAGAGGAGGAAGAAAGTGTTATGGAATATCTCATAGGTGGGGAGTTCCTTGATGAGCCTAGTGCCTATGGTAGTGCCAGATTCCCCTCATGGTCCCCAGAGGAGTTGGGGGACAGGCGGGAAGGTCCCATAGGTAGGGAGTCCCTTGCTGGATCTAGTGCACAGGGTAGTGCCCAATCCCCTTCATGGTCCCCAGAGGAGTTGGACAGACAGAGGGAGAGGGAGTACCAGCTGGAATTGGAGAGGCTCCAAATAGAGATTGCCCAGCTGGAGGCGCACCTAGCGCAGATAGCAGAAAAGGAGAAGTTAGCTCCAGAGGGGAGGTTACCCCTGGAGCGCAGTTTTAATTGTCTGGATTCCCCAGAGAGGGTGGGGTCCAGTGGTGGCAGCAAAATTGAAGGATATAGTGATGACAGTGTAGTACACCCACCCAGGGATGTGGCACCTGACTTGAAGGAGGGGGTTGATCTACACCAGGGGATTCAAGGACCTGAGATAGCTCCATTGGTGTGCAGTGTCCCTGAGGTGGATTGGGGAACTAGCGCAGGGGCCCATAGTCCTAGTGAAAGGAGGGATACTCTACCGACTCTGGATGAGAGGTACAGGGAGAGGGGTTCCCCTTGGTTGAAGTCCTGGTGTATGAGTGTGAGGACCGCCCAGAAGAGTGTGGGTTGAGTGATAGAGACAGTCAGTTAATGTATCGCCCACTTCAAGAGAGTGGTGTGGGGTACGTGTGTGAGACACTGGATTGTGAGGTAAAGATTAGCACCTGCGTGGAACTGTGTAATCCAATTGTGGGAGAGCATATTGTGAGGACCTATTTTCCAGAGCTAAACCAACATGTGTTAGAGTGCGAGTTCTCTGATCCTAGGGAACTTGCGCAGGAGGCAGACCTCTGGGTGAGTACCAGAGGCTCTGTAGAGGCATTAGGGAATGACCCTAAGAGAAGTGGTTCAGACGTTTTCCAACCCAGAGTGCTGGGAAAGGTTAGGAGTGTTACAGCTGGGTCCACTTGTTGTGAGGAGGTTGTAGGGCCTCACATCCTGTCTCGTGGGAGCAGGAGTGAGACTGGGATAGGTCCCGAAGTGCCCCAGCCTCAGTCCCCAGGACTGGATGGTTCCATGAGGGAACACCAGGTGGGGAGCCTAGTCTGTCTGGATGGACCGTCCATTGTGGGGGGTACCCCAGTGTTAGGTGAGCTGGGAGTGCCTGTAGTCAGGCCTCCATCAGTTCTTGTGCCTGGCAGTGCCACTCCTAGGGGAGGGTACAGAAGTCCAGTCTGAGGGATGAAAGGGGGAAAGAGTCCCCAGTGGAAGAACCAGTGGGTCAGGGGCCAGCCAGAAGGGCTGAGCCTCATAGGATTGGCCATGGTGACGCCACTTCTGTCCTGGGGCATCTTCACGCACTGTCAGAGGGACAGGAGGTCGTGAGCTCTGTGCCAGGCAGACTGTCACGCAACACGCTAGGTATGTGTCACCCTCAGGAAGTCCTGGTTGGCCAGGCAGTTGTTCAGCCGCAGGGGTTGGTCCCTGGGTTGGTAAGTCAGGTCCAGGAGTTGTCTGACCTGGAGGGAGGGACAACTGTAAGCAGTGTCCCGACCATTTTTTCCAAGAGCACCACTCCAGGTGGGAGGGTGCAGTATGCTGGAAGGGGGTGCAGAGGGAGGGAGTCCTCGCCTCTGACCCCGGTGCACCCTGAGGGTTTTTTCAGGTTGGTAGGTCAGTTGCAGGGTCCAGGCCCTGAACTGGTGGAGGGGTGTGTTTCCCTTGAGGGGAGCCTGTGTGCTCCCCAGGAAGTCCTGGTTGGCCAGGCAGTTGTTCAACCCCAGGGGTTGGTCCCTGGGATGGTAAGTCAGGTCCAGGTGTTGTCTGACCTGGAGGAAGGGACAACTGTAAGCAGTGTCCCGACCATTTTTTTCCTAAAAGCACCACTCCAGGTGGGAGGGTGCAGTATGCTGGAAGGGGGTGCAGAGGGAGGGAGTCCTCGCCTCTGACCCCAGTACCACCTGAGGGTTTTTCCAGGTTGATGGATCAGTTGCAGGGACAAGGCCCTGAACTAGTGGAAGAGTGTATTTTCCTTGGGGGAATTGGTGTACTCCCCCAGAAGTCCTGGGTTGCCAGGCACAGGCCCAGCCTAAGGGTACAGACTCTAGGTTGGGGGCCAGGTTCAGGGTGTCCCCCTGATCTGGAGGAAGGGGCAACTGCTAACAGTGCCCCTCCCGGTTTGTGTTATGGAGGCACCTCTCCAGGTGGGAGGGTGCCGGGCCCCAGTAAAGGGGGCGGGGAGAGGGCAGCCTCACCCCTGACCTCCGCCCAGTCTAAGGGTACAGACCCTATGCTGGGATACCCGTTGCAGGATAGAACCCCTGAACTGGTGGGCGAATTATGCAGGACACCTGCCTCAGGTGCCCTGACAATTCTGGAGGGGGTACCGCTCCAAGTGGGAGGGTACCGAGCCCCAAAGAGAAGGACCGGGTGTGGGGAGCCCACCCCAGTCGCTAGCCCCGCCGTTGGGTACAGGCCCAGGGCTGGTGGGTCAGTGTCAGGACGCGTTGCCTGACCTGACAGGAGGGAGAGTGGACAAAAGGTGCCAGACACCTGGGGTAATGCCCCGCACTCTCTGATGCCACAAACGTTTGAGAGCCCTGAGAGGTATAGGGCTTGGATTTTATCACTGACTACTGTCAGTGACTACTGGGGCTTGTTGTTTATCTGTTGGGACACACCTGGGGGCCAGTTAAGGTTAGATGCTGCACAGGTGGTATCCACAGGTGAGGGGAAGAGTTCCCCATTGGTTATCTTAGTGGGCCCTAGGAGTGTGGACAGAGGGATCCACCAGGGTTCAGATTGGAGTAGAGCTGCCATATGCCCCTGCAGTTGCGGGCCAGTTCTGTGTTCTATCGCCCGAAGCAGGGAAGCCCATCAAAGTAGTGATTGGTCTACCCTGCGTTTTGGCTGGAAGGGGGTTGTGTTGGAAATGGCCCTTTTTTCAGGGTCACCCCTAAACTTTTTGCCTGCCTCCTGTATTTTTGCTGACCTGTTTCTGTTTGTTTTATGACTCTGGGCACTTTACCACTGCTGTTCAGTGCTAAAGTGCATATGCTCTCCCTTTGTAAATATGACTATGTGAATTGGTATATCCCCGATTGGCTTATTTGGTTTACCTGTTAGTCCCTAGTAGTGTGGCCTGTGTGTGCCCAGGGCTGGTAAACCAAATGCTGCTGGTGGGCCTGCAGCACTGATGTGTGCCACCCACAGAAGCAGCTTGTAAAGTGTGTCTGAGACCTGCAACTGCAGTGTCTGTGTGCAGTCCAGAACTGCCATCTTGGCTGTGAAGTGCACCCACTTCCCAGCCCCTGAACCTTCCCTTGGCATCTTGTAAGTCACCCCTATGGTAGGGTGCATTGTATGTGTAAGGTAGGACACGCCTTGCTGTGTGTAGCATGTCCTGGTAGTGAATTATGCCCCATTTCGTTTTTCACTACTGTAAGGCTACCTGTTCCTCATAGGCTAGAATGGGCAGTTTGACTATTACATTCTATAGTCCTAACTGACCCCAGGAACATGGTAGAACAACGAATTTAGTATGCCTGAGCTCAGAATATTAAAATACATCTTTTAGTGAAGTTTATTTTTATATTCTGTGTTTGAAAATACCACTTTTAGAAAGTAGGTATTTTCTCGCCTAAGCCTTCCAGTGTGCTCTGCTGTTATGTGTATTGGCTGTCTGGTTTTAGAGGGGCAGGGCAGGCTGAGTCAGACCTGGGTTGAATAGAGAGATCTGCATTTAGAGTGTGGGGAGGGGTGGCTCCTTGACCTGAATAGGGCTGTGCCTGGCAAGGTGAATGCTGGCTCCACCTCCTACTGTGTGTCTGCTAGCAGACCCCTCTTTCTGAAAGGAAGAATGCAGCCTGGTAAACAAAGTGCTCCAGGCCTGAGCAGAACTGGTTCTGGCTAGGTTCAGTGACTTGTAGCTTCTGAGAACAAAGACTTTTGGGGTATAAATATCTGTGCTCAAACCCCTACAATTTGTATTGCTTTTGGATCTGGAGAGGAAACTCTGTCCGTGCCACTGGAGGAATCTGCAGGAAGTGACTGTCCCTGTGCTTGTGTGTTGTTTCTTGCACTGGCCTGCAGCAGTGACCACTGGACCTTGAAGAAGAGGAAAAGGAACTGTTGAGAGAACTTTTATTTTTGTTACAGCAATTACCCAAGGGCTAGGAAAAGAGCTAGCCTCCTGCTGGAGTCTCAGGCACATCAGACTCCACCACCAACCTCCTGCTTCCTCCCTGCGAGGATTGCTATCTGCTGATGAGGCTCCTGTGAGTTCCAGGGCCTCTAGTTTGCTTCAGAGAAAAGAGTGCTGGAAATCGTCGCTAACGCACGTTTGCGAGCCGCTGCAGCCGAGAGCGCTGGAAAAATCATCGCGCTGCTGCCGCTGGGTGCTCGCAACACGAAACCATCGCTAACGCCCCTTTGCGAGCCGCTGCAGCTGAGACGTGCTGGAAGAATCATCGCGCTGCTGTCGCCGAGCGCTCGCGACCCCCAAAGAAATCATCGCTTCAAGACATCGCTTTGCGGACGCCGTGCGTCCGCCATTTTGATCGCATCGCACCGGATTTCATCGCTCCCTCGCGGAGCGCCATTTCTTCGCATCGCAACACAATCGCACACGCAACAGGATCGTCGCATCGTCTTCGCCCTCGTGGCAAGGCCTAGCGTGAAGAAGTTTGTCGCATCGTCTCCGCACGCATCAGCAGATCGGCGCATCATCCTCCCTTGCGGCAAGGATTTTAACGCATCGCCGGGCTCGCGTGAGGAAATTCATCGCTAGCACTTCTTTGCGACATTTTGTTGGTTTTGCTACTGAATACAGGTACTTTGTGAGAGAAAGGGTCGCAGAGACCACTGATTTGGATTTGAACCTTATTGTTGCAACCTTTGAACGAGAAAGGGGCGTAGAGACCCCTGCTTTGAATTTGAACCTTATTGTTGCAACCTCTGAACGAGAAAGGGGCGCAGAGACCCCTGCTTTGAATTTGAACCTTACTCTTGCAACCTTTGAACTATCTTTGACAGTCCTTCAACAGCTATCCTATTTTTGACAGTATTGTGGCTTTTACAGTTATTGGTCTTGTGATAAATCTGCCTTTATATAAAGATACTTATTTTTTTATAACTACTTGTGTGGTGTCCCTTTGTAGTGTTCCTCACTGTGTTACTGTGTATGGTCATAAATGCTTCACACACTGCCTCTGAGATAAGCCTATCTGCACGTGCTACGTTACCACAGGGTTGAGCAGGGGTATCAAGGAGGGTAGCCCTCTTACTCTGACTTAGGAAGAAGGGTCCCTACTTGGACAGTGGCCAGCCATTGCCAACTAGAGACCCCCATTTCTAACATTGGTGGTCAGCGGTGAGGATCTGGACTTGCATTTATGATCGCATACAATAATTATAGTGTACACTACTAGTGAGTGCAGACCATAACGTATCGCATACATTTTTGAGAATTGTTGGATCCTATATTGTGATTGATATTGCCGGTGATTTTTTACCCGCATACATTTTCTTGAGAAGTTTTCGTCTATCTTTTATTGATATTGCCCGTGATTGTTACAATGGGCAAGCCTATTGTTTATTGATATTGCCGGTGATAGTACCCGCATACATTTTTGAAAGTTTTTGGATCCTATATTGTGATTGATATTGCCGGTGATTTTTTTACCCGCATACATTTTCTTGAGAAGTTTTCTTCTATCTGTTATTTGATATTGCCCGTGATTGTTACAACGGGCAAGCCTATTTGTTTTATTATTGATATTGCCAGATATTGCTACAATGGGTCTTGCTGAAATGAGACCTACCTTTTATATAGATGATCTGTTAACCTACAGTCTAGAGGAGCTAAGGGGGTTCTGTGAGGAGAAGGGCTTAGCAGTGAGTAGGAAGGAGACTCAGCTATCCCTGCAGACATCCCTGAGACTTTGGCAACAAGACAGATGGAGATTCTTGGAGTCCCAGTACACCTACCAAGAGGGTAGTTGGTCTGAGGGTGGCTCTAGAGAGTCTGAAGAGGAGGAAGAAAGTGTTATGGAATATCTCATAGGTGGGGAGTTCCTTGATGAGCCTAGTGCCTATGGTAGTGCCAGATTCCCCTCATGGTCCCCAGAGGAGTTGGGGGACAGGCGGGAAGGTCCCATAGGTAGGGAGTCCCTTGCTGGATCTAGTGCACAGGGTAGTGCCCAATCCCCTTCATGGTCCCCAGAGGAGTTGGACAGACAGAGGGAGAGGGAGTACCAGCTGGAATTGGAGAGGCTCCAAATAGAGATTGCCCAGCTGGAGGCGCACCTAGCGCAGATAGCAGAAAAGGAGAAGTTAGCTCCAGAGGGGAGGTTACCCCTGGAGCGCAGTTTTAATTGTCTGGATTCCCCAGAGAGGGTGGGGTCCAGTGGTGGCAGCAAAATTGAAGGATATAGTGATGACAGTGTAGTACACCCACCCAGGGATGTGGCACCTGACTTGAAGGAGGGGGTTGATCTACACCAGGGGATTCAAGGACCTGAGATAGCTCCATTGGTGTGCAGTGTCCCTGAGGTGGATTGGGGAACTAGCGCAGGGGCCCATAGTCCTAGTGAAAGGAGGGATACTCTACCGACTCTGGATGAGAGGTACAGGGAGAGGGGTTCCCCCGTGGTTGAAGTCCTGGTGTATGAGTGTGAGGACCGCCCAGAAGAGTGTGGGTTGAGTGATAGAGACAGTCAGTTAATGTCTCGCCCACTTCAAGAGAGTGGTGTGGGGTACGTGTGTGAGACACTGGATTGTGAGGTAAAGATTAGCACCTGCGTGGAACTGTGTAATCCAATTGTGGGAGAGCATATTGTGAGGTCCTATTTTCCAGAGCTAAACCAACATGTGTTAGAGTGCGAGTTCTCTGATCCTAGGGAACTTGCGCAGGAGGCAGACCTCTGGGTGAGTACCAGAGGCTCTGTAGAGGCATTAGGGAATGACCCTAAGAGAAGTGGTTCAGACGTTTTCCAACCCAGAGTGCTGGGAAAGGTTAGGAGTGTTACAGCTGGGTCCCCTTGTTGTGAGGAGGTTGTAGGGCCTCACATCCTGTCTCGTGGGAGCAGGAGTGAGACTGGGATAGGTCCCGAAGTGCCCCAGCCTCAGTCCCCAGGACTGGATGGTTCCATGAGGGAACACCAGGTGGGGAGCCTAGTCTGTCTGGATGGACCGTCCATTGTGGGGGGTACCCCAGTGTTAGGTGAGCTGGGAGTGCCTGTAGTCAGGCCTCCATCAGTTCTTGTGCCTGGCAGTGCCACTCCTAGGGGGAGGGTACAGAAGTCCAGTCTGAGGGATGAAAGGGGGAAAGAGTCCCCAGTGGAAGAACCAGTGGGTCAGGGGCCAGCCAGAAGGGCTGAGCCTCATAGGATTGGCCATGGTGACGCCACTTCTGTCCTGGGGCATCTTCACGCACTGTCAGAGGGACAGGAGGTCGTGAGCTCTGTGCCAGGCAGACTGTCACGCAACACGCTAGGTATGTGTCACCCTCAGGAAGTCCTGGTTGGCCAGGCAGTTGTTCAGCCGCAGGGGTTGGTCCCTGGGTTGGTAAGTCAGGTCCAGGAGTTGTCTGACCTGGAGGGAGGGACAACTGTAAGCAGTGTCCCGACCATTTTTTCCAAGAGCACCACTCCAGGTGGGAGGGTGCAGTATGCTGGAAGGGGGTGCAGAGGGAGGGAGTCCTCGCCTCTGACCCCGGTGCACCCTGAGGGTTTTTTCAGGTTGGTAGGTCAGTTGCAGGGTCCAGGCCCTGAACTGGTGGAGGGGTGTGTTTCCTTGAGGGGAGCCTGTGTGCTCCCCAGGAAGTCCTGGTTGGCCAGGCAGTTGTTCAACCCCAGGGGTTGGTCCCTGGGATGGTAAGTCAGGTCCAGGTGTTGTCTGACCTGGAGGAAGGGACAACTGTAAGCAGTGTCCCGACCATTTTTTTCCTAAAAGCACCACTCCAGGTGGGAGGGTGCAGTATGCTGGAAGGGGGTGCAGAGGGAGGGAGTCCTCGCCTCTGACCCCAGTACCACCTGAGGGTTTTTCCAGGTTGATGGATCAGTTGCAGGGACAAGGCCCTGAACTAGTGGAAGAGTGTATTTTCCTTGGGGGGAATTGGTGTACTCCCCCAGAAGTCCTGGGTTGCCAGGCACATGCCCAGCCTAAGGGTACAGACTCTAGGTTGGGGGGCCAGGTTCAGGGTGTCCCCCCTGATCTGGAGGAAGGGGCAACTGCTAACAGTGCCCCTCCCGGTTTGTGTTATGGAGGCACCTCTCCAGGTGGGAGGGTGCCGGGCCCCAGTAAAGGGGGCGGGGAGAGGGCAGCCTCACCCCTGACCTCCGCCCAGTCTAAGGGTACAGACCCTATGCTGGGATACCAGTTGCAGGATAGAACCCCTGAACTGGTGGGCGAATTATGCAGGACACCTGCCTCAGGTGCCCTGACAATTCTGGGAGGGGGTACCGCTCCAAGTGGGAGGGTACCGAGCCCCAAAGAGAAGGACCGGGTGTGGGGAGCCCACCCCAGTCGCTAGCCCCGCCGTTGGGTACAGGCCCAGGGCTGGTGGGTCAGTGTCAGGACGCGTTGCCTGACCTGACAGGAGGGAGAGTGGACAAAAGGTGCCAGACACCTGGGGTTACTGCCCCGCACTCTCTGATGCCACAAACGTTTGAGAGCCCTGAGAGGTATAGGGCTTGGATTTTATCACTGACTACTGTCAGTGACTACTGGGGCTTGTTGTTTATCTGTTGGGACACACCTGGGGGCCAGTTAAGGTTAGATGCTGCACAGGTGGTATCCACAGGTGAGGGGAAGAGTTCCCCATTGGTTATCTTAGTGGGCCCTAGGAGTGTGGACAGAGGGATCCACCAGGGTTCAGATTGGAGTAGAGCTGCCATATGCCCCTGCAGTTGCGGGCCAGTTCTGTGTTCTATCGCTCGAAGCAGGGAAGCCCATCAAAGTAGTGATTGGTCTACCCTGCGTTTTGGCTGGAAGGGGGTTGTGTTGGAAATGGCCCTTTTTGCAGGGTCACCCCTAAACTTTTTGCCTGCCTCCTGTATTTTTGCTGACCTGTTTCTGTTTGTTTTATGATTCTGGGCACTTTACCACTGCTGTTCAGTGCTAAAGTGCATATGCTCTCCCTTTGTAAATATGACTATGTGAATTGGTATATCCCTGATTGGCTTATTTGGTTTACCTGTTAGTCCCTAGTAGTGTGGGCTGTGTGTGCCCAGGGCTGGTAAACCAAATGCTGCTGGTGGGCCTGCAGCACTGATGTGTGCCACCCACAGAAGCAGCTTGTAAAGTGTGTCTGAGACCTGCAACTGCAGTGTCTGTGTGCAGTCCAGAACTGCCATCTTGGCTGTGAAGTGCACCCACTTCCCAGCCCCTGAACCTTCCCTTGGCATCTTGTAAGTCACCCCTATGGTAGGGTGCATTGTATGTGTAAGGTAGGACACGCCTTGCTGTGTGTAGCATGTCCTGGTAGTGAATTATGCCCCATTTCGTTTTTCACTACTGTAAGGCTACCTGTTCCTCATAGGCTAGAATGGGCAGTTTGACTATTACATTCTATAGTCCTAACTGACCCCAGGAACATGGTAGAAAAACGAATTTAGTATGCCTGAGCTCAGAATATTAAAATACATCTTTTAGTGAAGTTTATTTTTATATTCTGTGTTTGAAAATACCACTTTTAGAAAGTAGGTATTTTCTTGCCTAAGCCTTCCAGTGTGCTCTGCTGTTATGTGTATTGGCTGTCTGGTTTTAGAGGGGCAGGCTGAGTCAGACCTGGGTTGAATAGAGAGATCTGCATTTAGAGTGTGGGGAGGGGTGGCTCCTTGACCTGAATAGGGCTGTGCCTGGCAAGGTGAATGCTGGCTCCACCTCCTACTGTGTGTCTGCTAGCAGACCCCCTCTTTCTGAAAGGAAGAATGCAGCCTGGTAAACAAAGTGCTCCAGGCCTGAGCAGAACTGGTTCTGGCTAGGTTCAGTGACTTGTAGCTTCTGAGAACAAAGACTTTTGGGGTATAAATATCTGTGCTCAAACCCCTACAATTTGTATTGCTTTTGGATCTGGAGAGGAAACTCTGTCCGTGCCACTGGAGGAATCTGCAGGAAGTGACTGTCCCTGTGCTTGTGTGTTGTTTCTTGCACTGGCCTGCAGCAGTGACCACTGGACCTTGAAGAAGAGGAAAAGGAACTTTTGAGAGAACTTTTATTTTTGTTACAGCAATTACCCAAGGGCTAGGAAAAGAGCTAGCCTCCTGCTGGAGTCTCAGGCACATCAGACTCCACCACCAACCTCCTGCTTCCTCCCTGCGAGGATTGCTATCTGCTGATGAGGCTCCTGTGAGTTCCAGGGCCTCTAGTTTGCTTCAGAGAAAAGAGTGCTGGAAATCGTCGCTAACGCACGTTTGCGAGCCGCTGCAGCCGAGAGCGCTGGAAAAATCATCGCGCTGCTGCCGCTGGGTGCTCGCAACACGAAACCATCGCTAACGCCCCTTTGCGAGCCGCTGCAGCTGAGACGCGCTGGAAGAATCATCGCGCTGCTGTCGCCGAGCGCTCGCAACCCCCAAAGAAATCATCGCTTCAAGACATCGCTTTGCGGACGCCGTGCGTCCGCCATTTTGATCGCATCGCACCGGATTTCATCGCTCCCTCGCGGAGCGCCATTTCTTCGCATCGCAACACAATCGCACACGCAACAGGATCGTCGCATCGTCTTCGCCCTCGCGGCAAGGCCTCAGCGCATCGGTGGCCTAGCGTGAAGAAGTTTGTCGCATCGTCTCCGCACGCATCAGCAGATCGGCGCATCATCCTCCCTTGCGGCAAGGATTTTAACGCATCGCCGGCCTCGCGTGAGGAAATTCATCGCTAACACTTCCTTGCGACATTTTGTTGGTTTTGCTACTGAATACAGGTACTTTGTGAGAGAAAGGGTCGCAGAGACCACTGATTTGGATTTGAACCTTATTGTTGCAACCTTTGAACGAGAAAGGGGCGCAGAGACCCCTGCTTTGAATTTGAACCTTATTGTTGCAACCTCTGAACGAGAAAGGGGCGCAGAGACCCCTGCTTTGAATTTGAACCTTACTCTTGCAACCTTTGAACTATCTTTGACAGTCCTTCAACAGCTATCCTATTTTTGACAGTATTGTGGCTTTTACAGTTATTGGTCTTGTAATAAATCTGCCTTTATATAAAGATACTTATTTTTTTATAACTACTTGTGTGGTGTCCCTTTGTAGTGTTCCTCACTGTGTTACTGTGTATGGTCATAAATGCTTCACACACTGCCTCTGAGATAAGCCTATCTGCTCGTGCTACGTTACCACAGGGTTGAGCAGGGGTATCAAGGAGGGTAGCCCTCTTACTCTGACTTAGGAAGAAGGGTCCCTACTTGGACAGTGGCCAGCCATTGCCAACTAGAGACCCCCATTTCTAACATTGGTGGTCAGCGGTGAGGATCTGGACTTGCATTTATGATCGCATACAATAATTATAGTGTACACTACTAGTGAGTGCAGACCATAACGTATCGCATACATTTTTGAGAATTGTTGGATCCTATATTGTGATTGATATTGCCGGTGATTTTTTACCCGCATACATTTTCTTGAGAAGTTTTCGTCTATCTTTTATTGATATTGCCCGTGATTGTTACAATGGGCAAGCCTATTGTTTATTGATATTGCCGGTGATAGTACCCGCATACATTTTTGAAAGTTTTTGGATCCTATATTGTGATTGATATTGCCGGTGATTTTTTTACCCGCATACATTTTCTTGAGAAGTTTTCTTCTATCTGTTATTTGATATTGCCCGTGATTGTTACAACGGGCAAGCCTATTTGTTTTATTATTGATATTGCCAGATATTGCTACAATGGGTCTTGCTGAAATGAGACCTACCTTTTATATAGATGATCTGTTAACCTACAGTCTAGAGGAGCTAAGGGGGTTCTGTGAGGAGAAGGGCTTAGCAGTGAGTAGGAAGGAGACTCAGCTATCCCTGCAGACATCCCTGAGACTTTGGCAACAAGACAGATGGAGATTCTTGGAGTCCCAGTACACCTACCAAGAGGGTAGTTGGTCTGAGGGTGGCTCTAGAGAGTCTGAAGAGGAGGAAGAAAGTGTTATGGAATATCTCATAGGTGGGGAGTTCCTTGATGAGCCTAGTGCCTATGGTAGTGCCAGATTCCCCTCTTGGTCCCCAGAGGAGTTGGGGGACAGGCGGGAAGGTCCCATAGGTAGGGAGTCCCTTGCTGGATCTAGTGCACAGGGTAGTGCCCAATCCCCTTCATGGTCCCCAGAGGAGTTGGACAGACAGAGGGAGAGGGAGTACCAGCTGGAATTGGAGAGGCTCCAAATAGAGATTGCCCAGCTGGAGGCGCACCTAGCGCAGATAGCAGAAAAGGAGAAGTTAGCTCCAGAGGGGAGGTTACCCCTGGAGCGCAGTTTTAATTGTCTGGATTCCCCAGAGAGGGTGGGGTCCAGTGGTGGCAGCAAAATTGAAGTATATAGTGATGACAGTGTAGTACACCCACCCAGGGATGTGGCACCTGACTTGAAGGAGGGGGTTGATCTACACCAGGGGATTCAAGGACCTGAGATAGCTCCATTGGTGTGCAGTGTCCCTGAGGTGGATTGGGGAACTAGCGCAGGGGCCCATAGTCCTAGTGAAAGGAGGGATACTCTACTGACTCTGGATGAGAGGTACAGGGAGAGGGGTTCCCCCATGGTTGAAGTCCTGGTGTATGAGTGTGAGGACCGCCCAGAAGAGTGTGGGTTGAGTGATAGAGACAGTCAGTTAATGTCTCGCCCACTTCAAGAGAGTGGTGTGGGGTACGTGTGTGAGACACTGGATTGTGAGGTAAAGATTAGCACCTGCGTGGAACTGTGTAATCCAATTGTGGGAGAGCATATTGTGAGGTCCTATTTTCCAGAGCTAAACCAACATGTGTTAGAGTGCGAGTTCTCTGATCCTAGGGAACTTGCGCAGGAGGCAGACCTCTGGGTGAGTACCAGAGGCTCTGTAGAGGCATTAGGGAATGACCCTAAGAGAAGTGGTTCAGACGTTTTCCAACCCAGAGTGCTGGGAAAGGTTAGGAGTGTTACAGCTGGGTCCCCTTGTTGTGAGGAGGTTGTAGGGCCTCACATCCTGTCTCGTGGGAGCAGGAGTGAGACTGGGATAGGTCCCGAAGTGCCCCAGCCTCAGTCCCCAGGACTGGATGGTTCCATGAGGGAACACCAGGTGGGGAGCCTAGTCTGTCTGGATGGACCGTCCATTGTGGGGGGTACCCCAGTGTTAGGTGAGCTGGGAGTGCCTGTAGTCAGGCCTCCATCAGTTCTTGTGCCTGGCAGTGCCACTCCTAGGGGGAGGGTACAGAAGTCCAGTCTGAGGGATGAAAGGGGGAAAGAGTCCCCAGTGGAAGAACCAGTGGGTCAGGGGCCAGCCAGAAGGGCTGAGCCTCATAGGATTGGCCATGGTGACGCCACTTCTGTCCTGGGGCATCTTCACGCACTGTCAGAGGGACAGGAGGTCGTGAGCTCTGTGCCAGGCAGACTGTCACGCAACACGCTAGGTATGTGTCACCCTCAGGAAGTCCTGGTTGGCCAGGCAGTTGTTCAGCCGCAGGGGTTGGTCCCTGGGTTGGTAAGTCAGGTCCAGGAGTTGTCTGACCTGGAGGGAGGGACAACTGTAAGCAGTGTCCCGACCATTTTTTCCAAGAGCACCACTCCAGGTGGGAGGGTGCAGTATGCTGGAAGGGGGTGCAGAGGGAGGGAGTCCTCGCCTCTGACCCCGGTGCACCCTGAGGGTTTTTTCAGGTTGGTAGGTCAGTTGCAGGGTCCAGGCCCTGAACTGGTGGAGGGGTGTGTTTCCCTTGAGGGGAGCCTGTGTGCTCCCCAGGAAGTCCTGGTTGGCCAGGCAGTTGTTCAACCCCAGGGGTTGGTCCCTGGGATGGTAAGTCAGGTCCAGGTGTTGTCTGACCTGGAGGAAGGGACAACTGTAAGCAGTGTCCCGACCATTTTGTTTCCTAAAAGCACCACTCCAGGTGGGAGGGTGCAGTATGCTGGAAGGGGGTGCAGAGGGAGGGAGTCCTCGCCTCTGACCCCAGTACCACCTGAGGGTTTTTCCAGGTTGATGGATCAGTTGCAGGGACAAGGCCCTGAACTAGTGGAAGAGTGTATTTTCCTTGGGGGGAATTGGTGTACTCCCCCAGAAGTCCTGGGTTGCCAGGCACAGGCCCAGCCTAAGGGTACAGACCCTAGGTTGGGGGGCCAGGTTCAGGGTGTCCCCCCTGGTCTGGAGGAAGGGGCAACTGCTAACATTGCCCCTCCCGGTTTGTGTTATGGAGGCACCTCTCCAGGTGGGATGGTGCCGGGCCCCAGAAAAGGGGGCGGGGAGAGGGCAGCCTCACCCCTGACCTCCGCCCAGTCTAAGGGTACAGACCCTATGCTGGGATACCAGTTGCAGGATAGAACCCCTGAACTGGTGGGCGAATTATGCAGGACACCTGCCTCAGGTGCCCTGACAATTCTGGAGGGGGTACCGCTCCAAGTGGGAGGGTACCGAGCCCCAAAGAGAAGGACCGGGTGTGGGGGAGCCCACCCCAGTCGCTAGCCCCGCCGTTGGGTACAGGCCCAGGGCTGGTGGGTCAGTGTCAGGACGCGTTGCCTGACCTGACAGGAGGGAGAGTGGACAAAAGGTGCCAGACACCTGGGGTTACTGCCCCGCACTCTCTGATGCCACAAAAGTTTGAGAGCCCTGAGAGGTATAGGGCTTGGATTTTATCACTGACTACTGTCAGTGACTACTGGGGCTTGTTGTTTATCTGTTGGGACACACCTGGGGGCCAGTTAAGGTTAGATGCTGCACAGGTGGTATCCATAGGTGAGGGGAAGAGTTCCCATTGGTTATCTTAGTGGGCCCTAGGAGTGTGGACAGAGGGATCCACCAGGGTTCAGATTGGAGTAGAGCTGCCATATGCCCCTGCAGTTGCGGGCCAGTTCCGTGTTCTATCGCCCGAAGCAGGGAAGCCCATCAAAGTAGTGATTGGTCTACCCTGCGTTTTGGCTGGAAGGGGGTTGTGTTGGAAACGGCCCTTTTTGCAGGGTCACCCCTAAACTTTTTGCCTGCCTCCTGTATTTTTGCTGACGTGTTTCTGTTGGTTTTATGATTCTGGGCACTTTACCACTGCTGTTCAGTGCTAAAGTGCATATGCTCTCCCTTTGTAAATATGACTATGTGAATTGGTATATCCCTGATTGGCTTATTTGGTTTACCTGTTAGTCCCTAGTAGTGTGGCCTGTGTGTGCCCAGGGCTGGTAAACCAAATGCTGCTGGTGGGCCTGCAGCACTGATGTGTGCCACCCACAGAAGCAGCTTGTAAAGTGTGTCTGAGACCTGCCACTGCAGTGTCTGTGTGCAGTCCAGAACTGCCATCTTGGCTGTGAAGTGCACCCACTTCCCAGCCCCTGAACCTTCCCTTGGCATCTTGTAAGTCACCCCTATGGTAGGGTGCATTGTATGTGTAAGGTAGGACACGCCTTGCTGTGTGTAGCATGTCCTGGTAGTGAATTATGCCCCATTTCGTTTTTCACTACTGTAAGGCTACCTGTTCCTCATAGGCTAGAATGGGCAGTTTGACTATTACATTCTATAGTCCTAACTGACCCCAGGAACATGGTAGAAAAACGAATTTAGTATGCCTGAGCTCAGAATATTAAAATACATCTTTTAGTGAAGTTTATTTTTATATTCTGTGTTTGAAAATACCACTTTTAGAAAGTAGGTATTTTCTTGCCTAAGCCTTCCAGTGTGCTCTGCTGTTATGTGTATTGGCTGTCTGGTTTTAGAGGGGCAGGCTGAGTCAGACCTGGGTTGAATAGAGAGATCTGCATTTAGAGTGTGGGGAGGGGTGGCTCCTTGACCTGAATAGGGCTGTGCCTGGCAAGGTGAATGCTGGCTCCACCTCCTACTGTGTGTCTGCTAGCAGACCCCCTCTTTCTGAAAGGAAGAATGCAGCCTGGTAAACAAAGTGCTCCAGGCCTGAGCAGAACTGGTTCTGGCTAGGTTCAGTGACTTGTAGCTTCTGAGAACAAAGACTTTTGGGGTATAAATATCTGTGCTCAAACCCCTACAATTTGTATTGCTTTTGGATCTGGAGAGGAAACTCTGTCCGTGCCACTGGAGGAATCTGCAGGAAGTGACTGTCCCTGTGCTTGTGTGTTGTTTCTTGCACTGGCCTGCAGCAGTGACCACTGGACCTTGAAGAAGAGGAAAAGGAACTTTTGAGAGAACTTTTATTTTTGTTACAGCAATTACCCAAGGGCTAGGAAAAGAGCTAGCCTCCTGCTGGAGTCTCAGGCACATCAGACTCCACCACCAACCTCCTGCTTCCTCCCTGCGAGGATTGCTATCTGCTGATGAGGCTCCTGTGAGTTCCAGGGCCTCTAGTTTGCTTCAGAGAAAAGAGTGCTGGAAATCGTCGCTAACGCACGTTTGCGAGCCGCTGCAGCCGAGAGCGCTGGAAAAATCATCGCGCTGCTGCCGCTGGGTGCTCGCAACACGAAACCATCGCTAACGCCCCTTTGCGAGCCGCTGCAGCTGAGACGCGCTGGAAGAATCATCGCGCTGCTGTCGCCGAGCGCTCGCAACCCCCAAAGAAATCATCGCTTCAAGACATCGCTTTGCGGACGCCGTGCGTCCGCCATTTTGATCGCATCGCACCGGATTTCATCGCTCCCTCGCGGAGCGCCATTTCTTCGCATCGCAACACAATCGCACACGCAACAGGATCGTCGCATCGTCTTCGCCCTCGCGGCAAGGCCTCAGCGCATCGGTGGCCTAGCGTGAAGAAGTTTGTCGCATCGTCTCCGCACGCATCAGCAGATCGGCGCATCATCCTCCCTTGCGGCAAGGATTTTAACGCATCGCCGGCCTCGCGTGAGGAAATTCATCGCTAACACTTCCTTGCGACATTTTGTTGGTTTTGCTACTGAATACAGGTACTTTGTGAGAGAAAGGGTCGCAGAGACCACTGATTTGGATTTGAACCTTATTGTTGCAACCTTTGAACGAGAAAGGGGCGCAGAGACCCCTGCTTTGAATTTGAACCTTATTGTTGCAACCTCTGAACGAGAAAGGGGCGCAGAGACCCCTGCTTTGAATTTGAACCTTACTCTTGCAACCTTTGAACTATCTTTGACAGTCCTTCAACAGCTATCCTATTTTTGACAGTATTGTGGCTTTTACAGTTATTGGTCTTGTAATAAATCTGCCTTTATATAAAGATACTTATTTTTTTATAACTACTTGTGTGGTGTCCCTTTGTAGTGTTCCTCACTGTGTTACTGTGTATGGTCATAAATGCTTCACACACTGCCTCTGAGATAAGCCTATCTGCTCGTGCTACGTTACCACAGGGTTGAGCAGGGGTATCAAGGAGGGTAGCCCTCTTACTCTGACTTAGGAAGAAGGGTCCCTACTTGGACAGTGGCCAGCCATTGCCAACTAGAGACCCCCATTTCTAACATTGGTGGTCAGCGGTGAGGATCTGGACTTGCATTTATGATCGCATACAATAATTATAGTGTACACTACTAGTGAGTGCAGACCATAACGTATCGCATACATTTTTGAGAATTGTTGGATCCTATATTGTGATTGATATTGCCGGTGATTTTTTACCCGCATACATTTTCTTGAGAAGTTTTCGTCTATCTTTTATTGATATTGCCCGTGATTGTTACAATGGGCAAGCCTATTGTTTATTGATATTGCCGGTGATAGTACCCGCATACATTTTTGAAAGTTTTTGGATCCTATATTGTGATTGATATTGCCGGTGATTTTTTACCCGCATACATTTTCTTGAGAAGTTTTCTTCTATCTGTTATTTGATATTGCCCGTGATTGTTACAACGGGCAAGCCTATTTGTTTTATTATTGATATTGCCAGATATTGCTACAATGGGTCTTGCTGAAATGAGACCTACCTTTTATATAGATGATCTGTTAACCTACAGTCTAGAGGAGCTAAGGGGGTTCTGTGAGGAGAAGGGCTTAGCAGTGAGTAGGAAGGAGACTCAGCTATCCCTGCAGACATCCCTGAGACTTTGGCAACAAGACAGATGGAGATTCTTGGAGTCCCAGTACACCTACCAAGAGGGTAGTTGGTCTGAGGGTGGCTCTAGAGAGTCTGAAGAGGAGGAAGAAAGTGTTATGGAATATCTCATAGGTGGGGAGTTCCTTGATGAGCCTAGTGCCTATGGTAGTGCCAGATTCCCCTCTTGGTCCCCAGAGGAGTTGGGGGACAGGCGGGAAGGTCCCATAGGTAGGGAGTCCCTTGCTGGATCTAGTGCACAGGGTAGTGCCCAATCCCCTTCATGGTCCCCAGAGGAGTTGGACAGACAGAGGGAGAGGGAGTACCAGCTGGAATTGGAGAGGCTCCAAATAGAGATTGCCCAGCTGGAGGCGCACCTAGCGCAGATAGCAGAAAAGGAGAAGTTAGCTCCAGAGGGGAGGTTACCCCTGGAGCGCAGTTTTAATTGTCTGGATTCCCCAGAGAGGGTGGGGTCCAGTGGTGGCAGCAAAATTGAAGTATATAGTGATGACAGTGTAGTACACCCACCCAGGGATGTGGCACCTGACTTGAAGGAGGGGGTTGATCTACACCAGGGGATTCAAGGACCTGAGATAGCTCCATTGGTGTGCAGTGTCCCTGAGGTGGATTGGGGAACTAGCGCAGGGGCCCATAGTCCTAGTGAAAGGAGGGATACTCTACTGACTCTGGATGAGAGGTACAGGGAGAGGGGTTCCCCCATGGTTGAAGTCCTGGTGTATGAGTGTGAGGACCGCCCAGAAGAGTGTGGGTTGAGTGATAGAGACAGTCAGTTAATGTCTCGCCCACTTCAAGAGAGTGGTGTGGGGTACGTGTGTGAGACACTGGATTGTGAGGTAAAGATTAGCACCTGCGTGGAACTGTGTAATCCAATTGTGGGAGAGCATATTGTGAGGTCCTATTTTCCAGAGCTAAACCAACATGTGTTAGAGTGCGAGTTCTCTGATCCTAGGGAACTTGCGCAGGAGGCAGACCTCTGGGTGAGTACCAGAGGCTCTGTAGAGGCATTAGGGAATGACCCTAAGAGAAGTGGTTCAGACGTTTTCCAACCCAGAGTGCTGGGAAAGGTTAGGAGTGTTACAGCTGGGTCCCCTTGTTGTGAGGAGGTTGTAGGGCCTCACATCCTGTCTCGTGGGAGCAGGAGTGAGACTGGGATAGGTCCCGAAGTGCCCCAGCCTCAGTCCCCAGGACTGGATGGTTCCATGAGGGAACACCAGGTGGGGAGCCTAGTCTGTCTGGATGGACCGTCCATTGTGGGGGGTACCCCAGTGTTAGGTGAGCTGGGAGTGCCTGTAGTCAGGCCTCCATCAGTTCTTGTGCCTGGCAGTGCCACTCCTAGGGGGAGGGTACAGAAGTCCAGTCTGAGGGATGAAAGGGGGAAAGAGTCCCCAGTGGAAGAACCAGTGGGTCAGGGGCCAGCCAGAAGGGCTGAGCCTCATAGGATTGGCCATGGTGACGCCACTTCTGTCCTGGGGCATCTTCACGCACTGTCAGAGGGACAGGAGGTCGTGAGCTCTGTGCCAGGCAGACTGTCACGCAACACGCTAGGTATGTGTCACCCTCAGGAAGTCCTGGTTGGCCAGGCAGTTGTTCAGCCGCAGGGGTTGGTCCCTGGGTTGGTAAGTCAGGTCCAGGAGTTGTCTGACCTGGAGGGAGGGACAACTGTAAGCAGTGTCCCGACCATTTTTCCAAGAGCACCACTCCAGGTGGGAGGGTGCAGTATGCTGGAAGGGGGTGCAGAGGGAGGGAGTCCTCGCCTCTGACCCCGGTGCACCCTGAGGGTTTTTTCAGGTTGGTAGGTCAGTTGCAGGGTCCAGGCCCTGAACTGGTGGAGGGGTGTGTTTCCCTTGAGGGGAGCCTGTGTGCTCCCCAGGAAGTCCTGGTTGGCCAGGCAGTTGTTCAACCCCAGGGGTTGGTCCCTGGGATGGTAAGTCAGGTCCAGGTGTTGTCTGACCTGGAGGAAGGGACAACTGTAAGCAGTGTCCCGACCATTTTGTTTCCTAAAAGCACCACTCCAGGTGGGAGGGTGCAGTATGCTGGAAGGGGGTGCAGAGGGAGGGAGTCCTCGCCTCTGACCCCAGTACCACCTGAGGGTTTTTCCAGGTTGATGGATCAGTTGCAGGGACAAGGCCCTGAACTAGTGGAAGAGTGTATTTTCCTTGGGGGAATTGGTGTACTCCCCCAGAAGTCCTGGGTTGCCAGGCACAGGCCCAGCCTAAGGGTACAGACCCTAGGTTGGGGGGCCAGGTTCAGGGTGTCCCCCCTGGTCTGGAGGAAGGGGCAACTGCTAACAGTGCCCCTCCCGGTTTGTGTTATGGAGGCACCTCTCCAGGTGGGATGGTGCCGGGCCCCAGAAAAGGGGGCGGGGAGAGGGCAGCCTCACCCCTGACCTCCGCCCAGTCTAAGGGTACAGACCCTATGCTGGGATACCAGTTGCAGGATAGAACCCCTGAACTGGTGGGCGAACTATGCAGGACACCTGCCTCAGGTGCCCTGACAATTCTGGAGGGGGTACCGCTCCAAGTGGGAGGGTACCGAGCCCCAAAGAGAAGGACCGGGTGTGGGGAGCCCACCCCAGTCGCTAGCCCCGCCGTTGGGTACAGGCCCAGGGCTGGTGGGTCAGTGTCAGGACGCGTTGCCTGACCTGACAGGGAGGGAGAGTGGACAAAAGGTGCCAGACACCTGGGGTTACTGCCCCGCACTCTCTGATGCCACAAAAGTTTGAGAGCCCTGAGAGGTATAGGGCTTGGATTTTATCACTGACTACTGTCAGTGACTACTGGGGCTTGTTGTTTATCTGTTGGGACACACCTGGGGGCCAGTTAAGGTTAGATGCTGCACAGGTGGTATCCATAGGTGAGGGAAGAGTTCCCATTGGTTATCTTAGTGGGCCCTAGGAGTGTGGACAGAGGGATCCACCAGGGTTCAGATTGGAGTAGAGCTGCCATATGCCCCTGCAGTTGCGGGCCAGTTCCGTGTTCTATCGCTCGAAGCAGGGAAGCCCATCAAAGTAGTGATTGGTCTACCCTGCGTTTTGGCTGGAAGGGGTTGTGTTGGAAACGGCCCTTTTTGCAGGGTCACCCCTAAACTTTTTGCCTGCCTCCTGTATTTTTGCTGACGTGTTTCTGTTGGTTTTATGATTCTGGGCACTTTACCACTGCTGTTCAGTGCTAAAGTGCATATGCTCTCCCTTTGTAAATATGACTATGTGAATTGGTATATCCCTGATTGGCTTATTTGGTTTACCTGTTAGTCCCTAGTAGTGTGGCCTGTGTGTGCCCAGGGCTGGTAAACCAAATGCTGCTGGTGGGCCTGCAGCACTGATGTGTGCCACCCACAGAAGCAGCTTGTAAAGTGTGTCTGAGACCTGCCACTGCAGTGTCTGTGTGCAGTCCAGAACTGCCATCTTGGCTGTGAAGTGCACCCACTTCCCAGCCCCTGAACCTTCCCTTGGCATCTTGTAAGTCACCCCTATGGTAGGGTGCATTGTATGTGTAAGGTAGGACACGCCTTGCTGTGTGTAGCATGTCCTGGTAGTGAATTATGCCCCATTTCGTTTTTCACTACTGTAAGGCTACCTGTTCCTCATAGGCTAGAATGGGCAGTTTGACTATTACATTCTATAGTCCTAACTGACCCCAGGAACATGGTAGAAAAACGAATTTAGTATGCCTGAGCTCAGAATATTAAAATACATCTTTTAGTGAAGTTTATTTTTATATTCTGTGTTTGAAAATACCACTTTTAGAAAGTAGGTATTTTCTTGCCTAAGCCTTCCAGTGTGCTCTGCTGTTATGTGTATTGGCTGTCTGGTTTTAGAGGGGCAGGGCAGGCTGAGTCAGACCTGGGTTGAATAGAGAGATCTGCATTTAGAGTGTGGGGAGGGGTGGCTCCTTGACCTGAATAGGGCTGTGCCTGGCAAGGTGAATGCTGGCTCCACCTCCTACTGTGTGTCTGCTAGCAGACCCCCTCTTTCTGAAAGGAAGAATGCAGCCTGGTAAACAAAGTGCTCCAGGCCTGAGCAGAACTGGTTCTGGCTAGGTTCAGTGACTTGTAGCTTCTGAGAACAAAGACTTTTGGGGTATAAATATCTGTGCTCAAACCCCTACAATTTGTATTGCTTTTGGATCTGGAGAGGAAACTCTGTCCGTGCCACTGGAGGAATCTGCAGGAAGTGACTGTCCCTGTGCTTGTGTGTTGTTTCTTGCACTGGCCTGCAGCAGTGACCACTGGACCTTGAAGAAGAGGAAAAGGAACTTTTGAGAGAACTTTTATTTTTGTTACAGCAATTACCCAAGGGCTAGGAAAAGAGCTAGCCTCCTGCTGGAGTCTCAGGCACATCAGACTCCACCACCAACCTCCTGCTTCCTCCCTGCGAGGATTGCTATCTGCTGATGAGGCTCCTGTGAGTTCCAGGGCCTCTAGTTTGCTTCAGAGAAAAGAGTGCTGGAAATCGTCGCTAACGCACGTTTGCGAGCCGCTGCAGCCGAGAGCGCTGGAAAAATCATCGCGCTGCTGCCGCTGGGTGCTCGCAACACGAAACCATCGCTAACGCCCCTTTGCGAGCCGCTGCAGCTGAGACGCGCTGGAAGAATCATCGCGCTGCTGTCGCCGAGCGCTCGCAACCCCCAAAGAAATCATCGCTTCAAGACATCGCTTTGCGGACGCCGTGCGTCCGCCATTTTGATCGCATCGCACCGGATTTCATCGCTTCCTCGCGGAGCGCCATTTCTTCGCATCGCAACACAATCGCACACGCAACAGGATCGTCGCATCGTCTTCGCCCTCGCGGCAAGGCCTCAGCGCATCGGCGGCCTAGCGTGAAGAAGTTTGTCGCATCGTCTCCGCACGCATCAGCAGATCGGCGCATCATCCTCCCTTGCGGCAAGGATTTTAACGCATCGCCGGCCTCGCGTGAGGAAATTCATCGCTAACACTTCTTTGCGACATTTTGTTGGTTTTGCTACTGAATACAGGTACTTTGTGAGAGAAAGGGTCGCAGAGACCACTGATTTGGATTTGAACCTTATTGTTGCAACCTTTGAACGAGAAAGGGGCGCAGAGACCCCTGCTTTGAATTTGAACCTTATTGTTGCAACCTCTGAACGAGAAAGGGGCGCAGAGACCCCTGCTTTGAATTTGAACCTTACTCTTGCAACTTTGAACTATCTTTGACAGTCCTTCAACAGCTATCCTATTTTTGACAGTATTGTGGCTTTTACAGTTATTGGTCTTGTGATAAATCTGCCTTTATATAAAGATACTTATTTTTTTATAACTACTTGTGTGGTGTCCCTTTGTAGTGTTCCTCACTGTGTTACTGTGTATGGTCATAAATGCTTCACACACTGCCTCTGAGATAAGCCTATCTGCTCGTGCTACGTTACCACAGGGTTGAGCAGGGGTATCAAGGAGGGTAGCCCTCTTACTCTGACTTAGGAAGAAGGGTCCCTACTTGGACAGTGGCCAGCCATTGCCAACTAGAGACCCCCATTTCTAACACTAATGCTTATGTGATTTATGCAAAGTGTCTTTACCAGTAGTTACTGGTTGTGTTATCTTTTACTACCAGTTCTAACGGTTCTGACAGTGGCCCGATTGGCCCCGTCATGTATATAATCCCCTGTAAAGTATTGCCTAGTGCCAGGTGGCACAGTGTATATTTGTGATTATGATCTAATGTGTTTATGAGTAATACAAAGGCTATTTTTTATATAACCTTGTGTGGAGATTCTTTTGTGGTGTGCCTAGTGTGTCGCTGCTGTGTATGTGTCTTGCGCAAACGCTTTACACATGGCCTCTGGGATAAGCCTGACTGCTCTGCCAAGCTACCAAGGGGGTGAGCAGGGGTTATCTTCCGCGTGCAACTCCCTTGCCCTGACTAGAGTGGTGGTTTCTGCCTGGCTTAGGAGCATGCCCTAGCCAACCAGAAATCCCATTTCTAACACTGGCCGTTAGAGTCACTCTGGGATCCTGGGTTCAAGATCAAGTCACAAGTCCAGGTCTTTTTCCCAGGCAAGAGGGCAGCAGGGAGCATGTCAGTACAGCATGGCAGTAGTTCCTTTAGAGCAACAGTCCAGCAGGGTGGCAGTCCTTGTAGCAGCACAGCAGTCCTTCTTGATGGCACAGTATCCACAGGTCTAGAAGTATACTCAAGAGTCGGTGTCTGAGATTCAATATTTATTCCCAGTTGTGCCTTTGAAGTGGGGTAGAAGCTTCTAGAGATTTTCCTTTGAAGTCCCCAGGCATCCTGCCTTCCCTACCTCAAGACTAACTACAGGGGGTAACAGCCCTTTGTGTGGAGGCAGGACACAGCCTACTCAGGTGTAAGTGGGGCTATGCCCAGCTCCTCCCTCCCATCCTGCCAGTAGATAGCCCATTCAGGCACACCTAATCGCTCTATTGTGTGACTGTCTGGGAGGAATTCACGAAGTATAACTGTCAGCTTCAGCCAGTCATGTGACCCAAGGCAAGTTATAGGCACAAAAGGCTAAGGGCAGGAAAATGGCAACTTTCTAAAAGTCACACAACACCACTCGCACCAATACTGATAGCAGTTTCTCATCACTCAGCATGATCACATATGACACGTGATATGACCATATGTTTTTTATTTTACAATTGTTTTGTGTTCTTCGGTGCTGTATTAATAATTTGTGTGTTTTTACTGTTCAATGGTTTGTGTAAAATTGATGGTCTAACAGATGACAAATCCATCTCAGAATTTCTTTTTGATAAAATGATACGAGTCAGTTAAGTAAAGTAAAAAACATATGGTCATATCAAGTGTCATGTGTGATCATGATGAGTGATGAGAAACTGCTATCAGTATTGGTGCGAGTGGTTTGTGTGACTGTAAAGTAGGCCTAGCCTTACTGATTATGGCTGTTGGACTTGGCCCTTTTTGCAGGGTCATCCCTGAACTTTTTGCCTTCCTCCTGGTATTTTTAGGACTCTGGGCACTTTATCACTGCTGCCCAGTGTAAAGTGCATGTGCTCTCTATGGTAAACGTGGTAAGATTGGTCTACACCTGTTTGGCGTATTTAATTTACCTATCAGTCCCTTGTATAGTGGTATCTCAGGTACCCAGGGCCAGTAAATTAAATGCTACTGGTGGGCTTGCAGCGCTGCTTGCGCCACCCACCAAAGTAGCCTTCACAACCTATCTCAGGCCACTGCCATTGCAGGGCCTGCACGGGCAGTTCACTGCCGCTGTGACGAGGCACATAAAGTGGGTGCCACACCTGTGACTCCCCTTTTACTACATATCAGTCACCCCTAAGGTTGGCCCTAGCTAGCCCTAAGGGCAGGGTGCGCTGTAGGTAAAGGGTAGGACATGTGCCTTAACTGTGTGGCATGTCCTGGTAGTGACAAACAGCCATTTTGGTTTCTCACTACTGTGAGGCTGCCCTCTCATAGGAATGCCTTGGGGATTCCCTGATATGTGTTTCATTGGTAATTCCTGACATGAGAGCAGTAGCGTGGTCAAGTTTGGTATGCTTGGAATAGTGGTAATAAATGCTGCGTAATGGTGTTCGCAGATTTATTATCACTATTTTAGAAGTGCCACTTTTATAAGTGGGCATTTCTGTGTGCTATGTGTCTTTGTGCCTGCCTGTTGTGTATTGCATGTCTGGCTCTGGAGTGACAGGGGCTGGGGAGGTGCAGTGGCTCCAGAGGGGCTGGGTGAGTCAGTGCTAGGCTGAATAGGCCCATCTGCATTTGGAGTAGTGGGAGGAGTAGCACCTGGGCCTGAATAGGACTGTGCCTGCCTTCCACAATGCTGGCTCCGCCCCCCTGTGGTGTGTCTGGGGCCAGAGCCTACACTAACAATGAGGGTGTCTTATGCACTGAAAGGATGATCCTAAGTGCCCCCCAGAACTGGTTTGGACCGGGCACAGAGCCCTGTGCCAGGGGGAGAACAAAGACTGACATAGTATAAGTACTGGGGCTGTGACCCCATGAAAGTGTTGAACTTTGTGCTTGACTAGGACGAAGAGGACTGCTGGGCGCCAGGAGGAACCACCACAAAGGATTTCCCCTCTGCTAGGGGGCCCTGTGAGCTGGCCTGCTTGGGCCCAGCTCTGCCCTGTGTGGCCTGAACCCTGGAGCATGAGGAGCACCCTTTGCCCTGGTTGTGCCCCTCCGCGTTGTGCTTAGCTAAATTACTTTCCCAGAGCCTGAGAAGAGGGGCTCCTGCTCGCCAGCGCATCGTGTGCTCTATCTTTATTGCCCCCTTTTATCCAGCGCCGAGGAGGCCTTTCCTGCATTCTGAGGGCAAGAGCAGGTGGGGGGGGCACTGTGCTTCTCAGAGGGCCAAGGCGCTTTTTATGTGTGGGGAAAAGTGCGGTGTCCGCACACCTGAAGCAAGTCGTGGCGCTTCACCTTTTTCTGGCCCTGTAGCCCGAGACGTGGGCTGACGCGGAAATCAGGCAGAGAAAGCCTGACCTTGGGCAGGGCCGGCCAGAGAAAGCCGAGAAGAGGCCGGAAGTCAGGCATGAGGCGCCTGGTCATGGGCGGGGCTCCCGGGAGGAAGAGGAGAGCCCTGCATGCTGTCTGAGCCTGTCTGTGGGCGGGGCCGGTGTCGCGATCAAGACGGAGCCTTTCAGGCTCCATATGCACCCCGGGAGGAAGGAACTGAGTCGGCGGAGGAGCCAGGGCCTGAGCGACCCGACCATGGGAGCAGCACTGTGGTGGCACTTCGCTGGAGTACGAAGGTGAGGCCGCCCACTTGTGCATTTCCTGCAGCCTTCCGCGCTGCCCTGGAGGGCTCCGGACGGGCTGCCCCGCTAATCTTTGCGGGCTGCTGCCTTCCTAACCGGCTAACCTGCACAGAGAAAGGAGGGGAGCTCAAGGAGGGTCCCCTCCCATGATATCTTCCCAGGAGTGTGCCCTTACCTGGAAATGGGTCCGGGAGCATGGTCGCACATAGTGCAGGCTGTTAATGCGATCCCCTAACGAAGAAAAGGGGTCACCTCAGAATAGCTTCCAGGATTACCATAATGTTGGTAGTAGGTGCGCAGAGATCCGCGCCCTACGTTTTTAGGCGGAATAGCCTCACTACACCTGCTATGAGAACGGGTGTGCCGTCCCTATGGCCCTGAACGGATTGTGAGTGCCAGGATGATAAGTATTCTTTCCGGGCCTGCATAATATGTGCAAGGAGGGTGCCTTTATAAAATGTGCAACATTCCGGACTTAGGATCATACAGCTGATGTGGCTGGTTATTCCTAACATGTGTACTATGACAAGGGTTTACTGTGGTGCACAATGGGGGAGGGTTATGCCTAATGTGGTGTGCCAAGTGCACTCTTACCAGTAGTTACTGGTTGTCCTCACTACCTGTGATGTATGTGATGTTTACCACAGTGGCCCGATTGGCCTAATGATTTAGGTAATCCCTGTAAAGTGATACTAAGTGCTGGTGGCACAGTGTATATATGTGATTACGTTCTAATGTGTTTTATGGATAATACAAAGGCTATTTTTAATATAACCTTGTGTGGAGTTTCTTTTATGGTGTGCCTAGTGTGTCGCTGCTGTGTGAGTGTGTTGCGCAAATGCTTTACACATTGCCTCTGGGATAAGCCTGACTGCTCGTGCCAAGCTACCAAGGGGGTGAGCAGGGGTTATCTTCAGCATGTAACTCCCTTGCCCTGTAACTCCCTTGCCCTGACTAGAGTGGTGGTTTCTGCCTGTCTTAGGTGCATGCCCTAGCCAACCAGAAATCCCATTTCTAACATGGGCCAAACCCTTTCTAGTTGTAGAGTTTATAGCGGGTAGGAACTCGCGAGGTTCTGGCTCCTTGAGATAGTATTGTTGTGATTTTGGTTTGTGTAGGACAAGTTGTCCCTACTGATGTAGTAGTTCTAGTTATAAATATGACAGAACAAGATGACTTTGCGTACACAGAAGAACAGAAAGACTGTTGAATGCACCGTCCCTCTTTTCATCAGTGTCGTTAAGCACTACCGCAAAACAGCAGAATGAATCAGACAAATTAATCAGGCTAAAAAAGAAGCAAATTAGGACTGATTTGCATGGACATTTCCTATTAGAGCATTTAAAAGCAGGCACTATACCCTTCGGACTACAGATACAGAATATTCTGGTGATTTTCACCGAGGATCCAATATATAAAAAGGTTACAATTGCATCGAGACAAAGTGTAGCAGAGACCTAATGGTCCTAACAATCGCAACAGCTCAACGACTTTCTCAAAAGCAGTTAGCAGAGATTTCCAGCTTAGAACAAGAAATCAAGGACAATCAATTGATAACAGATGCCAAATCCCTGTTGTCAAAGGTAGACAAGAAAACAGCGGAGTTTAAAGACTTTACAATAAACCAAACAGCAAGTCCTATGCACACGCAATACAACACAGGTTCTGTTGATCAAAAATGATGACAATGCTGTCCTTTTTCTTGGAATGTTCGCTTTTAATGTTGTGTTTCTGAGCAAGCCAGCCAACACGTGTTTCGTCAGTGGGTTGTTACAACCCCAGACTTCTTCAGGGCTGTTGCGAAGCAAGTGGATGCTAACACGTGTTTCGTCAGTGGGTTGTTACAACCCCAGACTTTTTCAGGGCTGTTGCGAAGCAAGTGGATGCTTAGACCTTGAGACCGGTGATATTTCCGACCCGGTAGGTCATAAATATTCCAAAATGCCAGTATTAGTAGGACTCCTTATCGATTCTGTGGTGTGAGTCTCCGATCAGGGTGTAAAGTACTAATCTAAGCCAGAAACATCTTGTAGCTGAGTCCGGTACCTCAATTCTTCGATGAAAATTCAATTAGTGCGGCACAGTAAGCAACACAATAAACCAAAAAGGCGTGAAATTTGGGAAGGACAAAAAGAATTTCTCTTTGGAGACAACTTATCCATATCTACAAACAGATTTCTATTCTCGTCCAGATTCAAGAAGATTTCTTCCGGAATATCAAGCGAGGTCACGGCACAAATTAATTTCTTTTCTGGATACATCATCCTCGTCAGGTGGTGAATCGGACACTGGGGAAGGAAGATCAAACATTAACCGCCAAGGAAAGATCCAACAACCACAATCTGTTCCATTTTTAGGCAGAGGCCAGCAATGGCCAGCAATGGCCTCGAGGAAGAAACAGATACATGAACCAACCATAGGAAATGACAACGAGACAGCAGTATCACAAGACTTAGTTCTGTCCCCTATCTACAACTTATCAGATCGCACATTGTCCAAAGCAGAAGAGAGCATTTTGAAAAAAGGCCTTCATTTGTGCCAACAAAAATGACAGATTTTGTGAAAATGAAATCAGAGGTGATTGAATTTTGCCGCAAAATTCGTTTAAAGGCATTCTTTCTGGATAACAATTTTCCATCTACCACTGAAATTTTAGGGCTGAGGAACAAATCCACTTTTTGCCCTCCACCAAATAAAATCCCTAAAGAGATTGTGATATTTGAGCATAGAGTGTTATCAGCACTAACAGCTCTCAAAAATGATTCTTCAATAACCATTAAACCAGCTGATAAAGGTGGTGCGATTGTGGTGTGGGGCACTACCGATTACCAGAGAGAGGTACTAAGACACATAAGCAATCCTGAGTGCTATAGGAAAGTTCAAGGAGATCCAACTCCAGAAATCCAAGGTGAATTATTGCTTATTTTAAAACAACAGTTCGACCAAGGTTTCATTGGACCAAAAGAATTTGATTATTTGACAAAGAAACATCCAAGAGTTCCACTGATATATATGCTACCCAAGGTGCATAAAAATGAGACAGATCCACCAGGCCGCCCCATTGTGTCTGGATGCGAATTGATCTTGGAACCAATAGCAAAATACGTGGATTTCTTTCTAAAACCATTCTTGGAAGACGTTCCCTCATACCTAAGAGACACTATGGACTTCATAACCAAAATCGAAACAAGGGAGTTCACAGCAGCTGATCAGATACTGGTCACTTTGGACGTGGTGTCATTGTATATCCAAATACCACAAGAGGACGGGTTATTAGCCATTGAAATGTTTTTGGAAACAAGACCCAAACCAGAACGAGTCTACCCAGATTTGCTCTTAAAAAAAACTATTTTAAATTTGGAGATGATTTTTATTTCCAGATCAAGGGTACTGCCATGGGTTGTCCTTTTGCGCCGGAGCTAGCAGTACTATCATTGCCAAATTTGAAGAAAAGTATATATACAACAACAATCCTTTCCAACAATACATCTCGCACTGGGTCTGGTACATCGACGATATATTCTTCGTATGGACAGGCCAGGTGGACAACCTCATTAAATTTCATGGTTGGTTAAATGAGAGATCGGCAGACATCAAATTCAGTTTACATCACAATTCCTGGAGAATGACGTTTCTGGATGTTGCAATTTATGCCTCAGGCGGAGTACTAATGACTACACTTCACACGAAACCAACAGATAGGAATAAAGCCTTGCATTATACCAGGCTTCATCCCCGCAGTCTCCGTGACAATTTACCATTCAGACAATTTTCGAGGATAACAAGGAATTGTTCATATAAAACGGACTACAATTTTCATGCAACAAATTTGATGGCTAAATTAAAAGCACAAGGTTATCCCAATAAACTCTTTAAACATGCCATGAAGAGAGCGTGGTGGACATCACGTGAAGAACTGTTATACAAAAGAGAAAAAGCCAAAGTAGATCGCCTTGTTTGTGTCACAACATTTTGTCCCAAGCCCAACCAACTGAATAAAGTCATAAATCATAACTGGCATCTGATTCAAAATCTAGATGAGTCATTCAACAAACCGCTTTTTGCGCTCAAAACAGAAAAAAGTGTTGGCAATCAAGTGGTACGTGCATCATTGCCTAAGGCATCAATCAAAAATACATTGCGAGAGCAGTTCAATTTACCACCCATTGTGGGACACCATAGGTGTGGCACATGTACTTGCTGCAACCTAACCTTTGAAGGATCCCTGTTTTCACACAAACATATAAATTGGAAACATAACTCTTTTTCCAACTGTAAGACAAAAAACGTTGGGGTCGATTCCGATTCGGGCCGGAAAAAGTACCGACCTACTCGGTTCGGGAATCCATTCCGACCGACACGTACCGGTGCAGCCCGATCCGCCTAGTACGATGAAATGCATGCGATTTACGACCGACTCGCACGGAACACAAGCCGAATGACCGAACCGCACGGAAAAAACCTATCCGGCCGGAAAACTACGCGAATCGAACCGACCGACACGCACCAGGAAGGAACCCGAACAAAACGTACCCGCGAACTCCGACCCGCGCAGTACGATGCAATGCGTGGAAAAACAGACCGAGTCGCACGGAGCTCAAGCCGTACGACCAACACGCATACAAAACAGCGAGTCGAAGCAAACCAATACTCCGCGACCGACGCGTACGCCGCACATGGAACACAGCAGAAATACAGCGTGAACGACTCGGAGAAGCTCGCACGTGACCAACAGCAGCGTCCTACTCGGTCAGAAGAACGTCTCCTACATGCACAAAAAGTACAAAGGAAAAAACACAAAAAAAGGGCCAAACAAGCAATTACAAAGCCAATAAATACTGGGGGGGGAAACATGGAACAAAGACACACCCACAACTCCACCCATATAAAGGACACAAATCCCTACCATGATCCTTTGCAAATTCAAATTACCTGCCAACACACAACACCAACAGACAGCAACCACAGACACACCCACAGCTCATCCATCACACAAGCCACACACCATCAGCACCTCAACAAATAGCACCCTCACATACACCCAGCAAAACCCACACTCACACACCCTCACCTGCACACCCACACACACATCAATCACCACAACCACCCATCACCATGCCCCCAAAGAAGAATCCAAAGTTCCTAGACAGTGAATTGGAAGTCCTGGTAGATGAGATCCTCAGGGTAGAGCCACAGCTGTTTGGTACATTGGTCCAACAGACCCCCATGTCGCAGAAAACCAAGATGTGGGAGAGGATCGTCGACAAGGTGAACGCACAATCACCATGTTTGCGCACAAAGGAAGACATCCAGAACAGGTGGTATGACGTGCGCAGGAGGGTCAAGGACCTACTAAAGAAGGACTACGCCTTGAGCCAACACACTGGCAGTGGCCCTCTTGCCAAACCTGTATACCTCAGGCACTGGGAGGAGAAGGTGCGGGCCATCCTACCACCAGTGAGCGTATATGGACTATCAAACATCCCAGAGCCTGGTGAGTACACAACCAATATACACAATATTCTGTGACAATACACACACATCACTGTCAAGGGGATAGTCAAACCATGCACCCTTAGCAAATACACACCAACCAAAAGAGAATCATCCCAAGATGTGTATGTCAGTCAGATAAACACAATAGATGCCATCTCATAGTGATATGTAACTGTGTCATGACATGTACAAACCCAACAACAAATACAGCTAGGCAGTGGCACAAATCTAACCAACAAACACAGTCAGATATGTAGCCACCACTACAACACCACCTCACAGGGAAGCTCACTGAAAGGAAGGAATTCTGGGTATGCTGGTCAAGTCAGTGTAGCCAATAGCATGATGGGAGTTGTAGTCACAGATATTGCCCACCCTCACAATACGCCCATCAACACCACTCTGAACCATGCTCACATCACAGGGAGTGGAAAACAACTGACAAGATGGCTGACACTGGGTACTGCTGTGGGGAGCACAAGGCCCTGCTGGCAACTGTGCACCAACCAACAGCAGGACACCACTGACTGACATCCTGAAAGCAAACTTGCACTCCCTGCAATAGAAGCACGTTCCATGGTGGGATATCTGGCTGGGTGGGAAGGAGGACTGACAGCTCTGACCATAGTTACCAGCAGCTTCTCACACACTCCCCCTTAACACAAACTCCACACAACTCACCTGGGAGAATGCAATGCCTCACACTCCAATTAAATATCCCACAAAGAACTACAACCCTGGGTAATGCTGTGTGAAGCACAGGGACACTCATGGGACTTGTAGCCAAACTAACGCCAGGACAACACTCAGCCATCCTTTCAGCACAGGCACATTACCCCACAGGGAAGCAGAGTCAAAAGGAAGGAAGTATGGGCATGCTGGGAAGGGGGGTGTAGGCAATAGCATGATGGGAGTGGTAGTCACAGCGCAACATCCCCCACCCACATGGCCCAGCAAGCACACACTGAAGCATGCAAACCTCACAGGGAGTGGAAAAGAACTGACAAGATGGCTGACACTGGGTACTGCTGTGGGGAGCACAAGGCCATGCTGGGAACTGGGCACCAACAAACAACAGGACACCACTGTCAGCCATCTTGCCATTGCTGTCACACTCACACACAGTGAAGTACACTCAAAAGGAAGGAAGCATGGGCATGCTGGGAAGGGGGGTGTAGGCAATAGCATGATGGGAGTGGTAGTCACAGCTCAACATCCCCCACCCAGATGGCCCAGCAAGCTCACACTGAAGCATGCACACCTCACAGGGAGTGGAAAAGAAATTACAAGATGGCTGACACTGGGTACTGCTGTGGGGAGCACAAGGCCATGCTGGGAACTGGGCACCAACAAACAACAGGACACCACTGTCAGCCATCTTGCCATTGCTGTCACACTCACACACAGTGAAGTACACTCAAAAGGAAGGAAGCATGGGCATGCTGGGAAGGGGGGTGTAGGCAATAGCATGATGGGAGTGGTAGTCACAGCGCAACATCCCCCACCCACATGACCCAGCAAGCTCACACTGAAGCATGCACACCTCACAGGGAGTGAAAAGCCACTTCAAAGATGTCTGACAATGGTGCTCTGTTGTGGGGATCACAAGGCCATGCTGGGAACTGGGCACCAACCAACAACAGGACACCACTGTCAGCCATCTTGCCATTGCTGTCACACTCACACACAGTGAAGTACACTCAAAAGGAAGGAAGCATGGGCATGCTGGGAAGGGGGGTGTAGGCAATAGCATGATGGGAGTGGTAGTCACAGCGCAACATCCCCCACCCACATGGCCCAGCAAGCTCACACTGAAGCATGCACACCTCAGGGAGTGGATAAGAACTGACAAGATGGCTGACACTGGGTACTGCTGTGGGGAGCACAAGGCCATGCTGGGAACTGGGCACCAACAAATAACAGGACACCACTGTCAGCCATCTTGCCATTGCTGTCACACTCACACACAGTGAAGTACACTCAAAAGGAAGGAAGCATGGGCATGCTGGGAAGGGGGGTGTAGGCAATAGCATGATGGGAGTGGTAGTCACAGCTCAACAGCCACCACCCACATGGCCCAGCAAGCTCACACTGAAGCATGCACACCTCACATGGAGTGAAAAGCCACTTCAAAGATGTCTGACAATGGTGCTCTGTTGTGGGGATCACAAGGCCATGCTGGGAACTGGGCACCAACCAACAACAGGACACCACTGTCAGCCATCTTGCCATTGCTGTCACACTCACACACAGTGAAGTCCACTCAAAAGGAAGGAAGCATGGGCATGCTGGGAAGGGGGGTGTAGGCAATAGCATGATGGGAGTGGTAGTCACAGCGCAACATCCCCCACCCACATGGCCCAGCAAGCTCACACTGAAGCATGCACACCTCACAGGGAGTGGAAAAGAACTGACAAGATGGCTGACACTGGGTACTGCTGTGGGGAGCACAAGGCCATGCTGGAAACTGGGCACCAACAAACAACAGGACACCACTAACTGACATCCTGAGAGTCAACCTGAACCCACTGCAAGGGTGGCATGCTTCATGTTGGGATAACTGGGCTGGGGGGCGAAGGAGGGCCGGATGTCCACCAAATACAACCAATGCTGTCCATGTACACACCTCAACATTCATATAGAAATGCTTAAAGTATGCAGGACAATGTGCTACACCAATATCAACCTCTGACTGTGACAACTTAGGACAATGCAATGTACAGGCCTGCATCCAGAGGTACAGTCACAACTGTCAGGTGTGTGAACCATTGATGCCTGCAGAAACATAACATACATTGTGTGTGTCTCCCAAAAACAGGTGATGATGGGGACACAGCAGCAGACGCTGAGGAGTCCCTGTCCCAGGCTCCGGGGGACACTGAGCTCACTGGTGTGGAACAGCCTCTGCACTCCTCGGATGGCAAAGACCTACCTGGCACCTCCGGTGTGGGTCATCATGCAGCACCAGCAGGACCACCAGCTGCACCCCCTGCACCCACCCCTCCAACAACTGCCAACACACAGACCATCCCTGCCGACACGGACAGACCAAGGACCAGCAACGACAACAGCACACGGACCCCGGCCCAACGTGGAGCAACGGACACCAACACCAGTAACAACCCCCAAGGGGTCCCGGGGTCACCTGTGCGTGCCACCGCAGGTCCTGCACGTGTCGCAAGGGGTGGTGGGAGGGGTGTTAGACATAGGTCGCTGTTTGCAGAGGGGTCTGGACTGCATGATGACCCACAACTGGTACGCATTGCTGATGCGTACCAGACTAGCACTGGAGAGGTAAGCCAGGTAGTGGGGATCCTCAAGGACATTCAACAGCAGCAGGCTGCCCATCATGTCCGCTTTGACTCCCACATGTCACGTGTGGAGACACACATGCCCCGTGTGGAGACACACATGGCTGGCATGGAGTCCAAGTGGGACACATTGCAAGAACTGACGGCGGTGCATAGGGACATATTGACATGCCTCCGCCAGATTAGCACCAACATGGCAACACCTCCCTGTGTGCCCACAACATCTGGTGCTGCAACAACTGCAACTGCCACAGGGAGGGAGGATGACTCTGGCGGAGAGTCCCCTGCACCGCAGCAGCCTGCACTTGAGGGTCCCCCCCCCAAAGAAGAGGGGTCATCCGAGGAAGGACAACTGAGAGGCCGATGGCCATGCACAACCCCCAGGAAGCCAACACCTGTTCTGGAAATTCACCTATGTGTGCAAACTGTTCACCCTGTCGAATGCAACCCAACTCTCCCACATGACATGGGGAGTTCAAGTTGGATCAATGTATCAGATGACTGTGGACTTTACTCAGGACATTTCTGCTACCAGGACTTCCAAATCATCTAGGAACTTTGGATTACAATCCCAATGTACAGCACCCACCATCCTGTGCACTATACTCACACATGTATGTAAATAAACTCACTAATACACCATACTTGCCTCTGTTGTGATTCCAACGTGGTTTCTGTCATGGAGATGATGATCTGCGAAATGACACTGTGCATGCTAACTGCTACAGCAAGTACAACACCGTCATGTGAGTCATGGCGACGTGACACATATGAGGGAGACACACCACTAGGGCTACACAACACATACACACCAGGGCCATCTGACTCATCGCCTACACTGATGTTGCCAGGAAATACAGTGCAATGCACAGACACCACACCTATTCACAGTCTGTGTAAACTAGCCCACTGGTGCAGTAAGCAAATGTCAGTCAGATGTGTGACCACAGACAACGCACATCCCAAAGTGAAGCACAGGTTTATTACACATTTGCAACATGTTGTTACCACTACAGATGCAAGGTAATCCCACGTGGCAGTGGCCACACAGTCAACAAGTGTAGATGAAAGGAAGTTCAGGGGTGTGGGGCACATCACCTGTAGGGAAACGACAGCTTCCACCCTGGAAGTTGAATCACGGTGTCGGGGATCACAGTTGACCAAACAACTCTGAAAGTACCCTGTGAAGGACAGGCATGAGACACAGTCAAAAGCACTGAAGAACAGGACAGAACTGCAATACTCATGCCCAATACATGTCACAAGATACCTACACAAAACCAAGTTAGCATGTCAACACTGTTGGGGAGTACAGACTACCTGTAAGGACACACCGCTGCACGCATACAGTCAAGTAGCACATGGACACACTCAAACAGCAACAGAGCACCACCAGCACATATCACGCAAACTCACATCATTGACATGACATCTCAGGATACTCACATTCAGCTGAAGAAGTTGGTGATGAGCTGTGTGCGGACATCACCCTCATCATCATCCCCATCACTGGCATCATGGCCCAGGCCAGGATCCTCCACAGGTGGCGGATGTTGGTCATCGTCATCCAGGATGAGAGGCAACTCCCTCCGCACTGCCAGGTTGTGTAGCATGCAGCAGACGATGACAATCTTGCACACCTTTGCTGGGGCATATGGGAGGGCCCCTCCTGTCTTGTCCAGGCAGCGAAAGCGGCTCTTCAGGAGACCAAATGTCCGCTCAATCACTCTCCTGGTCCGACCATGTGCCTCATTGTAGCGCATCTGGGCTGGTGTCACAGGGTTCCTGAGGGGCGTCAGCAACCACGGCATGTTGGGGTATCCGGAGTCACCTACATACAGACAATTGCACATTAGCTGACTTGGAAAAGAGGGTGGAATACTACATTGCAGAACACACACAATGGTACAAAGTCAAGACACACCGACAAGCCAGGCACGCTGGTTCTGCATCTGTGACATCATCCTCGGGATGCGACTACTCCTCATCACGTAGGCATCGTGTGCAGAACCGGGGAAATGGGCACACACGTGTGAGATGCTCATATCTGCAAGACATACCACCAGAGCATTGACTGAATGGTAAGGTTTTCGGTTCCTGTATGCCTGCTCATGTGCCTGTGGTGGTACCAAAGCCACATGTGTCCCATCAATGGAGCCAATGACATGCGGCATCCTCCCTAGGGCATAGAAGTCACTCTTGATATCAGTGAGTTGTTGACTTTTAGGGAAATAGATGTACTGGTTCAGGTATCTCAACATAGCCTCCAAAACATCGCGTAGCACACGGCTGAACATGGTCTGTGACATCCCACCAGCAGACGCCACAGTGTGTTGAAAGGTACCGGTGGCAAAGAAGTGTAGGGCTGCCATCACCTTCACCTTGGGGGTCAGCGCTGTAGGGTATGTCCGGCCAGGTTGCAAATGTGGGGCCAACCGCACCGTCAATTCCTCAATCAGCGGCCTGGTGAAGCGGTACCGTCGGATGCAGTCACGTTCGACCATGGTTGCAAGGTCAGGGACTGGTCTATGGACAGCTGGTGCCCTGCAGTGCATAGGTGAAGAAAGAAAGATTGTCAGTCACCCCACATATGTGGCATTGACCATACTCAATATCACATGATACATCATTACGAGACACAAGTACATGATGTGTGTGCTGTTCCGTAAGGACATGTATGGCACATACATGGCCAACATCTAACAACACAGTTCAACATGTGTCGTCAACAAGTCCCAGGTTGTGTTATGGGATACCATTAGGCTGTGTCACAGTACCCATGTACTGCTGTCACGTTCCAAACACACACCACAGTGACATGTGAGGACAGATGTGCCCCAGGCATCACAGCCCATTGACAGGTAGATTCCCAGGGACCCTGTATTGCCACATGGACACTGGCATGACATGGTGCATCATGAATACACCACATCAAAACAACCATGACCCACACAGGTAGTGGTCCCTGTTGCCTCGGCAGGACAGACATGGACGTCTGTGACACACATACGCACAACATCAAAGTCCATGCACAAACAACGTGGATGTGGAGACTGTCTCCCATTGTGCACATGGAATCAGAGACATTGTAAACACAACATGCACACAGACTGTGGAGGGCCATCACTATTGTGGCAATGGGTCAGCCTGTGACGTACATACCGTCCCACATGGGACTCAGGGGGTATGTGACATGACATACACATACACAACCTGGAAATGTGACCATGCCACATGCTCTGAAATGAACAGTTGCACATCACAGTGGTCATGTGCACAATACACAAAGGATTCTGTCCCCATGAACACGTGCACAGCCTGGGAGTGGCTGTCCCCAAGTGACACCCAAAAAAACACATGTTGACCCCCATACACGGAAAAGGTAATGCAGCCTTACATGCCTTAGGATACAGTGTGGACAGGCTGTGGTGTTGTAGGTGTGCCCCTGAGTACCTGGAAAGTAAATGTGGCTGGCATACGTTCATATGTGACAGGCATGGTGACATATGCCAGTGACTTGTACAGGGACGCGTTGTACAGCAATGGACCGATCGCTGCGCACGCATTGGCCATTGCATATGATGTGACCGGGTACGCCTTGTACAGCAATGGACCGATCCGTGCGCACGCATTGGCCATTGCATATGATGTGACCGGGTACGCCTTGTACAGCAATGGACCGATCGGTGCGCACGCATTGGCCATTGCATATGATGTGACCGGGTACGCCTTGTACAGCAATGGACCGATCGGTGCGCACGCATTGGCCATTGCATATGATGTGACCGGGTACGCCTTGTACAGCAATGGACCGATCGCTGCGCACGCATTGGCCATTGCATATGATGTGACCGGGTACGCCTTGTACAGCAATGGACCGATCCGTGCGCACGCATTGGCCATTGCATATGATGTGACCGGGTATGCGTTGTACAGCAATGGACCGATCGGTGCGCACGCATTGGCCATTGCATATGATGTGACCGGGTACGCCTTGTACAGCAATGGACCGATCGGTGCGCACGCATTGGCCATTGAATATGATGTGACCGGGAATGCGTTGTACAGCAATGGACCGATCGGTGCGCACGCATTGGCCATTGCATATGATGTGACCGGGTACGCCTTGTACAGCAATGGACCGATCTGTGTGCACGCATTGGCCATTGAATATGATGTGACCGGGTACGCGTTGTACAGCAATGGACCGATCGGTGCGCTCGCATTGGCCATTGCATATGATGTGACCGGGTACGCCTTGTACAGCAATGGACCGATCGGTGCGCACGCATTGGCCATTGAATATGATGTGACCGGGAACGCGTTGTACAGCAATGGACCAATCGGTGCGCACGCATTGGCGATTGCATATGATGTGACCGGGTACGCATTGTACAGCAATGGACCGATCGGTGCGCACGCATTGGCCATTGCATATGATGTGACCGGGTACGCCTTGTACAGCAATGGACCGATCGGTGCGCACGCATTGGCCATTGAATATGATGTGACTGGGTACGCGTTGTACAGCAATGGACCGATCGGTGCGCACGCATTGGCCATTGCATATGATGTGACCGGGTATGCGTTGTACAGCAATGGACCGATCGGTGCGCACGCATTGGCCATTGAATATGATGTGACCGGGAACGCGTTGTACAGCAATGGACCGATCGGTGCGCACGCATTGGCCATTGCATATGATGTGGACGGATGCATGTCGTTTTTCGAAATAAGCGTTGTACAGCAATGGACCGATCGGTGCGCACGCATTGGCTATGGCCTGGCATGGCAACGGACGCGTTTTCAAACCTTTAACTAGTCTGATGCTGTGAATTCAGTTGGCCACCCACAACAATGTTGCAAATTCATGGGTCTCATGAAGTTGAACTTTTGAAGGATGCTGTGGGCGTGTGTAAGTGGTGCAATTCCATGGATTGGCCAGATTCAGAAGATGCAAACGACTTGGACCTATCACTTTGGACACATGGGACAGTATCTGCCTCAGCAGCACACATATAATGCTGGCTGTTCCCCTGAGAGCTCACTTGCCTGCACTACATGCTCCAGGACGACATCTGCCACCACCACTGCTGCTGTATCTGCATCCTCTGGATCCTGCAATGGCACGTACTGTGGAGAGAGCCCCAGCCTTCAGCACTGATGAGAACCAGGCCCTGCTGGACAGCCTCCTTCCACAGTGCAGCAAGCTGTATGAGAAACCAGGGGAGCAGGTGAGTGTGCTGTCCACTGCCTCACTAAATGTGCATGTTGTCTGACTAGCAAGACTTACAGTGTGCACGCCACTGGCTAGCAGGCTCACTGAGCAGTTGTCACCCCCCATAGTGTGTAGTTACATGCACTGAACAGGCATAGTGCAGTAACAGTGCATTTAAACAAGGTTTTACTTCCCAGGCAATGATACCATGTAGTTACTGCTGGCAAACTGTTCATAGCCATCGTTGCACTGCCTGTGTACATCATGTGCCCCTGTGATTGAGACATGTATATCCAACTGTGTGATGCACGGAAATGTTGCATGTGTAGTAATGGCCTTTTCACTTTGTCATCCTCACAGGTTGATGCCCACCAGAAGCAGGAGATATGGCTGACCATCGTCTGGGCAGTGAGATCCGTGGGGGTCTACAAGCGCCGGATTCGCAACTGCCAGAAGAGGTGGCAGGACCTTCGGGGCTGGACCCGGAGGATCGCACGGGTCCAGCTGAAGCTGTCGCCTCCTCGCAGGAGGGGTGGACACCGGACCCTGACCCCCCACATGCACAGGATCCTGGCGGTGGTCTTCCCTGATCTGGATGGGCAGCTGAAGGCCAGACAGCAGCAAGGAGGGGGTGAGTCCATGACTGCACTGTGAACTTTGTCTGACATGCTATGTGTCCTCCTCTGGCCTGGTTAAACTTCAACAGTACATCAGTCATGTGGTCCAGGACCCATGTCCCTCAATTGTGCACTGCCCACTCCTCATCTGATACCCAGGTGTGGCCCTTACAGTCAGGAAATTGTGTCACTTGGGTACTGTGTCCTTGCATTTTGCTTAGCTCAAGGTGGGGAACAGCATTTGTTCCCGTAACTCTGTGGTGGGCTTTATGGGTGGGTCCATTGCTTACACAATGCCTGAGTTCTGACATGTAATCTGCGTGTTACATTGATATGTGGTCCAATTGCTGATCTGATGCACCACATGTGCCTGGGGTATTTGGCACACACCCATGCTGCGGGTGGGAACAATGTGTGGGCCTCAGGAGTATGTATATCAAGTGTGTCACACATACTTAGCCACTGCCTACTGTCCAGGGCTCATCCCTCATTCACGTGGAGCAGGACAGTCATGCCTACTCCAGGCCATACAATACACTCTGTACTCCCACTCCCGTGTATCAGCTGACACGTTGTGCTCAGTGAAATGTTCCCTCAGGTGTCTGCCCCTGTGTCATTGTGCTGTGGCTCCGTTGTCAGGACTACTGGGGTGTTTCTCGGTTAGGGCTCAGCATGCCACCAGAGATGTGACCATAGGAGACGATACTTGTGTGACATATAGGTGTTTGATCACTTGACCGTGCAGACTGGGGTATGCGACTGTGAAGTTCAGGCAGCTGTTTCCCATTCACAGCAGATTGTGAGGTGCTCATGTTCCGAGGGTTGTGTTTCAGGTCTCCCATATGTCCAATTGGTATGACGTGGACAAATAAGAGTTCAGATGATGTGGTTTGTGGGGGATGGACATGTGCACTTGTCAGCTCCAGGACTTGCATTCCCCATGACCTAGGATTGTGACACAGTGCAGACTGTTGTTGTCTGGCTGCCCTGCCCATGTGACTGGAGACAGTGATGTATGACTTTGCAGGCATGCCTGTGCCATGGCATTAAACTCCCTATGTGTGATCCTGCAGGGGAGTGACATGTGCTACATGCACCCCATTGTGGCATTGACTATCAGGACATGGGTGCATCATGGTGTCTGGAGCTGGTATGCATCACATGCATTTCAAAATAGACTCTGGCCATCCCTTTATCCGTACATCTGTACTGATTCAGTGGCAAGAGTTGTGATGTGTGCATGTTCACATACTTCACCGTGTTCTCTGCACTGTCCAACTACTGTGTAGGTGGTGCATGTGTCCACACTGGGGTATTGCCATCCGACAGACACCAGACAGATGGGTGCAAGGCCAGGAGGGATGTGAGTGCCATGTTTGACCATCAGACTGTCAATTGGCTTCTCCTACTCTGTTTGGGCACTTTTGGCAATGTTCAACTAAGGATGCCAGGGCTTGCTCTGTAATGTGCTGTACTTACTGTGGTGTGTGCGGTCAGTGCAGGTGACTGATGTTTGTCTGTTTCCCTATTGTTTGCAGATACATCCACGGCCACAGGAGGGGATAGCTCCACAGACCAGGAGGAGCCGCAGAGCCAGACTGGGTCAGCAGCCGAGGAGTGGTCGGAGGGACCCAGTGGCACGGAGGGTGAGGGGAGCCACACCGAGGAGTCCTCAGCACCATCCACCTCAGCTGAGGACCACAGCAGCTCGGAGGATGACTCCCTTGTGGAGGCGGGTATCAGCAGCCACCACACCGCAGCTAGTATTGCTGTCCCCGCCACCACCACCACCACCGCCCTCCCATCGGCTCCCATTCCAGAGGTCCGTGGAGGCTCCCGTGTTCGGGAGCGTGTCTCCTTCCTGCCAGGCACCGCACCCCCTGCCCCTGTGTCCCCTGCTGCCCTGAGTGAGGAGTCTGTGTACCTACTTCGCCAGCTCCATGTAGGGCAGACAGCAATGCTGAGTGTCCTCCATGCCCACACCACTCTGTTAACACAGCTGGTGTCGTTCATGGAGGGCATCTCATCGGGCATGTCTGCCCTACAGAGGAGCAATAGGTCCATGGACTCCTCCCTGACGGCAGCAGTGTCCCTCCTCCAACAGTCCCTCACCCCTCCTACCTCTGCCCCATCCACACTTCCTGGCACCCTACCTGTCCCAAGCACATGCACACCTGCACATTCACCCAAACACACAGACACGAGCAGCACAGACACACCCACTACAAAAACAAGACGTGCACGCAGGCATCCTCAGGGGACTGATACCACACCCACAGGGGATGGGGACAGACACACACACAGGCATCCACAGTCACTCCGCAGGCCTCCGATACCTCTTCCTCCAAGGCCCCTTCCCTTGCCTCACCTGCAACCCCACCTACACAGCGGCTCTTCCTCTGTGACCTCGGCCTCTTCCCCTCCAATCCAGCTGATCCAGCATACAGGGGGAAGAGGAAGTCCACCCACACAGAGGGGAGTGCCCCTCACCCCCGGACACCCTCCCCAGGTGCAGACAGACTGAGGCCCCCATCCGCAAGTCCCCCCGGACCCGGAAGAGCAAGACCCCGCCGCCGCCCTGCAGCTCAACCACCAAGTCTCCTTCCTACTTCCCTCAGGCCCCCACTCCACAGGTGCCCCCACCACACCCTGCCCCAGGTTCCCCCACCCACAGATACACCATCCCCAAAATGATCCGGCCTTCTCCCCCTGCCACTTGCTCTTCCAGCACCACACCCCGCTGCGCATGTCTGCGCCACTGGTGTGGAGACGGTGTCCTCCCCCTCTGTCCTGCCCACCTTACCTGAACCCCATTCTACTCCCCTGGAGATGGGCACTGCAGTGGAGTCCACTACCACCCCGTCTGACTTGGGCACTGCAGTGGGGAACCTGTCCACTCCATCTGCACGGCCCACTGCAGTCGTGCCGGCACCCACACCATCTGCCTCATGCCCCCCAGTTGTGCCGGCACACACCATGTCAGACACCTCCACTGCAGTTGTCAGTGACTCTCCAGCACCCACCACCCCTTCCCTGCCTCCTTCTGGTGAGCCCTGATCCTGTCCCTGCGGTGCCTGGCCTGCCCCCCCGTATGCCCCTCCGAGGGGAATGTCCCTTGTGTGTAGCAGTGCAGGCATGCAAAGGGTGACATCTGGCACAGTCACCCTGTTTGGACTGTGATTATGGACTGGCCATTGGCCTGTGTTATTTTTCTGGACTTTCACTTTTTTCATGAATCATTTGCTGAATAAAGCTACTTTCTGTTCACTAGTGGTTTTGCTTCTGATGTACATGATGTTGATGATGCTAACCATGCCCTTGCTGCAGTGATGGTGATTGTTGATGTCAGGAAAATGAAGTGTTACTGTGCAGGACCCCATGTGGTCCAGGGGGAATGTGTCCTATCCTGTTGTGTATCCAGGTCATCCTTTGCAGCAATATGAGGGTGTCATGTTATCAAGATTTGGCAATGGGATTTCCTACTTACATTTTCAAAATCACATCTGTGGCTTACACCCCTGCACATCTGTTGTGCTTGCCATTGTTCAATTAGTCTATTTCCCTGACCGTGTGGCCATCTCCACTGGACATGCAAGTTTGGGCATCAATGGGGAAGGACTCATCTGTGTTATCAGTGCAACTTGCTATACATGTGTGTTGGATCTGTGCTGATGATTTCGGTGACACTCCCATGACCAGGCTGATATGACGGGAGCCTTCATTTTGTGCTAATTGTTGACTGTGTGACCAAGTGTTCTGCTGACATGATGGAGCCCTACTGAGACAACGTATGGCACAGCTTTCCTTACACAGGAGTGGAGTCCCCTCATGGCAGTGTGTAATTCTGTGACATTGCCTGAGCACAAGGTGTGTGTTGTGTGAGCATGTCTGTGTGTGTTCAGTTCCATCTTGCTAGGCAGGCTGGGATCCCTAGTGATGTTCCTGTTTGTGATGCTTGCTGAGTTGACCCATGTTCCCCCAAAGTCTTCTCCCTGGGTTCTCTGTGATGTGGGTGCATGGCACATTACTGGTCATCAGGGTGTCACCCATAGGTGTGTTTGCTGTCAGGGCTGAGTTTGTGGGCAAACGCAGATGTGACACAGTCTGGATTCCCCTTGGCACTTGTTGGTTACACCTGTCATGTAATTTCCAGTTTGTGTTATCTTTCAGTGATTGTGACACGTTGTGTGTGTGACTGCTGCCACTCCTCAGGGTCAGAGCTGCAATGTTGGAAGTTGTCTATGTGTGTTCTTTGTGGGTGACCTTGGCTTCTTCATTGGTGTGTGACTGTGGCCGGGATCCCATTGGTTGGTGTGGTATTGACGTCATGTCCATGTACGGCATACTGTGCAGTGTGTCAGACATTCAGGAGTCTTGTTGACTGGCCATAGGTGATGGGTTTCTGCACCTTAGTTCCCACCACCACCCCTGTTATCATCATGGGTGCATGTGCAATGTCACCAGTGCATGTGAGCTTCACTGCTGCACATTGGTGGAGGTCGAGGTGTGTGGTGTTGAGTGTGTGCAGATGAGAGTTGTTGCACGGCTAGACCCCTGCCTCCATGTTGGCCTTGGCTGACAGGCCGTGCTGATTGATTTGTGCTTGTGTGGGTGTGATGGTAGTTTGTTGTTCAGGACACATGACTGTAGTTGACAGTGTGAACGGCATCTAGCTTTGTCATCACAGTGGGATTATCATGCAGCCCAGGGTCACCACATTATGGGGACCCTGGGGGTAGTGCTGTGGTGGGTCTGTGTCTTGCTGTGTTAGTTGCTGTTCCTACAAGCTTGTGTGACATGTGTAATTTGGGCTCACTCTCATCTGACAATGCCTGATTGCCCACATAGGGGATTCGGATCCATGAGTTACCTTTGTGTGACACTGTATGGGCATCTGTGTAATTGTTATTCAGGCCTCATCATGTGTTGTGTGGTTGCCTGGAGACACTGGCACCCCCCCCCCTGACCTGTTGTGTTTGATATGCAGTGTGGGGCTGCCTGTTTGTGTTTGTGCATCTGCACCACTGCATTGGCATATCTTTAGTGTGCCATTGGCTGTATGTTGTTTGGTGGGTTTCAGCTGCTGTCTCTGGTACTCCTAGGTCATCAGTCAGCACAATGATCATGGTTTGTGTGTCCCATTGCTGCCATGGTATGGTATCTATTCACCTCACATCTACAGTCTCCACAGGATATCTACATTTGTGTGCCCATTGGTGCAGGTATGTGGTTCTGCATTATGATGGTCACTTCTGTCATTGTGTTATTGATGAATGTTGACAGTGTCAGCCCCCATGGGTGATGTTTGTCTGCACATGGCCAAAGGTATGTCTTATTTGCACTGCACTGTTTGCCTCACCCAATATGTGTTGCTATGGGACACAAGCACTACTTTGCCACTGATGTGTTTGTTGTTCTGTGACCAGGAATCATCCATGCTGTTTGGCAGTTGCAGCTTTTTCCATGGCCACACTTACCTTTTGGTCACTGTGATGATGGGGGTTTAGGCCCCATTGCCACAATGTTCAAAATGTGCTTCAGCTATGGACCCACACTTACCTTTTCGTCACTGTGATGATGGGGGTTTAGGCCCCATTGCCACAATGTTCAAAATGTGCTTCAGCTATGGACCCCACACTTACCTTTTGGTCACTGTGATGATGGGGGTTTAGGCCCCATTGCCACAATGTTCAAAATGTGCTTCAGCTATGGACCCCACACTTACCTTTTGGTCACTGTGATGATGGGGGTTTAGGCCCCATTGCCACAATGTTCAAAATGTGCTTCAGCCATGGACCCCACACTTACCTTTTGTTCACTGTGATGATGGGGGTTTAGACCCCATTGCCACAATGTTCAAAATGTGCTTCAGCTATGGACCCCACACTTACCTTTTGGTCACTGTGATGATGGGGGTTTAGGCCCCATTGCCACAATGTTCAAAATGTGCTTCAGCTATGGACCCCACACTTACCTTTTGGTCACTGTGATGATGGGGGTTTAGGCCCCATTGCCACAATGTTCAAAATGTGCTTCAGCCATGGACCCCACACTTACCTTTTGGTCACTGTGATGATGGGGGTTGGACCCCATTGCCACAGTGGTCATGGTCTGCTTGCATTGTGGAGGCCACACACATTTATGTGTGACACATGTGATAGGGGGTCACATTGTATGTTCAATGTCATGTTCAGTGTTGTAGGCATTTAACACAGTCTACACACGCTTGTCATGGTGTTGGGGGATGTCTTTTTCTTACATTCCTTATGTTGGAGTATGCTGGTTGTGTCATGCATTACCCATCCTATGAGTAGGGGTGGTGTTGGTGGTAGGCATCCAGCCCCCCCTGAGTAGGGGTGGTAGTAGTGGTAGGCATCCAGCCCCCCATGGGTAGGGGTGGTAGTAGTGACAGGTATCCAGCCCCCCATGAGTAGGGGTGGTAGTAGTGACAGGTATCCAGCCCCCCATGAGTAGGGGTGGTAGTAGTGGTAGGCATCCAGCCCCCCATGGGTAGGGGTGGTAGTAGTGACAGGTATCCAGCCCCCCATGAGTAGGGGTGGTAGTAGTTGTAGGCATCCAGCCCCCCATGGTTAGGGGTGGTAGTAGTGACAGGTATCCAGCCCCCCATGAGTAGGGGTGGTAGTAGTGGTAGGCATCCATCCCCCCATGGGTAGGGGTGGTAGTAGTGACAGGTATCCAGCCCCCCCTGAGTAGGGGTGGTAGTAGTGACAGGTATCCAGCCCCCCATGAGTAGGGGTGGTAGTAGTGGTAGGCATCCAGCCCCCCATGGGTAGGGGTGGTAGTAGTGACAGGTATCCAGCCCCCCCTGAGTAGGGGTGGTAGTAGTGACAGGTATCCAGCCCCCCCCTGAGTAGGGGTGGTAGTAGTGACAGGTATCCAGCCCCCCATGAGTAGGGGTGGTAGTAGTGACAGGTATCCAGCCCCCCATAGTTAGGGGTGGTAGTAGTGACAGGTATCCAGCCCCCCCTGAGTAGGGGTGGTAGTAGTGACAGGTATCCAGCCCCCCTGAGTAGGGGTGGTAGTAGTGACAGGTATCCAGCCCCCCATGAGTAGGGGTGGTAGTAGTGGTAGGCATCCAGCCCCCCTGAGTAGGGGTGGTAGTAGTGACAGGTATCCAGCCCCCCCTGAGTAGGGGTGGTAGTAGTGACAGGTATCCAGCCCCCCATGAGTAGGGGTGGTAGTAGTGGTAGGCATCCAGCCCCCCATGGTTAGGGGTGGTAGTAGTGACAGGTATCCAGCCCCCATGAGTAGGGGTGGTAGTAGTGGTAGGCATCCAGCCCCCCATGGGTAGGGGTGGTAGTAGTGACAGGTATCCAGCCCCCCCTGAGTAGGGGTGGTAGTAGTGACAGGTATCCAGCCCCCCCTGAGTAGGGGTGGTAGTAGTGACAGGTATCCAGCCCCCCATGAGTGGGGGTGGTAGTAGTGGTAGGCATCCAGCCCCCCATGGGTAGGGGTGGTAGTAGTGACAGGTATCCAGCCCCCCTGAGTAGGGGTGGTAGTAGTGACAGGTATCCAGCCCCCCATGAGTAGGGGTGGTAGCAGTGGTAGGCATCCAGCCCCCCATGGTTAGGGGTGGTAGTAGTGACAGGTATCCAGCCCCCCATGAGTAGGGGTGGTAGTAGTGGTAGGCATCCAGCCCCCCATGGGTAGGGGTGGTAGTAGTGACAGGTATCCAGCCCCCCCTGAGTAGGGGTGGTAGTAGTGACAGGTATCCAGCCCCCCATGAGTGGGGGGGTAGTAGTGGTAGGCATCCAGCCCCCCATGGGTAGGGGTGGTAGTAGTGACAGGTATCCAGCCCCCCCTGAGTAGGGGTGGTAGTAGTGACAGGTATCCAGCCCCCCCTGAGTAGGGGTGGTGGTAGTGGTAGGCATCCATCCCCCTATGGTGGGGATGGTGGTAGTGACAGGCATCCAGCCCCCCTGAGTAGGGGTGGTGTTGGTGATTGGCATCCATGCCCCTATGGGTGTATGTGGCATTGCTGATAGCCATCCCGCCCCTATGGTTCTGCTGTTGCTGCTGTAAGTAATGTCTGCATCCCTATGTGTGTGTGTGTGTTATATGTCGGGTACGTGTCGTTTGTTTGTGTGGTGGGTATTTGACTTACCTTCTGCGCCGTACGCGTCCGTACCAGTTCCGGTAATAGATGTAGAGTATTGGTAGGACCTGCGCGATGGGATTCATGGTTGGTTCGTCTCGTTCGGCTTTCAGGTTGCTTGGACTCGTACTCGTGGCTGGCGTGTTCGTCTCGTAGCCGTGGATCGTCTTGTGGAGCGAATCGGAGCTTATGTGCGGCTCTCCCGGATGCTCTGACGTGCTGTGCGTAGCGACGGGTTCGGCGCGTACGGAGTGCGCATCGTACTAGTCCGGCCGGACGGTGCTGTATTTTGGCTTCCGTGCGACTCGATTCGGCATTTACGTATCCGGCTCGGGCGGGGAACAGGAGCTGTATTGGGTAAGTACGGCTGGGTCGGGATCTGGGCAGTTATGCGCATCGTACTTGCCCGTTCGGACGGATGTACGAATCGGTCGGGAAACACGCATTCGGCTTGGATTTTCTCCGGCCGAATAGTGTTAGGTGAGCTTCCGAACCAGATCGGAATCGGCCCGTAGTCTTTGGGATATTGTGCCCATGCCCCAAGTTGTATATTGGCAAAACGAATCAAGAAGTACGACAATGGATTACCCAACATAAATGCAGAATTCGTAAAAAGGTACTTTCTGCTCCATTGGTCAGCCATTGGATTAGTCAGAACCACGTAGAGAGTGAATTACGGTGGACTGTAATATCACCAATTGAAGCAGATCCCTGTGGAGGTGACCTGGAGAAATGACTGTCCCAGAGAGAGGCATTGCTAATTGTGAAATTCAACACTGCAGTTGATGGGCTAAATGAAATGACAGAATTGCACAACTTGTGAGAAGTCTAAAGGCCAACTCGAGGAGATACACTAACAATTGGCCATCCATCAAAATTCCGTGTTTCACGATAGTATCGCATGGGCATGTTTTTACATATATTCTTTTTTTTTAAAGTAGCCCTTGCTCCTAGTAGTTGGGAGGCTTTTATAAAAATGCCATGGCAATTTGATGAGCATCTGATCACAGCCCATAGACTTGAACTACACCTCCCACAAGTCTTAGCGTCTATCGACCGTTTCGGTAGACGCATGCAAACTCCAATGAATTTATCACAATCTGTTTTATTCTACTTCCTTTGAGAAGTTGTGATTAACTTTAGTGTGTAAATATTAAAGTACTTCACTATTGCAGAGGAGTACGAAAGACCTGGATAAGCAACTCTTTCGCTAAACCGGAAGTAATTGCCTTGTAACTACCGGCCAAATACCAGCTTCATCACTCTCCAAAGAAACCCACACCGCGGAGATGCTAGCCCCGTGCTGTGCCATCTAAAGAATAAGGTATGTGAAGACCGTGTGTCGCCCGCGAAGAGCACAGAAGTTTAGTATTGGAGCTAGTTGGAAAATCGTTGAGTGATCGGCTTTTTTGCTTTTTCAGTTGGGCAAAATTACAGTGAATTGTTACACGTGACCATTTAACAGCATTTGGATCCCATGGATGGGAAGGACCGTTCCTGGATAAAGTGAGTGTCTATGACTTCTGTATGGAAGAAACCTTGTAATAATAGGAGCATGAAATGGACATTAGATTGTTTTCTCTTCTTCTTTTTAGTGTCTGAAAATATTGTGAAGTTCGGGCTTAGTTTAAATTGAATGGGCTAATTAATCATGAGAGGCCATCTGAGGACAAAAGAGGTAAATTCGGTGTGGATGGTGTTGAATAAGTGTGAGTAGAATCACGATCGGATATGTGTGCTAACACGAGTGTGTCTTTTTTGATTTTTTCAGCTCACAGTGTGTTCTGAGTCCTGAAGAGAACCCTGAAAAATATATAGAATAGGGTTTGAAATGCATCGACTGTTGTTTCACCAAACAAGTGTTCTGTGAAAGTATCTACCATGGTGGCTCAAGATGTTAATTCATTAAAATCACATATTGCAATGTTTTCAATGAGCCCTAATGTCACACTGTTTGGAATTGCCCTGGAAAAAGGAAGTTATAAGTAGGGCGTGGTAACGCCAACTTAAAGGGCATTGTTCTTTTTCCTGTTTCAGAAATGAGAAATTGGATTGATAATGACAGAACCTGAGCTATTTTTATTTCTGTATTAGGTGTTACATGTTGATGTATTGTCTAATGTTTTGTCTGACAATGTTTGTGGTGGTGTAAGACATGAAAATTAATCCAACAACTGTTTTGTATTATTCTGCGCTATATTAATAATTTGTGTGTTTTTACTGTTAAATGGTTTGTGTAAAATTGATGGTCTAACAGATGACAAATCCATCTCAGAATTTCTTTTTGATAAAATCAAGTGTCATGTGTGATCATGCTGAGTGATGAGAAACTGCTATCGGTATTGGCGCGAGTGATGTTGTGTGACTGTAAAGCAGGCCTAGCCTTACTGAATATGGGCCAAACCCTTTCTAGTTGAAGAACTTTCTAAAAGTGGCATTTCCAAAAGTACAATTTAAAACCCGACTTCACCCTAAGTTAGAATTTTAAACTGTGATTCCAGAGACCCCAAACATGGAGTGGTCACTTATTCTCATTTGGAAACTACACTTATAAAATGTAATAAGGTAACTCCAATGTTATCCTATGGGAGAGGTAGGCCTCGCAGTAGTGAAAACATAATTTAAGAGTTTTTCACTACCAGGACACGTAAAACTTAAAAGTATATGTCCAACGTTTTAAATACATTGCACCCTGCCTTGTGGGCTGTCCAGGGCCTACTCTTGGATTGACATATGTATTAAAATAGAAAGTTTGGGCCTGGCAAAAAGGTTTAATTTGCAGGGTCGAAATGGACAGGCTGCAATGTCAGGCTTGAGACATGTTTGATGGGCTACCTAAGTGGGTGGCACAATCAGTGCTGAAGGCCCACTAATAGCACTTAATTTAAAGGCCCTGGGCATATGTAGTACCACTTTACTAAGGACTTATAAGTAAATTAATTATGCCAATAGGGTATATCCAGTGTTACCATGTTTAGGGGAGAGAGCCCAAGCACTTTAGCACTCGTTAGCAGTGGTAAAGTGCACAGAGTCCTAAGGCCACCAAAAACGAATTCAGCAGACAGTGGAGGGTGAAAGGCAAAAGGTTTGAGGATGACCCTGCAGAGAGGGCCAGGTCCAACAAAGACCTTTTAGGAAACATGTCACAACATGTGACTTAAACAGTGAGGGTTGATCTAGCAACAGCAAAAAAAGCTGATATGGCCGAAAGATACCCCTTAACTGTGCCCGGAATAAGGCCTTGCCAGGCTAAACACAAAACAAACAGCACATTTCGGACAAGGGTGCAGAAAGAGGGTCAACATATTTTTCAGTGCCCCAAGCCACAAACTAGTTCCAACAGCAGGCGTGTACAGTCTTTGTGGAGGGACTTCTGCTGCCAAGATTACTTCGCAGACTTTGGGAGGGTGATCGAAGACTCAACTGCGGCTGCTCAATCTCCATGCATAAAGGCAGAGCGTGTGCAGGCTCGGGTGCAGAACCTACACTGTTGCTGTAACAAGAGATCCTCCCGGAGGAGCAGCCTAATCTTGGAAGTGATGCTCATGCTCAGGAGTTCGCTTTACCATATTCTCCGTGCCCAATATGGAGCCACAATGAGGATTTGGGACTGCTCTATACTGATCTTTCTCAGAACTCAGGCAGGTGTGGTACCGGCGGGAAGGTGTGCAGGAGTACTGATCCTCATTCGAGACAAAATGCCTCCGAGCGAGAACCTCTTAGAAACTCAAATGTGCAGAAGTGCTGACATTGCAAGTTCTCGGTGACGGTGAACAGATCAAACCAAAATTCTCCGCATTCGCGGAAGAGGCCTTGTGCCACCTTTGGGTGAAAATGGCATTCGTGATCTGCAAGGCATCGAGGGCTGAGTTTGTCTGCCCTGGCATTCAAAGATCCCACCAGGTGTTGTACGATCAGTAATATGTCCTGACGTTCCAGCCATGTCCAGAGGCACAGGGCCTCTTGGCAGAGGATCCAAGACTCCATCCCGCCATGCTTATTGCAGTAGCACATGCCAGGAGTGTTGTGTGTGAGCACCTGAACCAGCCTTCCCTTGATGGATTGAAGGAAGACTTTCAATGTCAAGTGAATCGCTCTCAACTAACAGGGGTCTGTCACTGACCCAATTGCGGTCCTACAGTCACTGCTGCAAGTCTTTTGCAGTTCTCTCCAATCTTTGGACCAGGTTGGAGAGATTCCCCTGATGCTGTGCCCACTGGACCTTCAGGTCCCAGTGCAGTGCCCATATTTACCAGCGTGCATGTATTGCTAGCAGGATGCAGGAGGCCAGGAGACCCAGCAGCCTCAAAGCCAGTTTCACTGAAATCCAGGATAGAGGCTGAAGCATCTGAATTATTTGCCAGAATATCCTGGACTTGCCACTCCAGAGAACAGGCGCGGAACTACACTGTGTCCAGAATGGCTCAGATAAAATTGAGCATCTGAGAGGGAGACAGGTGTGACTTCAGCACATTGATAGTGAACCCTAGCGGATGTAGGAGGCCTGTATAGCCTGGAGTTAGGCGACAACCACCTGGGTTTAACCCACCTTCGACAGCCAGTTGTCAAGGTAGGGGAAGACTGGAACCCCTGATGTCCATAGATGGGCTGCAACCACCACCGCCATCACTTTCGTGAACACTCGAGGGATGCTGGTAAGGCAAAAGGGGAGCACAGAGAACTGAAAGTGCTTGTGGCCTACTGTGAACCACAGGTAATGTCTGCTGGCCGGCAGGACGGGTATATGGAAATAAGCGCCCTGCAAATCCAGTGCTACCATCCAGTCTCCAGTCTCCAGGGCAGACAGGACCTGAGCCAACGTGAGCATTTTCAATTTCTCCTTTTTCAGGAAGTAGTTGAGAGGGCGCAGATCAAGTATAGAGCTGGGGCCTCGGTCCTTCTATGACACTGGAAAGTATTGGAAATAACAACTACGAGCAACTTCTGATTTCACCACCTCTCGATGGCCCCTTTGCCCAAAGAGCCTGCACTTCCTGGCACAATTCGGAGAGATGATCCTCCATCAGCCTATTTGAGGATGGTGGCATGGTTGAAGGAGTTTCCAGGAATAAAAGGGCGTACCCCTGTTGAACAATTTGGAGCACCCACTTGTCCAAAATTATAGACTGCCAGCAGGGCAGGTGGTGCCTGTTCCTGCCACCAACTGGTTACCTGTGAGGCCGCAAGGGTGTGTTAAAGAGGTTTGGAGGCTGTGGCTGGCTGGGTGGGGGTGCGGACTGGGCGGATCTCTGGCTTTGGGTCCCATAAGGCTTGTGGGAGCCATGAAAGGACTGAAGAGCCTGCTGGCCATGGTGGCTGGGTGGAAATGCACATGGCAGGTAGCCCCAACCATAGCCATGGAATGGGCGAAAGGCAGAATGGGGCTGGTGTGGGGCTATGGTGAGTGTGAATGACTTGGCGGTGGCCCCACTGTCCTTGAAGCGCTCAAGCGCTGAATCTGCCTTATCACCGAACAAGAGGGTGCTGTTGAAGCGCATGTCCATAAAGGATGTCTGCACATCCCCCAAGAAGCCAGTTGACCTTAGCCAGGCACGGCAGCGGAGTGCCACCAATAAAGCAATTGCTCTACCCAGCAAGTCTGTTGTGTCCAGTCTGCAGCATATTGTATCCCGTTGCTGCATCAATACCATCGCCAATAGCCTGGGTCAGGATGGCCCGGGCCTCCTCCAAGACCATGGGCAGCACTTGTGCAACCAAGTCCCATGCTGTGTGGGTATCAGAGGCGGCCAGCACGAATCTGGGGTGGCGGGGTGGGGGGCAAGGTGGTAAAGGGGTGTAAAAAAAGAAAAATACACTTACCTCCTTGCCGCACTGTCCCATGTCGTCTCTCCTCCGTCGGCCGAATAGGAAGCAGCCAGGCTCCCCTGAGCCAATCAAAAAGCTGCAATGCAGTGTTGTGATTGGTCTCAGTGCTGTAGTTTAACGCTCAGACAGGGACTGGGGACCTGGGCATGTTCTCCACCCAGGTTGTAATGCAGCCTGGGTGGAGAACATACTAAGTGCGCGTGACTGTTTAGCCGGCCCGAGACGGCCGGCCAAAGCATCATGCATATTTCAGTGTGCCCACCACTCCTGCCCTGCTCTGTGAGCAGAGCAGCCCCGTCTCACCCCAATGCTGCTGCAGCAGGAACAAATAAAATGATAATAGCATCAAATTATTATCATTTTATTTTCCCTTTTCTTCACTGCTGCAATGCAGTGGGGCGATGCTCCTCCGCCTTAGCGGAGGAGCCGCCACTGCTGGGTATACCAGCACAACCGTAGTGCAAGGCTGATGGAAGAGAATATCTTCTTACCAAAGGTGTGCAGCCTCTCTGATTCCACATCCTGTGGCGTGGAAGAAAACTCCCAGGTGCAGGGAGGTGGAGGCAGGAGATCATCCTGTGCACAGATGCGCCTGTGCAGGGCTTGGCCCAGGCCCTGAGCAGGACATCAGTGAGGGCTTGATTGAAGAGGAGGAGAGGTTCCATAGGGAACAGCCTGGATTGAATCACCTCTGCCAAGACATTGATCTTGACCTCCACCGAGGGCAGCGTAAGGTCCAGGACCTCAGCACTACCATGGCAAAAGAAGCCCCTTCCTCCCTAGCCAAACTAGGAGGAGAGACCAGGCAAGTGTCTGGCGAGGTGTCCAGATCACTGGCATCAGCCAGGTCCTCATACCAGTTATCCTCTGCCAAGGATTCCCCAAGGGGGTCAGGATAATCATAAGGATCCTCAGATCCACTTCAAACAGGGCCTGTCAGAAAATGGAGGCACTGTCTCTGACCAGGAGGGTCTTGGTCCGGTGGGCGCCAGAGTTGACGTTGGATCCGTATCGGAGTCAGGAATGACAATGGAGTCGGCGCTGCCAAAGGCAGTTCCAGGAACAGCACCACTGGACTGCACTCCTGTGAAGGTCTTGGATTCATGCCTGGAGCCAGTCTGGACCCAGGAATGGATCCAAAGGGCCTGACAGGTGTCGTGGACGAACCCACTGGTGGAAATCCAGTCGGGGCACCTTCTGAACCCATGAGGCCCGAGGCGCTCCAGAGGGGTCGGCTTGTCCAAAGATGAGGTGCATAGCCTCATAGAATTTCTTCAATACGGTGGGGGTTGCTCCGGCTCTGGGAAATTCTGAAAGGCACAGAGTAGATCCAGGCTCAGGCCCCACAAGGGAAGTGTGGGACTTGTGGCATTGTCCTGTGCATTGTCCAATGACTTGGACTGGCGCGGTGAAGAACGTTTCGACTTCTTGGTCTTCTTCTTGTGGGACTTACAAAGATTTTGACTTTGAAGACGACTGACGGGAAAGACCCCGAAAGCAGGATCGGGACTTTCTACATGACCGGGACATAAAACGATGTGGCGTCATCTGGTGCCCAGTGACTCTGAGCTTCAACGTCTGCTTCTGGGCCACTTTGAGGTTCATCGCATCACATTCAAGCCAGGCCTTGGATTTGTGGGCCAGCTCCAGGCACCATAAACAAACCAGGTGGGGGTCTGCCACAGACATCTGGCAGGCTCCATAGGCTCTAAAACACACAGGTTTCTTAGGGGACATCCCTAAGACACACTGGGAGTGAATTGCTCGAAAGAAGTTTGACAAAAAGTCGAAAAAAACAGCACCCAAAAATGACTGAGGTAGCTCCTCCGGATATGGACTGATGGCGCAGAAAGAAAAGAACTGATGTCAGCACAGTGGAGTGGTGCCTATATAGGAGGCACGGCGCATGTCACATCCGGTGCGGACGACGCCAACGCTGAGCCAATCTGTGCCACCTACCAGCGCACAGAGGTACTGCTCAAGATTTTCTGGATCCATTCGATCCTGGGGAATATTCTACGGTAAGGTAAGGTAAGGAATTTGCTGCTAGAAGTCTCTATCAGATCTTTGTGTTTTAGGTTGTGCATTACATTCAAGTGCCTATGTTTTAAACTAGGAAATGAAAGATAGAAAAATAGCAACGTGATAATTTACTTATTACAGCACTTTATCACATGCTATTTGTATGACTGACACCTAAGGTATCCCGGCCATGTGACCTGAAATACTGAAAAGAAAAAGAGCTGCTCTGGACATTTATGATTTCTGCTCCGACTCGTATTTCTAAAGTTGTACAGATTGTCCGTACAAGACCTGGCACGAAGACAGCTGCAAGACAGACTGGAAATGAAAAATATTTCTTGTCAGGAAATCTGAATCCATGACATGTATGTGTACGGAGCATCAATGTGCTCTGAGTTACACGGCTGTGCTGCTGCACCGAGCAGGATGCGTCTTGTTCCTCCCTGTGCGGTTACAATGCAGCTTTGAGCTATAAATCACAGGAGCGTTCATGCACCGGCCACAGTACTCCAAACACACCAAGCTCCATCATCCCAGAGAAGGGCTTCTTTGTCCAGCGGCATATAAACCGCGAGCAGCCAACTGCAAGCTGCTTTCCTCCTGTTTCCAGCCTTCGAGAACAGTCTTTGAGTCCGAGCTGCGTCATGAGGGCTGCAGCCTTGCTTCTCGTGGTTGCTGTTTGCTACCTGGGAGCTGAAGGGCAGAAGGTGAAGCCCAAGAAAAGGAGCAATGCCGAAGAAAAGATATCATTTCAGACCAAAGCCAAGGACTCGTGCACCTTGCTGCCCAGTGGCCACGGGGAAATGAGGCTGCGCGTTGAGTGCAAAGGTCAAGGCAAGACCTATTGGTGCGAGTACACTGGAAAGCCATCTTTTTGCCGGAATTTCAACAACAACCCGAAGCTTTATTGGACCCAGATTAGCCTCGAGCTAAAGAAGGTCGCCAATGCATGTGAGCCGAAGGTCCTGAAGCCCAGCATGTGCCCAAAAGCGCCCGCTGAAGCTGAAATGAAGCAGGTGGCTGGCAGCCCAAGTGCCAGTCAGCCAGCAGATGCTGCCAAGCAGCCAAAGCCTGCTCAGAAAACACCACCGCCGCCAGGGAAGGGGAAAAAACCTGCAAAGCCCAAGCCAACCACAGCTTCTACCGCGAAGCCAACTGAGACACCAAGCGAAGCCAAGGCCATGAAGCTTGCACAGGAGCACTGCTGGGAGTCGCTGCACGGTTTCTGCTCCTACGTCATCGGCTTCTTTACAAGATAAAGTTTCGTTTCAGGTATGGTGGTTTCTATTGAACATTGATGAAGGGAGGTGTAACAATTGTTTACTGCGTCTGACCAAAATTAAAATTAAATAAATACCAATATATAGAGCACAAATTATTCTGGAGAAATCTTCATAAGTCTTGATGAAGCAACTGGGTTGAGTTTGCAGATCCACACGATGTGTCTATTCATTCCTTCATTCATTCAGGCACTCATCAACTCCATATATCACTCATTCAAAGCAAATAACTGCAGCTCCTACCCATACCTGAGGTGTGGGTGTCATATTCACCAGAAAAGGCCTTGAAACACAGATATTCAAGTATGCTTTTCAGAGAAAGTGCACCCAGCCCCGAGTCACTCTGATATAGCTTAAAGAATAGCTGTTTCGCTTGTATACAAATTGGGGGTGCAGTTAAGCTTTTCTATCTCTCACCCCAAAGCAGTGGCAAGTAAGCAATGGTGGAATTTCCAGTGCACCAGTCCGCATATGGTTCTACTGGAGCCAGAATCTGGCACAAAGGATTTTAGTCATCCACTGAATTGCTATGAAGAATATTTCAGTGGTATCGCGGGACTGGTGATTCCTGTCTAAAAGTGACTATTGGTTTCAACTGATATTTTATAACAAGGAGAATTTTTTTCCTCCCTCTAGGTATATATGGACCAGGGGTCTCCAACCTTTTTACTAATGAGGGCTACTTTTGTTCCACGAAAATCATCCAGAGCTACCAAAATTATTAGTGTTGTACACTTAAGACAAGAGTACATTTGTGGCCACCATATGTATGATTATTAGCCATGATCACCTCCGTACAGGATTGCCAGCAGTAATGTAAAAAGGCTTAGTCAGTTTGGAATACCTCTACAAGGATAATACATAACAGTCACAGCCGCAATGCCCCCTAGCACAAAAGGAATAATTTTAATAATAAGTCTCCCAATTCTGCATGATTTATCATTCAAATATCAGCTTTAAATATATGTTTGAAATTATGGGTTCTGAAAATACACACATTTTCGTCTCAAGTGCACACTTTTCTATTTTGGCATACACATTATTTCAACCAAGCAAAAGTTTCTAATTTGGTATGAGGGCTGTACACAGGAGAGCTACTCACAGGTAGTTAAAAAGCTACCAGTAGCTCACGAGCTACTGGTTGAAGAAGCATGATATAGACCAATGTCCTGAAATAAATTTGCCTTTTACACCTTGGATAACATGGAAAAGGCCCTACATTCAGGGGCGTAGCACAGGCTCCTGCAGTGCAGGGGTGGGAGGGGGGAATGCAGCCCTCCAGGGGGCCCTCTAGCCTTTTAAGGGGCTCCATTGAGCCAAAGGTCAATGAATAATTGTGTGATACTGGAGACTCAGGTGCCCCTCGTCACATTCTGCACGGGGGCATCATTTTGTGTTACCCCACATTCAAATGCTAAGTTCAACATACACATTGCCCGTAAAGAAACTAACAACAATGAACCTTCACTCCACCCCTCCACCACCCTGTGAAGCCCACTATCGATGCATTTCAACTCACAATTAAGGAACTGGAACAATTGGACATCCCCTCTTTTTTAGCTTCAGTGATCAAAATAAAGGCATTGTCACTTTACAAGTGCCTTACTCCAGCAAAAGACAGATTTCTCTGAAAGATTCTCTAAACAGTGACATCTTTCACCAATCCACCGACGTTGGGCTCCAGTAATATCGCGAGGCGTGTACCTTTTCATGGAAAATGTGACTTTGTGCTCATTCCAATGTCTTCTTTTTGCACCATTTGTTTCACTTGTCGTATCACAGCACTGAGCACCAAATTCCACAGCATAAGTTTGTGATTAACATCTTTCAGATAGGTGTGACAATTGCAAAGTGCCATTTAAAGTGACCTAGCACACAATTCTCAAATCGTGTTACACACCTAACTGTCACTTTGGTGCTCAAAATGTTTAATAACCGATCGGAAAACCAAGAAACCCGAGTCACAGATGAAAGGTTTCACATTTTTTCCAACCGCAAATGTAATTTGCCTTTGGGAAAAGTATGACGATTCCATAATTGAACGTTTAAAAGTAGGGCTTGGAGGAAGGAATATCATTTGCCACTGTTTGGAACACCCCGAAATTCAGACATTTTGCATGCAATTCTCACCATATAATCACATGTAAATCTACTCCGGGAGGAAGAAGTATGTTCAGAGGATGGAACAGGGTATGGAACACCACCAGATTTCAGAGTTGTATGGGGAAGGTTTCTCAATTTGAAAAATATTTCCAGGTAGCAGAAAAGGGAAGAAAAATGTTAAATGTGCAAATGCCCGTTTCGCCGCAGTTCTGCAGGAGTAATTCTGGAGGAGGGGGTGTGAGGAATGCCACAATGCAGACATTTCAAAAGTATGTCAAATGTATGTGTTAGAAATTGGTTCTCTAGTTGGCAGAGGTTTGCACCCTGTCCAAGTAGGGACCACAATCCTAGTGGGCATTTCCAACAGTATGATTCAGGCCCGACATCTTAGCTTATGAAATTGTCCAGATGTTTTGCTTGGAATCAAAAGGTCTACAAAGAGGAATTTCGACAGTGAGACTTTGCACATCAACAACTTTGATTCTGGGGTGAAACCCAATCTCTTTATAAATAGATACAATTGATTATAGGCAGTGTAGACTTTGCTTTGGAAATGCTTTAATTCTACTAAACTGTTATTAATGACTAAAAATCAGAGGTTAGCCATATCAAGAAACCAGCACATTCTAGTTTGTTTCACAAAAACACGTGTAAATCTATTAATTGCACCGTTATCCTACAATTTGTGCATATTTTCGCATATTTGGGCACTCTACAATGGTCAGGATTGCACCTGGAAATGTAGGCAATGGTAGGGTTCATGGAAAGTACTCCCTCTTCTGTATACTTGCTCCAGCGAATTGTATGTTTATTTAAACATAGAAGAAACTGAAGGGCACGCTTTGTTCTTCTGTCCTGCCTATCAGACAGGTAGAAGAAAATGGCTTGTACCGACTTGCCGCAACCTTGGGGTGAGGAAATTTGCTGAAGCTCTACGTATTTCAAAATCAGACCCCAAACAAAGTTTAGCTTTTGCTGTGTCTCGAAATGTATTGTTTAAGTCGAAAATCAGGCAAAAGGCGTGTCCAAGGTCAGATCTCCCAGACTGTCCAGCTGTCTAAAAATCCGGGTTTTGTAATTAGGTAATGGCAAAGCACACCTTGATGTAGGTTGGCTTAATGACCTGGCTCAATAACCACGCCCACACTTCCAGTAATCTTGGAATCCTAAATTGTTTTATATCTTATTTATATTGAATTTTAAGATTTTAATGTGTATTTTATACTCATGTTTTAAGGCAAACCTGCTGAAACAAAGTATTTTGAGATCTCTGAATATTTATAGTATCTAGGGATCCCAGAGGTGTGTTATGCCATAATGAATGTTTTTATAATAATGGTCATGTAGGCTCCAATGAGATATTGATACATTGAATATATGGCTCCCGCTACTCATTTCTTTGTAATTGTTAGAAGGTGGTTCTGACCATCTGAGCCGCCCGGATTTTTCGCTTTTTGAACACCTATTTGTTGAGCTTTTACTGTGGGAGAGCCTCATAAGTTGGGACTCACCGACAGTGAACTCATGATGAAAGGGATTGCATGTGTATTTTACCGGTGTCCCCCTGGCGCGAGTAGGCCGCTGCGCTGCAGCCAGAGTAAAGGGCACTGGGCTGGTTACATGCAGACACATGTGTACATGCGTGTGCACAAGAGTAAGGGCTGCGCAGGGGAGATTCCTAGCGTGCGCAGCCCAGGAGCAGCTACAAGTTGAATGGTGTGGCAGGACTTATGCAGAACTGGGTGGTGACATGGAATAGGCTTTCTACAATGGGAAGAAACATTTGAGGGAAAGTCAGTGTGCTTTACTGTTTTTATTCCATTATTCTCCTATGAGGATGGGGAGCACATGGGCTAGTTTTACTTTCCTAGGGCCTACAAATTCCAGACACGCACTAAAGTCCACTGTAACTTATGTGAGAAGAAGTATTCTGCAGAGTCCAAAGTCATAGTTGTACTGCTTTTGGGTCATCCAGAAATGTCATATTTCTCTGAGTCAGCTCATAACCAGGGCCTGGCTGGGGCTGACCCAGCCAGGCTGAATTAATGACCTTCCTCCCCAAGCTGTAGCATCAGAGGCCCAGCCCTGCACAACAAGCATTCCAAGGGCGAAGGCCTCCACTCCAAGAAGAGAAGATGGGTGGAGCTACAGGTTCATCCATCAGCAGCTGACACCTGGTGCCAGGCACCAAGCTGCTCTGTAGAGAAGGCAGCGAGGGGGGATGGGGCTCTCAGAGACCATGTGGCATGAAACCCCTGGACGCCGCCATTTTGAACAAACCCAGAGGCCTGGGCAGGAAGGAGGGAGCAGGGGCAGAGAGGTGATGTGTCGCAGTGTGATAGGGCAAACAGAGACTTCCTACCAGCCCCCTCCCCATTCTTTAAAAAGAGTCTGCACAGGAAGAGGAGCTCTCTTGGGGGTGTGGTCTGCTGAGGAAGACTGGTGCTGGAGCCTGGCGCCATGGGCAGTTGGAAGGAAGAACCCCTGACTGTCCCAGGATGAAGAATTGCGCCAGGAAGGGAGTCCAAGACCAGTGAGCAGAAGCCTGGGCCTCTGCGCAAGGAAAAGAGAGGCCCAGGAGAAGAGCCAAGTGAGAGGCTGGCACAGGGAGCCAGTGAAGACAGCTCCCTGCCGAGTTCACCCTCCCTGAGACCAGTGGCTGGGGAGCGCCACCAGGAGCAAGAAGAGGTGCAAATGGCGCAGATCGGTACCCTGGGGGCTGAGATATGCCCCCCAGAATGTAGGCAACCTTTGACCTCTGGCCGGACCGACGACGAAGCGCGTGGGGCTCCGCCGCCGGTCTTGAATATGCCCCCGGGGTGGGTCAGGTCCCGGGGGCTGCCCCCAGCACGAAGCAAAGCCGGGGAGCGCCGTCGCGCTCCCCGTGAAGTGGCCCATCCGGGGTGCCAGGAGCCCACCCTGGCCCCCGGCGATGACGGGGGCGGGGAGCATCGTCGTGCCCCCCGCGAAGATGCCTGTGGGGCCTGGGACCCCAACTCCGGGCACCAACGAGGAGAAGCTAAGTCGGGGAGCGCCGTCGCGCTCCCCGTGAAGCTGAGCACGGGGTGCCAGGAGCCCACCCTGGCCCCCGAAGAAGAGCGGGAAGATGCCCTGGGGCCCGGGATCCCAACCCCGGGCCCCGATTCCAAGTCTGGGAGCGCCGGCGCGCTCCCCGTGAAGAGGGCGAGGGGCCCGGGACCCCATCCCCGGGCCCCAAAGTAAAGGAAGACGGGGGGAGTGCCGTCGCACCACCCCCAAGGTCCGGCGGGAGTCTTCGCGTCTGCCCGCCGGAGCGGGCAGACCAGAACTGCGGTGCCGGCTCCCGCGGCAGCACGCAAGGGTGCTGGCCGGGCGGGGAGCTGGCAGGGGCAGCCGGGGGTGGGCTCCCCGGGCTGCCCTCCAACGATTGAGCCATGCGGGGTTCCCGGGTGGGAGCGGGACCCCGCAGAGGGGCAATGAGGAGTGCGGGGAGTCTGGGTGGGACCGGGCCCCCGAAGAACGGCCAGAACAGCCGGGGGTGGGCTCCCCGAGCTGACACTCACCTGGGGGTCCGGGTGGGACCGGACCCTCCAACGAAGGAACGACGCGGCCGGAGGCCCACATCGCGGCTCTCCCCGACGCAGCAGGAGAGCCACTGCTATAATATTCACGGGGCTAAGGAGAAATGCCCCATAATGCCTTGCAGGCCCGGACCGGCCTGCAGGGGAAAGCCGCTTTTTCTTGGCTAGTGGTGGCCCCAGGAGGACGGGGTCACTGCAAGATGAGTGCCTAGGTGCAGGGGGAGTTGCAGGAGCAACGCAGTCTCCCCCAGCACGAAAATGGAATGTCCCCCCCCTAAGTCTCTGGGGACTTACAAAGAATAACCCCCTCAAGGGCTCAGCCAGGTGTCATCAGCATCCCCATGGCTGGAACTTTTGTTCTGCAGCTGGTGGTGCTTTAGGGACTGCCTCAAGGTGTGAAGGGCTGAGTTAGGGATGTCTGGAGAAGGGCATCCCCTGGAGGTGAAGAGGTGTAATTGTACCACAAATGCATTTAACCATGTTATTTCTTTTTAGAGGGACTGAAAGGCACTAGTGTAATGTGAAGTACCTGCGTAAGGTAGAATTATAAGCAAAGTGGGGTTATGTTGTGGGATCACTGACAGAATATCGAATACAAGAATATCGACCTACAACAATATCGAAGTAAAAATATAGAATGACAAAATATCGAATGCCTATCTACAAACAGGTAAGTACAAAAATATCGAATCCAAAATATAGTTGTAAAAAATATAGTTAGTCAAAATATCGAATTTTTTAAATATCTTAAAAGTAATGTAAAATTAATGAAATAATATATATAATTAACTAAAACATACTTAAAAATACTTAAATAACTTTAAAATTAATAAATAATTAATTTAAGTTAAAAAAAAATAAACATACATTTTTATTTTTTAATACATATATATATTAACGTAATATTTATAAAAAATATTCAATATTTTTAGCGTAGGATAACGGGAGGGTAAAATTGACTATTACCACTCCAGTGAGTGCAACAGTAGGGAAAGCATTGGATAGCGGGAGGGTAAAAATTACTATTCCCACTCCAGTGAGTGCAACAGTAGGGAAAGCGTTGGATAGCGGGAGGGTAAAAATTACTATTCCCACTCCAGAGAGTGCAACAGTAGAGAAAACGTTGGATAGCGTAGGGGTATAAATTACTATTCCCACTTCAGAGAGTGCAACAGTAGGGAAAACGTTGGATAGCGGGAGGGTAAAAATTACTATTCCCACTCCAGAGAGTGCAACAGTAGGGAAAGCGTTGGATAGCGGGAGGGTAAAAATTACTATTCCCACTCCAGTGAGTGCAACAGTAGGGAAAGCGTTGGATAGCGGGAGGGTAAAAATTACTATTCCCACTCCAGTGAGTGCAACAGTAGGGAAAGCATTGGATAGCGGGAGGGTAAACATTACTATTCCCACTCCAGTGAGTGCAACAGTAGGGAAAGCATTGGATAGCGGGAGGGTAAAAATTACTATTCCCACTCCAGAGAGTGCAACAGTAGGGAAAGCGTTGGATAGCATAGGGGTAAAAATTACTATTCCCACTCCAGTGAGTGCAACAGTAGGGAAAACGTTGGATAGCGTAGGGGTAAAAATTACTATTCCCACTCCAGTGAGTGCAACAGTAGGGAAAGCGTTGGATAGCGGGAGGGTAAAAATTACTATTCCCACTCCAGAGAGTGCAACAGTAGGGAAAGCGTTGGATAGCATTAGGGGTAAAAATTACTATTCCCACTCCAGAGAGTGCAACAGTAGGGAAAGCGTTGGATAGCATTAGGGGTAAAAATTACTATTCCCACTCCAGTGAGTGCAACAGTAGGGAAAATAATGATTTAATATTTTAATAAAAATAAAATAATTATCAATACCAATAACAAATTAATTAAAATGACTTACCAATTACAAAATATTTAATAATTAATTCTAAATACCAATAAATATTATTTCTTAAAAATTAATTACCTATTAATAAAAATTAATTACCAATTATTAAAAACTAATTACCAATTAATAAAAATGAATTACCAATTAATAAAAATGAATTACCAATTATTAAAAATTAATTACCAATTAATAAAAATTAATTACCAATTAATAAAATTTAATTACCAATTAATAAAAATTAGTTACCAATTATAAAAAATTAATTACCAATTAATACAAATTAATTACCAATTAATAAAATTTAATTACCAAATAAGAATTAATTAACAATAAATTAATACTTAATACCAATAAATAATAATAAATAATTACTGATTTACAATTAAATTACTTCCCACCCTATTCCCCTATAAACCCACAACCCGCTCTGAATAATAAATTAATACAATTTATATAATTATCAATTAAAAAATTAATAAAAATTAATTACCAATTAATAAAAATTAATTACCAATTAATAAAAAGTAATTACCAATTAATAATTAATTAACAATGAATTATTTATCAATACCAATAAATAAAATTTAATAATTACTTAATTTAATTTAAATTACTTCCCACCCTATTCCCCTATAAACCCACAACCCACTACAAAACTAAAACGCACAATTAAATTAAATATAATTAATAATTCCTAAAAATTAAGATTTAATTTACTATAATTAAATTACTTCCCACCCTATTCCCCTATAAACCCACAACCCGCTACAGAATTAAATTACACAAAAATTAAATAACATAAAATTCATTACTTTATAAAAATTAAAACATACATTACAAAAATAATACATACTTTTAACACATATACTAACACTTAAAACACTATAAAAAAATTCGATATTTTTAACAACTATATTATGACTGTCGATATTTTGTCATTCTATATTTTTACTTCGATATTGTTGTAGGTCGATATTCTTGTATTAGATATTCTGTCAGTGATCCGAATTTCGATATTCTTAACAACTATATTTTGGCAATTCGATATTCTGTCCATTCTATATTTACAACTCGATATTTTGGCAATTCGATATTTACAATTCGATATTATGTCTGTTTACCATGTTGTTAGACATTCCTGCTATGGTGTTTGGCTGTAAATGCTTACTCCTGTGATTTTACCTGTGATGCCTTTTTGAGGCTGTGATTGCAATGCATTCCAACTGTTATCAGCTATGAAAAGTACCTCATTTAAAGTGATGCCCAAACATGTATTCTTGCTACTGCGTTAGGGGAAGAACAACCCAGACTGTTAGCCACTAAAATGTAGAGGTGTATACTGTATGGACAGTACGAGATCTCAGTCAGGGTTATGTGTCTCCAGGGCAGGTGTACCTATTTTTAATGCGTTTTGAGGTAATGGGGTGGGTCGCCACTGGGATGGTGCCAGTTGGCAAGGCCCTCGCTCCAGGTTGTGTCAACCCACTGCATTAGGGGGCAAGATGATGTGCATACTTGGGAGGGGTGGAGATGTTATGCAATGTCACAAAGTAATTCCAACAGCTTATGTATATTTGTAAATTGGTGCATAGTATTGAGTAGTGTGTGTGTTTAATAAATGTACTCTTACTTTTATAAAGCAAAGTACAGACTGGACAATCAATTATTGAGTGTTATTTCTGCGCACCTGTAATGGCGATTACTAGCCCACACCAGCTCCCTTGAGTAAGCCTCAGACTGCTCTGCAACGCTACCCTCTGAGAGTCAAGCGCTACAATAGGGTGTTTGGTTCCCAGTGAAGGACAAATGTGACATGTTATTTGTGCATGCCTCACAGATACTGCCTCGTTTTCCAACAGTAATAATGATCATATTTGTTTCTTTTGCTTCTATTATTTAATATGTTCTGTTTGTGCTCCGCCATTGGTTATATAACTATGGGGCATATTAGCAAGGGCACTATCGCCGCTTTAGCGGCACTTTTGTACGCTAAAGCGGCGATATTTATATCGCTCTATCAGCAAACTGTCTCTAACAGCAGTTAGCGACAGTTTGCGGGCATTAGCGCCCGTTTTTTACCGCTTTGCATGTCAGTGATATTTATCGCTAATGACATGCAAAGTGGGCGTTCCCGACGAACAAACCTGGGAAACACTCGCTAACAGGCCTATCGCCTATTAGCAAGGTGGCCATGGCCCCAGTTAGCGACGTGAAAAGTCGCGCTAACCGGGGTCATCGCCATTTATTTAACACCTGCAATTAGCAGGTGTTAGCCATACCTAACATGGGGGGTGGATTATGCTGATACGACCACAGGGTCGTATCAGCAAGGTGTTCTCCCTTCTCCATGCAACATCGCTGGTTTTTCAGTGATGTTGGCCCATTTCCCCCGCTATCGCTGGAATATTCATCGCCATAGCGCTAATCGTTGCTAATACAGCGTTAGTGTGGCGATATATTCCAGCGATAGCCGGCGATAAAAAAAATCACGCTAAGCAGGGTTAGCGATGATTATCGCCTCTGCTTGCTAATATGCCCCTATATTCTTATTGTTTTTCTATGCACTTTTATGGCTCATTGTAGCCGAATAAAGTATTGTGATAATGTATGTTCATTTACACATGTATTTTTTGACTTTTTTTATCTTTCCACATGCAGAAATCTTTTTGCCTTCATCCACATAAACATGGGAGTGCCTGTGAATTTTTCGCACCTAATTTCCATACTTATGTCAGCCTATTTGGCTCTTCTGTGCATAAACTGGGTGTGAGAAACCATTGGAAAGGTTTGTAAAACCCCAAAAAGATACAACAATGTAGGTGCCCACCGAATGTCCCTCCCAGTAGAACAAGAGCGTTCCTACCCCTAGTACTTAAGTTATGAACGCAGAAAATCTCCCACACTTTGAGGTTTCCAGCATGGTAAATTCAAACTGTAAATGTCAACAGTTTCTGATTCTGAATACACCATGTGTAAAGAAGGCACTTTTTGGACAAGTAAATACTCAAAATGTTTTGAACCACACTCAAGTTTACAAGTACCATTCCCAGAGGAAAGAATGAATTGCACATTGACCTTTTTTCAAAATATGGCAAACACGTATGACACAGAAGTACTGTATATGTGCATGTGGTAAACCTGCAAATAAATTCACATTTTTTCTGTTTTGCAGAATGTCTCCGCCTGACGTGTGACAGACAGACCTCTATACCTTGCAGCCATTTCCAAACCTTCAGTTTTGGGAAAGTTTCCCTTCCATGTGGGTTGGTTTCTGTGTAAATATTGGCGCTTCTTTTCTCATGAGTAACCACAGGGGAACACATATCTTAGAAGTCATAACCCACCTACAACAAGAATTGTAAAATGAAAAGTTAAGAATGGAATTCGCTTATACCCCTGTGTGTGGCGTATGCCCCGGCGCCCTGTGAGTGGGAAATGCTCATTCAAGACTGTGATTCTTAAGTTTAGGTCATCAGCTTCCTCGACACAAGTACTCTTCAAGGATGGAGTGTGGTGCATACAAAATACCATGCAGACAGGCTCTGAAAAGGTTTCACATACCAAAAAATGTGCAGTATAGAATGAAATGGAACAATATGAATTGTCTTGTATCTTGGATAATTTTTAACTATTGGAAATCACCACAATGCATTTACTCTGTCTATGTAGACAGTCATAAGGCCACATCACATAAAGTGAGCACCGGAAGTGCTAATTTAAGGCATGGTGTCTGTCACAATTTTGGTCTGGTTGTTGTCTTAAACAGACGGAGCAGCTGTGTATTATCACCTTAGTGGTCATTGCTTGTTTATCAATGGATCTTTACCTGAAGTGCTAATTTGGGCTGGAAACTGTCTACCATTCATTCTCTAAAGTAATTACTTAACACAACATATTAGTATAGCACAAAGCAAAATGGCAATACTATATAAATATAACTGGGCACAGCACAACAAAACAGTCAAAAGAGAACACAACACAACAACCACAGTACACCACAACAACACAATGCAATAATATAACACAACAGCTCAAAAAAACAACCCATGACCACAACAAAATGAAACGCAACAATTATGTACAAGTATTCTTGTCACAAATTACCAGCTACGAAAATCTACTTGAATTATACGTTGGTAATAGCACTGGTGTATTTACCACAAATGAGGTGTAATGGTGCCAGGCAAACATGTTTTGGGATCCAGCCCTTAAACCTTTAACTGCTGGGGTGTCTCTTCTATGCTAAAGACGTGTTTGCTTAGGCATTGCACAAACACTGAAGGAGCACATCCTTTGACATTTGTGCCTCGTGCCAATGGCGTATGTATCAATATGGCACTCAATGGGTTAATGTCACATCTGTATATAAAGGTAATTTATGTTCTTGGACTGGTGCCTGACTTTGTTGCATACTGTATTTTGTTATAGAGCAATCTTCTCAGATTATGATGTGTGACTATAGGGCTCTTGCGGCAAAACACATCTATAGTAATCATTTATTACAGGCGATTAGTGGCATCACCTTGCCTCTGCCCAAGCTCTGCTGCTTGCTGGGTTTTGGGGTTTCCCTTTGCATCTGTCTGGTATTTGCTACATATGAAGCAAATCCCTACCAAACAAAGTTCAGATGCATGTAAAAGTGCTTTCGGGCCTTGTGTCTCTTTATGGTCAATGATTGTCTTCTGCAATATCTTTGCAATGCTCATTTGGGGGTAATTTATCTTATATCTCATATATGGGAGCATGTTATTTGTTTACAGTCTCCTACTATTTATTTTCTTATTACAAGTGTGTTCTGATGGCACAACCCTATCCTTCATGGCAGTACAAAGCAGCAGCCATGTCCTCCCAAATTCTGTGACAGAAGAACGTTTGCACCAGCCGAGCAAACTGTGGGGCATATTTATGAGAGGCTTGCGTCACGTTTGCACCACACAAAGGGGTACGTGCATGATGCAAGCCTCTAAGTCAGATTTATGAAGCCACGCAAAGCCACAATGCGTGGCTTTGACTGGCCTCATAAATCTGGAGTAAGGCAACGCAGCATAAATTGCTGCATTGCCTTACTCTGCGCAAGGGAGGTGCTCCAGGGGCGTTGCGGTGGGTGTTCCCACGCAACTCCCATGGTTTTTGACACATTCCTAGATTTACAAGGACTTGTCAACCTGGGAATACCCTAAAATCTTACACCTCTCCAGGTGAGGTGTAACGAGGAGAAATATCTTTATTTCTCCTTGTTTTTCCTCTTTCTGCATGTGCTGCATTCTGCAGCATACATCGAAAGAGGAAAACACCTCTATGCATTATTTTTGTGCAGGAAGGTGCCCCTTCCTGCGCAAAAACAATCCTGCCTGCAACACAGGCAGCCTTGTGCCATGGTGCAAGGGGGCCTGCGTTGGCACTAGGCTACTGAAATGGCGCCAGCACAGGGGGAAAGGACAGGAATGAGCTGTATTGCTTAAATACGGCGCATTCCTGCCGTTTCCCTCTGGCGAGCGTGGCGCAGCAAGGCGACTTGTTGCACAGCGCTGCATCAGAATCTCGTAAATAGGCCCCTGTGTGTGGGAACAAAGGAGAAAAAACGCAATTTCTTAACTGAACCACAGAGACAGTGCTGCAGTGTCTGCACACTGTCTCTGTCGTACATCCTGACTGGAGAGGATGCGTCTGCCTGGCATCTCATTCCACGCAGTAACTGTCAGCAGGGAACACACTCTTACTCCAAGAGAGGCGAGGCACAGCTGCTTCATTCTGTTAATGTGAGGCAGGGCTGAGGGGTCTTCAGGTCTACCTCACATTAACAGAATGAAGCAGAAGGAAACCGAGCTGAGTCACAACTGCAAAGAATAAACCTGCTTTTACTCATCTTGGGCACCAGTTTCTTCTTCTTCATAAAAAAAAAGATTTGGATCCCTTCATAAACTGGTATTTTTATATTGTGTTATTGTTATAAAAAATTCCCCAATTGCCAAGTTTTGAACTTTAGACAAGGCACATTCTTTTTTGCTTGGAAACTGCTTTCCATAGTTGACGAGAGCTCACTTGAAATGTGACCTCTTAAGCCAGTCCTGGGTTTTTGCTAAAAAGATGCATTATGAGACTTGTGGTTTAGATTTAACATTGAACACATCCCATCATACTAATTGCTTTTAGCTACAAAGCAAGGACTGGTTGAAGTTGTCTAACATAACAGGTGCACTTGTAAACGTGTGGGAGGCATGAGTATAGAGGACAGCCAATGAGGCATCTGGCCATATATTAGAGATGTTATAGCACCTCCAAATGTACATTGTAAAAATACTGCAAGTCACCTCAGAGTTCCCTGATCTGGTAGTTTGTTATTTTTACCACTACCACGTTATCTTTACAATGCAGTCTTTACAACACAAGTAAGTACCGCACTGCCCATTTTCAAGTACTTTAGAACTAGGGTCTTTAACACAAAGGTAAGATATTTTTTTAAATGACACGAGCACTCGTTTATGTGTACATATATATGTATACTCAAACATATATTTATATGACAACTTATATCAGTTAAAAAAAAAAACAACCATTCTTAGGTTTCAGGGATGGATGGGGTAAGGGTTTTATAGGGTTTAGGGATAGGTGGGCTAAGGATTGTAAAGTATTTTTTTACTGTTTAAGGATGGGTTTACATTAATTTATATATATATATTTATAAATATATAATAAATCTTTTGTTATGTGGGGTGGAAGATGTTACCCATTTAAGCAGGAGGAAAATATATATAACTGATAAAATATTGGTGGAAAGAATATATATATATACTCAGCATTTTTGAATGGTAACAGTACAGTGATGTAATACAATATGTTGTAAAGGTCTACGCGTTGTATTATATGCATTGTAATGTACCTCGTTGTAAAAGTCTTGCAGTAATGACTTATATTCCCCATATCATATAAAGACACTCACCTTATGCCTCTTTATAACCATAGAATTCCTCAGTCACTTGCAATGTTCTTATAATATATGATGGGGTACCAACGCTTAATTTGTAAAATAATGAGTGCTGGTGCTCAGAAGGCCGAGGCCTGTGCAATTAAAATTTGGCACTTGGAATACCAAGGCTGTGTAGTCTTAAAACACCTATGGGTTTATTTACGAGCCCCCTGCGCCGCTGGAGTGTTACTTTTTGTGATGCTCCGGTGGCACAGATTACGAAATTATATCTATGAGGTCACGCAGAGCCACTATGCGTGGCTTTGGATGGCTTCATAGATATGGAGTAAAGCAAGGCAGCGCAAATCGTGGCGTTGTCTTACTCTGCGCTCCAGAGGAGTTCCATGGGCGTTGTGGTGGGTTTTCCCATGCAACACCCATGGATTTTGGGATGCTCCAGATTTACAAGATCATGGGGAAGCGCCAAATCCTTACGCCTCCCGAGGTTAGGCATAACGAGGAGGAATATCTTATTTCTCCTTGTTTTTTCCTCTTTCTATGTGTGCTACATTCTGTAGCATACATAGAAAGGGGAAACTGCCTCTTAGAATTGTTTTTGTGCAGAAAGGTGCCCCTTCCTGATCAAAAACAATCTTTCCGACAATACAGGCATCTTGCACCATGGTGTAAGGGTGCCTTTGTTGGTGCTAGGCATTCAAAAACGCACCAGCGTAGGGAGAAAGGACAGGAATGCACCATATTTGCATAAATACAGTGCATTCCTGCCCTTTCACTTTGGCGTAGGGCAGCGCAGCAAGATGACTTGCTGCGCTGCCCTATGCCAAATCCCCGTAAATAAGGGCCCTGTTGCCTCTTTAGTCCACTGCCAGACACCCCCAGCCTATTTATCTCACTTTTTCTGGTTCCTGCTTTTTTGTGTGCAGTTTTTATATAGCGCAAACTCGACCCAAAGGTATCTGAATGCTTTACATAAACACCAGTACATTATACAAGGACGCACCCATTTTTGGTAGGCATGCGGAAATTAAGGGAGATATTTATGAGCCCCATCTGCTGCCGTAGCATCACTTTTTGTGGCGCTCTGGCGGCACAAACTACAAAATCATATTAATGAGGTCATGCAAAGCCACTTTGCATGGCTTTGAATGGCCTCATAGATATGGAGTAAGGAAGGCAGCGCAAATCGCTGCATTGCCTTACTCTGCACTAGGGAGGGGTCCCATGGGCATTGCAGTGGATGTTCCCACGCAACACCCATGGATTTTGACACTTTTCCAGATTTACAAAACCTTCTAAACCTGGGGATGTGCCAAAACCTTACGGCTCCCCAGGGGAGGCACCGCTTTGTCCTCTTTCCATGTGTGCTACATTCTGCAGCACAGATAGAAAGAGGAAAAAGCCTCACACAATTGTTTTTGTGCAGGAAGGTGCCCTTTCCTGCACAAAAACAATTCTGCTGACAACACAGGCACCCTTGCACCATGGTGCAAGGGTGCACCATGGTGCAAGGCTGCCTGCATTGGAGCTAGGCTGCCAAAACGGCACCAGCGCAGGGGTAAAGGACAAGAATGCACTGTACTCATTCCTGCCCTTTCACTTTGATGTAGGGCAACACAGCAAGGTGACTTGCAGCGCTGTCTTACTCAAACCTGGTTCCCCAGCTCCAAAGTCGGCAGGTCTGGCTGTTACGCCACATTCTTTCCCCTGTTCCCCTTTGTGACTGTTTCTCTTCCCCCCTCTATGCTGTGTGTGTTTGTTGCCCTCTTTTGCTCTTGGTTGATGCCTGATGCGTTAAAGTAAGTGTCGGCCCCCACCGGCAACTACCAGCTCAAATTAAGCACTGTGGGATACTTTATACCATAGATAATGCATTTTACTCTGGTGCTGCTCGCATGATTCAAAAACACAAGTAGCTCGGCCAACACAGCTAACTGAAACAAGCAGCCCACCAACCAAATTAACTGACACATGTTATTAGATGATATTAAAGCACAGACAGTTGGGATGGTAGAACTAGGGCAAAGTCAACATCCTGGCTAAGGAGGCCCTGTCCGCCAAGCCTCTTACTGCACACAGCATAACACTACAGCTCTAGCACTGACATCTTTGCACCAAAAAACATTTATCTAATGCATGTGCCCGAAAACTAGACGTCAGACTCAAGACGCCCCATGCTCGACCAATGATGCTACCCATAAATTCTGAAAGTGCAAAATGCTTACCAGAAGTGGACATTAGCACTGAATGTGGCTATCTTTTAATTTTACATGGTTAAATATTGAGCCCTGTTCATTTTAATACAGAGATCGTCATCAGTCTATGTTTACAAAAGGATTCCCAAAGTTGGTTCACAAGGGCCGGATCTAAATAGGTGTTCCATATGGCTACGTAAATGATTACTATTTATATTCCATGTAAGTAAATTAAGCCTACATAGAGGTAAGGAAATCTGACTTGGATCCGTCTTTCGAGGAACAAGGTTCGAAAACCCTGCAAATGTACAACAAAGTAGTGAAGATCTTCCTTGTCACATGTATGTGTGTTGATATATGGTATATGGAAACATGCAAATCCTTTCTTGAATTATACTCCGAGCAGTCTACACCATTAACTTAGTTGGGTATCAGATTACAACATGTACTGTGCATGCAACATTAAGCTTAATTTTTAGCTACAAATTATTTAAATACCAATACTTTGAAATAGATCATGTTATTAAAAGCATAATGATTATTCAGCTTTGCTGTACTGTAATTTCACATTATGTTGCAAATCTGATGTTAATGACATTTATCCTGTGTACTCCCAATTTTTATATTATTGCAATTACATCATTGTTAATAAAAAATATAAATAAGAAAGTTTATGGGCTTCTAACTGGGTAATCCAAAAACAGTTTGTGTGATAGAAGGTATCTGTGCGCATGATTTTGAGGTGGGCGGTAATCAGACAGCCCCAAAATAATGCAATATGTCCACTGCGGCATTCTCTTGCTTCATTTAGAGTGTGAGGGAAGGCAGCCCGTATCAAAAATGTCTCAGAATTAAAAGCTGCCCAGTCGAGCTCAAACCCACAGCAGTCCTTCCGTCCAGAACAACTAGTGAAACCATGGCGGTCTCAGACACAAATACTTACGCATGCGCCCAACGCACCAATAAATTCCCAACACATGGGGGGTGGGGGACATTTGTAAATTGATTTCTAGTCATGGATACCCACTTTGAGGGCCTAGCTGCAGGAATCACACATTAAATGAAGACAGTTTCTTGCTATCACCATGGCATAGCTCAACTGCTGCCACAGTTTATCTTCTTCCAAAGTGGAGCAGTTCCAGGAGTAAAAAATTCACCACAATAGTACACAACGTTACATTTTGCTGCAAGACAAAAAATATGTAAAGCCGTATATCACTGGCCTCTATGTCATTACCTTGTCATTCAGGAACTTGTCGCTTCTGTAGTGCATGCTATTGACTTGTATGTTACACTAGTAATACTTAGTACCATGACATTGTTACCGATACTTCATGCAGTTCCCCTAACTTTAAGCCTAATCATAACCCTAACGCTAATACTAACCCTAAACCTATCTCTAGTCCTTAACCTTTCCTTCAACCTTACCCTAAAAATATCATTTGTCTTGGCCTTACCATAACACTAACTCTTACACGTTTATCTTTACCCTTACCCCCTCCATGAACATATCCTTGCCATGTCCCTTACTTTCCTTAATTTAATTAGTTGGAGGCAATGGTAATGGCGTTGATGTAAAGTTTAGTGAGACAGTGAACATGTTGAGTTATAGATCGAACAATGTAACATAGACTAGGTATTACCCCAAGAGGGAGATTTTGAAGGCTGGGGACTGCACTTGTTCACCAATTCCATAAGCACAGGAAACGAAGCAGCTGCAAGATGGCTATATGCCTTTTGGTTTCCGAAACGCCTCTTGGGTGAATGAGATGGAGGGAGATTTACTGACAGGAGACCATGGGCAGAAAACTGTGCTGCTGTGTGGGTCAGACGGGTGTCTAATGGAATCAGGTCTACAGGCCGAGTCCTTGGGCTCTCTCATGGAGTGGGGAACACAATGGTAAAGGCCTCTGGGGCCCAAAACTTTCATACCCCTGACCCTCATTCTAAAATTCTGTTATAGGACAGGCAGCAGTGGTAGGACTAACTGTGATAGAGATGGTGCTGTTCTGAGTCAGAGTGAGCCAGGGTAGGTCTGGACATGGATAAAGTGTTTTTTGCAGCCAGCAGAGTGATGAAGGAGGTACTGCAAAAGGCTAGGGAATGAAGGCCAAGAAGCAAAATGGCTACTGACCCGGCCTGATTCACTTTCCCCTATTGAGTAATTTACACTTTGATGTAAATGTACTACTTTTAGGTATTCACAAACTCCAAGTGTAAATTTCCTACAAAAGTGTAAGTTATATGTATCTACCTCCTGTGTAAATCTATTGGCTTACTCTTGTATGGGTGGCTGCCATCTCTTCCTAAACCCCTCTCTGAGCCTCCCTAAAGCCCTCTCCCTAATCCCATCCCCTTTTGTAGTAAGTCTGCCCCCTTTTCCGCCCACTTCCTCCAGTCCCTCCCACATTTACTACTAAAACCTATACTTATGTGTGCAGACACTCCGTAGTCGGGCAGAGAACTCCGCACACATAAGTATAAGTAACTCTGAGGTGTAAACTCTGCCTGCAGTTTGTGAATTGCACTTTACAGTCCTACAAAACATATGACAAAGTACAGTTTGAGAATCAGGCCCATTATGTTAAAACATTCGTCCCTGAACAAGTCAAGTGATCCATTGTTTCCCGCACCTGAAGTGAACAAGGCATGGCAACTATGGCATGTACACACTTCCATACACACCTCTTCCCTTATCCGTCAGCCTGTGAGATTCATTGGCCGGAAATGGGCAGTTAGCGCCTGTGAAACCAGCCCGTCTTTGTATCCAGGCTGTACCATCTTGCAGAGGTGCCACAAAGCGCGTTTGTACACGTTGCCTCAGCAGAAGGTGCGTTAACGCTACCGAGGAAAGGTCAGCAAAAATAAAACACGTCTTACTGCGCCAGAAGGCCATACTGGCTGCGTATATGAATGCGCCTTCTTCAGGTTCCGTAAAACGTGTCCATTTGCGGTCGGAATTCCTCGTTCACCTCATAAAACGCCTCAGCGGTTGTAAGGTAAATGCAGAGCAGTGAATACGCATTTGTTCACCGAGGGGAAGCACACTTTCCATTCCTTAGACTTACCGCCCTGTCATCGGATTTCATAACTAAACAGGAGCGTGGCCCGGGGTTGGTATGGCACCGAAGAGAGGAATGCGCGCCTTAGGAAGGAAAATGCCACGTTGTGACAGGCAGGAGTAGCGCTCCCTGACAGGTGTCGAGAAGGCGCATTCAGGCAACCCTGCAGGGCCTGAAGGCGAAGCGCACAACACGTCCACAGAGAGGCACAGAAAATACACATTTTCGGTACACAACCAAGTCAGATTAAGGTTAAGGCGTCCTTTGCGAATATTTAGCCAGAGGCCTCATAACACACTTTTTGGATTATTTCACAGGTTAATAATTCGATGAAGGTGCGCTACACGTTTTTGTATTATCATCCTGAAAGTAGTATACCACACAGTTGTCAAATCTCTCCTAATCTGCTGATTAATAGTTTATCAACTGAACTTGTTTTTTTTTTGTAAAGCGCTGCACAGAGGTTCGCAGGGGCTAAAAGTTTAATGTGAGGTTTCTGCTTGCTTAGCTGGAATATTTCAAAGATGTTCTACTTCTGAGTCTGAATGGAGTGAAGGTTAAATAAGGACTTTAAAGTCAGTGGTCGGATAGGCCAAGGAACCGTCCTTCCATTCTTCCATGAGAGCTCATGAATGATGCTGGCAAGATGGGAAAGGCTTGGCATTGATGGCAGTGGTTGGTGAAGACAACCTTAAGCAGTCTCCTCCTCTTCTTGCAGGATTCACTAATTAAATTATGGGCCTGATGTACAAACGTTCAATTTGGAAAAAGTGGTTGCAAATTGCGCTTCAACTTTTTGCGAGTGGGAAAGGATTTTGCGTACCAACCTATATACTAATGGGTCACTTCACAAAATTCTGATTCCCGGGCCGCAAACCGACCTACCTCATCAATATTCATGAGGTAGATCGTAAATTGCAACTATATTTGGATATCGCCATAGGGATGGTAGCCTGCTGGGGTCAGCAGACCACCATGTCTGTGATGGCATTTTTAAAAAAGTCAAAAATTTTTGCATTTCGCAAACATCGATTTGGAGCATTTGCAGATGTTAAAGTGCTTAGTACATCTGGTCCTATGGTCTGTGAGGGTAGTAAAAGAGCAATCAGTTGTTTTGCATATTCAGTATCACCCCCAGGTTCATTCTCAGAAGCCACAAGCAGCCCGGCATGATACCTCAAAAGCATGGTGACATGCTTTGAGTGGCTGCCGCAAGGTCCCTCATGCAGACCTGTACTCTTTAACCATGAACTGCAAATAGGGGCCTGTGAGGGGCCAGGATTTGTTAAAAAGGTAGGGGACGGAGCACACTGCGAGCAAGGCAGCACCAGTTCTCCCTCTGAATCCTGGTAGATGTAGTAAGTAGTTAGTGTTTTTGAATAGGTCGAAAGTAGAAACGTGTTTGCCATCAGTGTTGGCAACATGTTTGGACATATTTCTGTATTTTTGCCCATCTTGAGCAGAAAATAAAATGTAGATTTGGGGGTGCTTGAAACGCTGCCTGTACTATGTCAGGTACATTACTACTCCAAGTCAAGTAGGTGAATCCCATGGTTTGTCAACCAAATTGCTTCTAGAGGAGTTCTAAGCGGCTGAGAGGTGAAGCAGTGTTATGATGAAAGCAATCCAGGAGTCTTTGCATATATGCAGTTCTTTATTAAAGTTCCAGATAATAAGGCCAACACAGCTCCGCACAACTGCACAGAAAGAAAGAGCAGCCCAACTGATCACTGATGACACTTCGAAGTTCCAAGTGTCATCAATGTTATATCACTGAAAGGGCACGCTCCACAGAAGATATGCAAAACAAGAGAACATAGCTAAGTAAAGAACACATCTTCTCCCTTTAACAATACAAACTATGAAAAAAAAACTATGAACACAACACATCTTCTCCCTTTAACAATACAATCAATAGAATAAAAAGAAACTAATGTTCTGTAACATAATCATTAAGATAATCTGGTGGTTTTATTATTCTACCAAACTTGTTGACTAATATGTCTTTACCTGTGGATGCAGAACCAGAGGCAGAATCCGCTTCTTGTGCAACCAGGTCTGAAGGAACAGAATCGGAAACATACTCATGAACAGAATAAAGTGAATTCTCAGAAACATTCTCCTGAACAGAATCATATGAATTCTCAACCAGCACTGATTCAGAAGAATTCTCATTCTCAGCTTGCACAGAATTAGGAGAACTCTTAACCTGCACAAAATCAGAAGAATTTCCAACTTGCTCACATTCCGAATCCAACCAATGAAAACTCCTTACCTCTCGAATATCCACCCACTTGTCCAATTTTCCATTGAATTTAACAATTCTACCAAGGTGCCAAACTTCACCATCAGACAACCTGACAGAATTTTTAAAAATTTCAACCACACTAAGCGGATTAGAAAATTTGCTTTGACCTTTTCTCACTTTGAAGGGTAATTTGACTCGTACTAAATCACCAACTTCTAAAACAATTCGTTTTGCATTATACTTCGAATCAGAATATTTTTTGTATTTACCCTGATGCAACAAAATGTTGTTTTTGACTTGATCAGGTGACCACTCTAACAATTTGGAATGCTTTAACCAACATTGGTTATCTTTAGTAAATGGCACACGCCCCTTCATGATAGTAAAGGGACTATACCCTGTAACAGTGGGAGTCACTCGATACATCCATACCATTTTCTTAACTCCTACAACCCAATCCTGACCTCTGAGAGTGGCTAACTGAATGGAATCCTTAATTACTCGATTAAATCTTTCCACTTCGCCATTCCCGCTTGGATGATAGATTGAGGTGACTTTGTGTTCAATGCCATTACGCTTCAAAAATTCTTCAACACGATGACACTTAAACTGTACCCCATTGTCTGTTATGATAACCTTTGGAAGTCCTTCTCTCTGAAACAACTCATCCATAAATTCAAGAACAGTAGCAGAATCAGCCCGTTCTACAACTTTAATTTCCGGCCATTTTGAGAAGTAATCTATGGCTACCAAAATGTATAAACTGTGCTCATTTCTAATAATGGGCCCTGTGATGTCTAAACCTAAGGTCTCCCAAGGCATTTCTGGACACAGAACCGGACACATCGGAGGAGTGACAACCTTTTGGGATTTGTCTGAATTAAGACAAGAAGAACATTCTCTTACTACTCTCTCCACTTGAGCATCTACTCCAGGCCACCAATACAACTCTCTGATACATTTTTTTGTTTTTACAATTCTAAGGTGTCCTTCATGACACAACAGAATAACTTTTATTCTGAGATCCTTGGGTGGAATTACTTTTTCACCCCGTAAAATATTGCAATCTACTAATGATAATTCATCACGCACTTCCCAAAATTGTTTCATCTCCTCACACAATGACTTTTTGTTAGGCCAACCTTGAACAATACACACCTTGACTTTGGCAAGAAGTTCATCCCTGATCATAGACTCTTTCCATTCTTGAGGACTTAAAGTGATATTATCTTTACCTAAATCAATTCCTGCTACCTGAAAATCGTCCCAACTCTCAGTGGAAGATTCTAATGGTAGTGGTAATCTGCTCAAACAATCAGCAACCTGGTTCTTCGCCCCTGGAATATAACATACAGAGTATCGATAATCCAAAAGACGAACAGACATTCTAGCTATTCTGGGTGTTGCTTTTAATAACCCATCAGGAGAAAGAACTTTTACTAAAGGTTTATTATCACATCTAATTTCAACATGAAAACCCCAAATGAAATTTCTAAAATGTTCAAGTCCCCACACTACAGCTAAAGTCTCCTCTCAATTACAGAGTATCTTTCTTCAGCTGGAGAAAGGGCTCTGGAGGCATACGCAATAGCTCTTTCTTTTCCATTTCCTTCTTTTTGTGATAACACAGCGCCTAAGCCTTTCTTGCTTGCATCTGTAGTAATAATACAAGGTAAACTGGGGTCAAAACCAACCAATTCTTTTGCATCACAAAGTTCATTTTTTAATTTAGAAAAATCATGTTGGAGGATATCTGACCAAACAAATGCGGATTTATTTTTTAACAATTGACGCATATTGAAGGTTTTTTCTGAAAAACTCCTAATGAATTTACTGTAAAATTCAATGAGCCCTAGAAAAGACTTCAACTCATCTTTGTTAGAAGGTGAAGGAGCATTCCTTATGGCATTCACTAGATTCGATTTAGGTTTTATACCATTAGCCGAAATTTCATGTCCCAGGTAGTCTAATGAATCAACCCCAAATTTGCACTTAGAAAGTTCTGCAGTTAGTCCTCTTTCCTTTAATATTCTTAAAACAGAGTGAACTCTCTCATCATGTACACACTTTGTCTCATCCATAATGAGGATGTCATCTTGAAAAAATAGGATACCAGGTGAATCGTGAAATAATTTAAACATACGTTTTTGAAACATTGCAGCCGCAGACGCTAGGCCAAACAGCATACGCAAAAAACAATAACACCCTTGGGGAGTCATAAATGTAGTAAGACTTTTACTGTCTTCATGTAACATGACTTGATGATAAGCCGAAGTTAGGTCGACCACAGAAAACCATTTCACACCTTTGGTAAGGGAAATGAACTCATTTATTTTGGGTAAAGGGAATCTCTCAACTACGATGTTGTTATTGAGAGACCTCAAATCAATGCAAAGACGAACCTTGCCATTGGCCTTGCGAGCCACAACTAAGGGTGCGACCCAATTAGAAGCTTCAACTTCTTCAATAATACCATCATCCAAAAGACGTTTAAATTCTTTAGTAACTTCTTCTCTAGCTACCAAAGGAATATGTCTGGACTTATGGACTATGGGCTTAGCATCGTCCTTAAGAATAATTTTATGTACAAAGCCATTCAATTGACCAACCTCATTAGAAAAAACTTCAGGAAATTCTCTCTTTAGATTAGTATGGTAATCATCACTTGGGTCTAAAACCATTACTTGTTCGGCACCATTAGGGTTTAGAATGATGTTTAAATTCCTTTGATCTATCCACCCTAATACAGGAGGACCATTAAAGGCAACATACAATTTCCCAAGAGAAGATCTTCCTTTAAATTCAAAAGTAAGTTCTCTGTAACCAATCAAATCAATTTTTTCTCCTGTAAAACTTTCTGGGGAAACATCAGGAGGAAATAAAGTGGGACCTAAAGCATGGACAAAATCCCTCTCCCATTGGCCTTTGTCAATAATTGTGTACGGAGAGCCTGAATCCGCCACAATGAGTATTTCAACTCCACCTATACATATAGAACACACAGGTTTAGATTTACAATTTATGTTTAGCATGTTAACACTGTCAGACACTCCTAAAACACAATCAACATTCTTAGTAGTGTCTTCATCACAAGAAGATACTGAAGAAGAATCATTATATTCTTCTTTAATTAATGTTACCTTCTTCTTTTTACTTATGTTGTGCCTACACGCTTTAGTGTAATGGCCTATTAAACCACATTGAAGACATTTTTGTTTCCTAGCCGGGCAGTTTTTAAAGTTAGCCAAATGGTTTTTACTTCCACATCTATAACATTTTAAATCCTTGTTGGCATTATCCTTGTTGTTGGAAGTGGGAAAATTTACAACTTTAGATTTAGATTTTGAATTAATTTTGCTCACAGTGGGTTTGTCAATTTCCTTAGGTGTTTCAGAAATAGCTTTAGCACATTTGTTAGTAATTTCTGCTTTCTTAACTAAAGCTACTACATCTGACAACGATGCTTCACCATGTATCCAAAGACGTTCTTGAACATGTTCATTGTTAACATACATTATGATTTGGTCATGAATTAGTTCTTCTTCTAACAAACCAAATCTGCAAGTTAAAGCTAATTTCTTTAAGTCGGAAACAAAGTCTTCAACAGATTCTTGCTTGTCTTGTTTCCTTCCAAAGAACTTGTGACGATCAATAGCTATACAAACAGAAGTAGAATAATAAATGTCTAAATCCTCCAATGCATGAAGAAAAACATTTGAGTCGTCAGCAGGACGAGTTTTTTTATTCATAGAATTGTAGACTTTTAGAGAATGAGGTAAAATTTTCTTTTTCCTAACCTGCGATAAATCATCTTCACCGTCTTCCAATGTATCAATATAGTTTAAAAAATATTCTCTCCATTCCAACCATTTGATCGGAGGATCCCCTTTAGTAGATAAAAATGACTGTGGAGGAGTTAGTGAGAAGGTTTGTGCAGCACACATGGTGAGCGAGTAAAACTAAAAGTAATCAGTTGTTCTGTGAAAATCGAGCAGTTAATGAATGCTGATCAATCAATGGAAAGGTGTGCCTGTCACCGAGAAAGACAGGCTAAATATGAAGATGAATGCTAACGATGTTTGCTGAAAGGAAACAGTTAAAATGGTGTGCTTGTCACCGTTGATAAATTTGCTTTAATAATAGCAAAATGAATGCATAACAACATGGTGTGCTTGTCACCGTAAATGACAAGCGAATGTGAAACACTTTCCAAATTAAAGTATATGTCGGGCAAATTTAGTAAAAGTAAAACGAGACAGTACCTTTAAATATATGATATCCCCGTAGTAAGTTCCTTGATAAAATCACAAAATGAACACTAATAAGTGGTGTGCCTATCACCGAGGATAAACACAGGGGAAACTGATCGTATTTCCGAAAGGCAGTATTCAAAATGGCTGCCACGTTGTACGTAACGTACATAATTAGCGTGAGGAGCTCACTCTGACATCAGACGTCATGCGTAGAGACGTGATGTCGACGCAACCACTGGACGTGAAGAACTTCGAGCTCCGAATGCATGCAGGGCAGAAGAGTTCCGAGTAGAACGTGTAACCAGGTATGTTACTCGGAATGTCGGCTGATTTGAAAAATAGCAGCCAGATTCAACGGTAACGTTACCCAGTTAATTAATATCGAGGGTGTGTTGGCCTCCCAGAAAACAAAGCTTAAAAGTACTCACTGAAGTCTGCTTACTCACTGTAGTCTGCACACGTAATCGGAGACTTCTAAATAGATTTCTATGTTGATTGCGAGGTCGTAGGACAAAACGATAAGGTATTCTTTGAAGTTCGTTGTAGAAGTAACACAAACTCACGCGTAGGGTTCTTCTAGTCGTCGCCAAAATTGTTATGATGAAAGCAATCCAGGAGTCTTTGCATATATGCAGTTCTTTATTAAAGTTCCAGGTAATAAGGCCAACACAGCTCCGCACAACGCACAGAAAGAAAGAGCAGCCCAACTGATCACTGATGACACTTCGAAGTTCCAAGTGTCATCAATGTTACATCACTGAAAGGGCACGCTCCACAGAAGATATGCAAAACAAGAGAACATAGCTAAGTAAAGAACACAACAAGCAGCTAAAAGTGCTGCCTCATTCGCAACGTCATGATTATGTTGTAAATATTTGATACATTGCTCACAAAATGAAACTGTGGCTAGCCTGGTACAAAAGCTACAAATATTACTGGTGTGCCGCAATGACAGTAAACATCTTTGAAGGTACTAATAACCACCTTTGTGAATCTGAAATTCTTGCTTAACGACAAGAATAGTGTTATATCCTTGAATGATGAAATGTAGTCCAATGGTGATTACAAAGATGAGTTTATTCCAAAGAAAGAGTACAGCACCAGGGAGCCTCTCAAAGCGTCTCTCTTCATCAGCCTCCAGCCTATAACTGCTCTACTGGAGCTTCCAAGAGAGTAACATTCTACAGTGCTAGGCAACTAATACAATTGAAAGATGCAACCTAAGGTACATACATAATAAGTGTAAGAAACAGAACATAACACACCTTCCCCCTTTAACAAATAGGAGAAAATAAAATAAAGAAGAACCAAAACCTACAGTGAACGAAAACTACAATACAGAAAGATTCAGGGGCAGATTTACAAGAAACTGACGCATCTGTATAGATGCCTCAGTTTCCCTGCGCCTGCATGAAAAACCCTTGCGCCACCATAGATGCGGCGTATTTACAATAACGGGCACTATGGCACAAGGTTTGACAGATGCGTCAGAAATTCTGACGCATCTGTTGGCAGAAAAGTCACGCATTGCTGGAGTCGTGTCGCAAGCACGACGCAATTCCAGCAATGCGTGTTGTGGCCTATTCCCAATACACTGCGTCACTCCTTACGCCTGCTTCAAGCAGGCGTAAGGTTTTGACGCAGTGGCGTCCTAAAAGTCACGCAGTGAAATCTTGTAGATTTCACTGCGTCACTTTTACGAGGCTTTCCTGCGTGGGAACGCCTACCCTGCATACATTATACCTGACGCAGGTATAATGTCACGCAGGGCTTTACAACGTGACGCATCTCCCTAGATGCGTCACGTTGTAAATTTGCAGCATTTTTTATGCCGCCATTGCGTCACAAAAGTGACGCAAAGGCATCGCAAAGGTGTCGCAAGGGGCTTGTAAATCTGCCCCTAAGTGATATAATCTTCAAGATACTTAGGCTTGAACTTTTGTCTAGTGCATGACATTAGAACAACCAGGTACAGAAGATTCTTCAAACCTGCTAGTAGTTTCTTCTGATAATGTTCCTTTGGTTGGTCCTGAGTTAGAATCTATTTCCTGCAAAACATTTTCTTGCACACTCTCTTGCTCAAAGACAGCAGAAAAGTCATCTGCAGACTTAGAAAAATCATTGTTAATCTGAACATCTTTTTGTGAATGATCATAATTTTGTACAGACTCAGAATCTACAGTTACATTCACATCAAAAGGAAAATTTGACTTTCCTTTGAGTCCATATGTGGAATTCATGCTGTGAAGAGAATCAGTAGAATTAACAAGGCTATCTTTTACTTTAGCAACATTCCTTTTACTCCACCACTTTCCACCTGAAACCATGACAGCACGTTTACTAATTTTGACAATTTCTGTCTCAGGATAAAATTTTGAACTCCTTTTTTTAAATAATCTCCTTACTCGAACACGTTCACCCACTGTGAAACAATCCTCTTTAACTCTATTGGTTTCGTCATACCTGATTTTGGATTTGACTTGACTCTCTTCCACTTTTAATCTTACCTGATCAAAGCGAGGAACATGGTTGTGAATACCAGTATTAGCAACGACCCATTCAGGAGAGAGTTCATTGAATGATTGTCTACCCCTCAACATGGCAAAAGGAGTAACACCTGTAGTGGAGTGCGGAGTATTATTGTAGGACCAAACTCTATCACTCACCACATCTTGTACATGTAAACCAGAAGAGGAAGCAAGTTCAATGGAATCTTTCAAAATACGATTTACCCTTTCCACTAAACCATTACCTTGTGGGCTATAGAGGGCAGTGGTGAGATGTTTGACCCCAAGGTTGTTTAATAAGCTTTTCATATTGTATGATATAAATTGTACTCCATTATCTGACAACAAAAATGCAGGTATACCTTCAGAACGAAATAGTTGTCTCAAAAATGTGATCACTTTATCAGTGTTGGGATCTCTCATAAATTTATATGAAACCCACTTTGAAAAATAGTCTACAATAGTTAAAATGTGTCTAAAACCATCATTCAATCCACCAATGGGACCTACAAAATCAATACCTAGTTTCTCCCATGGTCTCTGGGGAAGATTGATAGGCCATAAAGGAGAGTTATGAGTGTGAAGAGTTTTCTCTGCATGTCCACATTCACTGCAATTGCTTAAAATAGTTTCAACCAAAAAAACCATTCCAGGCCACCAGTATTATAGGCGTAGTCTTTTTTTCGTTCCCGTGATGCCTACATGTCCTTTATGTGCCAATGTAATGAGTTTATCTCTTAAGGTAGCAAGTGGAACTAGTGAAGAACCTCTCAAAATGAAATTGCCCTCTACACTTAACTCATCTTTAACCTTAAAGTACGAGATGAACTCTTTTCCAAGTTGACCTTCTCTGGGCCAACCACTAGAAATAAATGTTTTGAGGGTGACTTGGCATGGGTCAGATATGGATGCTTTTTCCCAGTCAAGGTGAGAAATAACCTCCTTGGCCAAAACCAGGCCATCCAATAACCCTACTCCAACTTCTTTTTCATCTGCAAGTAGTTCGTCATTACTAGTATTGGGAGGGCATCTGGACAAAAAGTCAGCTTTAAAATTTTTCCCTCCTGGAATATGTCTCATAGAGAAATTGTAATCGTACAGTTTGGAAAATAAACGTATCAACCTTGGGCTGGCATTTCTTAAGCCTTTGTCATTCCAAATAAAGACTAAAGGTTTGTGATCCAAAATCAGAACAAACTCTATTCCCCACAAATATGTGGCAAAATGTTTGACCCCCCCATACACAAGCAAGTGCTTCCTTTTCAATAGTGCTGTAGTTTTTTTCCGATGCAGAGAGTCTTCGAGAAGCAAATGCAGCTGTATTTTCAACACTGTCAACCATTTGACTAAGAATAGCACCAAGACCTAAATTACTTGCATCAACTGTGACATAAGACATAACATTCTCATCAAAAGGTTTGAGAGCAGGTGCATTTATAATTAAATCCTTTACATTTTTAAAAGAATCTTGTTGTTCATCTCCCCAAATGAATTTCACATTGCTTCTGATTAATTTTCTCAAAGGTTCGCTAACAAATGCAAAATTCTGACCAAAACGAGAATAGTATTCACTTAGACCCAAGAAAGATCTTAACTGATCTTTATCAGATGGCTGAGCACAGTCACGGATGGCTTTTAGAAGATCTTGTTTGGGTCTAATACCAGTAGCAGAAATTACATGACCTAAATATTCGACTTCACTCAGTAAAAATTTGCATTTCTGTTTTTTGACAGTCATCCCATGTTTTTCTAAAATCCCTAAGACTTGATTTAATTTGACAAGATGCTCTTGAACATTGTTGGTAGATATTAGGATGTCATCTTGATAAGCAAGTACATCTTTGATGTTACCTAATAATTGGAACATAAGTTTTTGAAAAACTGATGCTGCGGAGGCAAGTCCAAAGGGCATTCTAAGGAAACGAAAAGCACCAAATGGAGTATTAAATGCAGTCAAATCTCTGGAATCCTTGTGTAATTCTATTTGATGATACGCCACCCTTAAATCTATGGTAGAGAAAATTTTTGTGCCCTTTAATTGAGCTAACATGTCTTGAATACGAGGTAATGGAAAGCAATCAATTTGGATATTCTTATTTAAGGATCTTAAATCAATGCAGAGCCTAAGTTCATCACAATTTTTTTTTAAAGCTACAACAATAGGAGAAATCCATTAGGAAGAATCAATGGGTTCTATAACTCCATCGGAACACAATTTTTGGAGATGATCTTTTAACCTTTCTCTGATGCTTAAGGGAACGTGTCTCACTTTGTGTATTACTAGAATGGCATCAGGTTTAAGAACAATTTTATGTTGAAATCCCTTGACTGAACCGAGATTGTCTTGAAAGACAGTTTGATGATTAGTAATGACTTGATCCAAAGAAGTAGCCTCAACATGTATGGCATCAACTAATGAAATGGGAACATCCGTGCCTGGTCTCAAAACCATTCAAATTTACCTTGATCTCTCCAACCAAGAATATTGTAACCTTTCTTGGCTACAAAAACTTTTGAGTGAATTAATCTGTCCTTGAATGTGAGATTATCAGTAAAGTAACCCATCATGTCAATTTCTTGACCTCCAAAAGCTACTGTGCGTATGTCAGGAGGAAGTAATTTAATACCTTTCCATTCTTTTAAAAAGAATAAATCTGAAAGGATAGTAACTGGAGAACCAGAGTCAACTGTGACTTTGGTGAGAACATTGCCAATTATTGATATCACAAACAGGATCTCCATTCTCAGACTCTGTGGAAGAGTGTAGCATGTCAACAGACAACAGAACTTTGTTAACCTGAAAATTGTCAGTATGTATATCTGAAGAGATGTTCAAATCCTGAGTGTCTAAACTCATTACCTTAGATTTATTTTTGCAAACCTTGGCAAAATGTCCAGACTTTTTACAATTAGTACACATTTTCCCAATAGCTGGACAAAGAGGCGTATTGGCTAAATGAGATTTAGAACCACATCTACAGCACTGAGTGATTCTGTCTGATTTCTTTAAGTCAGACTTATTAAAAGAAGGTTTGTTGTACTGAGAAGAATTAGAAATAGGTTTTTGTGAAATTTTGTTTACTGCTTCAGTGACACTATTTTTAGATTTACCTAGTTCCTTGGAGGCTAATGCTGAACGTTCAATCCCTCTGTCTATTTCTAGAGTTTCAGCTAACGATGGGTTTCTACCACACAGAATTCTTTCTTGAACCTTGGAATCAAAACAGTTTACTACAATTTGATCTCTTAAATATTGTTCTGAGGGACCTACAAATTCACAAGAAGAAGCTAGTACTCTTAGTTCAGCTACAAAATTGTCAATGTTTTCGTGTTCACGTTGTTTACGAGTGTAAAATTTATGTCTCTCCACAATAATGCTGGGTTTGTCTTTGAAATGTTTTTCTAATCTGCTAACGGCTTCTGTAAATTCGTTCCAATCATCTGAGGGAGGACGAACAATAGGGGGTTGATGATCGAAAATTCTTTGACCCTCATATCCTAAGCAATTGTATAACATGGCATTTTTTCTAACAGCTGAAAATTTTACTCCATCAATGGCAACTAAGTAACTGTTAAAGGACTTGTACCACTGAGTCCATTTAATTTTTGGATTTCCAGGCTCAGAAAGGAAAGGAGCCGGAAGAATAGCCGTTTGAAGAACCATACCTGAAAAGGAAAGGTTAAATACAACTTATAGTAAAACAGTACGAGGTAAAAATAATGAGTAGTAAACAATAAACTGAGCTGTTGTGAAAATAAATGACTAAAAACTGAGTTGAAATGAAAAATGATGAATATTAGTAAAGTAGTGCACTAAATTATGGTGTGTGCATCACCGTGCTAAAGTACTTGTGAAGAATTTTAAAAGTAAAAATAAGGTGTGCGCGTCACCGCGCTGGAATTATTCACAAGATGAAGTTCTGTCATAAGTCTCTTCGCATGCAAGTGTTGTATTCCTCTTAGGGTATCCATAAACGGGCTTTCCAGGATCATGTCCTTATATAGGCACAATTCGCCCTGCCCTTATATAGGCATAAAATCCCAGCCATTATTTAGGCATTAAACCATGCACTCCAAATACAGGCATGGTCTCTGACATCCGTCCACCCTGACGTCACAACGAGTTCATGAAGAACAGACCCTTAGGCTGCGGGAGTTTCCCTAGTCCAGGACTATTGATTTCTTCAAGGACTCATATATTATGCATGAACCATTATTCCTTAGGGGTTCATTCATGACGTCTTTCGCTGTCCAACTCACGTCAATGCTAACATTCTTAGGTGGTCTCAGGTATAAATATACCTTCCCTAGCCCCTGTAAACCAGAGGAGACCTCGACTTCAGAGGAGCCCGTTTCCCGGCCTGACGCACTGAGAAGACGCTGCCATTCCCTGCACGCAGAGAGCCCAGCTTCCAGCTTCCAGTGATCTGACTTCCATATTAGTTAGAACGAACGCGTTGGGGTCGGAGTTACTCTACGTAATCAGGACGGGTTTAGGACATATCATTGTCCGACCTGTTTACTTGAATTTCCTCAAATTACCACTCATTGGAGATTTCAACTTAGGCGAAAGAACGAAACTCATTCATTACACTAAGAGTGTGTGGATTTTTTCTTGATCATAACAGTATTAGCGACAAATTTGATCACTTTAGCCTTGAGAAAGTCTCGGTGCTTATTTGTACAGACGAAACACGTGTTGGCTGCTTTGTTTGCTGGGAATTGGCATTAAGAAAAAGAAAAAATCAATAAAAGAAACGTTTTCTACGAAAAAAGTTGCTTTGGAAAATCTTTTATGTGCTGTATATGGGGCACAAGAAATCAAAGGACTATATGGACTAAAGAATTACAGTATTGATTACTAGCCACTCGCAATACAGTTTGATTTATTGGATCAATTAGAACTTATGATTGGTGTGCTGTATTAGCTTTATTTTTTGGCTATATATTAGCTGTTTGGTTTGCTCAACGTTGAAGGATACAGTGTTCCAAAATATTGTGCACCTTATCTTTGTTTCCTTGAAACTTGTTTTTCATTTTGCAAAAAACAAAATGACTGAAGACGCCGGAGACGGTGTAGCTGCGGCTGATACAGCCCAAGCAGCAGTTTTTAACTTTACCGGTTTAAATGAAACCGAGGAGGGTGTTATACACATCCATCAAAACTTAAGAAGAGCCATCACTCTAAAACTTATGAAACATGGCCTACCACCAAGAGGCGGTAGAGCAGTTTTCGTGATAGAGGCACATGAATCCTTTCAGACAGAGGTATTCTATTCATGGGTAATATTTCCTGAATCCAATTCAGTAACACACATGTTTCACTTCTACTAAGAAGATGAACCACCAGAGGAATACAGTCCTTTTGAGGATATAGAAATTCCATTAACATACCAAGAGCATCAGCTCTGGTTTAAAGGCGCCCTAAAACATCACAAAAACATTACCAGGCTCGGTCCACTAGGTAGACCAGGAGCAACATGGCCGATTTTAGCCGGCTACACACCTCATCCAGACATTGAGGAAATGTCAGATGAGGAGTTACGTACTCAACTCACAGAGTTAATAAACATTTACAGACAATTGGTCCAATATGTCATGCAGACTTTTACAGTCCGACCAGCATTGACATATCCAAATCCAACTCCCCAACAGGGGAATACACTAAAAATTACACCACAGACTCTATACGCAGTCATGGGTAAAATGCCCACAAAACGTGAGCAAATTCCATTTTGGATAGCTCAAAAAATTACTAAAATCGAAGCAGTATTTCCAAATACTAGCCCGCATGAGAAACACAGAATCCTAACAATCAGTTTACCAATGGGGATCACACCACAACTGGAAGACTGCACCACTTGGGGCTCAGTCTTTGCTGCCATCTATACTAAAACACATGGTATTCCATCAATTGCGGTAATACCTGATGTCCTAAAACAAATTCAAAACGAATACGGGGCAGAGCCTGCTCTAAATTTAGGTATGAAATTACTGAAAAATTTTGACCAGGTCTCAACAATAATATTATCTAATATTAAAGGGAGGCAGCAGCAGTGGCGATCCGCCAAAAATTGAGGGAATTCGATGTTACAGAACATCAAACTGAGCTACCCAGAATAATAGAACAATCTTAAGCAGAATTAGGCAGAGATAGTTTGGGTGGAAGACCACTGAAGCCGAAACTATCTGAAAGTCCTGAGAAGGACTCAATAAAACAAACTCCTACATCTTCTAAAAAGAAGTGGGAGTCTACTAAACAAAAATCAAACGAGAAACGTTCTCAATCCCGAGGTAGGTCTCCTCAAAAGGAGCCCTCTGAAAGGAGGTATAACCTCAGGAATAGGGATAATTTGAAAAAACCTGATAGGTATCAAGATACTGATACACGTTCCTCTCGTCCCTTTCAGATCTCATCACAGACTTCAGAAAGAAGAGGACGATCAGAACATAAAGAAGAACGCGTGAAATCGAAAGACGACAAACACGCTTCAAAAACAAAAACAAAACCTCAATTCTCCAAAAAGAAGGTAGCAGGTCTGAAGATCAGACATGCCGAGAATACTGAGAACACAACTCAAGAACGGAGAATGGGCTCAGACCATGCTGGACAGTGCAGCAGAACAATAGTTCGCCAGACTGTGAAGGAACTTCTGGAGATAGTGGACTTGAATGAGTACATCACAGTCGAGACTGTAGACACCAGGGTTAGTACTCCACAAAAGTTATATGAAATAACACTCCGGATGGAGGGAGACAAACCTAGACAGGTGAAAGCACTTTTTTGGGAAAGACTATCAAGAGGCTATGACATACTTCTAGCAGAAAAGGACTGGCCACCACAATTTGTCAGGGAGTGCCCACACGGCGAGGACATAATTATGCCTGCCTTCTCCAACCATATTCCTATACATCAAAAATATACATATGCCAGGAAATGGGCAGTGGCCCAGGACCCAGCATTATATAAAAATCATGTAGGATGGGATGAGGACTCACCTCACCATAAAATACATCTGAAACATGAACCAACTGCACAAAGGCAGAACCCAATAAAGCAAGAAGCTAAAAAACAGGTCAGGGAGATCTTAGATCAACTTGAATACCAAGGGGTGATTGAAACATGCACCTCCTCAATGAACAATCCTTTGTTTCCTGTCTCCAAACCAGACAATACATATCGTCTAGTTTTGGATTACAGACACCTAAACACTTGTTCTAAAACTTTTGCAGTGCAAAATGCACATAGCACAGCATTAATGAATAACATTGTGCGTAAAAATATAAAACAACATTAGATATCTCAAATGGTTTCTTTTGTTAAAACATAGCACCTGAAAGCAGGTACTTAACAGCATTCTCCATAATGGGGACCCAGCGTCACTTTTGTCGACTCCCACAAGGGTTCAAAAATAGCCCAGGTTTATTCTCAGCGAGGGTAACGGAGTTACTACAAATTTATGACAATGAGGCATTGTCCTATGTCGATGACATATATCTGACAGACGATGACCTGGACAAACACTTGAACAGGGTGAGCACCATTATACTGGGTTTCGCCTCTGAGGGCTACAAGTTCAACTTTAAAAAGTCCAGAATTGCCCATCTCAATGTCCTATTTCTAGGATATGAGCTTTCAAGTGAAGGCAAGAGCTTGGCAGCTAACTTTTTAGAAAAGTGTGCGCTGCTCCAACCTCCAAAAACGCTAAAAAACTTACAATCCATCCTGGGTTTCCTAAATTTTGGAAGAACATACATTCTAAATTACGCAGAAAGGGTTAAACCTCTCTACGCATTAATCAAACCTGATTTTTCAATCAAAAACTGGACACAGGAACACACAGAAATTTTGCGTTCACTCCAGGCTAACATGTTAGCAACAAATCACTTACAAACACGTGTAAGTCAACGAAATTTGGTGATCCGAATAATTTCAGGTCAATGTGGATTCACCTACTTAACCTTCAATGAGGGTGAGAAAATACCAATCGCATACAAATCCCATTTGTACACACAAGCGGAAATGCGCTTCAGTTTAACTGAAAAAATTCTGACAGCAGTTCAAACCGCTGTAGCAAAAGAAAGAGCCTTAGCCCAAGGGAAACGCATTATTGTCGTAACCCCAGTATCGGCTTTAGAAGCAGTCACAAAAGCAAGCATTCCAAATGCTAAAGCATTACATCCGAGATGGATACAATGGGTTAATTCTCTTGCTGCAACAGATGTTGAATATGTTTTTGATCCAGATTTAAAAACACAAGCATTCCTACAATATGAACAAGAATGTCCTCTGCCTACTGAAATTCTGCCTCTCGATCAGTACGAATTTATAATTTATACTGACGGATCCGCACAACCCGCAATACGGGGTAAGCAAGCTTACAGTGCAGCGTGTGCTATCGTTAAAGGTCGCATGCGAGATGGCATCTTCAGACCTATGGTCACTAAAACACAATCTCTAGGGGATTGTACAGCTCAGCGAGCTGAACTACAAGCGTTCAAACTGGCACTTGAAAGTACAGATCGAGAATTCCCCACACTAATAGTGTGCGATTCCTTTTACTGTGTTCAGTCGTATAATGAATATATACAAAACTGGCTTGAAAATGGTTTCAAAGATGCGAAAGGTGGCACAATAAAGCACAAATTGCTTTGGGAACAAGTAGTTCAGTTGAAAAACGAACTACCAAAGGCTCACGTGATCCACACACTGAGTCATCAACGTGATGGCGTTCACGTTGCAGGGAATTCATTGGCTGACGAAGCCGCAAAGGGGGCTGTGCAAACGGCTTTCGTAGCTGCGATCAATCGTTCCAAAACAAAAATAGACGGTGAGATAATGTTGGCTGTCAATGCATCAAGCAAAGGCAGCAGTGCAGCGTTACCCCAAAAAATTCCACTCAAGTACTCTTATGTGATTGATGCGAACAACGTTCCTTTTGCTCGAATCCCTGGAGTGGGGGATAGGGTAATACCAAACATAGAACGTAGAACAGCCTTGATTTATGAAACACATTTGGGGGAGGGTCTGTCACATCAAGGGATCGCTAAAACAATTTTGACGTTAAAAGAGATGTACTGGTGGCCTGGGATGAATACAGAAATTCACATATTCATCAACAACTGCTTAGACTGTAAATTACAGCGAGAGAGCCACCAGACACCATGCTGCGAATGCGGCAGCCCAGTACAGACACCACTGTTAGACAGCATTCGACTATCTACGCGCCTGCGTCCTACTGGACAAAGGCATTCCAGCAAATACTGAATCTAGGTTCCTATGGTTATGGCCTCAGCGCTCGGCTGACGCTCGAACTGTTATAAAAGATTTGCGAGTCTTTATCGGCACATACGCAATAGGCACGCTACATTCTGACCAGGGTCCTGCGTTTAGCTCTAGGGCTTACAAAGAAGCCATGGCCAGTCTGGGCGTTGCATTGCGGTACTCCTCTCCATTCCATCCTGAGGGAAATTCGGTTGTGGAAAGGAAAAACCGGGACATAAAGCAGTCTATAACAGCTAGGGTATTAGGTTCGGGTGATGGGTGGGTCAAACACCTTAGTGGCGTACAGCGCGCAATGAACAATCTGCCAAGAAGTTCTCTAGGGGAGTCACTCCATATGAGATCCTATTTGGGACAAGAATGTGGGTACCAGACCTAGAACACGTAGGCACAGTGGTGGAAAATAAACCATTTGATATCAAAGATCGTTTGGCTGTTTTACAGGACTTAAACAAATTAAGAACGAAACAAAGCAACGTATTCCTACAGTCAACCACCACTGGGGATCAACCGGCTGTCCCAGCAAGGCCTGTCTGGATTCCAAAAGTTGGGGATCTAGTCAGAGAAAAATTGCGGTCAAGAAGGAATTTGGACCTTCTTACAGACAACCAGTACCTGTCCTAGCAGTTCAAGGAACAAGAACAGCACTTCTGCCGCCCCTTGCTGGAAGAAAGGAGAAAAGATTTGTGTCCATCGACCTGATCAAACCACAGTATGTGGCCAATACTAAATAGTAGGCCTCGTGGACTCCGACCTAGTAGCAGACACACTCCTCTCGCTACTATCCAAGAGGTTCAGACTGAAAGACTGATAACGATCGAGAATTCAGCTGTAACAGACGGAGGACTATGCAACAATGCTATGGAACTCACCCCTCTTGAACACCAAGTAACAGTTCATCCAAATACACCTGTCTACACCAACGTGGCAAGTGATGAACTGGTTCCAGTGATTTCTACCAATCCTGATGCAATTCCAACAATTGACAGAACTGCTTCTGGCTATTTCATTAACTTTGATACGTTCTCAGAAGATCCGAGTGAACCTGAAACGACGCCAGTGTCATTGAAATTCAAGCAGCAAGTACAAGACTTTCTTCATTTTGTGAAAAAGACTTATTTGGTTTCTCCATGGATTGAACTCTGGATTACATCTGGACTTTTTGTTTTCCTGCTCTGGCTAGCTTTGGTTACAACTGTAAGCGTGCTTATAAGTGGCAGATACATCCATGTGAACACTGAAGGAAAGGACGTAAACTTACTTTTGAAACCTCATAAATCTTCCCATTGTGAAGCAAGAGACTTATCATCAGTGAACATCACAGCTGTTCCTATACTTGATGGTATAGTGTGGGACAAAACAGATTATGATATCTTCGGCCCGAATGAACAATTGAACATTCCACATTTGTTTAAAATTTCACTAAGTGATCTAATTACGTCCAGTACCTATTCTGATGATTGGGACTTTGAGACTGTGACTGACATAATGTTTGACCTAGAAAAATCTGCTGCATTTTCTAAACATGAATATTTAGAGGGTTCATCAGACTATGAACAAATGTATTGTTATAACCACTATGGTCATCATTATTTGCATAAATCTGCATATCCAAGAAATGTGTTTATGTTTAACCAATGGGAACATTGTCCTACACCACCTAAAGGTAGTTCAAAAACATTTGCTAATAAGTTTCCATATTTTTCAGGATACAATACATCTGAACCAGAAATGTTTTACTATAAAAATGTAAACAAGACAGGGATGAAAATTATGTTAACAAATACAAAACAGATTTATTCTGCATTTTTAATGCCCAACTGTCTAGACAGGGTTTCGACTTTTGGAACGACACAATTGACACAAAAACTGTGTGGGGTACTAAAGATTGGCAAGTGCAGGGGATCGAAGCTTTATTTAGAGCCTGCATCATCCCAGAACAAATAATGTTTTTGAATGAAACTATCCAACAAACATCTTGTCTTGGATTAGCCAAGATAAAAGAGATGAACACACCTTCTGTACCAACACCTGCCAGTGAAAATAATACAAAGGCAGTGGTGACAGTTGAGAATATACTACAACTCAACAGATCTAATCCTACTTGGAAAAAATGGTTGATCTGGCCCACAGACACGAATAACTGTCAGGAAAGATTCCTGAATAAAACTCAGGGCTTTACTATTCATAGGCCAGACCCAAGATACGTCCAAAGACAACATCCGGGGGTAGTAACAACATACAGTGTAGGTAAATTATGCCTCGATTGGCTGCATAAGTCTACACTACAGGATGTGAAACAACACTTAACCTTACTTAAAAGGACGCAGACCTTAGGGATTTCTTGCTTGGACCAAGAAAACCGCGTCAAAAACGTTTCATATATGCCGGCATTTATGCTGCTTATAATGAAGCTTGGAAGGTATCACAGATAGAGGCCGCAGAACGAATACGTGAACTTGATCGTATTAATTTAGAGAAAACACTTTCTGTGGTCGACAATGGGTTAACAACTTTGTCCTCCAGAATATATTCATTGGATGGCATTGTATCCTCTGCTATCGACATTCTAGAACAAGATTTGGCGATGTTACAACAAGGCCAATCTCAATTACGTTCTATTATGTTATTAAGCTGGACGCTGCAATCTGTGCGAGCAGGCTATGTGCCTTGGCGTTTCATCAACACAACGGCTCTGTTTGCAGAATACAATCTCACTGATAAACAGATCGAACTGGCACAAAGAGGAGCAAAGTATACAGTGCTGAGCATTGAAAAATTGGAGAAGTTACCATTCACTGTGGCAGAAAAACCAGCTACAGAATGGCTTATTCATGGCAAAATAACATTACCTGTGAGTACTTTTCAGTTTCAGTATTGCCTCAGACAAATGCAAGCAGGCAAATATGAAAGGTTGGGTAAGGAATACATTAAGACATCGTGGGATTTACCGTATACATATAGATGTTGGAGTGGGGATCGTGAAGTGTTTTTGAGCGGTTCAAACTGTAAACTTGCACTGAGTGGTTCACTTATATGTCAAGACATTTCCTTGCACGGGGCTTGTAATGGTTCAGTGGAAAATTTGTCTTGCCATCAGCAGGGTACTCCAGCTGCTGTGATTAATCCAACATTTGGACAACTTTCTAATGGGAGTTACCTCATGTTGAATGATCAGAGCTGCTGCGGAATGCTGCCAGGCATCCCATATCTAGTAACGGTCAACTCCAGGGTCACTTGCTGTATGCAAGTATTGTTTCCCCAATAGACACAGTCAGGAGTCGCCTCTATGGCCTTCGCTGAACGTCTCTTTTATAAGATTTGATACTCTAAGCAGAATGAAAGCCATGCTTTTACAGCAAACAGTGCCTTTGACCTCGGCCAAAGAAACCTATGATCTACAAGTAGCAAGGACTTCGGCTGAGATACAGACTTTAATACGTACAAACTGCCCTATACATTTCGTGGAAATGATATCACGTATCTTCAACATGTCTGATACAACAGGAATTGTACATGTATTTAAGAGCATCTGCTCAGGTCTGTTAGCACCTTTCCAGGCAATACCCGGAATCATCCCGAACTTTGCACATTCGGTGTTTGGTGGCATACCATTAATTCTAGCACTTGTTGCCGGAATTCTATTTCTCTTTCTATTATTGCGCTATGGCCAGCCTATTCGCCGACATCACTCCGAGCGAAATGGAGAAAGCTCTCCTTGAACGAAAGTGCCGTGAGCAAATAGTAAAGCTTTTTGGCATGACTCGTCTACGGGACCTTAATACAACTTGGTTCCTGTCATTCAGACCAATCTGGCAAGATTGCATCTTACCTGTTCTACGATGCCTGCTATGCGGTGAAGAATGCGTGTTGGACACCTGTCTAACATTTCCATCAGCAACGCCAACGGATGTCGATACTCTGCTGGACCCGATAATGGCCCATGCTCTGTGTTGTCCCCAGAGGCTCCCTATCCTGATGTCAGCATTCATTGAGATCTCACAGACGCTTCCGGCTGCTGCTGAGGTACGAGAAAGATCTACAGGCACAAAGGTAACAACGGACGTGAACATTGCAGAGGCAACCTATGCTGGAAGCAATGCTTCCCATCTCTGTGCAATTAATCTACTACACGAGGTGTTCCATCTGACACCAACAACAGTGGATGATGTTTTGTCTATTGAAATAGATGATCTCATGTTTACACCAGACCCGTGAACTAACTCTGATTCAGCATACTGTGTTCCAGAGATGCAGTGACAATTTGGCCTTCATTTTTAAACAACTTGGAACTCTACCAAAATTGAACTTTTTCCGCATTTTTTTTTTTGAACGAAAATGGCACATCAATCTGCTTAAAGTAGAACTAGCCTTATAGTACAGACTTGGCGGTACTTCCACAGACACGAAGTCATCTTGTGTGTCTAGAACAGTTTATTAATTTTCATGACATGAAATGACTTTGATTTTTAAAAAAAAACAACTTATCGATAATTTTTTGTCACATGTAAATATTACTGCTTATTTCATTCCAATTGCATTTATTATTCGAACTTTATGCCTGTAATGAAAAGCAATGCTTCAAATGTACAGTACCTTTTGCATTCTAATAAGTTTTTTAAAATGCCTTTTTTAAATGGTTTTATGAAATTTTTTAGAAATATGCGGTACTCCATTTTAATGTTTAGCATTTTAAATGTTTAGCATTTTAGTATTATCGTACACACGAAAGAGGAGTGGGTGTTGTATTCCTCTTAGGGTATCCATAAACGGGCTTTCCAGTATCATGTCCTTATATAGGCACAATTCGCCCTGCCCTTATATAGGCATAAAATCCCAGCCCTTATTTAGGCATTAAACCATGCACTCCAAATACAGGCATGGTCTCTGACATCCGTCCACCCTGACGTCACAACGAGTTCATGAAGAACAGACCCTTAGGCTGCGGGAGTTTCCTAGTCCAGGACTATTGATTTCTTCAAGGACTCATATATTATGCATGAACCATTATTCCTTAGGGGGTTCATTCATGACGTCTTTCGCTGTCCAACTCACGTCAATGCTAACATTCTTAGGTGGTATCGGGTATAAATATACCTTCCCTAGCCCCTGTAAACCAGAGGAGACCTCGACTTCAGAGGAGCCCGTTTCCCGGCCTGACGCACTGAGAAGACGCTGCCATTCCCTGCACGCAGAGAGCCCAGCTTCCAGCTTCCAGTGATCTGGCTTCCCTTGCGGGGTGTTGGAGTTTGAGTCTGGCAAAGAGATTCCTACCTCTCTCATTCTACAGGTATGGAGCTGACTAGAACCTAGAGGGACTCTTGGCATACTAGGCATACTAGACTTAACATACTCTTAGTATACCATAGTAAGGAATACTTCACCTACTTCTTCCCTCTTCCTACACCTAGGTTAGGTTAGGTACATTGGGGTAGAATTAGCTTAGTAACGCATCGTATGAGTACTCGCATTTTTAGTCTGTGTTATTTATGTAACAGCATATGTCCTAAAAGATAATGCTATCGCAGTATTATTTATTTCTACTGCTCACCCTGTACATTATTTATCTCGCATACTGTCTTGTGATCGTAACAGCACATTTTACTTACACCAGAAACAAGACTGTTCAATAAATCCTTTATTGAAACGCCCGTCTATTTCTTTCTGTGTAACTTGGAGAAAACTAATCATGCACGACTGAGCTGAGTGAAATAGTTATCTATTGTTTCCACAACTCTGGGACACGTTCTGATTCTAAAGGGAAACACAGTGGTCATGTTTTGCGGCTGCCAGAAACTACTCCCTTCTTGTTGTCAAGGAGTTTCTAGTGGCCTCTGAGCTAGCTGGCACAAGTAATTAAGTTTAATATACTCGATAGGGACATACCGACCTTAGTCCTATGTCAAACCTATAGGATATATTATTCCAATGCGCAGAGCCTATTAGGGAAATAGGAGCTACACTACACAAGATGAATGAAAAATAAAAGGCAACCAATCTTCAAGAGGTGTGCGCATCACCGCGCAGAATGCAGAAAGTAAAAATGAAGACTTTTGAAGTGTTGAAGGGTGTGCGCGTCACCGCGCAGCCTGTAAAATCGAGAAAATAATGTAAGCGTAGCGTTGCTAGGATACGCAGCATATACGTAGTTTGAGCAAGAGAAATGCTCGACGTGTAGCGTCAACGACGTGCTGAACGTGTGACGTCCACAGGAGGTGCAGAGGAGTCGAATGGAGAATCCAGGAGAAGAGAACACTGCAGATCTGGTGCTCAAAGTTCCAGGAATTCACGGTGAGGATATATGGAACGCGCAGTGGATTTAAAAAATGCTGGAAGCGTTCATGTAGATTCTCGATGTAAATTTCAAAGTAAATCGTAATGACAGTCATAGTCGAAATGTCTCCGAAATTCCCACATAGGCAATGTGTTGAGGCAGGAGCATACCAACCAGGAGCCTCGAAATAAATTGAAGTCTGATGAAATTCTTGATGAAAGTAAGAATGGAGAAAAATAAAAATGAAACTTCTTGTATGATGAAAGCAGAAAATAATTGAAGTCAAGGCAGAAGGCAGGGTCCGTTTAAAAAAATAAAAGGTCAACGAAGAGTGGGGTCGGAGACTAAGATCGAATTGTAAATACAACGTAGATAAGCCAACCAAATCTTTGAAATGTTAGCCAGTGGCTTCCAATCAAGGTGTAGAAGGAGTCCAATGAAAACATATACATAGGAGGTCAGTAAATAGTGAAATCAGTAGGAGAGAAATCGCTGAAATTTTGTGAGGTCTTGCAGTGGAAGTCCAGAAGATGACAATTTCTGAGAAATTGTATGCAGCGAAGGGTGACTCCGACCGCTCGTCGCCAATTTATGTTATATCCTTGAATGATGAAATGTAGTCCAATTGTGATTACAAAGATGAGTTTATTCCAAAGAAAGAGTACAGCACCAGAGAGCCTCTCAAAGCGTCTCTCTTCATCAGCCTCCAGCCTATAACTGCTCTACTGGAGCTTCCAAGAGAGTAACATTCTACAGTGCTAGGCAACTAATACAATTGAAAGATGCATCCTAAGGTACATACATAATAAGTGTAAGAAACAGAACATAACAAATAGGTTTTCGTCTTTGTAATATGAGAGAGAACTCTGTACAACAAAACTTCTAAATGTAAAGTTACATCTTTCACCACGACCAAGCCCCAACAACAAGATGGTCTCGTCCAGTCGTAGCCTCGGTTACCTTTTGACCCAAGTCAAGCGACAAAGATGTTTCTTGTTTTTTCAATAGATCTACATTCTTCATATTGACTTCTATGGTGAGAGTTGCTCAACTGAGTCTATTCGATATGGCTAAGTTTGGATGATAGTAAATTATTTTTAACTCTGCTAATATTATTTCCCTCTAACCCCAGCACCTTTATGAAAGTAAAACTTGAGTTCATCAGCCACTAGTCAAAGTTTGGCTAAGATACTTCCAGGAGACCTGTGGTGTTCTTCTATGCTTTCTTTGCCAAGGGCGTGTTATGAGCTCAGCTAGAACATATGTACAATGGGCAAGTCCCTTTTTTTAGGGACCTTTTATTAGTATTTTTCTTTAGGTGCACAGTTTACATTATCGAAAGTCATCCGTGATAGCGCATATTTTCATAGTACATGTTACAGATGCAAAACAGTTTACTACAGATCCTGTGATTCCCTCTGACTGTAATTCATACACTCATATTCACATTCATTTTTCTCTATGGGCATTATTACTCACCCTTACCACCTTTCCTCCCTCCCCTAAAGCGACATGGCAGTGTTATGTGAAACAGGCCGGTTCAGGTGTCCACTAGTCCATTACTACTTCGCCCAACTCCCCGTGTCTCCCTTTCCTGTCCACGAGACCATTCCTCCCTCTCCTCCCTTATTCAGGAGAACAGAGCCAGTGCCCTCCACCGTAAAGGCAGCAGAGGTGTAGGGGTACTCACGAACAGGTGGTTAAGCAATGTGCCTCACTGTGCATCAAACTGGAGGTGAGTATTTTCCAGGTTGCCATTGAGATTCTCCATAGCAAGAGTACTCCTTTGCCTCTGAAATCATTGTTCTAAAGAGGGATGCAGGAAGTTGGCTCTATATATGGTATACCACTAAGTGGTTATACCTTGCACAGAGTCCAGAGATTCTCCAAGAAGTGTACAGGGCTTAATGTATACCCAGAGTGCTCTGTTTGTGGTAGTGTGGGTGAGCAGCCTTAGGCCTAAAACGGAGGAGTGTAATGCATTTATTGCACAACATTGACCAATAAGGGACACACAACTCAAAAAGGAGATCACACCAATTTTATAAAAATAAGGTTTGTTCAAATTTTATTTTAAGACCAAGATCTTCGCAATAAAGGTAAGTATGTTTTTCAGGAAAAATACTTTTCACTTTTAAAAGTCGACACTTATTGCAATAGTGCAATTTTCAAACAGTTCAATGTTATCCTATGGAGGAAAACAATAATGCGGTTATACAGGTAAGTATCCAACTTAAAGTTCCAGTCTTCGGGACCAAAGGTCAGCAAGGGTCTAGTGAGTACCAAAACTGCACCACCAGCAGCACAGGCGCGGCCGGGTGCAGAGGTCAAAATCAGAGTTTGACCCAATGCGTTTCAATGGAGACTGGGGGTGCTCGAAGCCACACTGTTTGCTGGTAGGTAAAACGGTTGCAGGGGCCAAGCTTTGGGGGTTAAAGCAGGCACAAGGGGGCGCCACAACGCAGCACCAAACATTCACTACCAGCGGCACTGGGGTTGTCGTAGGGATTCTGCACATACACAGAGCTAAGCACAGGATAATAGGACCTCGGAGTATAGTGGTGAGCCAACCATAAACCTTAGTACCTACAACCCTAATCCGGCTAGCATTAGCTTCTCATTAGCAGCGCAGCTACCAATGATTAGACAACCCAGAACACGGTATCTCTCTCTCAGGACTCGCGGGAGCAAGGACACCCTTTCGTAACTCACTCATACCTGTCCACAACTTGCGTAATAAGAGACACTGTATAGTTTAAAATGTTTATTTCAACTATCGTGCTCTAAGATACAGTACACGTGTAAGTACTATCAGCATAATGCATAAGAATAAAATAATAAGCATAGTTACAATTCCATAGAATACAAACGGGGATAGCA